>JAAGEH010000045.1:30317818-30486232 GCA_011751065.1 Lasiurus cinereus | reverse complement strand
ATTTAGAAAGAAAGAAAGAAAGAAAGAAAGAAAGAAAGAAAGAAAGAAAGAAAGAAAGAAAGAAAGAAAAGGCAGTGTAACTTTCAACAGAGAATTTTTCTAAGTACTGGAAGTGGTAGAAAAAAAAAACTGCCTAAACCACTGTGTCCAACATCTGACAAACAGTGTCCCTCTGAACAGCCAGAATTAAACAGTGTCTGAAACCAGCATCATTCTTCCATACTTCCCTCTCCCAACAAAATTTATCCTTTTTTTGAACTTAAGAAAATGTTCCCAACCTTTCTAATGTGAAGAATTTTTAATGTCAAAATTTTACCACCACCACCCTTACCCAACATAATATTATCCTCTGATTTTATTCTTTGAAAAAGCCCTTCAAAAAAAACATACATGAAGGTTGGCAAATAGAAGGGGTAGACAGCATGTTCTTTCATGTCATATGGATAAACAGTCTCCCCAGGGTTATCTAGGGGAGGGACCAGCATACTACCATGACCCATAGGCCAAATTCAGCCCACCGCCTATTTTTGTATTGCCAAGGAAAAAGAGAAGAATGAGGGGGGGAAAATATGAGATAATATGAGTATGGCTCATAAAGCCTAAAACATTTATTATTTATCATCTGTAAAAGAAAAAAAGAAAGATTTGTTGGCCCTGGTCTGGTGGAAAGAACGTAGTTCATCTCACTGCTTACTCCTGATTAAAGGTCTCAGACTTAATGAGGTTACTTAACTTGTTGATCTTTGCTAGTAAAGAAACAAAAATAATCTGTTTAGTAAAACATAACCTCACGGGTTTATGGTCCTGGTAGACACTAATTTTATAGCTAACTCAGCAATAACTTTATTTATTTATTTTTGTTAACTCTCACTCGAGGATATTTTTCCATTGTTTTTTTTTTTTTTTAGAGAGTGGAAGAGAGGGGAGAGACAGAGACAGAGAAACTTCGATGTGAGACACATCAATTGGTTGCCTTCTAACCGGGGCTGGGTATCAAACCTGCAACTGAGGTATGTGCCATTGACTGGAATCAAACCTAGGACACTTCAGTCTTTGGGCTGACACTCTATCCACTGAGCCAAATCAGCCAGGGCTCAATTTATCTTTAAATACCTTAGCTTTTCAGATGTTTTTTAATCCATAATAACATCTAACTGCTTCCCTCATTAACTAATGAGAGAAGAAAAGAAAATCTGAAATGTGGTCAGGTTATATGTACTTGAGAGTCATGACTTTACCTCTTTGAAAATCGTAGCACATAATGACACATAATGAACAAAAGCAACTCTAGATTCAGGAATACAATTAAATTAATTTCTATTTTATTGACCATTGATTTGAAGAGCAGCATTATCTCTTTAGGGTGAAACACATCAGTCTACAGGGAAGTCTCAGAATACAGAAACACTAAAAGATTCCTTCAAATAACCACCAAGACCCCAGGACTCTGCATGCAGCCTTCTGATGAGAAACTCAAACTGAGTTTTCCAATTGAATCTTCCTAACTTGGATAATTTGTGGCATTACTCACCCCTAACTCCCTCCATACAACAAAGAGGAAAACACCATCTCGAGTTGACTAACATTTGACTCATAAACACTCTATATCTGCAAATAACTTCTTCCCCCAACAGCTTGATTTAGAAAACATCTGAGTCCCCAAAAAGAGAAGAAGGGATTTGGGTAAATCAATAACAAGTTAAGGCAGCTATCTCTTAGCTCCCCTTGCTGGAAAATCTCAGCTGCGGCAAGAGAACCACTTGTGATGAGGTTGAAGGAGCCAGGGCAGGTTTGAGTAATCACAGACTAATCACATTGTAATTACATTGGCAGTCAGTTCTTTAAAAAAATAATAATAATAATAAATGCTCATCAAGTGCAACACAGAAACAAATGATTTTGCAAATGGCAGAAGCTCAGATAGGTCAGACTGAAAGACTGATTTCCCACTTTTTTGAAACTTTAAAAAATACAACAGAAAGATAGGTGCCAGCTCTAAAATGATGACAAATAGACTTTTCAAAAATAAACTGCCATCCTAGCCAGTTTGGCTCAGTGGATAGAGCATCGGCCTGTGGACCAAAGGGTCCCAGGTTCGATTCCGATCAAGAGCACGTTCCTGGTTGGGGCTCATGGGCTCATGTAGGAGGCAACCAATCGATGTATTTCTCTCACACTGATGTTTCTCTCTATCTTTCCCTCTCTCTTCCACTCTCCCTAAAAACCAACGGAAAAATATCCTCTCGTAAGGATTAACAAAATAACAATAATAAATAAATAAACTCCTGCTTCCATTCCAATATGGAAAATTTAAAATAAGATGATTCAAGCCCGGCCAGCATGGCTCAGTGGTTGAACGTCAACATATGAATTACGAGGTCACAGTTCAATTCTGGTCAGGGCACATGCCCAGGTTTGGGGTTCAATTCTCAGTGTGGTGCATGCAGGAGGCAGCCGCAATGCTTCTCTCTCATCACTGATGTCTCTATCTCTCTCTCTCCCTCCCCCTTCCTCTTTGAAATCAATAAAAATATATTTTATAAATAAATAAGTAAAATAAGATAAGATGACTCATTAGTGGGTAAAGGAAAAAGTGCACAGGCTTCAAAATCAGCCAGACCTGAGTCCAAGCTCATTCCACCGCTAGGAGGCACCTAGCTAGTGGGAGCCACCACCTGAATACCCAGCTGCAAAGAGTGAGGAAATGCCTAGAGCAGGCGTTCAGTAAAGGCCAGCTACTGTTTCACCAAGCGATAATAGCAATGACCCTTTTAAGTAAATTAGGTGACATTTAATAAAAGAATTTCATATAATGGCATGACTTCTTCATGCAAAAAGATGGCAATAGAGATTTTTAATTGACATAGTCCCTCAAGGAAGAATTTGATGCAAGCACTTATTAAATCCCTGCCCTGGTAATAGCCACTTTTTTCCAACTCAAACACCAAACTTGTCCTTATTTTCATAGTTAGCCTGATGTCCCAGTAGCCACTTTACTCCTTCCTAAGGCAATAGTAATCTAATCTTGCTTTGAAGGTGTATTTCTTTGGTTTAAATGCAAATAGAACCACTTGGCGGGCCTGCTGAAACAGATGGCGGGGCGGCTCCCAGAGGTTCTAACCCTGTAGGTCTGGATGGGGCCCAAGAATTCATATTTCTAACAAATCAGAGGTGATGCTGAGTCTGCTGGCCCAGGATCACACCTGAACCAGGGTGGAGGAAGGAAAATGTGTCCACCCTCAGGCTCCAAGTATGGGGCCTGTGACTGGGGAGTGGTGGACACAGGCAGTGGTCTCAGGACCTTTGCCGAGTGGCCTGGGGAGAAAGAGCTGTAGGAGGCACTAGCAGCCATCCTGAGGTCACCCCAGACTGGAACCAACCCAGAGGAAGCAGAGCCAAGAGGCACATTCAGATAAAAGAGTTTTCAGTCCTGGAGTCAAGTCTCCCTGGGACGTCTTAGCTTTTATGATCCAACTGGAGGCCCAACGCATGATTAAACCGTGTGTGAGTGGGAGCCCTTAGGCCTAACCTGCCATCAGGGCCATGTCTGCTGGCGCCCCACCACGCTCCAGAAGTCCCACCCAGGGCTGCACCCATCAATGCACCGCATCACAACCACAGGCCTTTTATGATATAGATACTTCCCTTTTTGCTTAGACAAGTATTGTTCAGCACTCCTGCCACTTACAACAGAGCCTGAAAACTGAGGTTGATGGTTTTATTTGGTTTCTTTGACTGTCTGTTCTGGCTCTCCATTTTGCTCCAAAATACCAACTACCCTTATCTTTAAATTGTCCTAACCAATTCGCCAACCAATCCCACCCCCCCTCCCCCCGACACCCGGCAACAAAAAGAAAAGTTAAAAAAGCCATGTCTTGGGAATGTAAACCACCTACTACACAGAATATACACTCCCCAAGTTAACCCAACAAGTTAATTAATTCTAATCAAATCCTGCAGAATGGCCAATTATAAGATCAAGAACTTACCAAAGTTCAGCAATAACAATTTAGAAAATATAATGGGGAAAAAAGTTTATTTGTAAGTAACACAGAAAATAGAATTGTGTTGGGATGTTTATAAAGAAAACCACATCACTTTGCAGAGGCTGGAGAAGGGAAGCATGAATCAAAGGAAAAGGATAACATGTTTCTGGCAGAAAAACTCAGATACTGTAAAGGTGCCAGTATTCCCAAACTAACAGAAAATACAGGAAACTCTCATAAGAATCAATAAAAATAAAAAAACCTCCATATAAATGGGAAAATGGGCCAAAGGAAATGAAGACAAGATTAACACAAGAAGAAAAGCAACTAGGCAATAAAGATATAAAAAATTATGAAAAGTACTAGCCCACTGGGGAACAGGAAAGCCATCGGGGTGTTTGTTTGGCTAAGATAATAAACATCTCAGAAACCTGAGATGTTACTCACAAACTTCACTTCCAGAAACTTACCCTAAGGAAATAATCAAAGGAGGGCCCTAGAATGTTCACCACAGCATTAATTTTATTAGAGAAGGAAAGGAAGAAATTTAAATGTGAGCAAATGTTTATTACCTGATAGGGATTAAAAAAGGTGGTCTTTGTACTTCTGTGAACAGAATTCGTCCCTTAAGAAAACGTTTAAAAATCAATGCCATCATCTTCTGAATGTACAAATAAACTTGTTATTTGGAACTTTCTGTAATCATCTTTTATTTAAATAATAATTAGTTGGCCTAAAATTACAGATATAAATTATGGTACATCTATATAGTGAAATGTTATTAATATACTAGAGGCCTGGCACACGAGTTTGTGCACAGGGGTTGGGGGAAGGGAGGTCCCTCGGCCTGGCCGGCAATCCGGGCCAATCGTAGCTGTCTTGTCCAGTCCCAATAGGGGATGATTGGGGCCAGCCAGCCAGGGAGAGGAACTTTGAGAGGTTGGCCTGCCATTGGATGTTGGCTGTGAGAGTGCACTGACCACCAGGGGGAAGCTCCTGCATTAAGCGCATGTCATAGCTATCAGCCAGTCATCTGGTCATAACAGTCATTTAATAGCTATTCAATAATCTAGACTTATGTATATGGATACCCATAATTAGGAGAAATGCAGGAAATAAAATAACATGTATAGAATAGAATTTATATTTTTTATAAATATACATATTAACCCTGGCTTGTTTGGCTCAGTGGATAGAGCATCAGCCTGTGGACCGAAGGGTCTCAGGTTCAACTGGTTAAGGCAATGGTTCTCAACCTTTCTAATGCCGCAACCCTTTAATACAGTTCCTCATGTTGTGGTGACCCCCAAGCATAAAATTATTTTCGTTGCTACTTCATAACTGTAATTTTGCTATTGTTATGCATTGTATGATTGAGAACCGCTGCTGTAGAGCCTAAGACCATCGGAAAACACAGATATTTACATTACGATTCATTAACAGTAGCAAAATTACAGTTATGAAGTAGCAACAAAAATAATTTTATGATTGGGGTCACCACAACATGAAGAACTGTATTAAAGGGTTGTGGCATTAGAAAGCTTGAGAACCACTGGGTTAAGGGCACATACCCAGGTTGTGGGCTTGATCTCCAGGAGGGGCATGCAGAAGGCAGCCAATCAATGAATCTCATCCTCTCTCTCTCTCTCTCCTCTCTCTCTCTCTCTCTCTTCCCCACCCTTCCCTCTCTGAAATCAATAAAAATTTATTTTTTTAAATGCATCCTCTTAAATATATATGTTTATACTTATTTTTATGTATTTGCATAGAAAAATATAAAAATACACACAAAACATTAACAGTGGTTATGACTGGGTAGTGGGATTGTTGAATCATTTTTTTATCCTCTTTTCAGATATCTGTATTTTTTTCAAGTTGCTAAAATTATCACATATCCTTCTAATTAAAAGAAAAAATAAACAATATAAATGATAATTATTTTAAAGGAGAAGTGACTGACATGAGTTCAAGTGCTAATGCAACAAAGCACAATGAACATATTTTTCCTTTCCTGTGATGTATGCAATATAACACAAAATAGGACAATAAGCCTTTTTGCTTTTTCTGTTGAGCACTTATTGAGAAAGCAAACTATTCCTGTGACCACTACCTGCTGCCATTCATTTAATTCTTCATTCAATCATTCATTTGCTGATCAACTCCCAGGGGCCAACCACAGTGCTAAAAACATCTGGGAAGGAGGTGGGAGGGTATTCAAAGGTAAAAGGGGCCAAATATATAGTGATGGAAAATTATGTGACTTTGAATGGGGGGCACACAATGCAATATACAGATCATGTATCACAGAAATGTGCATTTGAAACCTAAATGATCCTATTAGCCAACAACACCCCAATACATTTAATTCAAAAATAAGTAAATAGAAACATTTGTTCAGAGGCAAAATGCATTTGCTGAGTTAAGGTGATTATGTTTGCTGGTTTTTCATAATTAAAATTTTTACTACTACTGCCCTGAGGTTCTGCATATCCTGTATGTGACTTCTCATTGTGCATCTCTGTCTCTTTTCCCACCCCCACCCACAAGTACCCTAAATTTTGGGGCAATGAGGAGCAAGGCCACAGAGTTTGCCCCATAGTGCCTTTAAATTAAGGTGCTTGAAAGCATCACATCATGACATCCTATTCAAAGATGTAACTCCAAACCAGCAGTGCCAGGGATCTCTGCAGATCACCCTGAGTGCAGTAAGCCCAAGGAGAGGATGGCCCTGTTCAGATCAGTAGGGCCCATCTTGGAGAGGATGGTTGGGTTCCCTCCAGGATCCATCAGAAGATGGAAAACCTTAAGGATCAGACTCAGCCTCCCTCTGCAGCCAGATATCTTGGCAGCTTTACGATCGTTCCATCTTGTGGTTTATTCCTTCTCTGAGAGGGTCTCACCCCTGTCCAATACAGAGAGTCAAGGAAGCAGTAAGTCGATGGACATGAATTATTGGCGACTTGTCTGTTAGAGATTTTAATATTTTAGGCAAACCACTGGTTTCTAAAAAGTAACACAAGAATCTTTGAATATAGAAGTTGGAAGAACTTTATTTCATCCTTTTCTTACCTAGACAGGATAAAAAAAATTTAAAGAGAAGAGAACCAACATGGCGACATAAGGTATACACCTATATGGGCTGCCTCTCACAATCACACCAAAATGACAACTAAAAGACAAAATGATTATCCCCCAGGACCATGAAAAAGCTGGCGGAGTGGAAGTTCTACAGCTAGAAGGAAAGAAAAAAGTGCATTGACATGCAAATCGGGCTGGCATGTGCTGGTTTTTTTTTTCAATTGGGAGAAAATTACAAGTTCCTGACTGCTCTGAGCTCGTTTCTGATGAGATTCTGGGGACCCAGACTCATACAGGGAGAAACTGGACTGTCTGCCATCAGGTTGGAAAGGGAGGGTGGCTCTCTCTCAGAGGTGCGCATAGGAATCATTGTTTACTGCACTGGGTGCAGGACATACAACACAAGGATGCAGAAACACAGAGACACAGAGAGGGCTGACTGGCAACCAGCACTGTTTGCCACGCCCTAGTGATTCCCTGAGACCTCACCCCACCCAATTTATAAACCCACCAAGCTGTGAGCAGGAGCTTTTTCATATGAATGGCCTGCCCTCTGGCAGCTTAACCTAACAAATTGCAACTGGGTCAGACAACTCCAAAACTTCCAAACTCCAAGCAAAGAGGAGAAATCTGCAGATCTCCCTGTAGCTCCTGCTGGGTGGCCTCAGACACTAGCTGACTTGCACCTCCTTGGAGATCCAGGAACCAGTGTACCTAGAGGTCAGTGTGAGAGAACACCAGATTTCAACTCCTCACATACATAAATGACACACTCAAGAGGCAGACTCGGCGAGCACCAAAGCCTCACTGAAGTAAGTCCTGCCGCATAGGGGTGTTTCCAGCACAGCAGTTCTTCCATTAATAGACACTGCTAATCCTTACAGTCAATTGGCCTTGAGGTCAGTTCCTCCCAGTGTACCAACAGCAATCAAGGCTTAATTACAAACAAGACTGTGTACCCAGCCCACAAAGGGATGCACCAAGAGTGTCCACCTCAGGTGACTGGGGAGGCGGAGCTACTGGGCCATAAAGGACAACTAGCACACAAATCCACTTCATCAACACATGGAAGCAGCCAAAATGCAGAGACAAAGAAACATGTCATGAATGAAAGAAATGGAAGAAAGCAAACTACTGACATAGAGTTCAAAACCACATTATAAGATTGCTCTCGAATCTTCTACAAACCGCCAAGAAACTTAGTGAGACCTCTGAGAAACTTAGTGAGACCTTCAAGGATCTTAATGAGAATGCCAAAAAAAAATGGAAAAGGACCAGTCAGAAATTAAGCATACACTGTCTGAAATAAAGAATAAAACATATAAATCCAACAGCAGACTATAGGACCCAAAGAATCAAACCAAAGATCTGAAATATGAGGAAGCAAAAAACAACCAACCAGAAAAACAAAAATAAAAAAGAGTCCAAAATGTGAAGATAGTGTAAGGAGCCTCTGAGACAACTTCAAGCATACCAACATCAGAATTGTGGGGGTGCCAGAAGAGAGAGAGAGAGAGCAAGGTACTGAAAACCTATTTGAAGAAATAATGACTGAAAACTTTCCCTACCTGGTGAAAGAAATTGACTTACAAGTCCAGAAAGTGCACAGAACCCCAAACAAGAGGAATCCAAAGAGGACCACACCAAGACACATCATAATTAAAATGCCAAGAGCAAAGGACAAACAGAGAATCTTGAAAGCAGCAAGAGAAAATCAGTTAGTTACCTACAAGGGAGTACTCATACGATTGTCAGCTGATTTCTCAACAGAAACTGTGCAGGCCAGAAGGGAATGGCAGGAAATATTCAAAGTGATAAATAGCAATAACGTACAACCATGAAGGTTACTCTACCCAGCAAAGCTATCATTCAGAATTGAAGGTCAAATAAAGAGCTTCACAGACAAGAAAAAGCTAAAGGAGTTCATCACCACCAAACCAGGATTATATGAAATGCTGAAAGGTATTCTTTAAGAAGAGGAAGAAGAAGAAAAAGGTAAAGATAAAAATTATGAACAACAAAGTGATAACAAATACATACCTATCAACAAATGAATATAAAAATCAAGTGAATAAAAAATCTGATGAACAGAATAAATTGGTGAATATAATAGAATCAGGGGCATAGAAAAGGAATGGACTGACAATTCTTGGGGGGAAGGAGGTGTGAGGGGTGTGGGAAGAGATTAGACAAAAATCTTACACCTATGGATGAGGAGAGTAGTAGGGGTAAGGGCATAGAGTGGGGGAAAGGGGAATTAGGTAAAGGGGAGCTATGGAATGAAAAAAAAGAGGAACATCTGTAATAAACTGAACAATAAAGATTTTAAAAATTTTCAAAAAAAAATATTACGAGTTCATGATAAAGTGAAGGTCCTTTCTCCATATGCTTCCTTTTCAAAAGAATATTATAGGTTTTTATGTTTCTTTTAAAATTCATATATCATCTTATTAAAGATTAAGTAATTCTTAAAAAAAATTAAATTCTCATTTTATATACAAGAAGGTTTTCTTCCCATCTTCTCTCTCTAGAGCTAGATCAATACATACATATTATGTCTGATAAGGACCATTAATAAGTAGAGCTACAGCTCTATGACGATAGGAGTGAACACTACTAGTGTAATTTAACTAAATCCAATTATTTGTATTTGGTACTTTCTATGTGCTAGATTCCATGAGCTTTATAAAAGTAAAATGGCCTCTGTCAAATGGGAGACACAGATATTGACATAAATAATTTTACTGCAACATAAATTTGATATCTCTAATAACAAAGGAACAAACACCATGTTAGAGTGGCTCTGGGCACAGGCTCCAGTGGCAGACTGCCTGGGTTGGAATTCTGGTTCTACCCATCACTAAGCTGTGATCTTGGCAATTAACCTTCTTTACTCAGTTTCTTTGTCTGTAAAGCCTACCTTGTGGGATTATTATGAGGATTAAGGGTGGCACAAAAAGAAGTGTTGTTAATATTGGTATAATTATTAGGAGCACATGGGGTAAAGATGGACAGACTGATAAGGACCTGGGAAAGCCAACAAAAGAATCAGAATCTGTGGCCAAGTTTTGGATCACAGTAAGGATTTTGGTGTGCAGTGACAGGAAAGAAGGCATTTCACAGTGAAGGATTAGCCTGAGCGAAGGCCTGGAAGAAGCGAGAAGAGGGTAAAAGACAGCTGGGTGGGCTGGTGCTGTGGCTACAGTTCTAGGCATCGGAACTGTGGGGGGAGTGAGGGGCAGAAGAAATGACAGAGAGAAGGTAGGCTGACATCTAACTGGAGGAGGAGTCGCACGCCAGGCTAAAGCGCCTGAACATTGATATGTGGGCGATGACAGTCTAAGAAGCAGGGTATCATAGTGAGAAAGAACATGGATTCTGGGTTTGAATCTTGTTGGCTCCACCTCTTAAGAGCTGCATGACCTCAGGAAAGGTACCTAATCTTTCTGTGCCTCTGTTTCCTCCCCTATAAAACGAGTTTGTTGAGGATTAACTGACTGTATACATGAAAAAACCTTATATATACAGTGACACACATAAGTGCTTGCTCTTCAAAGAACTTTGGCTTATGGCACCTCATCCTGCCATCCTCATAGCCCTTCAAGGGTAATGCAGGGCAAGGGCATAAGACTGCTTTTCAACTTTCAAAACCACTACATAAAAATAAATGTTCTCTTTTAGACACAAAACTTCCATGGTACATGAAAAGATTTTATCTCTCAGGACAGACAAAGTCAAAGCTGGTGCTAAACGTGAGCTCACGCACTACAAGGCAGCATGACTGAGTTTGCCCAGGACTTTATCAGATAACCGTCACCATGCAACGTGGCAAAATGTACCATTTCTGAGAGGATGAGATCTGTGCTCCCTTTTGAATGATGGCAAACGTTTTAATATGTGTGGTGGGAGGGAAGGGGGTGAGCCAAATGCATAGTCCCAATTGCTCAGACAATCCCTCAGGCAAAGAACTTACTTCCAGATCCATCCTTGACTCTAGGTCCTTCAGGCTTGGCCTCGGAAATAATGTTTGCATTGGCGTTATTCTCCATCTCGATCACAAAGTCACTGTCCTCTTCAAACTCGGGGTGGCTAAAGATCCAATCCAGTGCTCTTTCCAGGTTACTGTTCTAATAAAACAAAACATGTTTACAATGTATGCTGCCCTCAGGCCTCATTATATTCTGACCATGTGAGTCAGGATGTCAAGCAGCTAGGGCAGAAAACCTGAATCCATTAGTCCTAAGTGTCTTCTGAATAAGAAGCTCTAACTCCACATATGAAATGTGCTTGATATTCTGTAAGTCTCCCAACCGCGATCAGTAAATACATTCACTGGAAAAAAATTCTGAGCAGCAGATCAGCATTCAAAAACCCATATCAGTTTTTATTTCGGCAGGCTGATGCTGATAATCATGGGGTACAGAATGCCAAGGAGTATGGCAGGTGTTTGGGTGCAGCCCTTCCAAAAGCCACAATAACTGTACACACTACATTCTCTGCCAACTGTATTTCCTGCAGATAACTATGCCACGTAGAAGGGTACCAATGCAAGTACTACATTAATGGTTCCTCTCCCCAAATGTTGGCACAGTTGGGACTGAAGTAGAGACAAAATCAATACCTTGATTAATGATGACAACACAGGTTAGTTAAGTTAAACTTTTTTAAACTGACCTCCGTACAGTTCAAACCAAATGACCATAAAAACATGTCCATCTCCCCCTGTTTGTGATATCACTGGAGGGGTAAAGAGTGTATTTAGACATAGTCAGAATCTCTGGTGGAAGAGTCAAGCAAGTAAAATAAGTAAGACATAAGCAGGTGCCCCGAGTGAAACAAATGCTAGTTGAGAAGCTGGTGACCAGCAGTCAACCATCAGGACATCGAGAAGGAATCGGTAGCAGACAACCACTCATAAATGGAACATAGTGTGGCAAGGAAGGATAGGTTTAAAAAAAAAAAGTACTTTCCCTCAAAATTAAACAGAAATGTGCACTGTGAAAGGGAAACTTCTATCTTCTAGCTTCACTGTGCCTTCTCTCCTGACAATATCAGAAGGTTCATGAATATTGGAAGGACCGTCTCTCTCTCTGCAGAGAGAAACAGAAGCAGAGAATACTAAGGACCCACTCAATCTTCACTATGAGGACTTCCGGGGACATTTCTCCAAGGTCTCAGTATCAGAAAAGCATGATTTTTTCCTAAAGAACTGCCTTGTTGAACACAGAATTTCATGCATCCCTCTTCACTTTAGGACAAGTAAGCTGCAGGTCAAATATCTGATTCTCTGTTAATAAGCATTAAGATGATTTGGAGTTTCTTTCAGTTTGATCATCTTGCCCCAGTTATATTATCTCCCTATTTTTTTTCTTATCTCCCTAGTTTTAAACTCTGTATGATTCCCTCATTCATTTATTTGAGCTTTATATATATTGTATGCAAATAAAATTCCATGGACTATGGTTGGTGTATAGAGTAAGGCAAACATGACCCCAAAAGATCACAGAATATTGGAAAGTCTCAATTGCTACTGACGAAATACAAACCACTCCAATCAGAGAAGAGAATCCAACGCACAGTCTCTCACACTTACCGTTGCTCGTAGCGCCTGAATAGCCTGATTTCGATGGAATCCCATGGAGGTGATGATAGATACCGTCTCCTCCGGAGGCTGGTTATCCAACCCAGTAGCACCAAAAACAGAGGCTCCAGCAGAAGCTGCTCCTCCATAACCAGGCAAGGTCAACGGTTCAGCAAAATCTGGGGGAAATAATCATGCTCAGAACTTTTTCTTTTTTTGATCTTAAAATAAACACTTCAAAGCCAAGAAGGAAGAATACCTATAAAGTTACAATAATCAAGACAGTCAGTACTGGCATGAAGATAAACATAAAGATCAACTGAACAGAATTGAGAGGCCCGGAATAAGCCCACAAATCCATGGTCAAATGATTCCCAACAAGGCTACCAAGATCATTAAATAGGGTTAGGACAGTCTTCTCAACAAATGCTGCTCAGAGAATTTCATATTCACAGGCAAAACAATGAAGGCAGAACTCTACCTCACACCATATACAGAAATTAACTCAAAATGGATTCTTGACCTAAATGTAAGAGCTAAAACTACAAAACCCGTAGAAGAAAACATATGAGTAATCTTTGTGACATTGGGGTAGGCAATGGTTTCTTAGATACAACACCAAAAGCACACGTGATAAAAGAAAAAAAAAAACCTAGATAAATTATACCTCATCAAACTTAAAAACTTTTGTTTATAAAGATACCATCAAGAGAGTGAGAAAGAAAAAAAAGCTAAAGGAGTTCATCAACTCCAAACCAGTATTATACGAAATGCTGAAAGGTACTCTTTTAGAAGAGGAAGAAGAAAAAGGTAAAAGCCAAAAAATTATGAACAACAAATACATATCTATCAACAAGTGAATCTAAAAATTAAGTGAATTAAAAATTTGATCAACAGAATAAACTGGTGAATATAATAGAATCAGGAGCACAAAAAGGGAATAGACTGATAATTCTCAGGAGGACAAAAATCATAAAGCATCAAACAGACTGTGAAATTACAGCAGAAAGATTAAAGTTAGGTGAGGTAGATAAGTGATCAATCAAAGGACTTGTATGCATGCATATAAGCATAACCAATGATCACAGACACTGGGGGGTCGGGGTATGCCTGGGAGGGAGGGGAGGTAATGGGGAGATATGTATAAAAAATTAATAAAAATTAATAAAAAAAATTTTAAAAAAGAGAGAGAGTGAGAAGATAACCCATAGAATGGGAGAAAGTATTTCCAAGTCATATATCTAAGGTACTTGTATTCAGAATACAAAAAGAACCCTCAGGACTCAACAATAAAAAGACAAATAACCTCATCAAAAATGGGCACAGGATATGAATAGACATTTCTCTGAAGATATATAAATGATCAATAATATGAAAAGATACTCTACATCATTAGATGTTAGGAAAATGCACATCAAAACTATAATGAGACACCACTTCACATCCATTGGAATAACTACAATAAAAACAGTAATAACAAGGTTAGTGAGGATATGGAGAAATTGAAACCTTCAGACATTGCTGGTGGGATGTAAAATGGTGCAGCCACCGTTGAAAACAATTTTGCAGTTCCTCAAAAAGTTAAACATATCGAGTCACCATATGACACAGCAACTCTATTCAAGAGAAATGAAAACATGTCCACGCAAAAATTAGTACACAAAATAGTTATAGCCATATTATTCACAGTAGCCAAAAAATGGAAACAACCCAAGTGGCCATCAATTGATCTATAATAATAAAAGTGTAATATGCTAATTAGACTGGATGTCCTTCTGGATGACCTTCCAGACGAAGCCAGGCTGTGAGTGAAGCCTGGGTCCCGGGTACTGGAGGAAAGCCGGAGCAGACAGCTCGGGGAAAGAAGGCCTACTCTTGCACAAGTTTCATGCATCTGGCCATTAGTAAAAGGATAAATAAAATGCAGTGTGTCCATATAGTAAAATATTATTCAGTCATAAGAAGAAATGAAATACTGATATAAACAACAAAAATGAACCTTAAACTCATTATCCTAAGTGAGGGAAACTACACACACAAAATCTTATATTGCATATTTCTATTTGTATGAAATGTCCAAAATTGGCAAATCCAGAAAATTGACTAGTGGTTGCCTGGAATTAGAAAGAGTGGGAGAATAGAAGTGACTGCTAAAGTGTACAGGATTTCTTTCCAGGGGACAAAAATTTTCTAATGCTAGGTAGTGCTGATAGTTGTACAATTCTGTAAGTTTACTAAAAACTATTGAAATGTACACGTTAAATGAGTGAATTATCTTAATAAAGTAAATAAAAGTAAAAGTTAAACAGGCTCATGTCTTCACGCACATTTGTCTATTTCAAGTCTTCAACCTCTCCTCAGTAGAAGTATATCCCACATCTTCCCAGTGGTCTGAATTATATCTCAACCAAGCTATTACTTAAAAATAAGAGGAAAGACAAAAACTGTGACTTTGCTCCATAGGCAAAGGCAGCCTTCACACACATACACACAAACACACACACACACACACACACACACACACACACACACACACTGCAGCAGACCATGAAAAAGCCATTCCATTTCCGAACACCTACCTGGCTCTTCCATGTGAACAATGATCCAGTTGAAGGCCACTTCGGCTCCCATATTTCCAGTAAAGTATACAGCCTTCCGACACGCTTCTAGAGGGAAGCCCATCTCGGCCAGCTGCATCACCGATGACTCATCGATGTCTGAGGCTACAGAGCACAGCAGGACATTCTGTGAAAAGGTAAACTATCTTCCTCTCTTAGCGACTCTTCACCCCTTTATCCACCTGCTATCCAAAGAAAGTGCTATTTTGTTAGGTGTGAAAATGGTGGTTTAACTTTGTTCTATTTGTCTCATTTGAAGCCATCCAAACATTAAGCTATTTGAGCTGAGTTGACCTAAAACTTTGCCCTCAATAGGAATCATGATAATCACCTGGTCAATCCAAGCACTGAAAAACAATTCTCTAATTCGTATGGGGAGATTTAGTGTATTCCCAGAACCATGTCAGCCTCTCAGATCATGCTCAAGATCTCTACAGCAGCCTCTCCTAGGACTGAAATTGGAAGAGAAAAGCATTATCTACAGGTCAAAAGGGCTGTTCCTTAAATCTCACGGGAAGCTACAGCTGGCCTTTAGGTATATCAGCAATCAAAGGAAGTAATCAACTCTGGAAAATGGAGAGCACAAATGTTAACAATAGTTCATCTCCAGAAAGGCTTTGTAGACAAAAATATTCAGTGTATTTAGTGCTAAACACTCCTTCTTTCTCCTAATTATTGTCTAAATATTTAGTATAAATAGTGTATTCTTAATTTTTTTTAGAAAACCAAGAATATCAGCTCCCACAGGATTAAAGAAAATAAAAGCTATAAAATTAACACACAATCCAATGAGTAACAAACAGCCTTGAGAGTATTAATACTCCCATATCATGCCAGACGTGTGTCTTCATTATGTGTCCAGCATCAGAAGCAAAAAGGTGACTGGCTACTGTGCTCTCACTACAAAAAGAGGCCTCCTCATGTGGCCAAAGAAAGAAATGGTCCCCATTCATTCATGAGGAAACAGGCTCAGAGAAGTTAAGTAAATGATTCTAGGTCACACAGTCATGAATGGCAGAGCCCAATTTTCCATCCCAGGATTGGTTCGCTTCCATGCTAATGGTCACTCTCGTGTGCTACAAGGGCATTTAACCACCATTGTCACAGATTTACATTTGCTACCTCAACTTGCAGACAAAGAATCATTTCCACTGAGGAAAAGCTACATATACACACATACAGAACAATGCCCTTCTACTCAACCCCCACAGATAAATGTCAGGCCAATAACCCTTGTAAGGCACTAAGAAATTTTTCAAGATACATACGGTCTATCAGTTGGTTCATCAGGCGATCTGGAAAATTAAGGAAGAGGGAATAAAATGAGACCAAACCATGGCAAAATGTTTTAGAAAAAGACCACCCACACCTGACCAACATAAAGTCATTACAATGAGGAGGGGAAATGCCAGGTTTCAGGCATTTAGACCAAACAAAACATGGTGCTCTAGTTATCATAACAATGAACTAAAATCAGTTCTCTCCCTGTATTTCTAAAAACTCTATGTCATTACAAGCCGATGATTCTTTTAAGAGTCTCAGAGAAAGCAGGAGCCGTGCTAATAAGCTATCTTGTCCTTCTGTGATATTCATACTGATCTCTTCTTTCGTGAATTCCTTTCAAGAATCACCTGTACCCATTACCCAGAACGTCCCAAGTACAGGTCTCTCCACACTCTGTGCTATCATATTTGATTAGTATTAGAGAACGATGGGACAGATGCCTATCTGGAATCCTGTCTTGCTCCTCTTGGATTCACCTTACCCTCCTTGTGCACTCAAATTAGGTCACTAATAACATTCACTGCTCATGTGATCAAAGGCCTTTGGTAGAGGGGCCTACAGTGCTCTATCACTATGACTTATTCCACTTAATCAACTCTTTAAGAAGGTGAACAGGAAACACGTGAGCAAACAAAGCCAAAATGAAACTGATTTCATCAGAATAAATGAGCTAACCATGGAACCAAGATTTTTTCAGCGCTATCCTTGGAACCACAAAGGTGAGGCAACTATTTTTTGCATGTCCTTTTCCCTTCAAAAGTGAAGCATTATAAACAATGGATGACTTATTATTCAGAATGAAAGAGAAACTCAAACCACTCTCTAGCTATAAGCAGTGAGGAAGCTGGGAAGGTGAAATGTGGGCAAAATGTTTAAAACCAACACACAGTTGAATGTCCCCATCCGGTTGTCCAAAGGTATTCTGAGAATGACACAGCTCCCCTAGACTAGGAGCCTACTGAAAACACCCTCTTTCTCCCCTACACGTCCATTTGGGGAAGTGGAGAGAAAAAGGTAAAGCCATAGGCAACATAATCTAAAAACTTCCTGGAGCTTGGCTGCCCTCTGTTGCCATAGGTCCCTTTCAACTACTTGTGATGGGTCTGTGCCTCTTCCCACATCTATTTTAAGTTTACGGTTGCATCCAGGCCTCACTTCTGTGTGCCTATAGTGGGTTACATCAGAGGGAAGGCAGCCAAGGGACAGCAGAGTGGTGGGAGAAAAGTGACTATTCCAGCAGACTAGGGTAGTAGGAGGGGTAGAGAATGTCCTTCTGAAGATGATACCTTTTGAGTCATCAGGAATGACGATGGGGGGGCTGATATCCGGAAGTTCCTCCTCTCCTGGCTGTAACCCCCTGGCTCGGAGATGGTTGATATCAAGTAAGTCTGGCATATCAATAGAAACATCTGCAAAACGAGAATAATTACATACACTGGATTCTCCAAAATCTCACAATCACCTCCTAAAATTAGCACCACTGACTCTACATGCATGTGTCTAGGCAGAGCTAAGGGAAGCCTTGCCATTTCCTGGAGTAATCACTGGGCCAGCAGACTCATCAAGATTGATTAGATTTTAGTGGAGAACCAGGGGAAAGTGCAGAGGGTGGCTGGATTTCACACGGGACAAGAACAAATGGGATGAGCCAGGGGTCACACACCGACACCCACAGACCATTTGTAGCCCAGATGCTTCCTGTGTGATGTTTTTAAAATGTTTTCAGCAACTCTTAATTCCAACTCTTAAATTCAAGATTTTAATATAGAAATGCAGATTTCCAGCTTATTTTGAAAACAAAACTGCAGCACCTTCTCCTATGGGTGCCCTCTGGGACTCCTTTAAATTCAGCAACTCTATGAGCCTGTCACAGACCTCGCCACTTACTATTGCCCCCATGACCCTGAACCTCATATCTGTGATGTTCTGATTCTTACAGTAGAAAAATGTTTTTCTAATCCATGTCTTTATTCAAAGTGGAGTCCCAAAGAAAGACCAAGATAGCTAGCTACATGTCTCTTTTACCCATTTCTTTAATTTACATTATTACCCTGTCCTCATTAGACATGTGAGTTTGTAAACCCTAGTTTGTGCCTTTTCTCAGATCATGATAAATAATGTGATTTAACTAAGGTAATAAATAAAAAAATTAAGTTTTAAAGAAATCAGTTGAATCTCAAGTCCTGGGTACATTTTTTAGCTTCTCAGTTCAGTTGTTCTTGTGTTGACTAACATACAAAATTTATCAGTCTAATGTCCTGTTGAGATTTAGTATTGCAGATATTCAGATATATGTAATAATAAATGGGTTCAAATGTTGTAGGATGTGTGTCTTAGGCTAGCAAACAGAACCAAAATATAGGAGCCCCCGATCCCGTTATGATGTCAGGTATTTTCAATCCTACTTTAAAACAACCACCCAAAGAAAAAGCTTAGTTTAAAAAAAGTTTGTAATCTTAGAGGACAGAAAAACAAACATAATGTCTGACCTACAAAATCAATACAATTGTTCCTCAGCAGAAAAATTCAGGTTCATTAAAGAAAGCTTTGGGACTCCTTTAAATTCAGCAACTCTATGAAATCTTATCTGGATTTTTGTTCCTTTCTAGGAATTCCAAGGACAAAGGAAAATAAGAACACTATGTCCAAAACAGTGCAAAGCCTTTACAAGCCAGTTTTTTCCCAGGTTCTTCTCAGATCCACGGAGGAAAGGCTACGTGATAAGCACCCTGCCCTCTGCCCTCCTCCCTGCCCACAAAAATCATTCCACAGGAAGAGTAAAAATCTGCCAGAGAATCAGTCACAGCCCGGCATAACGTCAAACAGGTACTATGTAAACTAGTAGGGCTGGAGGGTTCTGGGAAATCACTCCAGTCGATTTTCCATTCTTTTTACTCATTCTCTTCAGATGAGTAGATGAGTGCTTAATTAACCAGTGTAAAGCTTGAGTGGTTGTTTTTTTGAAGTGCTCAAAAACATAAAAGTTTAAAAGACTGGCAAACACTCCGAGGTACTGGCATGAAAAACCAAAGAGGATAAAACTGGACCTCCTTCTATGCCACGAAGGAGGGTTGACTTGGCGTGGTGAACACACAATACATGATACAGATGATGTATTATAGAATTATACCCCTGAAACCTGTATAATTTCATTAACCAATGTCACCCCAATAAATTCAATGAAAAACAATAATCAATAAATACAAGTGAAAAATAAAACATGGTATTTAATGATTTAAAAAAGAAGAAATTGCCCTAGCCGATTTGGCTCAGTGGATAGAGCCTTGGCCTATGGACTAAAAGGTCCTAGGTTCAATTCTGGTCAAGGGCATATGCTTGGGTTGCAGGCTCAGTCCCCAGTGGGGGGCATGCAGGAGGTAGCCGATCAATGATTCTCTCCCATCATTGACTTTTCTGTCTCTCTCTCTCCCTCTCCCTTCCTCTCTGAAATCAATCAAATATATATTTTTTAAAAAGAAGAAATCACAAATCACAAACCCCACTCCAGACCTGCTAAATCAGCATCTGCATTTACCAAGATCCCCAGGAAATCTGCATGCACTGCAACGTTTGGGAAGCAGTCTTTATTGATTATGTAGGGGTCCTGTATTCACACATAGGGTCCACTCATGCCAAACCCCATTATTCAAGGGGTGCCAATTTTATCATTGGTGCTTATCATATACTCTGATTCAAAAGAGAAAGGTGGAAATAATGGTAAAAGAATGAAAAGGAACTTTCTGGCAGTCAACCACTCATGGCTCTTTCACATGCCATGTTTTTTAAATGGTTAATTTGATGTTTTAAGCAAAAGCATGCACAAGATACCTACCAAATTTTTTGGGAACCCAGTCAAGACCAAAAGTGAACTTCTTTATCTGCACTACCAAGTATTCAGGGAATGAGGCAAAGCGAGATGTTCTGGAAAACACAAGGGGATTGTGTCAGTGAAACAGACAGTCAGAAATGTGAGCACAGTTCATGAAGCATCACCTTTGCCTGAGGCACACCTTCAGTCCATGCGTAGGCCCAGTGCAGGAACAGCACACAGACGTAAGCGCACACACTCAGCCAGTCCTGCTCATTCATCCTGGCCTTTTTATGAACATGTCCTTTGAGAATGACTTTGGACCCATTGCAAAATTATTACTTTTACATTGCTGTGGCCTTTTATATTTCTGAAAAGTGCCTTCCAACCAGTTTTCTCTAAAACCCTTGATGAAATTTAGTACATACATTTGTAGGTGTGTGAGGACATGAATGCATTATGTGGGGGTGTTTTTACATTCAGTATTATTTTGCATTAGTTTCAGGTGTACAGCAGAGTGGTTAATCACATATTTTACAAAGTGTTCCCCCTAATACCTCAAGTACCCACCTGGCACCAAACAAAGTTATTACAATATTAATGACTATATTCCCTGTCCTGTATTTTACAACCCTGTGACTGTTTTGTAACTACCAAATTGTACTTTTTAACTCCTTTACCTTTTGTATTATGTGTGTGTGTGGGGGGTTTGTAAACGCTTCCCAGGCAATCCTGACACACTCCCGCCTCTGCTCCCACTGAGAATCGCTATATTATAGCACAAAGTTGGCATAGGAGGGGAGTTTGGAGCTTTTATTGAGGTTGACTGTTGGAAATGCCAGGGTCTCATTAACATACTACTGCA
The DNA here is from genome assembly GCA_011751065.1 of Lasiurus cinereus. Classification (NCBI taxonomy): domain Eukaryota; kingdom Metazoa; phylum Chordata; class Mammalia; order Chiroptera; family Vespertilionidae; genus Lasiurus; species Lasiurus cinereus. The sequence continues at coordinate 30,465,012 of JAAGEH010000045.1, read as the reverse complement.
TCTAAATCCAAGGTCACACAGATCCTAGAGGCATATATAAGGTAAGAAAGGCTGAATTGCCTGGAATTGAGTTTGGCAGCTTTATGCACAGACTATTCAATATGCACACCTAATTCATACCCAGCTCATTCTCTCAATATTTATCATCTTAGTTATAAAAATCATTTCTATTTCAGTGTCATTGTGAATGTGGTAGGTTATTTTTATATGTAAAAAATAAAATTAGCTGTAGACAGGTACCATAGCTAAAATAAAAAATTCTAGAAAAGCCTCTCTGGAAATTCCACTTTTCAAATCTAAGTCAGTGCCTTCTGCCTGGACTGTATTGTCACAGAATTCAGAAAACAAATGCAAATCACTGCTGCCCCCTAGTGCAGAAGAGAAGTCGCAGTACAGAGACAGAGCACTGTCCCAAAAAAGTTGAACTCTGGTGGGTCCTGGATATGCTACTTAATTCACTCCAAATTTGGGCAAATCACAGACCCTCCCTGAAGCTCCATTTTTTCACATCTACAAAATGGATTTATTAGTAATATCTACCGGCTAGGACTGTGCAATGTTCATAAAATTATGTGAAACCGCTTGATACACTAGAATGTACTATTATCTATACCTATGGAATTAATATGATCATTTTGTCATGAAAGAGCTAGACTCCATGAGACCTTGGACATGATTCAATGTGTCATTGACCTATATTTTGCCTGAGGTGAAATGTCACTGCTCTTCATCTCAAATTCTCCCTCAGAGTTATGGCAGAGGGGACCAGGCAATAACATAAGCAAGCTCTTCAAAAGAAAAAAGAAAAAAAAAAAACTGGAGCTTAACCATCCTAAGGAATGGATCTATTATCACCCTAGCTCACTCTCCAGAAATTACATATTATCTCTAATTAGGTTTTCCTATTTCTGAGAGGCAGTAATAAACACCATTCCTACTTAATTATAGCCAAGTCCTCAATTGCACCAAAAACCAAGAAACTCTATCTGATATGTTCAACTAATGTAAAAATGTAACTTTTCAGGCCTTTTTCTCTTACCACATTGGCTTCCAATCTGAAAAAGATATGAACAGTGAAATCAAGCAAAGCCATCAATAAATCAATGATGTTCAAAATGTAGTTGAGGAGCCCCCAGGCTCTTGTAGCTGCTCTGTGGTCCATGTCTGGGTAAAGTATCAGCTGGTAAGTATTACCATGGACAGGGGACAGGGATAGGGGAGCAGAGTATAATTTAACATTCTTATGAGTAACTACCCATCTAAGCGTACCAGAAAGCCGTTGTTATGATGTCCACATTATATTTGCCCTGTAAGGTAAATATTTTTTGTTCATCTTTGTAAGCTCCACTAGTCTCAAGTTGAATCACACATGTAGTAATGGTTAAATATATATAAAAAAATAAAATGAGCTAAGACATATAAAATGCCTAGAACAGTGTCTAACCTTGTTACTGTTGTCTATTGACAACCTATTATCATTATTTAAAATATGAGAGGCTTGGTGCACAAAATTCGTGCACGGGAGGGGGGGCGTGTCCTTCAGCCCAGTATGCTCCCTCTCCAATCTGGGACCCCTTGAGGCATGTACGACTGCCTGTTTAGGCCTGATCCAGATAGAATCAGGACAAAACAGGCAGTTGGACAGCCCTCTCACAATCCAGGACTGCTGGCTCCCAACTGCTCACCTGCCTGCCTTCCTGATTGCCCCTAACCACTTCTACCTGCCAGCCTGTTCACCCCCTAACCACTCCCCTGCCAACCCGATTGATGCCTAACTGCTCCTCTGCCAGCCTGTTTGCTCCTAACTACCCTCCCCTGTGGGCCTGGTCACCCCTAACTGCCCTCCCCTGCAGGCCTTGTTCCCCAAAACTGCCCTTCCCTGCAGGCCAGTCACCCCCAATTGCCCTCCTCTGCCGGCCTGGTCCCTCCCAACTGCCCTCCCCTGTTGGCCTCATTGCCCACAACTGTCCTCCCTTGCAACTGATCCCTGCCAACTGCCCTCCCCTGCTGGCCATCTTGTGGTGGCCATCTTGTGTCCATATGGGGACAGGATCTTTTGACCATATGGGGCAGTCATCTTGTGTATTGGAGTGATGGTCAATCTGCATATTACTCTTTTATTAGATAGGATAGAGGCCTAGTGCACAGGTGAGGGCCAGCTGCTTTGCCCTGAAGGGTGTTCTGGACCAGGGTGGGTGTTCCCTTAGGGCATGGGGTGGTCTGGGCGAGGGTCCTGTGATAATTTGCAGGCCAGCCACACTACCTGGCAACCCAAGCAGAAGTCCTGCTCTTTGGGATTTATTTATCTTCTATAATTGAAACTTTGTAGCCTAGAATGGAGCCAAACCTTCTGCTGGCACAGCCATTGAAACTTTGTTGCCTTAAGGAAGCCTGGGTTGGCCAGGGTTTGCAGAAAGCTTGGCTTCTTCATTGCAGAGGCAACCCAAGCCTCCCCCTGCTCTCTCTGTGGCCATAGACATCTTGGTTGGGTTAATTTGCAGACTTGTACTGATTGGCTGGTGGGTGTGGATGGTGGACGTGGCTTGTGGGTGTAGCAGAGGTACAGTCATTTTGCATATTACTCTTTTATTAGATAGGATATCAATTGTTGACAGCTGGCAGGGCTTAGTGGTTGAGCGTCGATCTATGAACCAGAAGGTTACGGTTCAATTCCCAGTCAGGGCACATGCCTAGGTTGCAGGCTTGATCCCTGATGTGGGGCATGTAGGAGGCAGCTGATCAATGATTCTCTCTCATCCTTGATATCCTTGATATCTCTCTCTCTCTCTCTCCCCCTCTCTCTCTCTCTCTCTCTCTCTTTCTTTCTTTCTCTCTCTTTCTCTCCCTTCCTCTCTGAAATCACAAAAAAATATATATCAAGTGTTCATTAATTATAATTAAGGCAAAAATATTGTGTAAACCTTGTTAAGAAAATAAAAGCTGCCCTCTCTCCCAAAAATTAAGATTGCCTACTATAGTCAAAACCAGTTTGGCTCAGTGGATAGAGCACTGGCCTGCGGACTGAAGGGTCCCGGGTTCGATTCCGGTCAAGGGCATGTACCTTGGTTGCGGGCACATCTCCAGTAGGGGGTGTGCAGGAGGCAGCTGATCAATGTCTCTCTCTCATCAATGTTTCTGACTTTCTACCCCTTTCCCTTCCTCTCTGTGAAAAATCAATAAAATATATTAAAAAAAAAAAAAAAGATGGGTGAGATTAGCCACAGGAATGTCTTTCCTTAAAAAAAGAAAAAAAAAAAGATTGTCTACTATACTAAAAACCTGACAACTAAAAAAAAAAGAAAGCAAAAACAATTCAGTCCTTTCCATTGAATAGGGTAAAAATATGGTAATAATTCAACCACTCTTAAATTGTATAATCTATGGCAAAAATAAAAGGGAAGGATAAAAATAACTATGATTACAACATATATTTACTCTGGGCCAGGCACTGTGCAAAGCACTTTACATGGCTTATTTCACCTTACCTCTCCCCTAACCCTGTAAGGAAGCACTATTATTATCCTCAGTTCACAGATAAGGAAACAGGAATTTAAGGAGGTGAGTGAGGTCACTTGGCCAAAGTCACAGACTCGTAGATTCAACACTGGGGATTCACTGCCACCTGTCCACCTAAAGTTTGTGTCCTGCAGCCCCACAGCATGCCTGTCTCTTCATAAATGATAAAGTTCAAGTGAAAACTCTCCCTATGGGCCCTTAATCTGTGAGCTGCTTGAGGGCTAGGTCTTATTCAACTCATTTCCTAGAACACACTAGGTGAGTGATGGTATCTGCTGAGTGAATGAAATTTCAAACACTAATATTCTTCCCAACACTGTCTGTTTAGGACCATTTAAGGGAAGGGTTTATATCTGGTTCATACTGACTCACAATCTATCAAGATCCTTTGGACAACATTTGCCTCTTCCTAGACTTTCAGACCCTGGGTCTAACACAAGAAAAGTTCAAGACCTCAGATTGACATAATAAAGAGATAGTGTCTGAGTTATAGCCTATATTGCTGGAAAAAAAGAAAAAGATCTTTTAGGAACCCACTGAAATGGTTTCCTCAGAACTAATTATTAGAAACATGATAAGGCATAATAAGAAATAAGCAAGGCTACTTAAAAATCATAAGGCTATATGTATAAGCAAGCATGACGAGGGAGATGGGGCACTATCTAAAATAATAAGAGGATAATATGATAATTAGACTGGAGAGTGGAACGATCTTCCAGATATCTTTCTGGATGAAGCTGCTGTGGCAGGGGCTGAGGCAGAGGCGGTTAGGAGCAATCAGGCAGGCAGGCAAAGTGGTTAGAGGTGATCAGGCAGGCAAGCAGTTAGGGGAGATCAGGCAGGCAGAGTGGTTAGGGGTGATCAGGCAGGCAGGCAGGAGAGTGATTAGAAGCCAGAGATCCTGAATTATGAGAAGGATGTCCAACTGCCAGTTTATGCCTGATTGTGCAGGGATCCCTGCAGGATCAGGGCTAAACTGGCAGTCAGACATCCCCCAGGGGTCCCAGATTGCAAGAGGGTGCAAGCCAGGATGAGGGACCCCTCCCCTGCATGAATTTCTAGGTCTCTAGTATTACATAACCCTGGAAAATTAAGAGTTTAAACTTTGAACTCAATCAACCTAATGAGTCCCCAGTCTGTTACTTACTGGCCAATTACTTCTCCTTTTATTTCTTCATCTGTAAAATGAGAATAATGGTACCTACCTCATAATAGTACTAAAAAGACTAAATATAATTAATGGGAAGAGCTTAACACATGACCTGGAATGAATAATATGCAACAGAAAAGATAATTGCTTTATTACCCTACAGCACTGTTTTCTTCTTCCCCACAAAGACCAGTTTTCAATTATTAATAATTGTAATATACACAGTATTGTTTTCATATATATAAGAGTATGTATATATGTAAAAGATGGAGAAAAAAGAAAGCACATTTAATATCTACTGTTATTGGATAGGACTAGAGCAAGCAGAAACCCTCTTCAGGATTTCTAGATAGTGATGTTAGCACTGCCGACAACAAGCATGTCAAACTCAAAGGCTCACAGGGGCCAAACAAACAAGGCATGCGGCCTGAGGCCCACGAGTTTGACATGCTTGGCCTACAACTAGGTCTTAGTAGCATGTGAAGAGAAAATCAGGTCTGCAAGCTTCGTTCCTCCATTGGAGGTGGAAGAAGGACATTGGGCGGTGACTTTGCCCTGGAGTAGAATATTAGTTGGAAAGTGACACTAGCTCAAAGGTCAGAGACTCCATGTCTGCGGAAAGCTAATGCCTTCCATGCCCATTTTAAAGATGGGCCTTTTGCAAGTGCTGAGTCTCCTTCCTGCAGGCCCAGGGAGTACGTCACACCCTGTGCTTCTAAGACTCGAATCCACTTTTCTGAAGAACATTCTGCAGCTCACACCTGAGCTGAGGGCTTCCTAGGCTGCGGGGCCCTGGATCACTCCCATCTCCCACACAGAGTCAGAATTAAAGCACCAAGAGTAAAGGAGAACTGTCTGAGGAATCTTCAGCCTTTTGTCAATACTTAAAGTAAAATTTAAAAAATCAAGTCAACGTGTTGTTCATCTTAAACTTACACAATATAATATGTCCATTATATGTCAGTAAAGCTGGGGAGAAATAACTAATGAAATTGTTTCTACCACTACTATTATGTATAGATAGATATCTAACTGCCCCAAAGCTGTGTCCAAGTTGCAATGCAATAGATGTTTGACATACCAACTATTATCTGCAAGGATAGGTGTACGGCCATGTGCATGCAAGCACACATACACACACACAAAAACAGTAATCCTAGGATGAAAACTTATGCTGCAATGGATAATGGATAACTGAATGAACTATTATTAATCCTCATTTAGACAGGAAGAACACTTTTTAAATTATTTTTTAAATATGGCCTTTTTTAGCTTTTGAAATAAATTCTTTCTGTTTTCCCATTTTTGTCATATGAGGTCAATCATCTAAAACAGGAATCCTGAGAGATGGCTGTCACAGAGAATACGTGATTTAAGTTTGACTGCTACTTGAGGTTCAGATAAAAACAGCCAGTAGTAGCTCTTCCACATTCCACTCCTCTTTCCATCAACTAGAGCTCAAACGTAGCCTAGAATAAAAATGGCCAAAGAAAATCTAAAAGTAGGGGAACTCCTGAGCCAGACTTTCAGATTTCCTCTCATTTTTGCCAATATAGTACCCTTTTTCCAATTATATAAAGTGTGTCAGCAAGGACTTCACTGTGTAAAATTAACTAAGGTGTCAACGGAAGAAAGAACTGTTTATGTAGCTGACGAGGCTGACAAAGTGGACCTAGAACACCTCCTGCCTAAGTCCCGAGCAGCTCATTTGAACACACTCAAGCGCCTCTATAGCCACTTTGAGGGGCCCCGAAACCCCTGGCCTCCAGGGAGAAACATGGTCAACCAAGTTTAAGCCAAATATTTAGTTATGGGCTAAAATCTATCACAGTGGAGTTTAAACATTAGAGACAGTAATAAGTATTTTTGCAATTTCATTCATATCACTCTTGCCATGGGAGAGAAGGTTCTTGGAGACACATTCTTGGCAAAAAAAAAAAAAAAAAAGGGCAAATTCTTAATAGAGGATAAACCACAACTTTACTTTTCAAAAAAGAAAGCATTCCCTCCCTAGCACATAATATATACAGCATACGCTGTGTGAATCATAATCCTATGTCACCACACATGAGCAAGCATGCACAGACTCATACAATACCCTACCACCTCTCCCTTACCCCCCTGTTCTCACCTCTCAAGGCCACCTCCCTATTCACCACCACCAAATAAGCACACACATGTGCATGCATGCATACACACACACACACACACACACACACACACACACTTACTTCACACCCGCAGACTTTGCCTGTAGGGCACTGCTCCAGAAATCATCCACGTTTTCTGGTTCAGAAAAGGCCTGGAGGCAGGCACTAAATGGTATCTTGGCACGAACCAATTCAGGAAGGGGTCTTCTGTTTGCTTCTGCTTCCCTTCTCGTTAACTCATAGGCGATTAGTTCATCTGAGAAAAAAAGCAAGCAAATTAAGGTCTTTGCAATCGCTCTTCTCTTCTCAAAATGGAAAACACCCCTTTGGACAACCTTTGCTGAAGGCTACTGGACTGGGGCAGGGTTGCTTACTTGCTGCCCTTCCCAGATGGGAAAAGCATGCAGGACGCTTGTTCTTGGGGTGTCTTTATAGTAGTGCTGACAGGCTGCATCGAGCCATTTGTATTTTTTTTGCCTGTTCCCCTTTGAGACTAATGGGAGGGAACTGTGAACTCTGACCTAGATGAGAGGTTTAGATCCTGTGTGCAATGTAAGTGATGCTTGATCCTGGTCTGGCATTTGTCCAGAGGTCAAGGCTGGCTTAAGTGAATGCCACCCTCCCATCACAAATTTCACACAGAAATTTCACACTGAAGGGAACCGGAGTTCTCACCTTTTCCCAGGCCCTTCTCAGTGACGAGAAGCCATAGAAGGTGTGGGCCATGGAGCAAAAGGAGCCGTAAGGACCACAGTTACCCACAGCACAAAGCCTGTGGTATTGACATTGCCAAAACAACTCCAGGGTCAGGTTACTCAGGACCTCAGACAGTCGAGTAACCACCCCAGAATGCCCTTCTACACTACCCCTGCTGAGTGGTTAAACACCGAGGGAAAAAGAAGTGAGCACACTATGACCTTCCCAAGGTCAGCAGATCAGCTCTTGGAAAACACCTGCAAGTCAAAATGTTATATAGATTTTGAATGGGCCTTTTCTGGGAATTCTTTTTGTGTTAAAAAAACAAATCACTCCTGATCCTGTTTTTAGGCATACATACACTGAGTGGCCAGATTATTATGATTTCTGAATGCATAATAATCTGGCCATTCAGTGTGTGTGTGTGTGTGTGTGTGTGTGTGTGTGTGTGTGTGTGTATATGAGGCCCGGTGCATGAATTTGTGCATGGGTGGGGTCTGGCCAGCCTGGCCAGGAGGAGGGGACATGGGCAGTTAGCTGGCCTCCTGGTCAAGGGGACAATTTGCATATTAGCCTTTTATTACATAGGATATACACTGAGTGGCCAGATTATTATGCATGCAGAGATCAGAATAATCTGGCCATTCAATGTATGTACTTAGGTGTTTTCTTATGATTATGATTTTTTTTTTTCCAGAAAGGGAATGAGAGATAGAAACATCAACGATGAGAGAGAATCATTGATCGGGTGCCTCCTGCACGATGGGTGATCGAGACTACAACCTGGGCATGTGCCCTGACCGGGAATCAAACTGTGACCGCCTGGTTCATAGGTTGTTGCCCAACCACTGAGCCACTGCACCCGAGCCTGACTATGATTTTAAAATTCACCTTCCAGTCCAACATCAGTTTATAATGTACTTGTATCTAGGATGTACTTGGGGTTTAGTGTTCTCAACATCCAAAGGCTAAATGATCAGTCTCCTTTTTGAACAAAATAATTACCCCTCACAAATTATAAACAGCGAGTCAGACAGGACCACAGAACCGAGCAGAACATGTGAGTCAGTATCCCCAAGGTCGGCAGGAGAAAGCAATGAAGCCTCGTTCTAAAAAGGAAACAAACCGCACGCCCTCACCCTCATTTCTATCCTTATGAAGGATAAAACTGTAAAAACGGGTCACAAGCTGCAGCTTATAAAAAATGGAAATCATTTTACCTTGAAACCACCAGAATCATCACTTTCCAATTAGCACAATAAAGTGACCATCTACCCCTCTCAAAAAAAAAAAAAAAGAGAGAGAGAGAGAGAGAGAGAGAAAGGGAGAGAGAGAAAGAGTAAGCATGAAGCTGTTGGACTTCACAGAAATGACTCATTCATAGAAAAGAAGCAACCTAGCACGGATTTTGCCTTTTTCTGCTTCTAATAAGTTCATTCTAAGTAATATCATGTGTCTGTTCTTGGGGAGAACCAGCTTAGACAGCCTGAAGGAACCTGCCCCTCAGACCCCAGCCTGGCGGCAATATCTCCGCCTTCTTCCTGCCTCCGGAGCCTGAAGGCCCCTCCAAAGGGCCTGGCGCCTGTAGCACTTCATCATCTATAAGAGGTACCAGAAAACGTGGATGCCAAAGCTGGATTATATCAAGAGACTATATCAAGAGGCTGCTGCTTGGATGTCTCACATCAAAAAAATGCAGTTCTAGAGTGTGGAATCTCAGAAGGAAGGAGGGGTGGGGAGAAAGTAATCAACCAAAGACCTTGTATGCTTATGTGTATAATCCACAGACACAGACAGTAGGGTGGTGAAGGCCTGTCGTGGTGGGCGGGGGAGTGAGGGGATGAAGGCAGGCTGGAGGGGGTCAGCAGTGGAGGGGTAACAGGCATGTGTAATACATTCAACGATAAAGATTAAAAAAAAAAAGAAAAGCAGTTCTGATCATTTCCTTCAGACTTCATAGCACAGTTTGTGAGTGATGAAACCGTTAAAGACTTTTCCACATGTATACTTACAAATACCTTCCCAGAATGAAGCGGACTCCAAGCCAAACAGTTGGTCAAATTTACAGGCACTGCAATAAGTTCCATCCATAGCCCTCCACAAAAATCTGTGATGCATCTGATTCTCTGAAAGGCAATTTCCTTGGCGACCGAGGACAAGATGGAAAGAGACATGCAAACCAGACCACTGGGCCGGGTCCCCGCCCAGCACAACTTTGTGGCGACTAACTCCTCGGACCGCTGCTTCCGGGCTTCTCGCACGGGAAGAAGCCCACTGCTAATGTCCCCCGCCCGAGCCATTACCTTTGTTGGTTGCTGCCTCCATGGCCACAGGTAACTGCATCAGGTAATCCACCCTCTCCGTGTAGCGGACTTTTCGGGTCTGACAGCACTGAATGCGTTCTTCCACCAAAAACCGGAAGACATCACTGGGATTTTCTGAGCCAATGCGGTTCCTCTGAAGGTTAGATTACAGCAGGTTGGTGAATTTGTGAATATTAAGCCATACATAAAAATTAGCATAAAATCATCTATAGCCCTGATGTAAACATCAAACGATGTTAACGAAACATTCCCTCTGGGATGTGCCATTTCACCAGAGTGCTTTAAAAGCAAAACACTGCCCAAACCGGTTTGGCTCAGTGGATAGAGCGTCAGCCTGAGGACTGAAATATCCCAGGTTTTATTCCGGTCAAGGGCATGTACCTTGGTTGCAGGCACATCCCCAGTAGAGGGTGTGCAAGAGGCAGCTGATCAATGTTTCTCTTTTGTCGATGTTTCTAACTCTCTAACCCTCTCCCTTCCTCTCTGTAAAAAATCAATAAAAATATATTTTTTTTAAAAAAAAAAGCAAAACACTGGTGTTTATTGGAAGTCCCCAAATGGGGGACTGGCTTAAAAAAGTATGATTTCTCCTGCGAATTAATGTTAGGCAGCAATTAAAAGCCATGGGAGAGGGACTGACCTGGATGGAGTTAGAAGAAAGGGGATGAGGGAGCCAAACTAAAGAGAAAGGGGCAAAACTAAAGGACCACCCTGGGAAAACCAAGGCCGTGTACATCATTATAACATGCATTTGTGTAAATCACATACAAATAAAAAAGAAATCATGCTAAGTTCAAATATGAATGAGATGGCAAAGCGTTCACAGCAGGTTAAGTGGAAAATGTTGCTTAGAAACAGCACATTTCTAAATCCACCTGGAAAATGCCTGGTGGTGGGTCAGACACCCAAATGTTAACACTGGCTGTCGGCAGGGGCTGCTATTATGGGTGATTTTTTATTTTTATATTCTCCTTTGTGCCTTTCTGTATTTTCCATAAAGAACACATTTGTAATCGGGGGGCTGGGGAGGGGAGGGGAGGTTGATTTTAACAGGAGGGAAAAAAACCTTTGATCATGAATTCTTAGTGGCATTTAACGTGACTCAACTCTGCTGTGAGCAAAGTTTGGCCATCTCTGAGAGGTGGCAGGAGGACAGCAAATACCACACAGGACTCTCAAGAAGCTTCGTCACCAAGAAAGGAAAAAGAACGGTGAGTGAAATCACTGACAAACACTCCTACCACACGTACACGTTAAAAGGAGAACAGCAGATCCACCAGCGCCTAGGAAACGGGACATGAGGAGCTATCCCATCCAGTGGCTGGTGGAGCCTGGGCAGCGAGAGATGTCGGTAAGAGAGCAGAGCATACTTCTTACAGCCCTGCTGAGCATTTGTGAAGATGGCTTACTCACCTCTACCAGATTCACCAGGTGCAGGAAGAATTCCTGGGCATCCTGCTGTCTGTTGGAGGAGAATTCCGGATGGCTCTTGCTTACAAAGGCCTTAAACATGCGTGGAGAGATCCCATTCTGCTGAGGCTACAAAACATGAATAAATCCATCTCACAATACTTGCACACACAGTAACAGCACTAAGTGGCAGGCAGAGTAGGGATTAGCATAAACCCTCACTTGCAGGTGAGAAAACGGAAGCCCACAGAAGCTCCATGAGCACACCCCACCCCAGGCAAGGGGATGTTGGGTTCATACCAGGCCCTGCACTCCGGACCTGATAATGAGAACAGGATGGGATCCTTCCTGCTGAGGGCAAACTGAAGACATGATGAATATCCCACTTTCTACTGGTCAAAGAGGAGGCATTGGGCCCATCCTCAAAGGACTGGCTACCTGGTGGCCAAAGTGTCATTCCAGCCCATTGCAGAGCAGGCTAGAGATGCGTTAGGGAGGAAAGTTCTATGGCATCTTCTTTGCTCCCCAGGAGGGAATAGGAAAGAACACCTAGTAGAGACTGGGGCGCCTGCAAGGAAAGGAAATGGCACTGGGCCCCCGTGACCCCTGCAGGCTGACCAGGCTGTTTCTGGAGTGGAGGGCAAGGAGTTGCCAGGAGGGTGCCCCTTCCCTAGGGAAGCGGAAGGACCAGGATGGCAGAGAGGAGGGGGAGGGGCTGGGACAATGTGGTAGGACAAGGACGTGTGAACTTCCCCAGGGGCTGAAAGGACAAACAGAGGCAGCCAGGGGGCAGGAGGCGGTGGAGGGTTACAGGGTCAGCTGGACAGGGCATCAGGGAAGGTCCTCATGGAAATCCCTGAGGGGACCAGGGAGGCATCTCTAAAGGATGGCTAATGTGCCCCTCACAAAGGCCGGCCATGACAGGAGTCACAAGCAGCCAGAGGAAGCCAAGCGCACCAGCTCCTCTCCCCAGCCCTTGATCCTGGCTCTGCAGGGCCAGAGGAGGAGGCAGGAAACACAGCGGGGGAACAAGGACAAAAATGCCAGAGGGTCATATGATCTCGCTCCTATGTGGGATATAACAAACAACATAAACTGATGAACAAAAATAGATCTGGAAGAAACACTGATCAGACCGTCCAAGCTCAGAGAGAAGGTAGGCGGAGTAGGGGGGTGGTGGGGGAGGGGGGTAGTGTTGGTAAGAGATCAACCAAAGGACTTGTATGCATGCATATTAGCACAACCAATGGATATGGACACTGGGGCAGTGGGGGCTTGTCCTAAGGGGCAGGGGGGTACAATTTGGGGGGCGGGGGGAAGAAGACATATGTAATACTTTAAACAATTTTTAAAAATGCCAGAGTGTCTCAATGCTGACCCTGCTGCTCGCTGATTTCTGAGACTGCCGAGTGTGAGGAGGGGAGGGGGAGAAGCTTTAAACTGACTTTGATGCAAACTGGACTGTGTAATGCTGGTGATGTGCAGGAAATCCAGGCAATCAGCCCGAGCTGCTCTGAAGAGGCAAAGTGGGGAGAGTACACTTTGCCTTAAGGACAGAGGTGGGCTCATGAAAACGCCATGTCCAGAGTCCCCTCCAAGTTCAGCCCATCTAAGAATGGGGCTACATGTCACCTCATTCAGTACAATACCCCTACAAAGGAGGTACAACTATTATCCCCATTTTAAAGCTAAGGAAACTGAGACTGGCAGGGACGTGTCAGGTAGGCCTTTCCATGAAAGTGGTCTTATAACCAGATTCTCACAGCTAACTAAGGGCAGAACCAGGATGAACTCCCAGTTCTGGTGCAGGTCCAGGCTCTCTGTAGCAAACATGGAGTGGTAACTATAGCACATAGTAGGTCTCAGGGACACAAACCTCACCTTGTCCATCAAACCAAAGAAGTAATGCAGCATTACTTCTGCAAATGTGTGCCTGTGGTCTATCCACTTCTCAAAACTACCACATTCTACTAGGCCATATCTCCTCCTCTGAAGTCCAGAGAACTAGCCACATGGGCCATCATAGAGCTCAGGGCACAAAGTCCCCGATTTCCTTTCACTTTTAGCCTGCTCTGGCCCATCTGACTGCAATCTGACAGGCAGAGGCCATGTCCACACTTCTTTGAGATCTCCTGAACCCCGAGTCAATGCCTGGAGACCATGACGGGTGTACACAGTCACACAGTCAGATGCAACAGGTGATGGAAAAACTCCCACAGCCATTGGCCAAGGAGTGGGTTCTACATATGAAATATCTCTAAAGTGTATGTTCTAAGCAATCCTATCTAATAAAGAGGGAATATGCTAATTGACCCTCATGCCAACACACAGCCAATAAGGAGGGAATATGCTAATTGACTGTTCCACCCTCAAAAATGGCAGTGCCCCAGCCAATAAGGAGGGAATATGTTAATAGACTGCTCTGCCCTCAAAGATGGTGGCACCCATGCCAATAAGGAGGGAATATCCTAATTGATTGCCATGCCTTCAAAGATGATGGCGCCCACAGCCACAAGATGGCGGTACCCACTCCCCTCAGCCCCGCTGGCATTGTCATGCACCTGCCTTCAGAGTCTCCCAGCCCCCTTAACCCTCTAGCCACCCAGGGCCAGCCTGAGGCACAAACAAGCCTCAGATGGTGGCTGCTCAGCTGCCCAGGGCTGCCCGAGACTCTGGTAACCAGGGCCAGCAGAGGCTTGTGCTACCAGCAGTGGTAGCAGCAGAAGTGTGATGAGGGCATCACCTTCCCCTGAAGGCTGGGTCGCCTCCCACCATGAGGGCTCCTGGACTGTGAGAGGGGACAGGCCAGGGTGAGGGACCCCCCCTTCCAGTGCATGAATTTTCATGCACTGGGCCTCTAGTGTTCTAATAAAACTCAAGTGGGTTTCCTGTCTTGTAAAACTATATCTGATCTAGTCATTCAATATTTACTGAGCACCTGTTTCCTGCAGAGCACTATTGGGGATTCTATGCTCCAAGAACTGACAGACAACACAAAGATCTATAACGAATGGGAAAGGACACTGCAGGAACCTGAAACAGCAGCAGTCAGAGAATTCTGAGGACCTAGAGCCTGTGCATAAATGACCAGCATACACACATGGCTTTGGATGTGCCTCCAGTGATATGTGAAGAACAATTTATACCTGATAATTAGTTTTACTACCTGTATATGCACCTCTTCAAAACTATATGGCGGTTGTAACCTTCCTCATTCATGGTGCTGATGCAGATCTCCATAATATCAGCCAACACAAGCGTGCAGAAATAATCCTTATCTTTATGCATAATGGCTAACATTCATTCATTCAATAGAAATTCACTGAGTGCTATAAAATGTCAGACACTGTTTTAGGTACTTGGAGGAATACTTACCAGGTCTAGGTATAGTGCTGAGCACTGTGTATGTGTATCTTGCTTCATTCACCCAACTTCATAAGGTGATTAATATTAGTATTAATTTTTCCATTGAGGCAAAGAGGTGTTAAGTAACTGGCCCAGGAGCACTGCTAGAAAAGTCAGTCAGAGCGTCTCTCTCTCTCTCTCTCTCTCTCTCTCTCTCTCTCTCTCTCTCTCTCTTTCTCGTCCTAATACCACTTCATGCATACAAGTGACTAGTTCTCATTTCTGATGATCCAGAATCCATCTTACCAGTGGAACCAACAGCACAATATGTATCTGACTTTGGGTAATCCCTCTTCAAGCCCATGCATCGCTGGGCCAACATCCCAGGCCATCTAGCAATTACCTCCCCACTCCCAGCAGTGTGGAGGCTCCACTGTGAATGAAGCTTTTCACATTGTGTGTTCCTATTTGGGTGCTCATATGAGCGTGCACTCACTGCCTGCTCCTAATGGTGTACTTCATGCCTCATGCGGCCGCCAGTCCCCCCAAAACCAGCTGCTTTAGAAAGTTCAATAAGTCAGTGAATTCTGAAAGGCTGCCAGCTCTTCAGTACCACCAGAGGCTCATAAGACTGGGAGGAGAAGTGCGGGAAACCCGAGACACGCAGAATGAACTGAGGTCCAGCCTCATTCATTCCCCTCCCATGCCGCTTCTCTTCCTGTGCCCATTCCATTTCTTTTCCCTCGACTGACCTTTCTTAATCCTCTGTTCAATGGACAAGAGCTTGAGAACTGCGGATCACTGAGGAGCTATTTCAAAAAGCATCCGAGCCAGAGAAATGGTACCTCTCCCTCTCCACATCACCCTGCAGTCCAGCTCCTACTCTCATGGCTGAGTTTGAGCATTTTAACTCAAACTCAGCTACTCCACCCTGAATACCTTGAAGATTAGCCAGCCCTGTCCCCCTGCACCACACCCCACACCTGTGATATCTCTGATTTCAGAAGAAATATCTCACAGGTCCCAGCCTCCATATTACTGTGTTCACTTCATATCTTGTATATTAGAAAGTCAGTAAAAAAGTTGAGCCTGAATCTAATTTAACATCCAGCTTATAAGAAACACAAGCTAAACAATAGCTCAAGGAAACAATCCTTAGAGGAAGCCTGGCAAGCGATCCAGCTCCTTCAACAAATCAATAGCGTGCAGGAAGAGAAGGGGGTCTTAAAAGAGATGTCTTTGATACTGCAGGGAAAAATCTAGATTGCTTCTAACACGTTAAAATTTTAACCTGATATGTATGTTTTTTAAAAAAAGCAAGTATTTTAGTCATAGATGCATACTGAATATTTACAGGTGAAAAGGAGGATGCTTGAATTTTGTGTTAAAATGCTTCGGGGAAAAAAGAAGGAAAAGAGGAAAAAAGAATTAAATTTAGGGGGGGTTGATGAAACCAGACTGGCAGTATGGTGATTGCTGAAGTTACTTAATTGTACACGGAGGTTTATTATCTTCACTCTCTACTTCTGTGTATTTTTGCAAATTCAAATAAACTTTTTTCAAAGTCAGGCTCTACATAAGGAGGTTTCTTTCTTACGAGAAACTAAAAGCCAAAATAAGAACCAAATACCTAATTAAAATAACGTTTCCTGGTTGGCAGTGCGTTGGTGACATCACCCGAGTGTCCTCCTGTGGACCTATCCCTGCACCAGATGAGAGGGAGAGATCAGAACTGACCAGGAGCTAGACCTGCACGCACCCTCACTGTGAGCCGGCCTCAGACACCTACAGAAAAGGTTCGGCCTGACAACTAACTGTGTAAGAGGGAGCCCCAGGTACCCTCCAAAACAGCAACCACCTAAGGAACCTGATGTACTTGTAGGATACTCTACCTACTTTCTCCATCAGCAATTGGGGAATGAGCTAAAATTACAGCGAGGACTAGGGTGTTCAGAATGTTTCCCCAAAGCTTACGCAGGACTTTCTGATGAACCCTGCACACGAAGGCAGCTGGACGCTGCCCACTCATATTTTCGAGCCTAATGCTTTACTCAATAAGCAGGCAGCGCAGCTGAGGCTTTGTATCACATTAAAGCAACGCCTGTTCAGAGACATAAGTTGTAAGACCACAGGAATGAAACAAAAATAGGCCCATCTCAGCCTGTCCCCAATACACAAGTGCATGCCATATGTGGATTCAAACTTTTACACTTAAACTCTGGACCAGTAGTTCCCGACTCAGATCCAACTCCCAAACCTCCTAAGCTAAAGGAACAGAGGGTATCCCCCTAGCTATTTTCCATATTTCAGATGGTGGGTTGAAAATGTTACATTTGCCCAGCCCAGGAAAACGGAGGTTAGTAAAAACAAAGCTCTTAGTTTGTGGCTAAAATTACGTCACCTCCCAGTAGAACACTGGTTATCTCATGCTTATCAAAAACTGAGAACAGCAACCATGTTTCAAGGATTATTTCCATGGGACATCAAATGAACTGCCCCTTAAGAAACCAAGTTTGTTCAGAATGCAGAATTGTCTAAAACATGTTATCTTCCAAGGAGAAACAAATTAGAGTATTCAGTATTAAAATGTGTGAAAGCACTGTCTTAAAATGCACACACAAAAAAAATCTTTTTGAAGAAGAAAAGGTATCCTTTGATAGAAAGTGTTATCTACCACAGACCCAAGTTAATTTTTAAAATTAACTAAAAAATGTAAGTAAAAATAGCAAATCCCAAAACAAACACTGCGCAGATGAAAAAGTGTACTAAGCATATACACATGCACACATAAAAACTACCATATTTTCTGGCGTATAAGACGACTTTTTAACCCAAGAAAATCTTCTCAAAAGTTGGGGGTCATCTTACACACTGGGTGTCATCTTATAGGGTGGGTATATCCCAAACTCTATATTTTAACTGGAAAATTTGGGGGTCGTCTTATATGCCCAGTCATCTTACACGCTGGAAAATACGGTAGATTTCACCTTGGCCTGCAGCAGAGCCGTTTAATACCAGGAAGTATATATTCTAGAAATGACCCAAGATGTAAGACAGAGGTGGGAAATCCAAGTGACTGGGCTTGGCGATTCTGCAAACAGTAAGCATTGCCTTCGTCATCCACCCACCACCATCTACACATGGAGGCATGAGTGGCTAAGTTCAGGAACAGCTGTTAGGCATGCAGGCTAATGCAGTGGTCACACGCACAGAATCAAGGTCCGGACTGCCGGGTAGAAAGCCCAGCCCTCACACTCACTGGCATGGTAACTTTAAGAAAGGTTTCCGAGCCTCGGTGAATGTACAGGAAGAGCCAGGCCTTTCGTTGGTACCCACAACATTAGTATTCGCACTCCTGATGGTGGTGGCCCTGTGAAAAGGCATTCCCGCCACATGGCTCTGACCCCTCCCAGGTCTCTCCCCTCCAGCATACATTCCTCCCAAAATCTGTCCTCTTCCCCGCTTCAGCACAACTCCTTTCCTCTCTTGAGGCATTTCAGACAAGGGCCTGGGACAAGACCAAAGGGCTCCTGATGCCTGACAATTGGATTTCTCTGAAAACAATTGCAGTGAAAAATCCTGATGCCCCAGAAAGTAAATCCCTCCGCTGCCTGTTTAAGCTTGGAAGTAACACCTTCAGGACCCCAAAGAAAACAATCCGGTCGATTCAAGCTCATTTGGAATGTTAAAGGGGCCCTATTGATTATGGCACCTCCGAGCAGGAAAAGGCTTTTGCAAACCATTTATACATCCACATACCCAGCCCATCAGCCAGGAGATGGTCACAGAAGGGCTAGAGCCAGCTGGGGACTGTGTGAAGAGGGCGGCTACTCCGCTCCAGCCAGCTGCCTTCAGAACTGGAACAGCCAGGGGTCCTGAGTGTGCGAGAAAAGCTGGAAGTTCAGATATGTATGTGTGGGCCAAGCAAAGCACACCTGCAGGACATAAGTGGCCCAAAGGCTGCAAGGTTCCACCCCTTGAACTGGACAGAACAGGTGATCACAGACCCCTGGAGATCACAGACCCACTGCACAATAGTCACCGAATCCAATGGCAGGGGCCCCAACCAGTCATGCATGTTCATCAACTGAGTCAATAACGTGCCTTACTCACATAAGAACTACTTTTTTCCCTCATGTAAAAGGATTCTGTGATATTAACAAAAACAAATGTTAGCCCATGCTGGTGTGGCTCAGTGGATAGAGCGTTGGCCTGCACACCGAAGGGTTTCCGATTCAATTCCTGGTCAAGGGCATGTACCTGGGTTGCAGGTTCAATCCTCGGCCCCAGTCCAGGCGTGTGCAGGAGGAAACCAATCAGATGTGTCTCTCTCACATCTATGTTTCTCTCTCTCCCCAGCCCTCCATCGCTTCCTCTCTTGCTAAAAATCAATGAAGCCCAGCTTGTGGGGCTCGTGGTTGAGCGTTGACCTATATGAACCATACGTTCGATTCTAGTCAGGGCACATGCCCAGGTTGTAGGCTCAATCTCCAGTAGGGGGCGTGCAGGAGGTATCCAATCAATGATTCTTTTTCATGACTGATGTTCCTATCTCTCTCTCCCTCTCCCCTCCTCTCTGAAATCAATAAAAATATATTTAAAAAGAAAAGGTAAAACAAAAAAATCAGTGGAAAAAATTTCCTCGAATGAGGATTAACAACAACAAAAAAAAAATTATTTAAGTTTGCACTTGATAGCTGAGCCTGGAAGCTCCCGTGATTTTCCATGGTCCCTCGGCCCCTTGTAGGCCAACAGAGCCAGGCTCCCAAGTCCTGATAAAGTCTCCTCCTCTCCCAGGTCCAAGAGTGGCCCACGAGACTGCTTGGTTGAAACCCAGGATAAACATGATCAAAACAAAATTCTGAACTAAGTTTTTCACCATCAACTCTTCAAAGTTTCACAAGGGCTTAGAGGTGGAAGCAGAGATACCTGCCACCCTGGCCCTACACCCAAACCATCTCCTCAGCTGCATTCCAGATGCAGTCTTCCAGTCTAAAGTGGATAAGGAACTCATTATCTTGCAAGGCCGGATGGCAGTGCGAGTGGAGAAGTTGTCTTCCTGCCCCACAACACTCTGATCTCCTGGCCTAGCTATTCCGAATGTCTACACTCCTCTCAACCCTCCTCATGACCTACTTCCTTCTCCCCACCCCCAAACACTTCCTCTGAGTGTTCATATGTTCCCTACCTAATCTCCTTTCCATTGGCTCCATTTCCGCAACTAACTGGCTTCATTACAAAAATAAAAGTAAGAAGGGTTGCTTCACTTTCAATTCTTACTTCAGTCTGCAGGCATTAGTTAAGAATGATGGATGTAAGATAGCACAGAGGTCAAACACTTGAGAAGCAGAATTGGAAGGACTTGCCCATTAAGCCAAAACAGGGCACTCAGAGGGCAGAGCAGGTGCTAGAAAGTGGGGCATGCATTCCATCCAGGACATCAGCAGCCACAGAGCCAAGACCGTAGATACAGCCACATACACTGCACACTGCGGGATTCCAAGAGCAGCACTCTAACAGACCAGGGTGCGAGTGGCACCCTCTGGCGTGTGTAACAGAGAGCCCAGAAAGGCATCAATGGTTCATCCTGCAGGTACGTGGAAATCTTTCAATTTCTCTATCAATTAAGAATGGTCAATTGGTGGAAAAGGAGACATATGTAAACCTTTAGACAATAAAAAAATTATTAAAAAAATAAAAAATTAAAATTAAAAAACAAAGTGACTACATAGTTGCCCTGGCTGGTCTGGCTCAGTGGATAGAGCATTAGCCTGCAGACTCAAGGGCACATGGCCAGGCTGTGAACTCAGTCCCCAGGTGGGGGCATGCAGGAGGCAGCCAATCAATGTTTCTCTCTCACCATTGATGTTTCTATCTCTCTCTCCCTCTCCCTTCCTCTCTGAAATCAATTTAAAAAAAAATTATTTTAAAGAGTGACTACATGGCCAACTGAGTTTCTCAGACTTGAGTGTGCTTACAAACCCCCGCTGGCAGCGTACTGAAAATGAGGACTGCCCAGTCCTCCTCAAAAATTCAGAAACCTCAGCTCTAGGGAGGCCAAGGAATGTGCATGTTGTTGTTTTCAACAACCAGCCTCTCGACAAACCCTAGCAAACAAAGTTGAGGCTTAGGAGAAGAAAGACACCATAAGGGCCAGGATTGTGATACCAAAGGGAAATGTTTCTATTTTATAAAGTTTATTCCTTCCATCTCAGCTGTATTTTACGAAAAATATTGTTTCTGGCCCCGGCCTGCTTGACTCAGGGTTACAGTGTCAGCCCAGAGACCAAAGAGTTGGGGGTTCAATTCCCAGTCAAGGGCATGTACTGTGGTTGCAGGTTCAATCCCTGGCCCCGTTAGGGCACATGCAGAAAACAACCAATTGATGTCTCTCTCTCTCTCTCTTCTCTCTCCCCTCTCCCTTCTCCCCTCTCCCCACTCCCTCCCTTTAACTTTCTCTAGAAGTCAATGCAAAAATCCTCAGGTGAGGATAAAAAATATATATTGTTTCTGTAGACCATTAATGCTGGTACTCACATGAAATCCATGAAGCAACTGCCACTAGAAATCCCACCCTGCCTGGCCCTGTTTAAGAGCATGCAGATGTTGCCCTAGACCCAAGGTAGGCAAACTGTGGCTCAAGAGCCACATGCGGCTCTTTGGCCCCTTGAGTGTGGCTCTTCCACAAAATACCATGGCCTGGGCGAGTCTCATTTATTGGCGTTAGAAGAAGTTTAAGTTTAAAAAATTGGGCTCTCAAAGGAAATTTCAATTGTACTGTTGATATTTGGCTCTGTTGACTAATGAGTTTGCCACTGCCCTAGACTCTGAAATGAAATAGCTGTTCTGACAGTGTTAAGTTTACGCCACGGTTTGCCAAGTTATAGGAAGTCCACATCCTAGCTGGTAAAAGCACCTCCTCCCTACATACCAGCATGGCAGCCACTCAGACACATACCTTATGCTCCTCCTTCATCACCTGTTCAATGAGTTCGGATTTCACTGGAGGCTTGGAATACTGGCCTGAGAGAAGGCCATGTCCTAACTTAGTCCTGGATGGGAGAGAGAAACAAAAACAAAAGGTCATTGTTTCTCTTCAGAGATGTTACAACAATCTGTGAATTTCAGTAAGTACAGCTACTTTCAGGCCAACCGCTATATCTCCATTCCTCACAAATAACTTATTCATTTGATTCTACTGATTCCATTTTCAAACTTTCCTCCATACTTTAAAGATCACTTTTATTAATTTATTTCTTCTTGTAAAGAAGAATACTTCTTTAGAAGTATTTTAAGTATATATAAAATAGCCCAGCCAGTGTGGCTTAATGGTTGAACATTGATTTATGAACCAGGAGATCATGTTTTGATTCCCGGTAAGGATACATGTCTGGGTTATGGTCTCAATCCCCAGTAGGGGGCTTTCAGGAGGCAGCCAATCAATGATTCTCATCATTGGTGTTTCTATCTCTCTCCTTTCCTCCCTGATATCAATAAAAAATATATTTTTAAAAACTACATAAAATAAAGGGAACTGCCTTTAATTCTGCAAACAGAAACACTATGAACACTTTATTGGAAACTTTTCTTAAAAACTATAATGAGGCACTTACATCTGTGTGTTGAAATCTTGTGTTGGATCTAGAGGAGAATAGTCAAATATTCTGGGAAGATTTCCTACATACCTAGGAAATGAGAAGTGACAGTCAAAACACAGAACTGAGCCAGGAACTGAACCAAAATAAGCCATCATCCTGCTGAAGACCTCACCATTCAGTCAAAATTAAATCATCCACCTGGAGAAAAGCATTTCCGGAGTGCCTACTTCTCGCAGGAGGCCACCTGCATGGACCTCCCTAAACTGTGTGTGCTCCTATCAGTGGATCTCAACCCTGGGTGTGAGTTAGAATCCCAAAGAGTTTCTTTAAAAATGCAAGGTTCTCCCCTCCCAGCATGGCTCAGTGGGTGAGCATCAACCTATGAACCAGGACGTCATGGTTCAATTCCCGATCAGGGCACGTGCCATGGTTCCAGCCCCAGTGTGGGGCATGCAGAGAATCAATCAATGATTCTCTCTCATCATTAGTTTCTCTCTTCTTCTCTAAAATCAATAAAAATATATTTTTTTAAAAATACAAGATTCTGAGTTCACTGTCTGAGACTGAGGTCTGGGATTTGGAATCTTTTGCAAGTTCCCTAAGCAAGTCTAGCACGTGGCCAGAGTCCAGAACCACCAATTTATGCCATCGCAGCTGCTGTCTCAGATACAAATAAGGTTAGGAATGGCTCCAATCATGCCAAAATGACAAATGATAACATCGGTCACAACTATCATTTCCTGAGGATGTCCTATGTTACCTGGTTGGATCTTCATTACAACCATGTGAGGAAGTGATTAATATCAGTACCCCAT
This sequence comes from Lasiurus cinereus, assembly GCA_011751065.1. Classification (NCBI taxonomy): domain Eukaryota; kingdom Metazoa; phylum Chordata; class Mammalia; order Chiroptera; family Vespertilionidae; genus Lasiurus; species Lasiurus cinereus. The sequence continues at coordinate 30,442,008 of JAAGEH010000045.1, read as the reverse complement.
TTGAGAGATGAGAAACTGGGGTGCAAACTCATTAGGTCCCCCAGGGAGGGAATAATGGAGCCCAGCATGGACCCAGGCTGCCTGGCTCAAGCTGTGCCCTGAACCATTCTTCCAACTGTGCCTGCTCATCCACGGACCCTGTAGCATCCACAGCCCCTCCTTCTGACCAGCGTATCCTGACAGCAGTGCTACCTTAACCCCGTCTCTCACCCTGCCTGTGGCGCCCTGAGTGCGGCCTAAGGAAGGAAACAGCCACAGACAGCTCCTCCGCCCCTTGCTGTGGCAGGACGAAGGCAGCCTGGTATGCACAGGTAGGAAGCGCCCTCAATCAGTGCCTCCCACTGAAGAGCCAGCTTTTTTATTTTTCCAACTCACGCAGGTGATACATTTTAAAAAGACAATAAAAACAAATTATTAGAAACATGAACTGCCACTTATACAACATGGCCAGGTCACAGGGCTACAAAAATCGCTCTGTGCTTGCTCACTCCCCATTTCCATTCTTGTCTTGTCGCAGAGCCATATCCATCAGTGTGAGCACCAGTGCCAGTCTGTGAATCACACTTTGAGTGGCAAAGAAATGAAAAGCCGAAATCCTCTAAGACATGCCCCTGACCAGCATTGACCAAACAGATCACTGAGTCTCTCGCAGAGCATATGTAGGAAGGAGTCTGGCAGGATTGCTGTGAAGATGCATGACCAACTTTTTCTTGTCTTAAAGGGTGACAGTCTAATAATGCAAATTATTATCAGTATGACAAATTCCTGGGGGCGCGGGGTTAGTTTACTTTATCTCCTCTGGTCCCATAATGCTTGGCCAGGGTTCCCACCCAGCTTCAGTGCAAGAAGTCACACCACAGCCCAGCCACATGGCTCAGGGTTGCGCATCAACCTATGAACCATGAGGTCACAGTTCGATTCCCGGTCAGGGCACATGCCCAGATTGTGGACTCAATCCCCAGTGTGGGGTGCACAGAAAGCAGCCAATCAGTGATTCTCTCTCATCACTGATGTTTCTCTCTATCTCCTTCTCCCTTCTTCTCTGAAATCAAGAAAAAATATATTAAAAAAATAAAAAGAAGTCACACCACGGATGATGTGGTCGAGATGGCCTCAGCTCATGCAGACGGGCTTTCTGGCACACCCGGACTGGGCTGGCCCAGCGGGGGCAGGGGCACCCATGGGCCGGGACTGTGGGGACACTCACGCTCTCTGGAACTCCGGGATGCTGAAGATGGCCTGCATGACAGAGCTGAGGTAGCAGCTGTTGCCCAGGTTCTTGAGCCCCGTGTACCCGGGGCCATACATGGGCTTCAGCTTCGTCCCCGTCTCCTGGATCACTTCCCACTCGCTGACCCTCGGCTTGATATCATTGTCCCGGAGCCCGTTCTCTGTCTGGGGCAAAGTCATGGAAGAAAAACAACTTTAGCTGTGATCATTGTTGAAAGCCCCATGAATTATTTCTAACAGCAGTGGTGTTTCTGCCTCTTTCCTCCACCCATCTAAGCAGAGGAATAAAAACCTGATTACAAGAGACTGAGATGGTGATGGCTGTGCAACATTGGAAATATAGGTAATGCGAAAGAATGGTTAAAGTGGTAAATTTTATGTGAAGTCTACCTTTCCACAATAAAATAAAATAAAATAAAGCATTTAAAAGTCAGAGAGACTGAGAAGAAAGGAGTAAGGAGGAAGAAGAAAGACAAATAGGAATCGGGGAAAAAAAGAAGCAAGTAAAATACTTTCAGGAGAGGATAAAACACAACCCAGCAAACAGGTGGAGAGGAGAGTGACGAAAAACTCGGGGCTTGGGAGTGTTTCAACCCAGGAGGAAGGCTTACAGAAGAGCAGAGAAAACAAACGAACACGTGACAGGAGTGAGAAGGAGGAGATGGGAGAACATGAGGAGAGGGAGCGGCCTGGGCTCCTCGGAAAGGCCTAAGACAGAGCACACGCGTTTCAGTAGCTCCTCCCAGGGACTAACGTCACAGTCCTGACAGCAGCCTGGAAACACGATATTAAACGAAGTAAAGCTCTTCCATCAGCAATAATATGTGGGCTTATTCGTTCCCTCCCCCAGTTGCTCTGCTTCCCTTCCTGAAGTTAATTAAAGTGATGTTGGTCACAGATAATTTTAAAGGTCATCTCCCATCCCTTTTTCCTTTAGTGAACAGACTGATTCATGCAATTCTCCATCCATGGAGACTACGCATGTAAACTCCAACTAAACAAAATGGTACTTGACAAGTTGCCATTTTTATTATAACATTAAAACGTCCCAGCTGGTAATCAAAAGGAAATGCCAATGAATTACATTCAAAAAATAAATGCAAACACACAGACCTATAAAATGAAGAATCATGCTAGAGAAATTATATATTAAATAAAACAGTTCCCTCCCCACAAGATGGGAACAAAGACAAAAGCAGACGTTCTCACCCCATGCATATGAAGCATATCAATTCCAAAATGCGCTAAGTGCTTGGCCAAGTGAGGATCCGTAACAGGTTCCTCTTCTTGAAACGAATAAACATCTAAAGAAGAGAAAACAAGTGTAATCAAGTCATTCAATATTCAGCATATATTTACTGAGCTCCTACTAAGCGCCTGGCTTGGGATATATTAATGAACAAAACAAAAACCTTTTATAAGTTACACTCAACTGGAGAAAGACATGATGAGCAACAAACATAATAAATAGATATTCTTTGTAAAAGTACCTATATATCAATTCCTGTGACATTTCAGAAATATAAAAAAGGTTTCCTGAAAGAGCAGTGTCTAAAGTTAAAATACTTTAAAATTCGACAAACATAAATGCCTAACATTTGACTTTTCTAACCAAAACCACAGTGGCAGTACTCTAAGATCAGGAGGAAAGAGCGTGAGAGAGGAGAAGGGGGACACTGTGTGCCAACAGCAGGGAGAATCGATGGGGGGACACAGGCCTCAGTGGCAGCTGAAAGGCTGATTTGGGGTGTAAGGTGCAGGACAAAACACAGTTCTGCCTTGGAACCTCTATAGTCTCAGGCCTATCACTTCACCAACTTCCACCTGCCACCTGCTCCCCTTCCCTTCTGTCCCACGTCGGAGTCCACACCTCACAGTGCACCCTGGGCACACACAGAAGATGACAATGCTTGACATCATTTGCCTCAAACCCCACAGGGGGCCCAGAACCCAGGTACTCTGAAGCCTGGCCCCATCCTTTCTCTCTGCACCAGCCTATTTCCTAAAATCTCCCAGGAGACCTGCAGACTTGGTAAAGCACCATCCTAGGCGCTCAATAGAAATGGAGAGACAAAAGCCAGTTTCTTCACTCCTGAATTTGAAGAATTAAATGTATTATAGGGGAAACAGACATAAAGATATGATTCTGTAGGAAAGTAAAAGATAGACTGTCCAAGGAGTTTCTTGCTCTTCGAAATGTCACCAGCAGAAGAAAAAGTAATACACCAAAACTATGGTGACCGTTTGGCCAAAACTCAAGTACATGGAGATTCACTGTCATCAAATACATGGAGATTCTATTATTAACTAGAGGCCTGGTGCACGAATTGGTGCACTGCACGGGTGGGATCTGGCCAGCCCACCTCAATTAGGGCCAGTCGGGCCAGGCTGGCCAGGGAGAGGGGGTTCGGGTGGTTGACAGGCCAGCCCTGCCTCCTGGTCAAATTCCCGGTCGAACTCCCAGTTGAAGAGACAATTTGTATATTAGCCTTTATTATATAGGATTGATTAAACATTGTATAGCTTTTTCTTCTATTTCTCTTTCCCTAGAGCAGTGGTTCTCAACCTTTATAGTGCCATGACCCTTTAATACAGTTCCTCATGTTGTAGTGACCCCCAACCATAAAATTATTTTCATTGCTATGTCATAACTGTAATTTTGCTACTGTTATGAATTGTAATGTAAATATCTGTGTTTTCCGATGGTCTTAGGCAATTCTGCTAGCAGTTCTCAACCCACAGGTTCCTCACCACAACATGAGGAACTGTATTAAAAGGTCATGGCATTAGAAAGATTGAGAACCAATGCCCTAGAGGCCCATTTAAATTTGTGGATAATAGTCTTCATTTATATTCTTTTTAAAAATATAATTCAGTGCTTGAAAGCAAAAACAGAAAACAAAACTCCAATCAAATTAAGAAAACACTTTCAAGAAATTTACTAAAAACATCAACCAAATATTTGAACTAATAACTTAAAACAAATGTAACAATATTTTTCCTCTATGACAAATGACAGAAAAATGTCACTCAAATACTGGCTGGAAGGTGAAAAGGACATTCCCTGGCATCTTTAACTTGGGTTATTATTAACTAGTGGGGTTGTTTTGAAGTCTGAAGACTTTAAGCTCTCATTATCAGAGATTTATTAGAAAATAATAAAGTTGCTAGAACTGCACCATTGATATTAGCCCAGAGTTTTGAATTAGGCAAAAATCACAGCGCTATTAGGATAATGACTAAACCACTAGACTCATGCAACATAGAGAAAGTAACGTTTTCTATCTCCAGCCATTCATTGCTCCAAAGATACGACATGATTCAGTTAGACACTATAGTTATTTCTTACTCCAATGACAAAAGCAGTTTGGTGAGGAACATACAAGGAATCTAAAAATAAACTGTGATCCTTACACTTGGTTATCATGAAGAATTTATAAATAACATGGAGTCACAGAAAAAAATAATATCTGGGTGGACTCAGAGGCTGACAGTCCTGACTTCTACATTTTTCATTGGGAAATTCATTTCATCTCTAACTTTAGTTAAGCAAAGTCCATCTTAGCTCAGCAACTACTGTAGCAAATAAGCATTGCCTGGCCCTCCCCTACCCTAACTTGACTTAAAAACTTGGAGCCAAGAAGCACAGTTAGGAAGTCCCCAGAGGATCCTCCTAGGAATACCCAATCAATGTGTCACAAGTATGAGAGTATACCACATACATGGTGCTCAGGTGCTGCTGTTCACGGTGACCACCATTCAATATAGTTCCAAGGTCTTGTGAAAAATGCTAGGGTGGAGCAGTGCAAGGAGGGGCACAAGCTAGATCAAAACTCAAGTGAAGTCATCAATCTTTGATTCCAAACCCTCTGGCTGACAGGAACTCAAGGGAGCTTATGTCCAGGTCAAGAGTTAAGTTGATCAAAGAAGACCACTTTGAGAATCTTCTGAGTGGGTGAAGTAGCCAATGGGATAGGCATTTTCACAGCTACCTTGGGCATCTCTGGAAGACTCTTTCCCAACCACCCAAGGCATCGAGGCATGTTCTTGGGTAAACGAGTTTCCATGATGGAAGATAAACACACCTCTCCTTCCCCCACCCCTCCTCACTCCCTTCCCACCAAGAACCTCTTCCTTGCTTTGCCAAACCAATGTCTCCTCCCGCAAAGGAAAGCTTCTTGTTCGTTTGTTTATTTGGTGATTTGTTTGTTTCCTGGTTTGTTTGTTATGGTACCCATGAGGAACCAGAGTGGAATTTGATATGGGCCCATTTTTATTACCCAAGCCACCACAATGGCCTCGCCTGGGGGATCAAGGCTTCTTGGAAGAGCTCTTTCTAGGTTGAGACCTGAAGATGAGTAGGAGTTTGTCACTGAATAGGTATATTCTTATAGGGGAGGAGGAGATCAGCATGATCAGATCACACTACCATTAAATAGTTGAGTCTACAACCTGCTAGGATTCCATGTTTACTAAACAATATTCTAAATATAATTCAGCTTCCCACAGGGACGGAATGTGCTGGTCAAGCAGTTATAGCTCTTGTTATAAACTAAACAATAAAGTCTGAATTTAAGACTTTATCTCTTATGAATTGAATCAGCCTCAATTAGCTTAGCAAGTGTGGCATATAGGACCCTCAGCAGTGGTACCTTGGACAGGATATGGCCACCCTGTCCCCCAAGGCCACCATGCCCTCTGAGGCCTCAGCCTACACAGGTTCATCATATGATATTTGGGGAAACTTTACACATGTTTCCATTAACTTATTTGGCTTTTAAATAAACAGTGTTACAGTTAGCAATCTATTAAACACAGATTTAAGAGAGACTAAAACAGAACTGATGCATTACACACACTTGCATGAAATGATAATTAGACTGAAAATAGTCATTTGTGCTAAAACCAACTCTGCACAAGATAAGCAGGAATCAAATCCTGATCTTTTTCCAAAAAGTGAACATTATTTCAGCTAAATGAATTTGAGAACCCTCACCACGGAGTGTATGATTCACACTGCTATTGTCAGTGTTTTGTTCATCTATGATTGAAATGTGAGTAATTTATTCAAATATTGTCAATTATATAATAAAGGAATCCTTAAAAGTTCTTCCTCTAAAAAAAAGTTAACTAATCCAGCTGGTGTGGCTCAGTGATTGAGCATCAACCTATGAACCAGGAGGTCATGGTTCGATTTCTGATCAGGACACATGCGCACGTTGCAGGCTCCATCCCTAGTAGGAGGCATGTAGGAGGCAGCCTATCAGTGATTCTCTATCATTGCTGATGTTTCTATCTCTCCCTTTCCCTTCCTCTTTGAAGACAATAAAAATATTTTTTTAATTTAACTATGTCAGATAATAAGTTAATATTCTTTTTTTCATTTTTTTCATTTTTATTGATTGTTTGGAGAGAAACATCAATTTTTTGTTGTTCCACTTATTTATGCATTCATTTGTTGATTCTGGTATGTGCCCTAACTGAAGATCACACCCACAACCTTGGTGTATTTGGAAAATGCTCTAACCAACTGAGCTACCCAGCTATGGCTCAGCCCTGGAAAAAAAGGGGGAATGGGGGCCAATATTCTTAATAGCTAAAGTTTTCTTAAAACGATAAAAAAAAAAACACCTACACATAAATCTATTAAAAAATCAGCCTAAGAAATTCACAAAAATTACTATGAATGGCCAAGAGTGCTGTAAAAAATGTTCAGCCTCACTAGTAAAGCAAATTAAAACAAGATAACAGATTAGCAAAGGTTTTGAAATTTTCTGAATACCCCAAGTTGTCCAAGATTTAGTGAAATGGGTATTTTCATACACTGGGGTAGAAAATATAAATTACTACAACTGTGTAAAGAAGAAACTCAGCAACTGAAAAATTAAGTTTCAGTCCTTTGTTCATAGGAATTTATCATAAAAAAATAGACAAACACCCAAAGGTTTGTATGTCCACAAAGATGTTCATCAGAATAGAAAAAAAATTATAACAACTCACAGGAAAATAGTGAAATGATTTATGGAACTATCCTGGGATACTGAGGAAATTATCATGACCTAAAAACATAATTTAAAGTTAAAAGAGAAAAATAAGGAAGGTATAAAGCTTTATACAGTGTAATTCAAGTTTAGTAAAAATAGGAGTTGGTGGACAGGGGCTTGTATAAGAACTAATCAAGGCTTTAGAAAAGGGGGGAAAAAGACTTAAAGAAAATATACTAATTGTTAGAAGTGATTTTCTGGTAAGTGTATTACTAGTGATTTTATTTACTTCCCTACACTTTTCTCTGTTTTCTAAATATGTTTCACTGAACATCTACTTCTTGAATAATTGAGGGGCAAATATAAACTTCCCTTCCTCAAATGAAAAGGAAAAAAACTTCAGATGCACTCTAAATTGCAGTTTAAAATTAAGCTTCACTCTAGAAAAAAAATTTTGAAAAATTAAAGATGCAAAGAAAATAGAATTAACCTTTGCCTTTATTACTGGCACACATTTAAATAAAAACGTTTTTTATTATTTTTAATATATTTTTATTGACTTCAGAGAGGGAGATAAAGATAGAAACATCAATGATGAGAGAGAATCATTGATCAGCTCCCACAACCCAGGCATGTGTCCTGACCAGGAATCGAACTGCAACCTCCTGGTTCATAGGTTGATGCTCAACCACTGAGCTATGCCAACTGGGCCAAATAAAATCTAATTATTTAAATACTTATATGCCATTTGGTTCATTTAACAAAAGCATGTGTGCCTACTATGTATAATATTTTGTATGGAACCCAAGATAAGTAAAAAATAGTCCAGCCTTCAAACAACTAAAACTGTATAACTAAGACATGTACATCAACGTTTGCAGTCTTGAATAGGCTGTGCCAAAGCACTACATAAGCAAAGAAAGTAGAAACATGTGAATTATTATCTCTTTATAATTTCATCCAATAGAATGCCTACATTACAACCCCTTCTCTCTGTGGTCCCATAAAAAATGATGATGGCCAAGACCGGTTTGGCTCAGTGGATAGAGCGTTGGCCTGCAGACTGAAGGGTCCCAGGTTCAATTCCGGTCGGGGGCATGTACCTTGCTTGCGGGCTCATCTCCAGTGTGGGATGTGCAGGAGGCGGCTGATCGATGTCTCTCTCTCATTGATGTTTCTGACTTTCTGCCCCCTCTCCCTTCCTCTCTGTGAAAAATCAATAAAAAATTTTTTTTTAAATGATGATGGTTGCCTTATACAGCCGTCATTCAACACAGCAATGATCAGCAAACACTTGGCTGGAGCCCCAGTCCAGCCACATATCCTGAACTTTCTCTTCAGATCCTGGAAGCCTTAGCATCTGACCTGGTTTGTGTAGAGTTCTGTTTGCTTGGGGAGATAGGAGCGTGTTTAGCATTAGCACCCTCCAGGACTGACCAGCAGACCCTGAGCGATGGATGAATGGATTTCTCTGACACACGTTTCTGTGAAAGAGAGGCTAAGGGATTGCATGGCTATAGGAACCAAGCAGTTCCATTTGCCTGCCACCTTAGGCCTTTACTAAAGCTTGAACTAAAATTAATCTATAGATACAATCAGCAGGGTAAATATCCTTGAGAAAGCACATGCTTCTATATGGTTGAGTCTAAAGACTAAACACAGAGATTCCAGCAAAACACCCGGAGGCTCAAACTTGTTTGGAAAAGTCAAGGCAGGGGCTGCCACCTTGGCAAGGTCTCCCTAGAAGCCCCCAACCTTTCAGAGAATCCTTCTTACACACTTTCCAACCAAGTCCTACACTTCCCCACAAGCACTTAGGCCTCTTGCAGCTTCATTATTCTGATGAATTAAAATAAGTCCTCTAATTTAGGAAAATTACCCAAAATGTGAATCCAAAGAATCTTGACATGACCTTACTGCTAGCCTCAATGATAAAACAAGTGAGAAAGGAAACCAGTTCAATGGAAAGGTTGACCAGAGCACATTTAGTGAGCCCATCCTAGCCAGTTACTCAGAGGCAGGCTAATTCAGAAAGAGAACAGAGAAAAGACACATCTTATCTAATAACAGACAAACATTTAAATTGGCCATACTTCCGCTATGCCCACAGCCAATCAGAGTGAGTATGCAAATTAACCCAAACAAAGATGGCAGATTAATTTGCATATGCAGGCACGGAGCGGCCTGGAGGGGCAGGACACCTGTTATGAGGAGGAAGGGAGGGTGGCAGAGAGCTACAGGAGTGATGTTTCAGACAGAAGCGAAGACTTGCCGGCTCCCAGGCCGCTGGAAGTGAAGCCAGGGGAAGGAAGGCCTATTCGTGCACAAATACCATGCAACAGGCCTCTAGTATCTCTATTTGCTCCTAAAAACTCATCTTAACCTTAACATAAAGAAGAAATGGACTTTCAAGCCTAAACAGATAGAAAAGACAGCCCTAGATATTGACCCAATAATGCTTAAGAACTATTTTCAATGGTGCTTAGATGATGGATGGGTCTTATGGCCACTGCTCAATATTTAAGTTGCTCATTACTAACCATGATATGATTTCCTTTTTCCTCACAAAAGGTAGAAGGAATTAACTGAAAAACACAGCCAAAGTATTGTTTTAAAGTATACTGTGTGAGACCATAAAGAAAAAAACAAAACAAAACAATTCTAAAGCTGACGGTATAAATAGGGAGTAATTCAATTCCTCACTACACATGAACCACCAATGCCAGAGGGTGGCAGGGAAACCCATCTTCTCCATCATGAAGCTACTTGGGGGTTCCCTAACTATCCTAACACTGAGTTTGATTCTGCCCATTTGCTTCACAAGTATCTGGTTCCTGCTTCTCCCCTCTAAGCCAAGAGAGACACAGAAAGATAATAACAAGGCAGCTAGCTTTTATCAATACCTTACTGCATGCACTGAGCTAAAAACTTATGCACCTTAACAATCCTCAGAGGGAGGTACCATAGTTATCTTTAAGACGAGGAACCTGACTCTTAGAAGGATATGAAAACTCCCCGAAGACCTCACAGCTAATAAGAGGCAGAATCAGGATTCAAACATGAGCTGTCAGAATATAGAGCCTACACTTTCCAACCATTGGATTAAGACATTGCTCAAACCTAGGAGGCAGCCACTGCTGGTTCTCAGAGTCATACAAGCACACTCACCTGCCCCGTCAGGAGTGATAGTTCCCAGTTTCACAGCGAGAGGGTAGCCCATGTCTCTGTAATGCTCTAGGGCGTGCCCGTTGCCCCCAGAGCTGTCAAAGAACCACTTCCCACACAGGATGGAGCCATCGGTGAGGTTCAACCAGAGGTTTTCCCGCAGGTCACATCTGGCACACTTCCAACCACTGGAAAGTCATTGGAAAACAGTTAATACAGCTGGAATGCAAGGCATAATTAGAAAATCAACAGTGCCTCAAGAAGGAACAAGCCTGGTTGGTATGATTCAGTGGTTGTACATCGACCTATGCACCAGGGATTACAGGTTCAATTCCCAGACAGGGCACATGTCCAGGGTTGCAGGCTCAATTCCTCAGTGGGATCATGTAGGAGGCAGCCGATCAATGGTTCTCGTTCATCATTGATGTTTCTATCTCTCTTTCCTTCTCCCTTCCTCTCTGAAATCAATAAAAATACATTTTTTAAAAAGAAAGGAGTGTCTCAAGCTGGGGCCACAGTAAACAATCAGAATAATCAGAGTCACTCCCAGAGCAGCAGGACCCCACAGTACCCTGCCTGCCACCCAGATGAGGACCAGCTCCTCCCACTCTTCTGAGATGGCTCTTGGACTTTAGAAAACTAACACAGAACCCAAGAACAGAAGGGGAGGTCTTTTTCTTAAAATCCCCACGTGAGGGACAGAGGAGTTTGAATAAGTTTAAAGCATTAAGGATTCCATAAACACCTAAATTTCCAAAGTATTAACTAGGAAACCTAGTTTAAACAAAACCCTACTACATGGCAAATCTAAATTAAGTAGAAGGGAAATCAGCCTAATGGAAGACTAAATACCGGCTATATGCCAGTGACTTACTGAATGAGGCTCTATCATTTAATTCTAATGAACATCCTCAGCATCAGTATTACTATCCCCACTGTGAACAGGAGAAACTGAGGTATCGTGCCTGCACTAAGACTACACAGAATAGGACTGCAGTACAGTTAGGGTTCAACAAGACTGGTCACGTTCCTTCTAGCACCTGGCTCTGGAAACACACCAGCACCTAGGAGATGCTCAAGTGGCCCGAGAGCATTCCAGCCAAAAATGTGACAACCAAAGACTACTATAAGTTCCCCAAGAAGCAGAGTCTGAGACAAAAATATGAATGTAAATGGCTTGTTTGGGAGGTGATTCCAAATATCACAGGGAAGTAAGACTAGAAAGGGCAGGAGACTGCCAAGAGCAACGGGGGTCCAATCCAACTGAGGAACTTTGGAAGCAGTTATCCCACCTGAGTGGGGATCTCAGGTATTTGTCCAGCCACTCCACATGCAATGGCTGAGGGCTGATCCAGAAGGTCAGAAGGGAGCATTAACTCTACAGCATCTCTGACTGTCCCATCACGAGCCCACCTGGTTTGGGGAGGCAGAGAAAGCCCTCAAACAAAGAGTTGCACATGGTTGCAACTGGGAGTATTAGGGTGGGGATAGAGTCAGGGGTATGGGCTGGCTATATTCAGCATCTATTACTAAGGTACAGATAATTTTGTTATTTTTTTATAATTTCATTTTTATTTTTATTAGAGAGAGTGCAAGAGAACAGAAAGAGAGAGAAACATCGATGTGAGGGAGACACATCAATTGGTTGCCTCCCACATGTGCCCCAACAGGATCAAACCTGCAACCGAGGTATGTGCCCTTAACCAGAATCAAACCCAGGACCATTTAGTCTATAGGCTGACATTCTATCTATTGAGCAAAACTGGCTAGATAATTTTAGAGAGGTTTTTTTTAATTGATTTTAGAGAAGGGGGGTGGAGAAAGGGAGAGAGACAGAGAGAGAGAGAGAGAGAGAGAGAGAGAGACATCGACTTGTTGTTCCACTTATTTATGCATTCATTGGTTGATTCTTGTATGTGTTCTGACCAGGGATCGAACCTTGGGTAATGGGACAATGCTCTAACAAACTGAGCTACCTGGCCAGGGCCTAGAGAGAATTTTTTAGCTTATTTTTAATAAAAGGCATCTGATAAAAATATACTAACTGCTAATTCAGAGAAAAAGGTAGAAGAGTAGATATTCTTTTGGCCAGTTTTAGGGGGTAAAGCTCCATTTTCCCAACACTCACCTTGGAGGAATCCTGACTCCATTGTCCAACTGGGTAAGGTTATTGGCATACTTGGATACTGGCAATTCATGTTCCCAGGTGTCTGGGTCTTGCTTTCTGTATGGAGATTTTGAGCTAAGAACCGCATCACAAGCAATTGTTACCTAGAAGACAAACCCAAATGTAATATATTAGATCAGTTTGAGAGAATAGCAACTTTCATAAAATAAATGTAAAGGTTTATTAGTAAATACGGCTTAAACTAAGAAAATGCAAATGGTACAGTTACCACAAAAGCAAGATCCTACTTTCTTGATTCCAGCACTTTCTCTTGCTGGATTTTTGTCTCTGGCCTATATTTGCAGTATTGACAATGGCACAAGATAGCAAGGAGCCAAATCCAGTTTGTAAGCCCAAGTGCAGGAGCCAAATTTAAAAATTCCTACCCCTTAGCAAGCAGAGTGAAAAGTACAAGGTGAACAATTTAAAAATTAGCCAAGGGAATACCCAAGGGGTGTGTTTTCCTCCTAACAAATATACACCCAGATATGCAATACCCTCAACTCATCACACAATGACATGTGATCAAGGGCACTTGAATGGAATGCAAGCAGCAGCTTCATTACTTAATCCGGTGTAAATGTGACCCTGGCCAGGGATGTGCCTGGTGTCTCTGTGCCAGATCCATCCACATTATGATCAAGGGAGGGCGAGGGTATGTGTGCAGATTCTCTGCTCTCTCCCAAACCCAGTGACCTTGGACATATGCCCATCATCACATTTGCTTAATGATATGTTATTTCTGGATATCTTAAAAAACATATTCTGGTGGGAATGTAAAATGGTGCAGCCATTTTGGAAAATAGTTTGGCAGGTCCTCAAACACTTAAACAGCATATGACCCAGTAATTCCATTCTGAGGTTCATACCCAAGATAAATACGTGTCTACACAAAAAGTTTTCATAGAAGCTTTATTTACAATGGCAAAAAGTAGAAGCAACCCAAATGCCCATTAATGATAAATGGATAAATAAAATGTCATACATGCATACTACAGAATGTTACTTAGCAATAAAAAGAAATCAAGTACTAATACATGCACAGCATGGATACGTCTTGAAAATATATGCTAAGTGAAAAGAAGCCAGCCACAAATAAACATATATTACATAATTCCATTTATATGAAATACTCAGAATAAGGCAAATCCATAGAGACAGGAAGTAGATTAGTGATTGCCATAGGCTGGGAGTGGAGAATGAGAAGTTGAGAGGTAGGATAATAAAAATATTTTAGAATGAGCCCTGACCAATGTAGCTCAGTAGTTGGAACATCGGACTGCACACTGGATGGTGTGAGGTTCAATTTCCGGTCAGGAGCAAGTATCCAGTTTGTGGGTTCATTCCCTACCCCCAGTAGGAGCACGTGCAGTAGACATCAGATTGATGTGTGTCTCTTAGATCGGTATTTCCTTCTCTCTCTCCCCCAACCCTTGTCCCTCCCTTCCACTCTTTCTGAAAAGTAATGTGGGGAAAATCTCTAGAATGAGATAGTGGTGATGGATGCCCAACTCTGAATATAATAAAAGCCACTGAATTATTAAAAATAAAAATTTTAAGCAAACTTTTGTATTCTGCATCACTAACATCCTGCACAATTAGCTGAACTCCATGCAGAATCAGTTCCCCTGGGTACCACTGATTGATCCCAGAATTCATTAAGAGACAATGGAGGAAGTTCCCTCAGCTGCCATCCCACCCCCATCCAGCCCATGGGCAATTCCTATCAGTCCTACATCCAAAACCGATTTGGAATCTAGCTCTTCTCAATTTGGACACACCCATGTCAGTTCCAATAACATCACAGCTCACCCAATGGCCCTTACACAGCAGCCCCTTACAATCTCCTTCTTGCAGCAGCCAGTGATCTGCTTTGAATATCAGATCCTATCCTTCCTCAGCATAAAACTTTCCAAAGTTACACTGAACACTACCAGCTGACGACACTGTCAGGAATGAGGAAAAAGCCCTGGCCCTCAAAAAGCTTTTACTGCGTGATAGATCAGCCATCCATTCCTATCATTTACAACCTTTTTTAAAAAAATACTCACATTCATCTCTCACCACAAGTGCTCTATATAATTATCCTCTCCTCTCAATTATCAACATTCATCTCTTACCCCCTATCCAGGGCTGGCTCTACAGAATAGGGCTGAGGTCACCACCAACGCCTTCCTGATTTTTAGGGGTTTTTTAAGTTGTCTCTGCACTTCTCGCTACACATCCTAACCTTTTTAGTCTGGTCTGTCATAATCCCCTTCTTGGTTCACCATCTTCCTCAATCCTTCCCAATCCTCATCTGAATTGTATCTACCCGACTAGGTCTTTAAGTGTTCTGGTTTGTAATACACAATGTTTTTTCTTAAGATCTAAATATAACATTTATTTTCTTTGACTCTCCTTCCTTGTGACACTCAACAAAATGTCCTTAAATTCTGGGCCACTAAATTACACTAATCTAGTGTTTTCAGAACATCATCTAAAATCACTTAGAAGCCTCTTTTATGGATCATCGCTGAAGGTCAAGATACAGTGGTACCTCGAGATACGAGTTTAATTTGTTCCGTAACCTTGAGGCAGAGAAACAATGAGATGCTCGAGTCGCGGTAAACTGGTGGGTCGTGTGCAGCCAGCCAATTTGCGCGATTACTTGTACATATCTCAAATGTTGCTCATATTTCAAAGCAAAAATCGCTCACTTGATGGTTTGTATCTCAAAAATCTTGTATGTTAGGGCACTCATATCTCGAGGTATCACTGTACACTATTCTGTAATTATATTGTGAATTATCATTCCCTGGATTTGTTATCTGAAGTGAAGTGAGAGACCTTGCTACTAGTCCTGACTTCATCCCAGGTCCTCAGGGGATGAAGGGGTCCTAGAACCTTCTCAAACCAATTCACAGACTCAATTATTAAATATTAAGAAATTCTGTAAGATATTGGTTAAAGTTTGCCATTATTAAAAACTAGAGGCCTGGTGCATGAAATTCATGTATGGGGGGTGGAGGGGCAGGCTTGAGGAGTCCCTCAGCCCACTCTCCATCCTTTTGCAATCTGGAACCCCTCAGGGGATGCTGGGTCTAACCCGGCAGTTGCACATCCCCTTCACAATCTGGTATGCTGCATGCACCAGTGACCATACTTTTCATACAGATGAAAGGCATCTTGCGTTGTATGGGCAGCTACATTTTTTTGTCTTGATTAGAAAAATTAGTACATAATATGATCCTTCTGAGGCAGAAGTACCATTTTCCCCATCTTATGGGTGAAAAAAAAACTGAAGCAGAGAGAAGTAATTGGTTTGGTCACACAGTTATAAATGCTAGAATCAGGGCTGACCACAAAATGTGCAAGCCAGAGTCCATGCATGTCATCACTGCATCATCCAGTTTTTTCAGTGTTAGAGTAGCCGTGCCAGATTTTAATTTTTAAATCTAAGAGATTATTCCCAATATATAGGGAAGGAGCCCTAGGCCTGGCCATTGATCAGAGCCATCTGTGGGGTGGCCCCTGCTGGCACCGGCCTTGGCTGGCAGCCTAGCCCCGCCCCCCAATCGCTATCACTACTGCCACCCATAGTATCCCTTGGGGAATGGAGGGGGAAAGTGTGCATCAAAGCGACTGGTAGTTCCACTATTTGGTCAATTTGCATATTAGGGTTTTATTATATAGGATTAAATTATATAAACTTATCATTAAATAAACTATATATTTTAAAGATAGCAAATATGCAAATGTAATGGTTTTACTATATCTTACTAGATCCATGTTCTCTTGAGGTTATCTACATTTATAGTATGTGAATGGTGAAAATTCTTTATAATAGCTCTTCCCAACACTGCATTCAGTGACATTTTGTTAGCCTGAAATCAGCCACGGTGGCAGTATTCACACACGGAAACCAGTAACCTCTACAAAGCGGGACTTTTCCCCAAGCGAGGTGGTTGCTAAGCATTTGCAAGCATACCACTGCTGACTTCCTGAAGTCTAAAGCAAGGTACCAGGTTCCAGATTATGAAATCCTTACTGAGCCCCCAGTGCTCTGTCTCTGTGGACCTGCATGTTTCTGTTTCACCTTCTGGTAGAATCTAGTAACTAACTACCTGAAACTGAATCTTTCCAGTGCTGAGAAGCTCATAAGATGAAGGAAGTGTGACCTGGTTGGGAGGTTTTGAGCTCAATAACTTGGTTATTTAAAAGCATGAAAAGAAAATGTAGTATAGATAAATCTTATCAGTTACCATCAGATAAATCCAGGCTTTTCCTTCAAGCTCCCCCTCCAAATAATTCTGTCTTCTTTTTTAATTCTCAAACTATTCCTTAATTCTAAAAGACTCTGTAGTAAAAATTCTGACTTATACTGCTAGGTTTAGATTTCTATGTCACTGCACTTTTAAATAAAAGAATTCATACCTCGAATTTATGTTCTGAATATAGGAATAGTTTAAAGTATTTAGAGATTTTTTTTATTCACTTCCTCACATGAAGACTTTTCCTTCATAGATGAATGGGAGGAAAAGCACTTATCAATTATGGTGTGCTTTTTTCCTTCTTTCCTGACGGCACAGTTACATTAGACAAGGACAATGAGAACTCTCAGTGTTGCAACGATATAAGCTGTAGCATATAAAATCAGGTAGTGGGACAAGGCAAGACCATTTGTCCACTCCTATATTTTATCCTTGGGAACAGCCCTGGATCAACATGGGGAACTGTAGAATGCAGAAGTAATTTCACTCTGTATGTCTTCCTAAAGGTGTACACTTAGTACTTAAAAAGAATATGTTACATGTAATCATTAGAGACAAGATTCACAATACCTAAATCCAGAAAACACTCATTTCTATGGCCTTCTATTTAGGTATAAAGTAAATCAGGGGCAGAAGAGGTGGGATGGTGGAAACCTGGCCCCTAAAAACATGGGAACCCCAAGCACAAATCAGCCAGGGCAGGTGAGCAGGTGGCTGTAGATAGATAGGGTCACACAAAGTCCTGAAGACTCCGGGACCTAAAGACCTGGCTTTGGTACTGGCAGAGTTTAAGGGACAGGAGGGGGATGGGGGGAGGAAGAGAGGGGAGGGGGAGAGAAGAACTGACATGTCCTCCCTCCCCAAGTGACCCTGACCCCTGACCTCTGACTCCACTGTGGCTAGACCCTGAGAATTCAGGGTGTACACAGAGTGGGAACGTGGAAAAAGCAAAAAAGGAGGGAGTGGCAAGGACAATACAGGAAAAAGAGGAAAGAACAGGAAAATGGGTCCCCTAGGGAACTCGGTGCCCACTCCCAGGATTCGAGAATGGGCGTGAACTAGAGCCTGGCTCCTCCCCCCACCAGCACCCTTCCCCGCTTGAAGTTGTTCAGGAAGATGAAAGTTGCTCCACGGAAATGAAGGGGAAGGAAGAGAAAAATAAATAAATAATAAACCTCACCATTAAATCTACATTCACAGTGATCTCAGTCCTCGTGAGGAGCAAAACCTGAAAAGTGGGCTCACGTCACCGCAGAGCCGCTGCAGCCCCGGGACGTGTAAATATCTGGTTATGTTTGCCATCCTGTAGCTGTTGTTGCAGCCATGGGACTCGTTTATTTAATCCCAAACAGAATCGTACATGAAAGGCCAACATGCAGAGGACATAAAATGATAGTCGTTCCTCTGGTCAGAAGGCAAGCCCAGCACATCTCGGGATGCGGTTTGAAAAAATCTAAGCGACAGACTGTGAGTCACAGGCAGCGAGAAGCCAAGCTCCTGAAAAGGAACCCTGCGAGCCAGCCCTCTTCGCAGAGAAGAAACGCTGTGCTCAGGCCTGTGCTCATTCTTCTCCTCTTCTCACCGCATTCAGCCCGCCTTCCCCATCCCCACGTGCACACACACGGCACACGCACACACACCTGACACAGAGAGCCACGCGCATCTAGCTAGCAGCCGTGCACACTCACTGACCAGGGCAGGTAACTCCTCAATATTTGGTAGTGCTATTTCATAGTGGTCTGGGAATATAACAAGTTTGGCTTCATCTTCATATTCATAATCGTCGCTATTTAAATCGTCATCAGTATCTAGATCTGAGGAGAAAACAAAAACAAAGAACAAGACATGAAGAAAGAACATCCCACACGAAGGCAGCACTTGCTGGGGAAGCCAGACATCCACAGGGACCAGACCGAGCGCAGCGCACTCACACTCCATCCACTGGCCCGAACCCGGGGGGAAAGGCCCTTCCATCTGCCTAAGCTACAAATACTTACTTATAAGTGACAGATGTACAAAGAAGACTGAGTCACATCAGACAGCTTTACAGTTAAACGTAAGTACCAGATATCCCATTCTTAAACATGTGTAAAGGAATAGGCTGTTCATTATGATTTGTTGGGTACCTGGTTCCTGATTTCACAAGAATGGGTTGGAATGTCTGTCCCGACACTGTAATATGGAAGAAAGTACATGGGTTTCAGAGTAGATAAACCTAGGTTCAGTTCTGGCTTCAAAAATTAATGTTACTTTTGGGCAAATCACAAACTCTCCAAGCCTTAGTTCCCTCACTCGTAGAATGGAGATAATAACACTTATCTCATACACTTGATATGGGGAATAAATTAGAAACTGTAGACAAGCAACCTGGCACAGACTTGGGGGTCAATAATAGCAGCTATTAGTGAAAAATGAAATCTCAGTGTCCCTCTTTCTCTCTCGCACTCTCTCACTCCTCCCCGCCTCTGAGAGTTGTTGGGATATTGGATATACCCCAGAGGGAAAACTCCATCATGTAAATTGGTCCTCGGGCTGTGAGGAATGTTCAGTAAGAAAGATGAGGTCCTCTAGGCTAATGTCTATCAAGTAGCCGCCTCTTTGCTTGGCTAATCCCCGGTAAAGGTTAGGTGAAGGCTCAGGAAACATCCTGTCACAATATTGACATGGACATTTCAGCCTTGTGTTCACATGATGCCAGCAGCCCGATCATGTTTGTATATTTAGGTGTTTGGAACTATGGTGACAAAGAGCTACTGGGCCACATTCCACTCACACACACACAAAGCTACACATAAACAGGTACACAAATATGGGCTCTGTCAATTGGAGAAAGTTATGGTACTAGATAAAGCAGCCAGCTGAAAACCAAAGGATCTAGATTCTGTTACTACCCTATTGTTTGCCTCCAACCAAAAATCTAGTATCTTCCTGTGTACAGCTCTGCTCTTGATTCCCAAAGAGAGTGCAGTTTTAAGTAGAAAAATGAGATACAGCTAAAACACAGTATAAGTGTGTTAATGAAGGATTCTAAATGACAAGACTCAGAAATGCCAAAGGAGAAAAACAAAAACATTGTTAGATAATCATAAGAGGTTTATTTCAGAAAAAGCTGCATTAAAGAAGATTCCAGCCTGGCCAGTGTGGCTCAGGGGCTGAGTGTTGATCTATGAACCAGGAGATTGTAATTCAGTTCCAGTCAGGGGCACACGCCTGGGTTGCCGGCTCAATCCCCACTGGGAGGTGTGCAGGAGGCAGCCAATCAATGAGTTCTCATCATTGATGTTTCTCTCTCTCTTTTCCTCTCCCTTCTTTTTTGAAATCAATAAAAGTATTTTTTAAAAGATTCTAAGAGTTTAAGAAGTGACTAAAAGCATTTATTTCAAGGAAATTACTCAAAGATAGACATTTGGTGTTATAAAAATTTGAATATCTATAATAAAAAATGAAATCTTGAATGTTCAATGAAGACAGTGTTCAACCCAACAGACTATTATTAAAATACTAGTGGCCCAGTGCACAAAATTTGTGCACGGGGGGGGGGGTTCCCTCAGCCCAGCCTGCACCCTCTCCAATCTGGGACCCCTCAAAGAATGTCCTAGCGCCAGTTTACAGGGATCAGGCCTAAACCGGCAGTCGGACATCCCTCTCACTGCTGGCTCCTAACTGTTCACCTCCCTGCCTTCCTGCTTGATTGACCCTAACCACTCTGCCTGCTGGCTTGCTCACGCCCAACTGCCCCTCCACCACTGGCCTGCTTGCCCCCACATGCCCCCGCCCCCCTGCCAGACTGATCACCCCAACTGCCCCCGGTGACAGTGTGCTTGCCCCCAACTGCTCCCCCTGCTGGCCTGCTTGCCCCCACTTTCCCTCTCCACTGGACTGCTCACCTCCAATTGCCTCCCTGCTGGCCTGCTCACTCCAAACTGCCCTCCCCTCTTGGCCTCTAACTGCCTCTACCCCAGCCCCATCACTATGGCTTTGTCCAGAAGAACGTCCAGAAGGTCTCCTGGAAGGTCTCCCAGTCTAATTAGCATATTATCCTTTTATTAGTATAGATAGAGGCGTGGTGCACAGGTGGGGGCTGGCTGGTTTGCCCTGAAGGGTATCCCAGATCAGGGTGAAGGTCCCACTGGGGTACCTGGCCAGCCTGGGTGAGGGACTGATGGCTGTTTGCAGCCTGGCCAAGCCCTCCAGCAGGGACCCTCACCCCATGGGGGTGTGGCTAGCCAGGGAGAGCAGCTGATGGCTGTTTGCAGGCTGGCCACAGCCCCTGGCAACCCAAGCTCCCAGCCCCTCCTTTTTTTTTTTTTTTCAGCACCTCTTTGAGTGGAGGCCAGGGCCAGCTACAAGCAGATATCTGGGATTTATTTATCTTCTATAATTAAAACTTTATAGCCTTGAGCAGAGGCCAGAGTGGGCAGGTTGCCAGGGACAACCCAAGCCTCCTGCTTGCTCCAGCTCTGTGGCCATCGCCATCTTGGTTGGGTTAATTTGCACACTCCTATGATTGGTTGGTGGGTGTAGCAGAGGTGTGGTCAATTTGCATGTTTCTCTTTTATTAGCATTTTTTTAGAATAGTTAGAAACATGAAAAGGTCTATGCTATGTGAATGCTAAAACTACAAAATCATTTTCAGTATAAAAATAACTTTGTAGAAGTTATGCTCCTAGAACTAGAAGGAAATCTAGACAAATGAAAATAGTGAGTGGGTGAACTTTTCTCTGTCTTTACATTTTCCTTTATTATATTATTTATAACAATTTTTAAGTAACCAAAGTACAAATATTTTGTTTTTATGTATAGAGTTTGCTTTCTTTTTTTATGTATAGAGGCCCAGTACACAAAATTCATGCACAGGTAGGGTCCTTAGGCCTGGCCAATGATCAGGGCCAATGGGAGCCTTCTGGCTGCCAACTGGGGCTTCCCTTCCTTTCATTCCGCATTGCCCCTGGTGGTCATCACACATCATAGCAAGTAATTGAACTCTTCGTCTCCTGGTCAAACTCCTGAGGGGACACTTTGCATATTAGTCTATTATAAATATCAATATTATGTAGGTATCTCTTTTCCATAGAAAACATACTTATCTAATGCTAATTCAAATCTTACCTGACCAAACACAACGATAAACTAAGTCCAAGAAAATGCCAACCTGACATTTACTAGCTATGTAACACTGGGCAAGTTCTTTCAAGTTCATCTTCCTCAGGAGTAAGCTATGGATTCTGCACTCCACACAACTGTTGAGAGGATTAAACAAGGTAAGGTTTTAAGGCACCTCGTATAGGACCTGGCATAGGGTGTCTCACCTCCAAAGATAGTAACTGCCATCACCTCCATGATCTCCATCATCACCTTCTCTCCACTCCTAACAACATGTTCATAACTGCCTGCCCTTCCTTTTGGCTGCTCCTGCTTCAGAGCAATCCTGGAATAAGATTCAGGAAGACCACAATATCATGTGGGGAATCTGCCATGTGATCTCCTGTGGGGAAGGGCTGGACTTTGAAATGTGTGCAAACTAAGCTGCAAGAGCAGGGAACAGGTCACACTCACTTTCCATGTCCCCAGTCCCTGCACACATCATACATAACACACTCAGTAACTGTGTGTGAGAAGAGACTTGAAGAAGTTAAAACTCCACCAGACTAAGGACAACAGCAAAGCAAGAGCATCAGAAGGGTTGCTGTGGTTGGGGTTGTTGTTGTTGTTTTTTTCGTTGGTGACTGACATATATTTTAAAAGAAGCAAGACTGCTGCCATACAAAACAAACAAACAAAACAGAACTTTGTTGGGCTTCTTAACACTTTTATTTTTAATTGAATGGAATGGAAGGGGATCATGATCCCTTTCCCAAACATCTTAATCCAAATTAAAGAAAGTTAACAGAAGGAACCTACCCTCCCAATTTTAAGGGACAAACCTAAGATTTCTCCTGAATATAGATGACCCCACAATCCTAGGTATAAATCTATAATTTCCAAATTTCTCTAATTAGAGCCTCACCACCCCAAAAATACCCAGTTGAGAAACCTACAGAGTAACCATGCCCTAGGGACCAGTAGGACTGGGTCCTAACTTATCCTAGCAATCACTTCCCATCATTACTAATAACTGGTAATGCCTGGATGGGCTCTTTTCCTAAGTTTTAAAAAACCTTTTTTGCCCTAGTCAGTCTAGCTCGGTGAATAGAGCATAGGCTTGTAGACTGAAGGGTCCCGAGTTCAATACCAGCCAAGAGCACATACCCAGTTGCAGGCTTGATTCCCAGCCAGGAGGCAACTAATGGATGTGTCTCTTTCACATCAATGTTTCCCTTTTTCTCTGTCTCTACCCCTTCCTTCCACTCTCTCTAAAAATCACTGAAAAAATATTCTCGGGGGGAAACCAAGATGGTGGCATAGGTGAACACCTAAACTGCTGCCTTACACAACAATTTCAAAACTACAGCTAAAAGACAGAATGGACATCATTCAGAACCAAAGGAAAGTTGACTGAGTAGAAATTCTACAACTAGAAGGAAAGAGAGGGGCTCACGGAGACTCAAAGAAGCTGCAAAAAGCTGAGGTACAGAGACACGTGCATGGAGAGGATGGGCAGCTGAGTGCCTGTCTGGCTTCCTCTAGTGGGAGGGAGATGGAATTCCTGAGTGCACTGAACCCCAGTTCCGACTGCACTGAACCCCAATTTGGGGCGAGACCCTGGGGATCCAGATGCATACGGGTCCCTGGAGTGCACAAAAACTCAGGGGAGCCAAGAAAGGCAGAGGTCTGGAGGCACACATGCGAGTGCGTGCAGTGAGGACTGCAGCAATTACCGAGGGACAATGAGACCCAGGGGCCTCAAAAGGCATTGCTGACGGGAAGCCAAGGCTGTGTGCTCAGCCCTGACTCCAAGCCATCCAAGCTGAGCATAGAGCCATTTGCAATTTTGCAAGTCTTGTCTCATCAGGCTATCTCCAGCACAGAAGTTATCCCAGTGTAAACACAGGTCATCTTCATAGCCAATTGGTCTGGAGATTAATTCCTCCCAGTGATACCAACAATAATCAAGACTTAACTACAACAAGGCTGTACACACAGTCCACAAAGAGTGCACCAAGAGTGTCTACCTTAGGTAACTGGGGAGGCAGAGCTATGGGACCATATAGGACACCTAGCACACAAAGCTACTTTACCAACTCAGGGAAGCAGCAAAATGTGGAGACAAAGAAACAGATCACAAATGAAAGAAATCGAGAAAAACAAATGGCTGGATATAAAGTTCAAAACCATGGTAATAAGGTTTTTTAATATTTCCTAGAAAATGTCGATAAATTTAGCAAGACCTTCAAGAATATGAAAAAGGACCAACTAGAAATTAAATACACATTGACTAAAATAAAAAATATTATACAGAGATCTAACATCAGACTAGAGGAATGCAAGAATTAAGTCAAAGATTTGAAATACAAAGAAGCAGAAAACACTCAACTGGAAAGCAAAAAGAAAAAAGAATCCAAAAATTTGAAGATAGTGTAAGGAGCCTCTGGGTCAACTTCAAGCTTACCAACATCAGAATTATGGGGGTGTCAGAAGAAGAGAGAGAGCAAGATACTGAAGACCTACTTGAAGAAATAATGACTGAAAACTCCATCTGGTGAAAGAAATAGACTTACAAGTCCAGGAAGTACACAGAACCCCAAACAAAAGGAATCCAAAGAGGACCACACCAAGACATACCATAATTAAAATGCCAAGAGCAAAAGACAAAGAAAGAATATTAAATGCAGCAAGAGAAAAACAGTTAATTATCTACAAGGGAGCACCCATACGATTGTCAGCTGATTTCTCAACAGAAACTATGCAAGCCAGACAGGAGTGACAAGAAATACTCAACGTGATGAATAGCAAGAACCTACAATCAAGATGACTCTACCCAGCAAAGCTATCATTCAGAATTGAAGAGCAGATAAAGAGCTTCACAGAGAAGAAAAAAACTAAAGGAGTTCATCAATTCCAAACCAGTATTATATGAAATGCTGAAAGGTATTTTTTAAGAAGAGGAAGAAGAAGAAAAAGGTAAAGTTAAAAATTATGAACAACAAATACATATCTATCAACAAGTGAATTAAAAATCTGATGAACAGAATAAACTGATGAATAGGAGCATAGGAAGGAAGTGGACTGACAATTCTCAGGGGAAAAGAAGTGAGAGCAGTGTGGGAAGAGACTGGACAAAAATCATATACCTATGGATGAGGACAATAGAGGGGGGAGGTAAGGACAGTGGGTACAGTGGGAACTGGATGGAGTGGAGTTATAGGGGGGGAAAAGAGGAACAATTGTAATAATCTGAACAATAAAGATTTATTAAATTTTAAAAAATGACAACAGCGCTCTCCCTCCCTCTCCTTTTCTTTCTGAAATCAATAAAAATATATTTTTAAATGACAAAAGAAAAAAGAATATCCTCAGGTGAAGATTAACAACATAAATAAATAAATGCAAAAATCTTTTTTTAAAAAAATACCACTTCCCCAGCTCTACTTCATCGATCCTCTCAGCTCCCTGAGAGAAGTGGCTGAGACCACACCCATTTCCAGAAAGTAACTTGCCTAAAGTTCCAAGCAGCACAGTGAGAAATAAATCCCTAAGGAAAACCGGGGCTCTGATTCCAGCTCAGCCTCTTCTTGGCCTGAGCACAATGCATGTCCTGGAGGTGGGCAGTCTGGCTGCTCCAATGCTGTGAAATCAGACCAGCCCTTTACCCTCAGAAGAAGGGGAAGTTTTGGGAAAGCTCTTGAGCACAGACCCTGTTCTGTGACCAGCTTCAGAGGGAAAGGCAACATGGAATCCACTAGAACCTTCTGGTCATGAAAGGCACAGGGAAGTTTTCAGAACAGGCTAATTCCTGTACCTCTCCCCAAATGCTCTCTTTTACAACCTGTTTCTCATCAAGTATGAGTGCCAGGGCTAAAGCCAAAAAATTGCACTTTACACTCTCTGAAGTTGAGGTAGCTCTTTGAAGTCCCAGCCTCAGACAGAAAGACCCTAACTCATTCACTCTGCTTTATAAATGTTGTGGGGAGGAGTGCTTTAATACAAATATGGGAATATTTAACACTATTTTTATGACATGACAAATATATGAAATGCATTAGCAGTTATTTTTACATCTATACACACTGCAGCTTTGTTATAAAAATTATTTAAGATTAGACCAGAATCACATCCCAAGTCCTGGGATATTTCTTTGAAGATCCCAGACTCCTTTACATCTGCTCTTCTCTTCTTCTAGCTCATAAAACAATACATTTTCTATAAGCTTATTGCCAAAATTCACAATCTATCATATTGTGGTAAGTTATCTTTCCATTACAGTATCCCTTTCTAGCTTGAAACATTAACGCATAGCTACCCGCACTTTCTCAGTTCACAGCATCCCAGCAATTTTCACACAACAGCAGGAATCCAAGAAAGCCTAATAATTCTGTTTATTTAGTAGCTCCATCCAAACAACTTAATTAAGTATTTATGTGCTAACTACTTATTGAAAAAATGATACACATACATTGAAAGAAAAAAATGTTCTATTTCATTCTTAAATAACACAATTCCTTACTTACAGGATGAATACACAACTTCTCTTTGTATCAGACTGGATGTTGCCTTCCTTTTTCCCATTCCACATTTATTTTCACATGGTATTTGCCTTTTACCACAGAAACCACCAAAAAACCAGCTTCACAAAGAGATGAAATCATTGAAAGGAATATTGAATACTCCAGTGGTGAAACTACAAGAGCTAATGGTCCATGCAGTGTTCAAGCATCACTGTGTTCCCTTGCAGAGTTAACATCCTGAAGTGCACCTTTGAATTTGCCATAGCACCCCAGGGTGCCTCAGAGCACAGTTTGGGAACCAAAAGTGTTAATGGTTTACCACTGCCTATAGGAAAAAGTCTAAAAGATGGTATATGTATAGACTATCACAGGAACAATATACAAGATATATAAGGACATAGAGACAGAAAATACTATTTGTCTCTGGAGAGACTAACCAGGGAGCTGGGAGACACAGAAGGGAAAGAAAAAAACTTATTCTTCATTATAGAGCCACTTATAACTTTGCGAATTTAAGCTTTGTCCATATGTTATACTTTCAAAATATTTTTTAATCCTAAATTCAAAAAGAAGCACAAAATGAAAGTGATTCAAATGTTACTCACAGTTTTCATTATTTGTTTAAAAAAAAAATACCATCCTAAACTAAAGCTGAGGGAAGAATCCTTAACTGTGATTTCATTGATGAGCATCAATGTAATCGGAAGAGTAACTTGACTGTTGAGGGCAAAATAGTGCTCAGGAGACTTGAGGGTAAGCCATTCAGCACTAGGTAATGGCCTCAGTTTCCTTTATAAAATCAATACTGAAGGTCATAACTGAATGATTCAATGGTTTCAATGTGATTGTTGAGCCAAAGGAAGAGGAATTAGTCACAAATCAAGTGAATGTGGATAAAAGCCTCCCTCCAGGAGAAAGCATTAGTCATCTGCCTCTGTTCATGAAGAAGAAAGGGCATCATACCTCCATTTCAACAACAGCGGAAAAGCACTTTCTGTTCAAAGAAACAAGAGAGTTCTGGTTCTCTTCCTCCCCATGAAGAGACAACCCCAATGTCCCTTCTAGAAAAGGAATCTGTGGCAGAAGCTATGGGCCGCCCCCTGGTATCCACGCTCTCCTTCTTGCTTAGTAACAGGATTTACTTAATGAAGACAGTTAACAGACTTTACTTTCCAGTCTCCTGTGAAGCACCTGGTGTGGCCATGTGTCCAAGTTCTCACCAGAGAGGTGAAAACTGAAGTGCTGCTGAGGATCTGTGAGAAAGCTGACAAAAATAAGTTACTCCATTTGGGAGATTAGACTTTTATCCTTCCCCCTTCATCTTCCCTGCTTTCCAGAATGGAGGTGTGATGGTTAGAGTTCCAGCAGCCATTCTGCACCAGGAAGTAACCATGAGGTTGGAAATCACAGGCCAGGATGGAGGGTGGAGCAGAAACATGGGAAGAGTCTAGATCCTAATAAGAATACAAGGCTGTCACATCAGCATGGACAACAGCTTGTGTCTCCTGAGATATGGACTGTTGGGTGAAAACAAGGCAAGCCTATAGACCAGTCCCACCAAAATGAGCTGGTCAGGGAGTACTCCCAGGAAGCTATGAGTGGGGTCCACACCGAATGAAACACAAAACCTCGGTGCTTGCCTTTGGATTCATTTTTTAAAACAGTTACTTGAGAACATCATCTACCACCAAAATGGTCACCAAAGAAATCAAACCCCAAAGTCTTTTGAGTAAAAGAAACAAAGTTTAAGGACAAGATAGTGAATCAAAGCAGGAAGAAACTCGGCTCTATGACTGTTTCCAATGGTTTTCCTTTTAAAATAATGACTATGTCTTTGTATTACAATAGTAACAAACATTTGTTAAGGAACAATTTTAAAATAAATAAGCAAAAAGAACATAAAAATCAACTCAGTCACACCACCAGAGAAGAGCTAGTTTGAACAATTTGGAGTATATTCTGCCAGACTCTTCCACACTCGCAGTCACATATGCATACATGTGTGTATAAACATACATATATACACACATATTTGCATATATATATGTATACACATATATAGATATGCATGCACATATACAGGTATATTTATATATACAACATGGGGCAAAAGTAGGTTTACAGTTGTGAGTACACAAAACACAGAGTTTATTCTTGTTTATTAATTATTGTATTATTTCCAAGACAAACAACTGTATATAGGTATATACGTGTAGACATTTTTTTCACCAAAATGTAATTGCAATATGCAAACCATTTTGAAATTTCTTTTAAACACTAATCCCAGGCATTTAGGGATTTAAAATTGCTTAATGAAGCATTATGAAACCACTTTTTTTCCTGGACAACTATATCAGAAGCTCAGTATGATATATAATCATGGTAACATAATATTAGAAACCATTACTCATTTGCATAAGCAAAGCTAGCTCTTCTGAAGGAGGGAGAAATCAAATCACTGTTAGTCAAACACCACAGTAATCACTGTGCAGGCAAGATCCACTGATGAAAGATAAAATTGGGTAAAACCTTGAGGAGAAATGAGTTATTAGCATAGTCTCCAACTATCACTCCCAGCACATTTATTAATTACACTGCAGCTTTACAGTGGGGAAGCCCATCGGACACCTCTCAACAAGTGATCAGGTTGACATCACCTGTATGAAGACATCTTATGGCCCTGATGTCACGCAGAGGAGGGCACATCACTCTGTGGTACTCTTGCCAAAAATGCTTAACCTCAGACTTATCGTAAGGACACATCAAACACACCCAAGCTGAGGTTCATTCTAACTGGCTACTGTTCTTCACACAGGTCACAACTATTAAAAATGAAAAGAGAGTGAGAAACCATCACAGATTCAACAGGGTTAAGGAAACATGGGGTTCCGGAACATAAAAGGACACTAGTGGAAAAACGGCAAAACCTGAACAAACTCTGAGGCTTGGCTAATATTAAAATATAAAAACTGTCTCTTCTTTAAAAGCAGTGGGGAAAAAAGACCAAAGGCAGAATTGCAGTTACTCTCTGGGCCCTGTAAGCAAAACTGCTTCAAAACACTAACCCAGCTGGAGTGCTGACATACTTCACCACCAGGTAAACATGAAACAGGGTCAGCTCATCTCAAGTTAAACTGGTTCAACTCATCCTTACCTTATAGATCAACAAACAGCCTATTACTCCAAATGAAGCACACACATGTACACCTACATATGTGTACACACCCCCACACACACACACAGTTTTCTGGGCACACAACTGATAACTATGCACATTACCTAAAAAAATCTTGGAATTCCTCCTTTTGGGTAAAGCTCCACCAGATGCCCCTTTTACTTTCTGAAAAGAAAAAAAAAAATTGTTAAAATGCAGCCCATGGAATAGACTAGTGGGGGTGGAGTGGGGTGGGGAGGGAAAGTAGATCTCAAAGGTTCCCAGATTTTATAAAAGTCCAGAGGAAATATTCAACTTGGATTAGAGAATCCTGGATAAACAGGAACTTGACCCAGGTCAATGGGGGTAAGTGAAGGGCAACGCTATTGTTCCACCTGACTATTTTCACCAAGCTGTACAGAAAGCACTCTGGAAAGGGAAGTGGAACCAGGCATCAAAGTGAAGTAGATGCTCCAGCTTCAAATGGGCACATTCTCCCAAGAGGCTGGGTCCACACCCCGAGCTGGAGGGCTTCTGGAAGGATGACGCCTCCGCGAGGGAGGCTCTTGTTCCTCTGCTTCCTACCAGGTCTCCAGCGGTTGGAGCCTGCCAACAATTATTGTTGAAGGACTTAATAAATATTAATCTAGAGTCACTGATATTTGGTCCTATTACATCAATCTAACCTCCTTAAACATTTCTGGAGCACTGTGGCTGGCTATGTGGGTGCATTTTCTACCTACCATGGAAATCCCCAGCAGGAATGAAGTAAACACCCATCCAGTGTTCATGCAAAAGAGGTCATGCATTACCCTTTGACACTCACACAAAACATTTTACTCTCAAATAGGATTACAAAAATGTTTGTTTCCAATGGCCAAAGCAACACCTCCACATTGTATGTTCTTTCGGCAAAAAGAAGAGAGCACGTTTCCAACCCACAGTGGGGTGCGGGTCAAACCCCAATGCCTTTTCACGTGGTCACATGTCATGGCCTCGCTGCTTCTTCAGTCTGTGCCATTGTTAGTGCTAGGTCTCTTTTCCCACATTGTTTCATCTGGCATGGAAGGCTGACTCCTCTTTGTGTTTCTCACATTACGTTTTTACAGCTTGTAGTATGAGTTTCTAGTTCACGGCTTAGGAATGTGAAAATTGTTGAACACTTTAGTTCAGACACCTGTCTCCCTAATGCTAATGCCAAACTCATGTCACTGTCTTGGATTCCCTCTCCTCCATGGTCTCAGAGCCTCTGGTCCTCTGCCCTCCACTTACCTTGAAAAGGCAGAAAAATAAACCTGTACTGAAAGCACGTTTAACAGTCCTGGAGGTCACTGAAATCTCTCTATAAGTTCATGGCATTCTTCCTTCAGACTTACTGCCTTCAATAATCTTTCCTAATAATAGAGAAACATGTAAATTGACTGTACCTCTGCTATGCCCACAGCCAATCGGAGTGAGTATGCAAATTAACCCAATAAAGATGGAGGTTAACTTGCATACTTACCTGGGTCCCCAGGAACCTCCTCAGCACCCAGGTCACTCCCAACCAGCCATCCCGTGGAGGCTTTAGGCTTGGGGGATGGAGGTACCAGCTTCCCAAACCTACAGCCTATTGTGGAGACTGTAGGCTTGGGAATGGACAGAGCCTGGGATCAGAGGGGCGAGGCGAGGGGGTGCCTGCTTCCCAAGCCTACAGCCTGGGGTGAAGGCTGTAGGCTTGGAAAGGGGCCAAGTCTGGAATTGGAGGGAAGGGGAATAAAAGTCAATGGAAACATATCCTCAGGTGAGGATAAAAAAAATAAAGAAATGTCATATGTTATGAAAGGCACATATTAAACATGCCTAAAGGAAGTTGTCATTTTTTCATGGTGAAGGGACTGGAATCCATGTTGATGAAAACACCTTGGTGGCTGCGGTGACTGGCAGTGGCTGCAGTAGCAGGGTGATGGGGCTGGCACCTTCCCCTGATCAGCCGGGTTGCCTCCCACAAAGGAAGGCCAGACAGGGAGTGGGCCTAAGCCATCATTAGGAGATCCCCTGAAGGCTCCCAGTATGTGGGAGGGGGCAGGCTAGACTGAGGGACCCCTCCACAGTGCACAAATTTTGTGCACCAGCCCCCTTAGTATATCGTAAGGAGGAAAGTTTAGTTCTTCTGGAGGTAGAAGGTGTGGCCAGGGATGGTCAGGTAAGAAGAGCAGCAGGCTCTGCTGTATAGCAGCTGCTCAGCAAGTATTTGTTGGACGGATGATGGATGATGGATGAATGGATGACAGATAGGTGAATAAATGGGTGATGAACAGATAGATAGATATGCTGACACAGGAATGCAACAGGTGAAAGAGGAGTGAAGGTAGAAGTAGAGCATCCCAGAACCCCCCTCCCCCCAAAATAAAGGTACAAAGGCATGAAATCAATGTGTCCCAAGAAGAAATGGTTTGCTATGTCTAGAGCACAAAGCTGGCAGAGTAAGAGTGAGGGTTAGAAAGACCACATGGAGGGCCTTGTAATCATGTGCAAATGAGTTTGGGCTTCATCCTGCAACAAGGGGAGAGACATCAGAGATTTCAGCCACATATGCACAGATCACTCTGGGTACAGCATGCAGGCTGGGTGGGTTGAAGGCAGCAAATGTGAAGGAAGGAGACTGGTCAGGAAGCTACAGCACTGGTCCCTCAGGGAGTGATGAGCACTCGGACAAGAAGAACAGGCATGCAGAGGACAGGACGGGCTTCAGTGCTATTTGGGAGGCCAGATAACAAGACTTTGTCACCAATCAGTCATGGACTGAAAGCAGGATCCAAATGATGTCTTGGTCTCCATCATTCAAAACCAAGGACAACTCTGAGAAAGAGGATCAATAACTCATTCAGTCTGGAGATGTTTCAAGTAGAAAAAGCCAGGTCAGATTCGGGTGACCAGGTCTTTGGCTCTGGAGAGAGCTGATCTGGAAGCATCAGCTCAGAGACTGTGGTTAGACACAGATAGGCATGACAGTGAGAAGGAGGGGCAGCTTTCGGAGAAAGAAGACAGGAGGGTCAAGCAGAATCCTAGGAAATGCCGATGACTAAGGGGCAAATGAAGAAAGCGATGAGGAAGGGCAATCTGAAAGGCAGGAGGACAGCCAGAGAAGAATGGTGCCCAAGAAAGCAAGGAGGAGCAGCTGCCAAAGGAAAACAAGTTCAAATCCTCAAAATATCACATAAAATCAGGACTAAAATGTGTCCACCAAAAGTGACACCAAAGAGGTCACTGACAGCGTCACAACCAATCAGACGGCAGCAATGAACTTAGAGGGAGGTGTTATAGAGATGATGAGAATAGAAAAAAAGTTTTTAAAGAAGCTTTAATTAAAGGATGGGATGACTAAAGGAGGACACATTAGAGGGACAATTTTGTGGTGTGTTCTTTTTTAATCCTCACCAGGGGATATGTTTTTTATTTTTCTGACTATTTTAGAGAGAGAAAAAGGGAAGGAGAGAGAGAAACATCAATCAGTTACCTCCCATACGAGCCCCCATCAGGGAATGAATCCGAAACACGTGTGAGCCCTGATCAGGAATTGAACCTGCAGCCTTCTGGTGTATGGGACCATACTCTAACCAAATGAGCCACCTGGCTGGGGCATGGTGTGTTTTTTGTTAAGGTGGGAGAATAAACAGCCAGAAGACAGAATGATTGGGGGTGTCAGAAGGAGTGGAGTCAATGAAGGAGCAGTTTCCCAGGGTGGAGTAAAGAGGAGCAGGAGGACAGAGAGAACACAGCTTTCTGCTGAGATGGAGGGACTGGATGCAGATGAGCTCCCAGGGGGCAAGAAAGGAGCTCGAGGAGTCCCTGTCCATGCGGTCCCTGTTTTCTCGGAAAAATGCAAGCCAAATCCTTTTCCAAGAATCAGGAGAGAGGAAAGCATCCGGAGTCTGGAGTGGGAGAGGGTACAAACTAGGTTTGCTAGGCAGTGACTCGCCCAGCAGAGGGGGAGGCCGGGAACAGGACAGGGTCCAGACCTCATGCAGTGCAGGCTCCCAGCAGTGTGTGCATGAAAGCAGAGGATGATGCCAATGCCACGACCGGTAGGATTTCTGGAGGGCAGTTAGGGAGGCAAGACACGGGGGTGAGGGTCAGTGGAGGATACTGGGGATAAAGGAATGTTAAAAACCAGGGACCCTGGGGGACTCTTTCCCCTTCCCCATGTGGGAGTCTGTACTTGTTCTTCAATAAATCTCCACCTTTGCTATTAAAAAAAAAAAAAAAAACAGGGATCCTGATACACATGCTCACCAACCAGAGAAGGAGCTGTCAGTGGGAGAAAAGCAGATCCACATCGGAATAAATGAGTAGAAGGGCTAACCCAAGAGAGGGTCGTGGTCAGAGTGAACTATTTAACCTAACATTTTGGAGACAGGGTAAACTGTGCAAGATTCCCAGCATCCTGCAGTCCTGCCACTGCCTCTCGGCTGTGAGCAAGTTACTTGGAGTGTATGGGCCTTTTTCATTTCCCCCTTCGCCCCGCCCCCATTTTGCAAAATCCATCACTTTATACTAAGAAATGTGTGGAACAAAGCAGACTGCACAAGAACTTCTATGTCTAAAGGGAGTAGTAAAGGTAAATCGTGAAATATTAGGCCAACATTATCATTGAGTTTATAGCTTATCTGACCTCCTGGCCTTTTTCCTCCTCTTCCTCCTACTGTCCTCAATGTCTAATTTTGGGATCTCTCCTCACAGTCTAAAATAAACAGAGGACATGTTAAGTAGGCTAGGGGGAGAGATTACACGAACTTCAACTCAGCACTGATGAGTTAGAAGATCCAAGATAGTCTACAAACTATTAGAGCTAAAGTGAAAGTTGAACAAATGCTGCTAAATATAAAATCAACATCAGGAAATTAATAACAATTCCCAAACACCATCGATCACATTTAAATGCGTAAAAAAATAAAAGATAGCAGTTACAATAGTTACAAAAATTACAGAGACCCTTTTAAAAAGCTAACTAAATATAATTCCTTTACTGAAAATTCCCAAATATTATTGAAGGACATAAAGAAACCCTGAGTAGATAGAAAGGAATGCCACGTTGAATAATCATTCAATAGATTTTTATGAAGCACCTAGTGCTGAGGACATAGAAGTGAACAAAACAGACAAAAATGCCTGCCCTCATAAAGCTAACACAACGACTTGGATTATAGCTTCATCTACTTATTGAATGTGATCCTGATCAAAATCTTAACAGGATTTTTTAAACTAGATGAATTGATTCCAAAATCCACAAAGAAAAATTAGTGTCAAAACCCAGGAAAGTTCTGGGGGAAATTTACACGGAAACAGTGCTTGTATTGCCAGATATTAGGCTTGTCGGACCAATGCAGAGTTAGAAAAATAAGATCAGCAGGAAAGAACTGAGCCCCTAAACAGACCCGAGTGGTAATGGCGAGTTAAAATATAAAAAAGATGGCTCTGCAAATCACTGAGAAAGGCTGCACAACTCTCGGAATAGAGGGACAGCCAGCTATCCATATGGAGAATAATGTGTAGATCCCCACACTTCACAGAAATATAAAAATAACTTATAGGTGGATTAAAAACCTAAAATGTTAAAGTACACACACAGTTCTAAAAAAGTAAAAGTATTAAAACAACCACCTGTATGACCTTGAGTTGGAAAACAATTTCTCAGACACAATACAAAAAACATAATTTGTAAGAAATGTTTAGTATATCAAACTTCAAAACTTCTATTCCATAAGATAATTCATAAACAAAGCAAAAAAAAAAAAACGCTCAGCTGGCATGGCTCAGTGGCTGAGCATTGAGCTATGAACCAGGAGTTTGAGGTTTGATTCCCAATCGAGGTACATGCCCAGGTTGTAGGCTCTGTTCTCAGTGTGGGGTTTGCAGAAGGCAGCTAGCTGATCAATGATTCTCTCTCATCATTGGTGTTTCTGTCTCTCTGTCCCTCTCACCTCCTCTCTGAAATCAATAAAAATGTATTTTAAAAAACAATAAAGCAAAAGGTTTTTATATATAGAATGTGAAAAAAAAGCTAAATAAAACCTTCAAGAAAAAAAAGATAAGCCCAGAGAGAAATAGATCAAAAATATAAATAGGCAACTTCTCAGAAAAGAGAAAACCAGAATGCCCAAAAAACATATAAAGGTGTTCATCTCTCTCAGGAGGAAATGCCAAATATTTAGATGTTTCTTCACAACCATTAGATTGTTAAAAGGAAAAGTCTGACCAAGTGTGAGGCTATGGAAACCCAGGAGTTCACTGTCACTTAAGACAGGAGTATAAACTGGTACAACGAATCTGGGGGAGAACTTGCAAATAGCTAGTAAAAGCAAGAAGCACAGCCACAAGCCAGCATTATCACTTCTACATAGATTTCCTTAAAAAATCTTGCACATGTACTCCCAGGAGAAAAGGTTGAAAATGTTAATTGTTGCATTGCTAATAGAAGAAAAAAAAAAAGAAAGAAACAATCTAAATGTTCATTAATAGGAAGATAGAATAATAAATGACAAGGTAGAATACCAACTAGTAAAATGAATTGAATACAACCAAATGCATGACAACATGAACAGATTTCAAAAACAATATTGAAAGGGAAGGCTTTACACAAAATCATAGACAACAGTATGATAGTATTTATCCACATCTTTAAAACACACAGTCATATAGAAGGTGAATACCTATAATAAACAGTGACATGCAAAGGAGTGAGAAACAAATTCATAGCTATGATTACTTCTAGGAAGTGAGGGAAACAAATGGGAAAAAATGAATCTAAAGCAAAAATATCCAAATATTTTTTATTTCTGATTTTTGGATCCATGAGTGTTTTTACTATTATTTTCTGTACTTTCCTGTATTTTTTTTTTCAACGCATATCTTCTTAACTCCAAGCAGAGGTTCAGAGGGAGAGAGAAATAAAACTGGGTAAGGTGAGATTTGGGGGGAATCTCTGACTTTCTACAGACAGTCCTGTTGTTGTTTCCCATTATTGAAGGGAATCAGAAGTTACGTGGGCACAGGAAAGTCTCCATGCCATTCACACACTAAGACAATGTCACAAGAAAGATACCAAGGCAGTTCTCTCACCTCTCGCACATGTCTTTTCAGGTGCATGTATACACTCTGTCCAGTTTTTCGAAAATGTCTTTCAACGTGTTCCCTTCCAAAGGCCAAAAACGTATTCATGCAAACATAGAGTCCACCTTCAGAATTCTAGAAGAAAGAGACAAGTTACAACATTAGCCAAGAACACCTCACCCAGCAGTCTAGATTCAGAGTGAGGGAAGGGGAAGGTGGGCGAATGATGAAGACAAAGCCTGGCAGGGCCACCTGGCTGTCAGTCATTGCGGGGGCGTGGAGGGGACCCCAGTGGCTCCACAGCCACCACAGTGGCAGCACAGCCCCAGCCCGAGTTCCAGTGCTCCCGGACAAATAAGCAGTCTCATAGTGTGAGATCCTCAGAGGTCCAGGGAAGGAAACGTTTTTGTCTGACTCTTCAAACTGGGGTAAATGACAATAAGAGACAGGAGAAAATTGGCAAGCCATCCAACTACCATCGCTGCAGTGACTTATCATGGCTACCTCCTCATCTGTCAATGCAATCTCCAGGAACAAGCAGTTTCCTTTGAGTAGCACCAGGATCTTCAAATAAATTGTTCTTTTTCTCGGTAGTTGTTAATCCTCACCCAAGGGTATATTTCCGTTGATTTTTAGAGAAAGTGGAAAGGAGGGGGAGAGACAGAGAGAAACATCGATCGGTTGCCTCCCACAGGAGCCCTGACCAGGGCTGGGGATCCAGCCTGCAACTGAGGTATGTGCCCTTGACTGGAATCGAACATGGGACCCTTCAGTCCACAGGCCAATGCTCTATCCACTGAACCAAACTGGCTACAATAAGATATTATTCTTTGAAGATATGATTTTTTATGGTATCCATTGATAAGTTATAATAATTTAATAGATAAATAATAATTTAATAAGTAAGTGCTAGAGGATGGAGTCCTATAATAAGCATAACTACATGTTATTGCAGGCCTACTATGTGCCAGGTGCTTTATATATATTGTGTCTAATCCAAACAATACTGCAAGCTGCTTATTATTATTTTACACTTTAAAATTTTTTAACAACACTAAGGATAGGAACGGGGTGGAAATAGCAGCAGAACAGACAGACTTGGCCCAAATCTTATCCCTGAGCAAATAGAAAGAACAGCTAAGGGTTGCACGGGGAGTGTTTGTTGGTGAGTTGAGGGACAGCTATATTCCAGGAGACAGTGAGGAACTGCCAGACGGGGCTCCCCTGACCAGGCACCCCCCCCCCCCCCGCTGTTGGCTTCCCTCCCAGAGCAACCAGCTTGGACATAGAGACCACGACATCTTGAAGGGGAAATGGATGTAATCAGAAGCCCGAAAATCTACAACTATGGCACCCACCAGACAGCTGCGAACCCCAAAACACCGGTCCCCCATTGGCGCAAACATGCAGATTCAGAGGAGCCCTACAATCCACCACAGAAAGGTCAGATTTCGCCTGGGATAAGGAAAGGACTTTGGTCCTGGAAGGAGAGAGCAACACGCGCACTGCAGAAGCTGGAGGACTGGGGGGAGTCTGCACCTAGAAAAATCCATGACTGTTGGGGCTAGCATGATCTGTGAATGTGGAAGGAGGTCCTCAGAGCTGCTAACAGAAAGGAACTCTAAAAAATAACCCATTTGGATCTGACGCAAAAGGACAGCCTAAAAATTTTTAAAGTGTGCCGGCCGCTTAGACCCAAGGGGAAAAAAAGACTGCACAGATTTGCCCGCAGTCCCAGAGTTCACACACTTTTTGCTGGGGTATTTTTGTTTTCTCTTTTTTCTCTTTAAATCCTTGCTTCTGATTACTAAGCCCAATACCTAGGATTACCCAACTGGGGACACCCTAAGAGACTGCAAAGGAAATTTGTTTTTCTGGAACCTGGGGATCAGATTGGGGAATAAGCATCACAGAACCACCAGTTCTGGGGCAACCCATTCCCACATACTGCTATTGAATGCCACAGAGAAAACAGGATCTAAGCACTAGCTAGAGAGGACCTGTACACCTGGAAGTCAATCTAGAAACACTGCCACCCAGCGGTTGAATCACAAATTGACTCTTATGTTAGCACAAATAAAGAAATATAAGAAATTAAGATGCACTGCCTGCTTAAAAATCAGGACTTGCTTACAACACTGAGGAGGAGTGGAACACAGGGAACTGCAATACTGTCCTAACAAGGAAACAGGCGTGTCAAGCAGAACAGTAGAGGAAGTGAACGACTTTCACTATTGCACTTTTTTTTTCATCTTTTACTTAAGAAACTAATTTTTTTCTTTTTTCCTCACTTGGTTTTAACTTTTTAATTATTACATTTTTATTTTCAATAAGTATTATTACTACCACTATTTTACCTTTTTTTAAGTCATTTTGTTTTCTCTTTATTTTACTTTGGGATTAGTGTTCAGCATTATATTTTCATTTTTCTTTAGCAACATTTTACTCTATTTCAATTTTACCTTTATAATATCACTCTCTTCCTAACTTTTCTCATTTTATTGTCCTGTTTCTCTT
Source organism: Lasiurus cinereus (assembly GCA_011751065.1). Lineage (NCBI taxonomy): Eukaryota > Metazoa > Chordata > Mammalia > Chiroptera > Vespertilionidae > Lasiurus > Lasiurus cinereus. The sequence goes on along the minus strand of JAAGEH010000045.1, from coordinate 30,402,841 downwards.
ACCCTTTTTCTGCTTTAGATTTTCCTTATTCTTTCTTTTATTCCCTGTTAAAATCTCACCCTTCTTATATATCTAATTTCCAATCCCCTGATCCAAGTCCATACACACCTCTCTCTTCTCTGTCTTCACTATCCAAAAGAAATTGTTTTTCTCTGTTCTTTTGTTATTATTTGCCTGAATTGTTGATTATATTGATTTCGATACTTGTTTGTGAGATTGTTTTGCTTATTCTTTTTGTTTGTTTTGTTTTTGTTTGTTTGTTACTTCTGTTTTTCCCTCTCCTTGCTTTATATTAGTTGTTGTTTATAGTTTGTATTCATCTCTAAGTACTTGTTGCTGGCATTTGTTGGGATTAGTGGCTGTTGTGTTAGAGTTTTCTCCCCATATATATAGTTTGTTCCCCTCCTGTTTCTTATTCTCTTTCTTTTCTCTCTTACATTTTTTTCCATTTTCCAATTTCATTTTTGTACTCCTTTCTTTTTTTCTCTCTCTCTTCTTTCTCTTTCATTCTCTAATTTGCTTTTCTCTGGTGGTCACCTTTATTTAGGGTTATTAATATTGTGAATACATTTCTGTTCAGTGCTTTGTGCATTGTACATGGTTGTGTTGTATTTTGTGCCTTTAAATCAATGCAGGAGACAAAGAGAACTACATAACCAGACACCCAGAGAAGAGAGACCATGGGGAGACAAAGAAACAGCCTGTATATGAAAGAAAAGCAGGCATCACCAGAAAAGGAAGTAAATGAAATGAAGGCAAGCAATCTGCCAGAGAAAGAATTCAGAGAAATTGTTATAAGGTGGCTGAAAAGAATGGAAGACAAATTCAACAATATGAGAAAGGACTAAGAGGAAATGAAGAACCAAGATGAAATGAAAAATGACATCACTGCTATAAAGACCTCAATAGAAAGCATCAAGAGTAGACTAGAAGAAGCAGAGGACCACATCAGTAAGCTAGAAGACAAGGTAGGGAAAAATACCCAAGTAGAGCAGCTTCTAGAAAAAAAAATTAAAAAGCAGGAGGAGAGCCAAGGGAAATTTGGGACAACAGGAAACAAAACAGCATCCATATAATAAAGGTTCCAGAAGGAGAGGAAACTGGGCAAAGAATAGAAGACCTGTTTTAAGAAATAATGACAGAAAACTTCTCTTATATAGGAAAGAAAAAATCCACACAAAAACAAGAAGCTCACAAAGACCAATGCCAAGGTACATTATAATTATATTGGCAAGCACCAACAACAAAGTAAGAATCTTAAAGCACCCAGAGAGAGACAGAAAGTTGCCTACAAAGGAACCCCCATCAGACTAGTGACTGATTTCTCAACAGAAACTCATCAGGCCAAAAGGTAATAGAATGAAATATACAAAGTCATGCAAAGCAAGGGTCTGAATTCAAGAATACTGTACCCAGCAAGGCTATCAATCAAAATTGAAGGTGAAATCAGGAGCTTCACATACAAAAAAGGACGAAGGGAATTTATTATGACCAAACCAGCAATGCAGGAAATGCTAAAGGGTCTGCTGTAATAAAAAAAGAAAAAAGTGAAGAAGGAACACAGGGGTAGAGAATAAAAATGGTGAAAAACAAGTACCTATCAATAATAACTTTAAATGTAAATGGATTAAATATCCCAATCAAAAGACATAGAGTAACAAACTGGATAAGAAAACATGACCCATATGTCTGCTGTCAACAGGAAACACAACTCAGAAAAAAGACGCACGCAAACTGAGGGTGAAGAAATGGAAAATGGAAATGAAAAGAAAGCTGGGATAGCAATACTTATACCTGACAATTTAGATTTGAAAATGAAGGACAAAAAAAAAAAAATAAGGAAGGTCACTTCATAATACTAAAGGGAGCAATCCAACAAGAAGAAATAACTCTGGTAAACATATATGTACCCAATAGAGGAGCACCTAAATACATTAAAAACACTCCTGGAGGATATCAAGGAAGAGATTGACAGTAACACAATCATAGTAGGAGATTTTAATACCTCACTATCACCATTGAACAAATCCTCTAAACAAAATATCAGCAAAGAAACATCAATCCTAAATGACTCACTAGACCATATGGAATTAATTGACATCTTCAGAACATTTCATCCCAAAGCCACAAAATATACATTCTTCTCAAGTGCACATGGGTCATTTTCAAAGGTAGACCATATATTGGGTCATAGTCAAAGTCTCTTCAAATTCAAGAAAATAGAAATCATATCAAGCATTTTCCCAGATCACAGTGGCATAAAACTGGAAATCAACTACAATAAAAGCAATACAAAGAAATCAAACACATGAAGACTAAATAGCATGCTATTAAACAATCACTGGGTCACCAGAGAGATCAAAGAAGAAATATAAAACATCATGGCAACAAATGACAATGTAAACACAACAATACAAAATTTATGGGACACAGTGAAAGCAGTCTTGAGAGGAAAGTTCAGAGCTCTACAAGCCTACTGCAAGAAAACAAGAAACAATGGCAATAAATTACCTAACGCTACAACTCAAAGAGTTAGAAGGAGAGCAACAAGAAAAGCCCAGTGTAAGCAGAAGGAAGGAAATAATAAAGATCACAGCAGAGATAAACGACATAGAGACCAAACAAACAATACAAAAGATCAACAAAACCAAGAGCTGGTTCTTTGAGAGGATAAACAAGATGGATGAACCTCTAGCCAGGCTCACCAAGAAGCAAAGAGAGAGCACTCAAACAAAATCAGAAATGAAAGAGGTGAAATAACAACAGACCCCACCAAAATACAAACGGTTGTTAAAAAATACTATGAACAACTCTATTCCAAAAAACTAGACAACCGGGAGGAAATGGATATACAGTGGTACCTCGAGATATGAGTTTAATTCGTTCTGTAACCTTGAGGCATGGGAAACTATGAGACACTCGAGTCGCGGTAAACTGGTGGGTCGTGTGGAGCCAGCCGATCCGCACGATTACTCCTATCTCAAATGTTGCTCGTATTTCAAAGCAAAAATTGCTTGCTCGACGGCTCGTATCTCAAAAATCTCATATGTTAGGGCACTCGTATCTCGAGGTACCACTGTATTTCTAGAAAATATAACCTTCCAAAACTCAATCAAGGAGAATCTAAACATCTCAATAGGCCACTAACTATGGAAGAAAAAAGCTTCCAGCAAACAAAATCCCAGGGCTAGATGGCTTCACAGGGGAATTTTAGCAAACATTCAAGGAAGAACTAAAACCTATCCTTCTCAGACTATTCCAAAAAATTCAAGAGGAAGGAACACTTCCAAGCTCATTCTATGAAGCCAGCATTACCCTAATACCAAGTCCAGATAAAGACAACACAATGAAAGAGAATTATAGACCAATATCACTCATGAACATATATACCAAAATCCTCAACAAAATTCTAGCAAATCGGATCCAGCAGTACATCAGAAAGATCATACACCATAACCAAGTAGGATTTATCCCACGAATGCAAGGATGATACAATATCCACAAATCGATAAACGTGATAAATCACATAAACAAATTGAGAGATAAAAATCACATAGTCAGCCGAGACCGGTTTGGCTCAATGGATAGAGCATCGGCTTGCGGACTGAAAGGTTCCAGGTTCGATTCCGGTTGGGGGCATGTACCTTGCTTGCGGACATATCTCCACTGTGGGGCATGCAGGAGGCGGCTGATCGATGTCTCTCTCTCATCAATGTTTCTGACTTTCTATCTCTCTCCTTTCCACTCTGTAAAAAATCAATAAAATATATTTTTTTTAAAAGTTTGAAAAAATCACATAGTCATATCAATTGATGCAAAAAAACATTTGACATAATCCAACACCCTTTCTTGATAAAAACTCTCAGCAAGGTGGGAATAGAAGGATCATATCTCAACATAATAAAGCCATATATGATAAACCCACAGCTAACATCATACTCAATGGGCAAAAACTAAAACCATTTCCCCTAAGAACAGGAACAAGACAGGGATGCCCACTCTCACCACTCCTGTTCAACATAATAATGGAAGTACTTTGCAATTAGACAAGAAGAAGAAATAAAAGGCATCCAAATTGGAAAAGAAGAAATAAAACTGTACTTATTTGCAGATGACTTGATATTGTACATAAAAAACCTGAAAGACTCCATCAAAAACTATTAGGCTTAATAAATGAATTCGGCAATGTAGCATGATACAAATTAATGCCAAGGAATCTATGGCATTTCTATACAACAACAGTGAACTTACAGAAAAAGAGACTAAAAAAGCAATCCCATGTACCATCGCACCAAAAAAAATTAAGATACCTAGGAATAAACTTAACTAAGGAGGTAAAAGACCTATATGCGGAAAACTACAAGACACTGAAAAAAGATAGAAGAAGATGTAAACAGATGGAAGAACATACCATGGATTGGGAGAATCAATATTATTAAAATCTCCATACTACCCAAAGCAATCTATGGATTCAATGCACTCTCCAATAGCATATTTCACAGACCTAGAAAGAACTCTCCAAAAATTCATCTGAAATAAGAAAAGATCCCAAATAGCCACAGTAATCCTAAGAAAGAAGAACAAAGTAGGTGGGATCTCAGTACCAGATATCAAGCTGTATTACAAAGCCACTGTTCTCACAACAGCCCAGTACTGGCACAAGACATATAGACCAATGGAATTGAATAGAGAATCCAGATATCGACTCAAACCACTATGCTCAATTAATATTTGACAAAGGAGGCATGAACATACAATGGAGTTAAGACAGTCTCTTCAATAAATGGTGTTGGGAAAATTGGACAGATACATGCAAAGAAATGAAACTGGACCACCAACTTACACCATACACAAAAATTAACTCAAAATGGATACAGGACTTAAACATAAGACGGGAAACCATAAAAGTACTAGAGGAATCCACAGGCAGCACAATCTCAGACATATGCCGAAGAAATTTCTTCACCGATACTGCTCCTAAGGCAATGGAAGCTAAAGAGAAAATAAACAAATGGGACTACATCAAAACAAAAAGCTTTTGCACAGCAAAATAAACCATCAACAACAAGAAAGCCCACCAAATGGGATAACTTATTTGCAAATGTTATAACTGATAAAGGTTTAATCTCCAACGTCTACAGGGAACTTCTACAATTTAATAAAAAGGAGATAAATGATCCAATAAAAAAAAAAAGGGCAACGGACCTAAATAGAATTTTTTCGAAAGAAGACAGAAGGCCAAAAGACACATGAAAACATGCTCAAAATCACTAATTATCCGAGAGAGAGATGCAAATCAAAATGACAATGCAGTACCATCTCACACCTGTCAGAATGGCAATCAACAAATCAACAAACAAGTGCTGGAGAGGATGCAAAGAAAAAGGAGCCCTCATGCACTGGGAGAATGCAGACTGGTGCAGCCACTGTGGAGAACAGTATGGAATTTTCTCAAAAAACTAAAAATGGAACTCCCATTTGACCCAGTAATCCCACTTCTAGGAATATATCCCAAGAAACTAGAAACATCAATCAGAAAGGATATATTCACCCCTATGTTCATAGCAGCACAATTCACCATAGCTATTATTTTGGAAAGAGCCTAAATGCCCATCAGCAGATGAGTGAATTTAAAAACTATGGTACATCTACACAATGGAATACTACGTTGCTATAAAAAAAGAAAAGAAAGAAATTCTTACCATTTGCAGCAGTATGGATGGACCTGGAGAGCATTATGTTAAGTGAAATAAGCCAGGCAATGAAAGAAAAATACCACATGATCTCACTCATTTATGGCAAATAAAGAACATTATAACCTGATAAATAAAAAGATAAATACAGAGGCAGTAAAGCACTGAACAGACTGTCAAATTACAGCAGGAAGGCTGGGGAGTGTTGGAGAGGGAGGGAAATAGATCAACCAAAGGACTTGTATTTCATGCATATAAGCACACCAATGGACACAAGACACTGGATGGGGGCGGGGGGCGGACTGAGGGAATAAGGCTGGGGGAAGGTCAATTGGGGAAAAAAAGGAGATATATGTACTAATATATGTAACACTTTAAACAATTAAAAAAATAAAATTAAAATTAAAAATTAAGGATAAGTTCCTTTCCCATGTTCATACAACCTGGGAGTGTCAGAGTTAAATCTGAATCTTTTTCTCTTTTTATCTCTCTATGCAATATTTCCAATATTATTTCATTATAGATATACTGCTACAATGAATAGTCAAAAATATTGTTCACATTTTAGATACTTGAGTTTCTATCCCAGTCTCATCTCCCCTTTTCTCTCAATCTGCTTAACGTGCTTCTCTGTAAACTTAGTGTCTAAAATTAGCCTCAATGGGAGTGGATTTTTATTAAGATCCCATTAGTCACACCCTGCAAACAAAACAAAATACTTAAATGCCTGTCAGAATTGACAACAAACATCTATCAAAATTCCTTACATTGCATTTTTTTTCATTGTTCTTGAAATTTTGAGATGATATTGGTTAATAAAATTATATGGGTTTCAGATGTACAATTCTATAACACATCACTTGTATATTATATTGTGGGTTCATCACTCCAAGTCAAGTCTCTTTTCATCACCATTTTATCCTCTCCCCCTTTATAATGTCAAAATATACACTGATGCTCATTACCAATATATGAAATAAAATTTTCAAAATTCTAACAGCTCAAGATTGGTTATTTAAAATTATTCCAATAGGCCAAGACCGATTTGGCTCAGTGGATAGAGCATCGGCCTGCGGACTGAAGGGTCCCAGGTTCGATTCTGGTCAAGGGCATGTACCTCGGTTGTGGGCACATCCCCAGTGGGGAGCGTGCAAGAGGCAGCTGATCGATGTCTCTCTCTCATCGATGTTTCTAACTTTCTATCCCTCTCCCTTTCTCTCTGTAAAAAAATCAATAAAATGTATAAAAATAAATAAATAAATAAATGAAATTATTCCAATAAAATCCTCCAACATTGTATCTATGGTTTATAAGCCAGACCTAACATCTTGACACAATGAGAACATTATAACAGCGCCGGTTCAAACAGGTGCCTATCACTGTAGCATATACACTGCAAAAATCAAGGAGGAAAAAGGCATAAAGATGACATTAAAGTCTATATGGAAAAATCCTAACAAATATACAAACAACTAAAAAGAACAACTAGTGAAATTAATACATGAATTTAGCAAGGTAATAGGATAGTTAAATAGACAAAAATCAATTTCAATTTTATATTCTGGCAACAAATACTTTCAAATGAAATTTTTAAAACTTGACTATAAAAGAGCCAAAAAACTCGGAATTTTATAGCTTGTGCTTCTGGATACATTTTTCCCTTAAATGAGATCATTTGAGTGAAATTAGAAAAGTTCTTCATATTATATTCATTTGATCAATAAGTTAGGTAAATATTTTCAAAGATTTTTCTTAATATATTTTATTGATTTTTCACAGAGAAGAAGGAAGAGGGATAGAGAGTTAGAAACATCAATGAGAGAGAGTCATGGATCAGCCACCTCCTGCACACCCCCTACGGGGGATGTGCCCAAAACCAAGATACATGCCTTTGACGGGAATCGAACCTGGGCCTTTCAGTCCACAGGCCGACGACGTTCTATCCACTGAGCCAAACCGGTTTGGCTCAAAAGATTTTTTAAATAATAAACATATTCTTCTGCATAGTCATAACTCTTAAGAAAAGTATTACTTCATTATAATGGTTATTCATTAAACTTATTACATTGACCAACATATATTATGATTTTTTTAAAAAAACTTCTATTCTGTTCCAATAAAATGTAATTCTGTTCAAAAGAAGGAAAACCAGAAGATATACTAGGGAAAATTAAGGCAGGTTGTTATACAAGCTCTGCACTTAAGTATCTACCTCTGTACCAATAATCCCCACCACACAGGGTTTCATGAAAGAAGATGAAACACATTCTGTGCTGTAATGCATTACATAAATGTTGGTAATTATCCATTGTAAGCTAAAGGTTCTGTACTCTGCATGCATCTTCTATTATCTCAATTATTTTATAAGCGGGGGGAGGGGGGAGCAAGCCAGTGGAAGAAAAAAGTGAATCTGACCGCCACCCAAGCTAGTGGTAAAAAATAATAATCTGTCAGAAAAATACATTAGGCAAGTAGTGGGAGAACCAAAAAAAATTACTAAACAAGAAAAAGAAAGATTTAAATGTAGGCTAACTACACAATATAAGAGTTTTTGGTCTCTAAAATAACCATAAAGTCTTTGCTAATTTCATTACCAGGAGTTTTGGACTTATTAGGGAATTTGATAAAAATTTAATATACCAAATATTCGTTCTCAATTTCTGGAGTCACTTGATATTGTCACAAAGTCCATCATCAAAGAGAAATATGCTATGACACTCAGAGAGAAATGGCCCCACATAGGAAAGGATTCTATGACAAACTCCCATAGATTTCTTCCATCATACACGGGCTGACCTGTGAGGCAGTGTATGCCCCTCTGCTAGCAGCTCTGAGATGGAGACACTACCCAGCGAACTTGCCAATAATTCTAAAAACTCAGGACACACTGAGACAGAAAACACTTTCCAAGTTACCCCATACAGAACAAACCCACCAGTCTAATGTCCACTTTCTTCCCTCTTGCCTTACTAATGTCTAAATATTGGTCCCATAAAGACACTTTATTTCGCATCCACAGTCACTGTTCCATGCCCTGTACAGTTTCACTATTGAGGACAAGTCTGCTGACAAATCTCTCCCAATTCCTTTGTGACCAAAGTACAGAGAACAGTTTGTAGCCTGATATCAGAGATAAGTTGATTGATTCTTGAGGTGAACCAGCCACTCCCCCACTAAAATCACTGCTTCAAGAAAGCACCATAAAGCACTTGCCTTCATGGGGCCACAAGGGCAGCAAGCAATCAGGCAGGGCCTTCTGTACGACAGGCACTGTGCTAAAACTGAGGGAACCAGGCTTCCATCGTGGCTTTTGTAATGATGCCAGCAGAGTACACACAAGAAGATCAGTAACTGCACTAGACAGTCAAGACTAGGGTAACCTCATTCTTAATGTCCAATGTCCTTTGTCTTAAGGGTTCATGCCATATGTCTTCAGAAGAAAATAAAAATTAAACAATTGTTTTAACCAGGCAGTTTAGGGAACTGTACTGGCAGTGAAATACAACTCAAAGAATAAGAGGAAAGAAATCAAAATGATATACTTTTTTCAAGCCATGATGGTGGAGTGCTTTATTAAATAGATTACAAATGACATTTCTATATATTGGGTTAACTTTTTAAATAAATAATAGCATAACAATAGATATTCAAGAAAATATATTCATTCCATATAGCAAAAGCACTTAATATGTAAAACCCAAAGAATGAGGGGGAAATCACTAATCGAAGTTACTGTTACATTTAGACTTCGTAATTTAATCTAGATCCACATCTTATACCAAACACTATAATAAGGTTCAGATAGATCCAAGAGATCACATTTTAAAAAACAGGAAAGAGTAGAATAGCATGTCTATCCCATTTGTAAAGGGGAACATAACTTCTAACCAAAAAAAAATAAAGAATCGCAAAAGAGATGGCGTAACTGAGTACAAATGAACAGGTTTGACACCACAAAATATAATGAAGCAAATAAAGACTAGCAATAACAGAATGGGTAAAGCTGTAAAGGACAATGAAGAAAAGTTTACATGCAAACTATGTAAAACTACAAGGGGTAGTGGATAAAATTACAAGGGGTCAACATCCATGTTCAACTTAGTAAGAGTTTTTTTGTTAAGAGTGTTTAATTTTACTGGTGAGAAAATATTAAATTCTTTTTTTTTCATATATTTTATTGATTTTTTACAGAGAGAAAGAGAGAGAGACAGAGAGTTAGACATGAATGAGAGAGAGACATCAACCAGCCACCTCCTGCACGCCCTCTACTGGGGAATGTGCCTGCAACCAAGATACATGCCCTTGACCGGAATCGAACCTAGCACCCTTCAGTCTGCAGGCCAACGCTCCATCCACTGAGCCAAACCGGCTTTGGCAAGAAAATATTAAATTCAAATCATCATATCCTCACCACCTCCTGAAGTAAGCACATTAAAACAAAGTCCAGGCGAGTGTACTAGTATAAGCCCACTAAAATAACAAAAAGCATTATAATCGCACAGCCTGGAGCCACAGAAAAGTCTGTGTATCAATTCCGACAATAGAAATCTATTCTGTCTTTCTACAGAGCAATAAAATTGTGACCTTTGACACAGTACTTCACCTTTGGGGACAGACTCCAGGGACCCAAAAGAAATAGAAAAAAAACTTTTGTTTAAAAATATTCATGGATGTACTATTTATAACAGGAAAAGTTAGCAATGGCCCCAAGGAAAGGAGCTAAGAACCTGTGACATATAAACGCAATGAAATACTTTAACCTTATTTAAAATGCTGCATGTATGCATTATGTGTAAGGTGTGTAGAACCTTATGGGATTGTATGGGATTGTATATGGTGTGCACAGGAAAATAATGTTAATGAAAAAAGAGCACGTGCTGATGACAAGACGGAAGGAATCTGTACATTGACGAAGACAGAACTGAAAATGGGATGTGATAAGTGGTTGTAGATTTATTTAAGTCCTTGACCTGGGGCCCACAGCCCCACTCCCATTACTTCCTCGCTCAATATGGGAGAGAAACATTTATCGGTTGCCTCTCAACCCTAACCAAGGCTCAAACCCGCAACCCAGTCATGTGCTGTGACCCAGAATCAAACCCACAACCATTTACGGTATGGAATGATGCTCCAACCAACCGAGGGTCTCAAACTTCAGCTGTGAAGGAGCAGGTTGTTTTGTCCGGTGATTGGTTTTGTTCCTATTCATTAGGGAAAGATACGTGGCCCCCTGCACAGGACTAGTTCCCAGCTCCAGCCAGATGTGAACGTACTCACACACATAAGTCCCACAAAACCCAAATGGGTCTCCATGCTGTTCAAACAAACTGGTAGGCTGCTCAAGCACTTGGAGGTGGCTGCGAAGTCAAGTTGCTATAGAAATTTCTAAGCACGTACTCTCGATGCTTATACTTATTTCTTGGCCCAGGAGGCTGGCTTCTCTTTGAGTAGCCATGGTCCAGGGCTGGGTGAACTGCCTAATCTTACGAGTGTCTCACTGTCAGGAAAGTGTCATCTCAGGGATCTTGGGAACACCAGATCAGGCCTCAAGCCTTCAGAGCTGCCCCATCAAAGCCAGCTACCATTGTCGATGCCTGAGCCACTGTGGGTACCCCCCCAGATCCCCACACCGGTGCACCTGTCCAACGGCCAGCCTCTACCCATGACTCATTCCCTCATCTCCCTGCTCATCCGCCTGTGCTGACAGCCCTTCACCGCAGACCCACTTCCATTTCACAGCTGTTAGCATCTGGCTGTTTGAAACCTGTAGCTGTGAAAAACCCAAGCTTCCTTCACTGCCTTCAGAAGCTGAGCAGCACAGCCGCTCTTTGAGAGCAGGAAACTTGTATCACATCCATTGCTGAATTCCAAAGACAGTGTCTGGAACCAAGCAGGACTGAACATGGATGGAACTAACGGCAGGTTTGTGTCATTTGCTGTCATTCTGTTACATAGTTTAATTCTCTCTCACCCGTCCTCAGTGCCCCCTTTTAAACTATTTCCTGGCACAGGCTCCATTTCAAATCTGGCATCACTAAATAATGGGGAGCATCAGAGGAAAAGTGGCCCTGGCCCGGTGGCTCAGTTGGCTGGAGTGTCATCGTACAGCCAAAGGTTGTGGGTTTGATTCCCGGTCACAGCACATGCCTAGGTTTGGGGTTTGATCTCTGGTCAGGATGTACTCAGGACACCAACCAATCTTTCTCTCTCTCTCTTTCTCTCGCTCCTTGTCTATCCCCCTCCCCACCCACCCCCCGCCACCTTTTCTCTTTCTTTCTCTTCCTCTCTTGAAAAACCAGTAAACACATGTCCTCAGTTGACTATTAAAATAAAGAAAAAAAAACTGATGGTTGTGCCTAGACATACAGCCTGAGACGCCAGCAGGAAGGCTAGCTTTTCTGGTTTGTTTGGTTCAAGTCACACTCTTAGCAGCTTGGACACCTGAACCCCACTGCCCCAGCTCTCCTACCTTCTGTCACCAAGCCAGATTCACATGGTTCTTTGGGTGGCCTCACAATGGCTGCCATCTCAACACCCCATCCTCCCTTGGACCCTTCTCTGGCTCCCACTTTCAGAGGCCACCCAGCCAAGCACAGCCAGTGTGTGCTTCTCTGCGTGTTCTTAGCTAAAGAAGATTCTAATTATCATCTTCGTGATGCACCCAACAGAAACTTGACCAAGATGCATGGCTTGATTTAGAAACCTGAAATCACTCAGGATTTCTCTAAGTCGGCATAATGATTCCCTTTGAAAACTTCTCCCATCCCACTATCAAACGGTCAGAGAGAAGAGCAGCATTCGAAGCCCATAGCTTAAACCCACTTTTCAGTGCATTCCAATATAGACACGATATATCCATGGTGGTTCATGTATTATTTTCCGTTATACTGCATACTATTCAGAAGTAACATCCAGGAAGAAGTCTCCTTTTTGTTACACCGCCTGGCATTTAAAAGAACATTAAAACAATGGCAAATGGAAAAGGTCAAGGATACAACGTGTTTCGGAGTAGCCAATGACCCGTCATTTCAATTAAAAATACACCACATTGTCAATTGGTAGGTGTTCGGAGAACTTTGTTTACCACGCCGTGGTCTTGGAGACCAGCTGCGTAACGCTTGTTTTTAGAACCACGGAACAGGGTGGAAAACAAGCGGTCATCGCCACAAAGAGAAACATGATGTCGGTCGGTGGAGTTACAACAAATCCAGGTACAGGACAAACTGCATACTAACTCCCCGTCCCCCACCCCCACCCCACCCCCCGCTCCACTCCCATCACAAGACTGTGACTCCCACACTCGTGCAAAAGGGAGATGAAAGGACGAGAACTTAGTATTTTTCTGGAACATTGATTTTTTTTTTAAAAGAAAATAAGCCCTCACCGGTTTGGCTCAGTGGATAGAGCGTTGGGCCGGCGGGGGTCCTGAGTTCGATTCCAGTCAAGGGCACATACCTCTGTGGCAGGCTCCTTCCTGCCCGGGCTCTGGTGCGGGTTTGTGCATGAGGTAACAAATCAATGCGTTTTTCTCACATCGCTATTTCTCTCTGTCTTTCCCTCTTTCAATGGGAAGATATCCTCAGGTGAGGATTAAAAAAAGAAAGGAAGTTAAGGAAATCAGGTACTTATAACAGTGAAAAGAAATAACCTGAATGCCCACCAACAGATGTGGTTAGTCATTTATGGCACATCCATGGAAGTTAACACTCTTTGGCCATTCAAAGTTGACTTGTGATGAGGTATTTCTGCGGGAGGAAGCCAGGGATAAAACTGTGTGTGTGATGTGATAATACACGTGACATGCATGCTGGGTGGCCCGATGGTATCTCCGCGTGACGAGATAATATGGGATTGTTTTCTTCATCTTGTCCTTAGGCATTTTCCAATTTTTCTTCCAAAACAATAATATTTTCCTTCACTGAGTATATTTAGAACCAAATATATGTATTTGGAACAGAATGGGCGTCGACCAAATGTCCCCCTTTCTTCACCAAAGCGTGCCTTAAGCATTTGTAAGCCACCTTCTTCACAACCTTTAGGTGCTGCATAGTCTCCTTACTCAAAGTGAAAGGAAGGTCTGAAATCACGAAAAGATTATTTTGAAATGTGTAGCTAAAGAACACTGGGAACACACAAGTAAAAGAGAGGAGAGGAGGACTTGTAATCTCAGGGAGCCAGACTCGAATGTGATTACAACAGAAAAAAATTTTTTAAAAATTTAAAAAAAGCGAAACGCATCAAGGACGCCGTATCCCAGTTGGATGCCATCCAAGCTTCCAGTGGGGCTGACAGTCGGACAGTCGTGAGGAGTCTGGAAAAGAAGCTGAGGAAGAGAATAAGGCTTTGGTATCTTCTCTGGAGGCAAGAGAAGTTGGTGGGGGGGGGGGGGGGGGTTGGGGCAGGGGTTTACTCGGCAGAGAGAGACTAACAAGCAAGGTTAGTGCCCAGATGACATTTCCATCCAGGTAAGGAGAGACAGAAAACAGACAAGAGATACAGAAGATAATTTCCAGCAGCAATAACAGTGGTAGAGAAGCCTGAGGGAGGGTGGAGAGATAAGAGGGTTGGAGGTCATTATGCAGCTCAGAGGATGGGGGAGGGGTGAGCTCAAGGATGAAGGGCCAGACAAGCAAAGTGGGATAGATATACCCTAGCTAGACAAAAAGCATGTGCAAAGGCCACAACTCCAAGGAAAGCTTAGCTATATCATCAAAAACACAAACAAAAACAGAGAAAGTCAGGGTGCTAAGGTCGAGGGAGAGAGAGAGGGAGAGGGAGAGGTAGCAGGATCTGAGGAGCAGAGGTCTACTGAGGCCAGAGGAGTTTGATCTAAGTGGGATGAAAGTCACTGGAGGGTTTTCAATTGAGAAATGCCACAATCTGATATACATTTTTTTAAATACACACACACACACACACACACACACATATTTCAGAGAGGAAGGGAGGTGGAGAGAGAGATAGAAACATCAATGATAAGAGAGAATCATTGATAGGCTGCCTCCTGCACACTGGGGATCAAGCCCGTAACCCGAGCATGTGCCCTGACCAGGAATCGAACCATGACCTCCTGGTTCATAGGTTGACGCTCAACCACTGAGCCACGCCAGCCAAGTCCTACACATTTTTAAAAGGTCACTCTGGCTACTGGGGGAGAACTACAGGAACACAGGGGTCAAGAGAATGTATGGTTATGAGACCATTACATATTCTAGACCCTCGTTGTCCAATACAGTAGCCACTGGCCACATGTGAATATTTAAAGCTAAACTCATTTAAATTGAGTTAAATTAAAAGTTCATTTCTCAGTCGCACTGGACCCATCTCCAGCTGCTCAATGGCCACGTCACATATGGCTGGGGGTCATCACACTGGACAATACAGACACTGCAAACTCCACCATCACAGAAAAGCCTTTTCGACAGCCCTTGTCTGAACAAGGCCACGTGGCGGCTTAGCCTGGGGGAGGTGGCAGGAGGAAGAGGGAAGGGGGCTCCTGGCAGAGAAGGGGAAACTTGGGCAGACTCAGGGTATGATGTTAGATAGAGCCCATCAGCCTAGGAGATGGACGAGATGGGGGACTGTGTGGAGAAGGGCCGCGTCAAGGGCAACTCCTAACTGCTTTGGCTCAGTACCGCACAAGACTGCCCACCTCTCTCTGCTCAGTCCGTGCTCTCAGTCAGCAGCCATCTGCCTATTAATACAGCCTCTCGGGCACTTCCCTCTCTGAGTAGTAGATATGAATATTCCAATGTACAGATCCCCAGAACATTCTCGCTTCTCGAGCAAAACCAACAGACAACGGTTTTTTAAATGGAAAACTAAGCAAATGCAGGTGGGAAGCAAATGTGCCTTAAGAAAGTAAAACCAGGTTCCAGATCAAGTGCAGCCAGGATGCAACCCGAAGAAGGAAATATGGAATAAAACCCTGCCCTCTGGAGCTCAAGTAAAGACTCAACAGTTGACCAGTAGAACAGAACTACTAGATACAATATTTGCAAAGTCCAAAATTTTGGTTTCATCAGCAAATCCACTGAAATACACTTGGCTGCAGTATAAGCTAAGTAGGAAACAGCAAAGGCGTAGCATCTCAAGGTGGTGTCGGCCTCTCTGCCAAACACTGATAAAGCATACTGTGACCAGGCAGTGTTAAGAAATAATAGAAATGTTCATGCAATGGCTCTTCCAGCTTGCTCCAACTTGGAGGTCTCCCTCTCTGCAGAGGACTCCTATGCCGCAGAACTGCACAGGCTAAAGGCAGGGTTTGAAACAGCTAGGCTTTGACACAATGTAAGTTCATTAACTTTTTTCCTAAGTAGAAAACCAAATCCTTGCTCTGGGTGTTTGGAGCAATGAGGACGCTGTCACCGAATAGCTGGGGAACAAGGTTTGAGGCAGGGCACGGAGAGCAGCTACTATAATGAATGCTCACAGGACAGGTGGGCAAAACAGAAATCATCAGAGGCTGAAGACACTAGGTGAGCGTCCGCAGCAGTGCTAAAATGAAGCCACACCGCATCGAAGTGGTTCCCAGCTTACATCTAAGAAAAGAAACTGTGAGACCAGCCTTCAAAGGTAAAAATCTTATGGTCATGTCTTCTTCTTTTCTCAAAGAGATGGGTCTCTTCGGGATGCATTTCCCCGATAAACTGCATTATACCTGAGGACTCGGTGTGCAGGCTAACCCATGAGAGCCCACCGCACCGTCCCCTTCAGGAGGCGGCACATACTCATGCCCCAGGCGGGCCCTCAGAGCAGAGCCTCACACAGAGTTACCAAGAACAGTAAGTCTCTCTTGAAAAGCCGTTACTAAATCCCACTTCACCTTCTTCTCGGAGGGATCCCTCCCACTGAAGCCCACTGAAGAGATGGGAAACAGTCAATCAGGGCAGCTGTGATAACAACACTGCAGGTGGGTATGACAGAGAGGAAAGCCAAGGCCCGGTGAAGTTAAGCCACTTGCTGAAGTCATACCGCTACTCAGTACTCAAGGGGTGGAAGCACTTGAACCCAGGCCAGTCTGCCCTCCTCCCACCTGCTGATTGGAGCAACTGAGAAGCAGTGGTCGTTTAGGTGGCAGAAGCTGGCACACACCATCATGGGGTCCTAGGGAAAAGATCAGCTTCCTCTTTTTCTTCAAGGCTGTTTCATTCCAAAAAAATAAAAGGGATGGGAAAAGGAGAGCCACCCCATTCAAGCAGCTTGTGCCAGGTGCCCTGCCAGGCTTTCCTGCAGGAGAAGGGGGCTTCAGCAGGCCCCACCAGCTCCACTCCCCAAACTCAGGCAGCTGAAGTCCCTGGGAGGTGGCTGCCCCAGGCTGACAGCTCCCTGACAAGATCCAAGTTGTAGGGCTCCCAGACCTTGGTAAAGTAGCTGCAGGGTTTGGCAACCCCAAGGTCCACCCACCCTCATCCATGTAGGGCCAGTCATTGGACCTGTCCATGGTCCTGTTCTGCTGGTCAGGGCCTGGAGAAAGAGTCCACACCAGCTGAGGCTCCTCCCAAAGCTTCAGGGTAGAGGCCCAACGCTGGGTCCAAAGGAACAACTCAGCAGTTGCTCCCAAAGGATACAATATAGCAATTACTTTCACCCCTGGCCCATTCCTTACTTCCAAGCCCATCTGTCCTCTTTCCTCCTGGCCAATCAACCCACTAATCCCACTAGCAGATCGCCAAGCCTATTTCTTAGAATTGTTAGGGACAGAAACATCTATGGGCAGGTCACCACATTACAGCCACATGCAAAGAATTAGCCAAAACAAAAACAGCAACACTTGATTTGATTTGATTGGGAGAAAGTTTTCATAGTTGCAACTCAACAAGAACAGTCAACCTCTTGGCCAATCACCCATGTGGTTAACATGGGGCAAATTTCCTCTAAAGTGATTTTATATCATAAAACATTAAAGTTTACATGTATCCCATCTATAACTACTTGTGTAATATGACTCTGTTCAAATTTCTAACTCCTGGAAAAATTACTGCCCCAGGCTCGTGAGTTTCTCTGGGAATTAAGCCAATCAGTGGGAGGGCGAGAGGCATGTTGCCAGTCTCTGCTTCCTCTACAACTTAGGGGGAAAGGTCTCAGGAACAAAGAGGTGGGGCTCTGGGGTCCTTCACAAGGAAGGGCTATTCACAAATCCAGGGTCTCTAAACTAGGGCCTGCAGACTCTGCAAACTGAACCCTCACCTCTAAGCTCCATCCAGTCCCCAATGTCCCAGTAGGCATGCATGCAGGACTTGAACACTTGCATCTGACCATCTCACCTTCCTCATCCTGGATTCGCTTCATCTCCCAAGCTACAGGTGTGAAGTCACCTTTATCTCCTCCCACTCTTTCACCCACTGCATATTCTGTCATTAAGTTGAGTCATATTGTTCATGAAAATTTCTATTGAGTTTATTCCCACCACCCAGCCACTTCTACTCCTACTATCATCATCCTAATGAAAGCACACCCGCTCCAATGTTACTCTAGACTCCTAGTTGAATTCCTGTTCAAGAACTCCACACCTACCACCTATTCCTCATTCCACTTCTAGAAGACGCACACTAAATAACCACGATCCTTGTGCTGTCCCCTTGCCACACTGTTTAAAACACAAATATCCTAGATTTGCTTCCTGATTCCTCAGGGCCAACCCCCATGTCTGCCACGTCCCAGTCTTAGAACAAGTCTTTGAACAAGCTGCCTAACCTCTGACTCTCAGTTTCCTCGTCTGTAAAACAGGACAGTACCACTAACTATCACTTCTAAGCCAATTCCTACTGTCATTACATGAGATAAAAACATAAAAGTACCTAGAACACTGTTTGACTCATAATAGACACTGAAAATTGGTGCATCCACTCCATTTCGAAAGCAAGAGCCATGCCATTCTCCCCTCCTGTGGCGTTCTGCTTCCCTCCTACCACCTACAGCATCTAGCTCAGGGCTTGGTGTACCAGGCTCTAAGTACTAATACTTGCTAATAAATACAAAACAAAATGTTTGCTTTCTAATATTATCACAGGAAGCACATACTGTGCACCTCAAGCAACATCTCTAATCTAGTGGCCTGTTCAGATTCATTAAATTCTCGCCATTACTGCATTGTCCTGCTGTTTTAATCCTAAAAGTGGGTGCTCCTGTGCACATCTTCCCTGTGCATTGGACAAAGAGAGTCCTTGATGACCGCCCATAATACTGAACATGAGCAGCAGCACAGAGGCCTGAGCTACCTTTCACAGGGACCTGCCCTCTTGTCATCACCCTGAGGGACACTACCTGTGATCACTTCTACCAACATCCTCTGGGACACCTAGAATCACAACATGCAAAACACTTGGTAAATCCCCAAGACACCTTTCCCTGGATTTTTAAGAGTCAAGTTTATGACTTGTCTGGTAATATCTATATCTATATATATAAAAGCCTAAGCAACCGAATGACCAAACAACCAGTTGACAGGTTGCTATGATATGCACTGACCACCAGGGGACAGACGCTCAACGCAGGAGCTGGTTCCTGGTGTTCAGTGAGCTCCCACAGACAACCTCCCTGGCCGGCCAACCCAGCAGCCAGCCCCCCCCCCCCCACACATACACATGGCCCTGATCACTGACCAGGCTAAGGGACCTCATCCATGCACAAATTCGTGCACTGGGCCTCTAGTGATAAAATAAAAAAAAATACAATATTGGCTATTTTTAGTAACATTTTTATGCCAAAATATATGGTGATGATTTTTTTTTAAATAGGAACAGAACAGATGTAGCCTACCAGATACAGGTTCCCAAATGGCAGCTTCTCAGTCCTCTACTCTTCCATGTCTCATATCCCAACCCTGACAGAGATGTACAGAGTGTTTTGAAAGCACAGGAAAATGAATGTCAGGGTAGGGAGTTGGGGGGGGGGGGGCGCTCACAAAGAATACCCAAGCTGGTGTTTAAAGACTGGTAGGGTTTTCCTCTGGAGAGGGGAGGGAGTGATGGGCTGGGAGAAAGCAGTCCAGGCTGAGCACCTGAAGAACCCAACACCTTCTGGGCCAAACGGACTATCAGCAGAAAGCAGGTGCTTAGTGATGGCACTGGCTAAGTAAACTGGAGCAGCATGTGCTGTGTTCGAAAAGTCTGAATGGGGCCTTTGAAAATTCCTACATAGGAAAATGGCATGCTAAGACCCATGTTTCAGAAAAACACCGGAGAGTTCAGTGTGACAGGCAAGGTGGTCAGTGAAGAGGCTTCTGCAAGAGTCCAGGCAAGGACTGATGAGGGCCTGCATGGTGGCAGTGGAGAAGGAGAAAGGGGGCTACACTGGGACCTGGGTACCTGCTCACTAGTGGGATGTGGTGGAAAAGAGAGGGAGGTGCACCCAGGTTCAGAGCAGCATCACTCACAGTATCCAAAAGGTGGGAGCACCCTAAGTGTCCATCCACAGATGAACAGATAAACAAAATGCGGTACACACACACAAGAAAAATATTATTCTGCTTTAAACAGTGAGGAAATCCCAACACGTTATAACGTGTGAACTTTAAAAACAACTTACGCTAAGTGAAACAAACCAGTCGCAAAAGGACAAACCCTGTATGTTCTCACTTATATCAGGCACCTGGAGCAGTCCAAATTCAGAGGAAAGCAGGTTTGTGGTTGCCAGGGACTGAGGAGAGGGGGGAAACGGGAGTTATTATGATCAGGGATATAGAGTTTCAGTCCTGCAAGACGAAAAGAGGTCTCGGGATGGATAGTGGTGATGGTTGCGCAACAATGTGAATGTACTCAGTATCACTAAACTGATGCTTAAAAATGGCAAAGATGGTCACTTTATTGTTATGTGTATTTCCACCGTTTTGTTCTGTTTTTTAAAGAGAGGGAGGCACTGTACACCTCCCCACAGGGGTGATGAAGGACGGCAGCCGCTGTAGGTGAGTTCCCGACCACAGGCCGCCGCAGGCAGGGAGGAGAAGCAGAACTCAGAACTGCCCCTCCAGACTCAACACAAGCTGAGATCACAAACTCTCCCAGAAAGGCTCCCTGACAGGATCAGCAGCATTGCTTACATCCCAGAACTTGAAAAACGAGACAACTTTCAAGGTAATTACTGCCAAAAAGAGACCAAAGTGGGACTCTGGGGAACTAGGGCAGACTACTCTCACACATCAATTTCACTCCTTCATGAAACACAAATAAAAGGACAGTAACGGGATTTTTTTTTGGAAAACATAAACCGCAGCAACAAAACCTGGGACGTGGACTGCAGATGGGTAAGTGCTAAAAAGACTCGGACAAGCTGACAAAGCTGGATTCCAAGTCCGTGGCATAGAAAGCCCAGATAAAGTCACCAGAGAACTTGTAAAAGACTCCAGTACGAACAGCCCCGGGGCAACTCTGGAAGTCGGGGTAAAACAGGAGGAAGGGCTGAAAATCTGGTAGCAGTCACAGACCGAGAGCTCTCCTCCAGGTCCAGCAGTCCTTCTCACCTCAACCAGCTCCTAGAGATGCTTCTAACGCAGGGAGAAACAAAGGACTCAGGTCTGTGGGGCGCTGGGCTCAGTTAAGAGCAGGGGCGCCATGCTGAATACACAGGGACTTGGAGATGTGTATTGGTCCAGATCTCGTTAAAAAAAGACAAACCAGCCAAAACTGGTTTGGCTCAGTGGATAGAGCATCGGTCTGCAGACTGAAGGGTCCCGGGTTCGATTCCGGTCGGGGGCATGTACCTTGGTTGCGGGCACATTCCCAGTGGGGGGCGTGCAGGAGGCAGCTGATTGATGTCTCTCTCTCATCCATGTTTTTAACTCTCTATCCCTCTCCCTTCCTCTCTGTAAAAAAAATCAATAAAATATATATTAAAAAAAAAAAAAAGGACAAACCATTGTAGGCATTTCAAGCAGGAAGGGATTTCATGCAGGGAACCGGACAGAGGCTTATAAAATCCTGGGAGGAGCTGTGAGAGCCAGGGGCAGAGAAACCACCACTCAGGTTCAGGAAATCAGGAAGCACACACATCACAGAAAACTGCACAGATGATCCCAGCCTCCTCCACAGCTGAGGTGGCCCTGGGTCCCCCAAGAACCAGGAAAATCCCAGGTCTACCACGTGCCACAGCTGCAATAGCAGTCGTGGCTTTGTCTTTACCTTCTGAATCTCTCACTGGCAGATTCAAAATCAAAATCCTCCTATCAAAGGTGTCCAGCTTCCCAGCTCCGGCAACATAGGAAAACGCTGAACAAAACAGGGATAAGGTTGAGAACCGTAAGACACTACCCCACAAGGACCCGTAGGCAAATGTGAGCCATCCTCGTCCTCCTCCCACGCGGCTCCCTGAGTGCTGCCCGACAGGCTTTCACCTCCCAGGCGAGAGATGGCAAGGTCTCCTAACCAGTGGTCCAAGGGGAAAAATCATGACGCTCAAAGTCTAGGCTCCCCAAAGAAACAGCCCAGCCAGATCACACCACAGTGAAGCTCACGGCCAACAGCATAAAGAATTCTCACCTCGGAAAGAGCCAACAATTCCCAGTCCAAGTAGCTGCAAATTTTTTCAAAAGAAGTCAAGTTCATTTGCTGCAAAAAGAAGGTATGAGCCCTGGTCGGGTATTCAGTTGGTTAGAGTGTCGTGCTGATATGCCAAGGTTGTGGGTTCGATCCTCAGTCATACAAGGAGCCACCAATGAATGCAAAAATCCGTGGAACAACAAGTCGATGTGTGTCTCTCTCTCCTTTCTTCTCCCTCTCTGGGAATCAATACATAAATTTTTTTAAAAAAAGAATGTATGAGACATAACCTTTCTGGTTGAGCGAAGAAGATTAGCAACCAATTATTCAATCACCACACATGTGAAAATTTGACCCCATAAAAACCGCAGTGCAGGTGAGGTACATCCCTGGAGGAACCAGTTGTACTTTTCTTTACTAAACTCTAGAACTTTGGTTTTCAAAGTATGACCTTGGAATCATGTCATGCCCCCAAGACCCTTCAAGTACTCTGCAAGGTCAACTTGTTTTCATAAGATGAATTTATTTGTCTTTTTCAATCCTGTTCTCTCATGAGCACACAGTGGCATTTTTCAAGAGTCATCATGACATATGATGACATCACCACTCGAATAGCTAATGCAATGGAAGTGGTTTGAAATTTTTCTGTCTTAATTTCTAACATGGTAACTAACAATAGATAGAAACCACATAAAAGCTCTAAAAGATCTTCAAAAATAGTTAAGAGTATAAAAGGGGCCAAAGAGCTTGAGAATCATTGCTACCAAACAACTTTTTAGTTAGCTGCTTTGAGCGGGGAACTTTTTTTTTTTTTTTTTGTTAATACTCACCCAGGATATTTTTTCCATTGATTTTAGAGAGAGTAGAAAGGAGGGAAGGTGGGAGGAAAGAAGAGAAAGAGAGGTGAGGGAGAGAGAGAGAGAGAGAGAGAGAGAGAGAGAAAGAGAGAGAGAGAGATGTGAGAGAGATACATCAGTTAGTTGCCTTCCCGCAAACACCCTGACCAGGACCAGGTATCAAATCTGCAACCCAGGTACATGCCCTTAAAGGGGAATTGAACCCGAGATCCCTCAGTTCTAGGGCTAATACTCTAACCATTGAACACACTGGCCAGGAGAGGGCAGGGAACTTTTGATATGTGAAACTAATTAGGCTTAGTTTAGGTTTTCATCTTCAAAAAAAAAAAAACCTATGCTTCCTAAATTTTACTTTACTATCTTATGTCAGTTTCTGTTTATCCATTAGGATGATGATTTTTCTGCATAGATCCTCAATTAAATTATTTTTCCCCTCCGAGTAAGCACTGTCATGGCAAGTCTCATTGCCCAGACGGCAGCATGCAGAGCACAGAGTCTACAGGGACTTAATCACCAATGATCATAGCAGCTTTATTCATCACAGCCAAAAGGTGGAAGGGAATTCTAATACCTACTACAACCTGGATGAACCTTGAAGATATGCTAAGTGAAAAAAAACAGACACAAAAGGACAAATACTGGGGGATCCCACTTACATGAGGGGCCAAGAATAGAGACAGGAAACAGAACGGTGGTTACAGGTGTGGTTGGAACGGGCTTGTTATGAATAACAAATAACACCTCCTTGCCTCTTAACACTTAGGACACTCCAAGAGTTTTAGGAACTCTGTGCCAGGAACAAAGACCAAATACACGTTCCTTATAACAAAGCAACAATATCACAGAAGGATTTACTGAGCCCCTAATAGGAAGTTTTCCTACAAGTAGATGACCTCAAAGCCTTTCCCAACGCCTATGTAAACCAGCCATTCCCATGAGGCCCCGTCCACCAGAGAGTCTGGCAAAGACTCCAGGAAAGCAGAAAACCAAGTGACATCTCAACATCACCCTGAGCTTTGGAGAACAGGGGAAACTCCCTTTTACAAAATAGTGCTGATGGACGCTGGGAGCGAAGAAGAGGTGTGGGGCACTCATTATGCTGCTCTCACATCCTCTCGGGCCACCTTTTTGGTGCATAGCTGCTTGCCCAGCAGGTGAGACCTGCCATCTTAGCCTCACTGCACCAGGATCTCCGCCTTCCCAGCTGCTGCCAGTCAGCCCCTCCCGCACCAACGCCCACCTGGAAGAGTGAGGGCGCTTCACCCCTGGAGCAGCCCTAACCAATGGGCCACGGGAGCCAGTGGATAAAACTCCCCTCTTCCGTGACCCAGGTGGAGGGTGAGGATGCACATTCAACAGTTTCCCAGAGTCCCCGCCTGGCTTAGGCACGACTAGCCACCATGGTAGCTGGCTCACTCACTCACTCTTGGATTGTCTTCCCTTCCTTCCCTTTGTCACTGTTCCCTTGGATGTTCTTCCACTTCTGTTCCCTGGGATACCTTTCCAAAATAAACTGCCTGGGCCTAAGCCCTGCTCTCAATCTTTCAGTTGACCCAGCTAAGACTAGGCTTAAGATAAGCTCTCCACCCCAGACAGGTGGGAGGGGGCATATAAACACAAGAGTGGGCCAGCTCCTCCAGTACCTGGTGCTTGGAAAGGCTTTGAAACTACCAGCTAAATGAGAGGGGAAGGGGGGGAGAGAGAAGGTGGGGGGAAGAAAAAAAAAAAGAAGGAAAGGAAGGAAGGAAGAGGGAGGGAGGGAGGGAGGAAGGAGAGGAAGGGAGGGAGGAAGAGAGAGAGGGAGGGGTGGGAGGGAGGGAGGGAGGGAGAAAATAATGGCAAACTATGGAAGTCAGACTATAACTTACTGCTGTGGTGATGGCACAGACTCTAAGTAACATCAGAGGCTCCAGAGGAAAGGACCAAGTCTGAAGCAGAAAGGGAAAGGTGAGGAAGCCCTCAGGAGAGGAAGGTGGTCCTGGGAAAGGAAATGAATCTCATGCGTTGAAGACCTAAAGACTGGCCTGCGGGGAACTGGCGGCCTGGAAACTGAGGAGAGGTGGGACGAAGCTCACTGCCGTGAAGGAGGGGCTCAACAGGCCGGGTGTGGAGGAGATTTTACACGGTGGCCCCTGAAGACTTGTGAGCGGAAGTGTGAACCAATTTCCCCACGTAACCACAAGAAACTTTCTGCATAACCCCTGACATCCAAACACTCAGGCTTCCAACTGTGACTGACTTTCTTACCTGTCTATAATGATACCAATTGGCCAGGCACACTTCACATATTAATTTATTTAATCCACAAAACAACCCCATGAGGGAGATTTGATTATTGGCTCCATTTCGCAGATGGCGAAACTGAGGCAGATAGAAGTGACAGAGCTAGGATTCTGCCTGTCTGAATCCAATACCCCACAATCAATGAAGTTACCACATTCTACATAATCCCCCATGCTTCCTCTTCCAAAGTTTCCTTTCTGTTGTGTCCTTAACATTTTCAGAACCTGTAACCACATGTAATTCACACATTTCCTAGATATTCACTGAGTTCCTGGTATTTATACCAGATGCTGGGCGGGCTACTGAGGACACAAAGATGCATCGTCCCCACTCTCCAGGAAGGTCACATTATAGATCTTGCAAGGTGAACCAAGAGTTGGAGAGGTGAACCTACAGGTTGAGGTAGCAAAGTGGATCTGAAATGAAAGCAAATTAACAGATGAAAAAACAAATTCTCACTCATCCCAGAAGAACTGTTACTGAGCAGCTACTCTGTGCTAAGACCTAGAAGGTGAGAAGAAAGAAAGGAGAGGGCCTGGCCAATGTGGCTCAGTGGTTGATCATCAACTCATGAACCAGGAGGACATGGTTCCATTCCCAGTTGGGGGTTTGACCTCCAGTAGGGGACGTACAGGAGGGGGCCAATTGATGATTCTCTCTCATCACTGATGTTTCTAACTCTCCTTCTCCCATTCTCTCCCTCTGAAATCAATAAAAACATATTTTTAGAAAAAGAATGGAAGGACAGGTATACTAAAATGAGTTATCATACCATCCTACTCAATACTCATACCCAAAAAAGGTGAAGCACAGCAAAAGTATACACATAATAAAAGTTTATCAATTCAGTCTTCCTCTAACACCAATGTAAATCACATTACTTTAAGTAGCTTTCCATAACTGACTACATGTACATAAAGTCAAGATCTTGTTCTAGGAACTATTCTACTCACTTCTTGTTAAATCAATATCTTCCTTCCAAATACATTACAAGCAAATAAGAAAATAATGTTCACACTTGGTGTGTTTACACATGTGATTTACCTTGTTTGGAATACCGGTCTCCTTTATTTCTTTCCCTCTTTATCTATGACCTTCTTCTTCAAAAATATCTAAAACAAGGATTACTTTTTTATTTTTAATCAAATTGTTTTTCTGGTCTTTTCTATACAACAGTCCTATAATATTTGCGGATAAAAGTTTCTGGTGTGTTTGGTACTGAGGCATTTTGTTCTGTATGATTCTTACAGCCATGCCTATTTGAGTTAGCACATAGTAGGTGCTCAAGAAACAATGCTTGCTTCATGATAGAGTGTTAAGTAACTACCACAGGGAAAGATCTCACATTATCATGTACTGTGCTTTAGTAAAACTTGATATAAAATCCTCTTTCTCTGCCTCCCCGAAACAGAAAATGAAATATACTGAATCATCAGCCTTGTAAATAAGCCCAGTCTTCCCCAAGAAATGAAATCATCGTTTCACATCGGACAAGATGCTTCTAGAACAGTGTTTGGCACGCAGTAAGCTCTCAATAACTATTTGTATAAGTTAATTTAAGTCAGCTTTTTCACACCTGCTATATACACTATACAATGAGGTAAAGATCACCAATGAAAAGTTTATTTAAAAAAATAAAATAAAATAAATTGAAGACCAACCCAGACCAAACACAGAAAAAGTAGTTTTACCCAGGTGACATGTTGTGCTCCTAAAAGACTTTTTTAGGCCACTTTTTTCTTCCTGGAGTTCACAACCTGTCAGTTGCTTAAGTGAAGGCCATCCTTCTGCACCTTAGGAGCTTTTAGTGGGAACCTGCCCAGCACTAGACACAAAATGTGAAATTTTCAAATACTTTGTGGATAACAGAATTTAATGCCACTGCTGACAATCACTTTACATAGTGTGGCCACAACATGCTAAGTATTATACACAACCATTTCATTCCACATTGCAGACCTTTTCGATAGAAAGAAAAAATAAAAATAAGTAATTAACAAATAAGTGAGATTTTTATCCCCCAGATGATCTGGAATTAGCATAAAAGGAAAACTAAATGTCACCGAGAGGATATGAACTCTGGTGCCCCCCCGTATACCAACGACAGTGCTTTGAATGCAGCCAAGTGACCCACAAGATACTTTGGAAAATGTGCCACTCACTGGGTTGTGGTTGTCTTTTCTCCAACAACACTACATAACGTGAATAAAATGTGTTAGACTCTTGTGAGACCTGCCTCGGCCCCTCCGACCCAGGCACCTCCCAGTTGCACTGGGATCTGCAGGGTGACACATGAGATCTAAAGTGGGTGGATAAAAATAACCTGGTCCTCAGAAAGACATGATAAACGCCAGACAGCTGAGTCACTTTGAAGCCCATTTTGACTCCTGAAAGGGACATTCGCCCTCCTCTCCCTCTCTCTCTCTCTCTCTCTCTCTCTCTCTCTCTCTCTCTCACACACACACACACACACACACACACCCTGGTGAAAACCACCATCAGTGTCCTGGCTGGAAGGCAGGCATCCGTCTTTACTTCCCCCTCCAGTTCTCTGAGGTCACGACTCGAGATGGAACTTTTAATAATTTATACGAGTGCATTTCAGTCCAAGTGACTCACTGGAAGGGGACAGGGGAGAGGTTTCAGAAAACCACAACAATCCAGGAGATTTCCCGGTTTCTGCAGCCCGGGGAGCGGCACCAGAGCTTCCCTCTGACATTCTTACGCCCAGAGAAGGAGTGGGGAGAGCGGGGGAGTGGAGGCAGCGGAGCCCCCAGGAGGAGGGGGGGGAGCAGGGCTGCGCCAGGAGTGGGAATCCCCGGGCAAAAGCGAGCGGTCCGGGAGGAAGGCGGTGCGAGTCCCAGGGAACCCTCCGTCCACCTCCGCGCCCCGCGCTCTCGCCTCCGGGAGGACGCAAACCCGCTGCACCGTGCAGCTCGGGGTCCGGGGACGCTTCCCTCCGGTCCGCCAAGAGGTGGCGGAGCCGGGGGCAGGCCGGTGGGACCGGAGGCCCCGCCAGCCTGGGGAGGCGGGCGGAGCAAACCCCCCTGGCGACCCACCCTTCCTTCGGCCGCCCGCAGCGCCCCGTCCCCCGCAGGCAGGCACTCCCTGAGCGCTCGCCTAACGGCGGTCCCCGAGAGCCCACTCCGCCGCCCGGAGGAGGAGGAGGAGGAGGAGGAGAAGGAGGAGGCGGAGGAGAAGGAGGAGGAGGTCCCCGGCGGCCGCTGCGCATCTTCCCCGCCCGCTTCACGTGCCGCCCCGTCCCCCGGCTCGCGGGCGCCCAGGCCGCCGGCGGCGCGACCTCCCCCGGGCGCCGGCGCGGCGCAGCCCAGCCTCACTCACCGGCGAGTCGTAGGAGAAGGCGCACTCGGTCTTGTAGACCCGGTCCCCGGACCTGGGCACGCGGATCGTGGGCATGTGGGGCACCAGCAGCTCGCCGATGTCCCCTGCAGCCATCTTCCTGCTGCCGCTGCCGCCCGGCACGCCGAACAGGGCGCCCCGGCGCTGCATGGCCGCGGCGCGCGCCCAGCCGAGCCGAGCCGAGTGGGGTCTGCCCGCGGCGGCGGCGGCGGCGGCGGCGCGGCGGGCTGGGCGGGCGGGTCGGAGCCGAGCGGCGGCGGGCGGGGAGGACGGGCCGCGCGGGGCGGGGAGAGCGGGCACCGGGACCCTGGGGCCGGCAGGCGGGGCCGGGGGGAGACGCTGCTATTTTTAATCCAATGGCGAATCGCGGGCCCAGCTGCAGCGTCAGGCGGGGCGCGGGGGAGCGCCAGCCGCAGCGTGCCGGGCGGGGAGGGGGCGCTGGCGAGGGGCCCGGGGCCGGGCGCGCTCCGCGGCGCGGGGCGGAGGGCTGGCCCTGGGGCGTCGGCGGGGGAGCCGGGCGGGGTGGGCCCGCCGGGGAGGCTGCAGGTCCGTCCCTGCCGGCGGCCTGCGGGGAGCTCCCCCACGGGCGTGCGTTAGGTGGCGAGGAAGCAACTCCGCGGCAGCCACACAAAGAGCAGGGATGGGAGGTTTAGGAACCGCTGGCTTTTACGGTAACTGAGGATGGAATGGGAACGTCCCCTGGTTGGGTAGGGGTGGCGCTCCAGGTCCAGACCTGGACCCCAACGGCGGGCCCAGATCTCAGTTTGCTCCTTGCGCTTCGGCGTTACCCTCACGCAGGCTTGTTCCTCGCTCCTCATCTAAAGCTCATCGCAGGAGAACGGGATCCCCTGAAGCTCTCTCAGACAGAGTTTTCTGACATCCAGATTTCCTTCGGAGGGGACTCTAGTTTTCTCTTTCTACCGTCTTCTGCGTGATTCGAGGTCTCCCTGTCCAGCATTCAATTTGCCTGATTTGGGGATCTTACCTGCAGACATATAGATTCCTGTCTTGCTCTCCAGTTCCTCAAAATAAATAATGACTGGGGTTGGTCGGAAGGTGGAGGAACTGGGGGGAATAATTTGTGAACAGAGAATACCTCACCGCATACTCCATTATCAAAATAAATAAATAAATAAATAAACAAACAAACAAACAAACACCTCTTAAAACAGGGGTTCGATTCCATTGTGGTTCCTGACCATACGGACAATAAAGGGCAGGATACCTGGTGATTCCTGCCAGTTCTTGAAACGCAGAAATAGTGGATCAAAACGCCTCTCCCAGATCATATTGTCCTTAAATTCTTTTTTTTTTCTTCCGTTATTTTTCTATAATCCTTCCTGATTTTGCCGATATGCTGGTTCTGCTAGGGAGGCAGAAGAGGTACCTGGAAATTGTGGTGAAGTAAACAGACAAGCCCTCTCTTGCCTTGTTCTTCTAAATTCCCATTCCCTTAAGCAAGGCTCAAGCATACCACACATTGCCTGATGGAAATGGAGAAGGAAAAGAGGCATAAAGCAAGATATTAAAAACTATTCCCATCCCCTTATCGAGCAGACACTGTGAAGGAGTTTTTGCTTTTTACTTATTCTCCCCTGATTATCACTCTCTAGTACAGTGGTTCTCAACCTTCCTAATGCCTCGACCCTTTAAGACAGTTCCTCATGTGGTGGTGACCCCCAACCATAAAATTATTTCCATTGCTACTTCATAACTGTAATTTTGCTACTGTTATGAACTGTAATGTAAATATCTGATATGCAGGATGTATTTTCATTGTTACAAATTGAACATAATTAAAGCATAGTGATTAATCACAAAAACAATATGTAATTATATATTGTGAAATATTTATTTCTAATTACAAATAAATGAAATTTTGTCTTTAATCGTGGTGTAGCATGGGTAACAGTCTTAATATGACAACAGTAAACTACATTGCTACATTTTGCTACACCGAGGAGCGGTGTGTTGGTTCCTAAGACCATGGGAAATAGGTGTTTTCCAATAGTTTTAGGCGACCCCTGTGAAAGGGTTATTCGACCCCCAAAGGGATCGCGACCCTCAGGTTGAGAACCACTGCTCTAGTAGTATCTGTGTCTGTTTCAGAATCTTGTCCAATTACAGGGAAAAACTTAATTCAAATGCATTCCAAACTTAAAAATTTAAATTAAATGCAAATTAAATGAAGACACCATTGTTTAGCCATTAGCCTAATAAAGATATATTGAGTTGGCCAGGGTTTGGGACATAGACCATCATAAATATTGTTGGAGGGAATAAAAATGGTAAACCTCTTTCAAAGGAAATTAACAACACCAATTATAACTGTATATGCATATATTGTACTATCTTTTTCCAGCAATTCCTCATCCGGACATTTATGCCACAGATAAATTCATGCTGTGTAAGAATCATTGTTGGAGCATTACTTATAGTGCAAAAGACTGAGGACAGCCTAAAGATCCATCTATGGGAAATGGTTAAAACACAATACCATTGAAAAGAATGAAGAGCTCTGTGTGTGCTGATGTGGAATAATCTCCAAATAATATTACTAGAGGGAAAAAGCCAAGTGCCAATCAATGTGTGAAAACAAGGAAAACATGCAAGGCAGACGATACTCAGTAAGCACTCTGTCCCGTACACCATGGGCCTTCCTTCTACTTGGTTATTAACTGTGGTAAATATTGCTAATGTTGTCATCAATATAGATGATGATGATGATGATGATGATAGATAGATAGATAGATAGATAGATAGATAGACAGAGTGATGGATGGATGGATGGATAGATAGATAGATAGATAGATAGATAGATAGAGTGATGGTAGATAGATGCTTGTTTGGCCTTAGGAAGTCTGCACAAGCATACATAAGAAATTAACGAAGTTGAGCTCCATAGAGAGGAACACAATGCCTGAGGTTAGAGAACTTATTACCACTTTTTATCTTTCTGTTTTATTTACATTTTTATTACGTGCAAGTATTCATTTTAAAAGCAATTAAAACTCAATTGTAAAAACACTCTAAGTTCAATAACCAGTAATATTAATCAAAATTGAAGATGCTTACTGCATCCCTATAAAAATGCACCCAACTTTTTTCATGTAATGGCACATCAAAAATGATAATGTTTGTACAGCCCAGGGAAGCCACCAAGTAAGGATGCTTCTCACAGTCTAAGGCTACTAGTCTGGGGGCCCAATCACAGAGAGACCCCCCATAACCTCTCAAGAACCCGAGACCTTGAATTCCCACCTCTGCACACCAGAATGCCAATAGCACACCAGATGGAAAGTTCTAATCAAAACAGGAAAATGGAAACCACCTAAAAACATGGAGAAATGGTTAAATTGTGTATATCTACTCAAAGATGTTTAAACGAATATTTACAATGATGGCTTTAATGTATCATAGTATGTTGGCTTAACATAGTTACAATGCTTATACAATATTATTGTAACTAACTGGGTAATAATAAACGTGCGTTTTGACAAGTCTGGTAATAAATTTGATTATAGGATTTTATATCTGCTTTCAAAATGTCTTCAACAGTGTTATATTTGTTTCATAATATAAAAATGTATCAAGACAAAGAAGTCAAGAGAAACTTCACTGAATTCACACAATGTCTTAACCTGGCTTTTTCAGGGTAAAAAAAAAATCTAGTTCAATTACTAGAACTATTTAACTTAATTTTGCAAATTCTATATATGAACTTATAATGTCTCTTTTACTGTGGGGCTGGTTTCTACATGTTGATCTCAATCTGAGAGCAGGAATGAAGTGATGCTGGTCAAACAATTTTAACTTCCAACATAAATTCAAAGTCTTGCCCTAACTGGTTTGGCTCAGTGGATAGAGCGTCCACCTGCAGACTGAAGGGTCCCAGGTTCAATTTCAGTCAAGGGCATGTGCCTTGGTTCTTGGCACATGCCCAGTAGAGGGTGTTCAGGAAGCAGCTGATCGATGCTTTTCTCTCATAGATGTTTCTAACTCTCTATCCCTCTCCCTTCCTCTCTGTAAAAAATCAATAAAACATATTTTAAAATAAAATAAATTCAAAGTCTTACCAAAGAGGCTAAGAACTGACTTCTGTCACACCAAGGTGTTCAGGCCACCACATCACTCTACTATTAAAAGAGCCTCCTCCCATGATGCTTGGCTAGCACCCGAACTGGTTAGCCTGACATACAAGGACCTCTCCCCTCCAGCAATCCTTCCATACCGTCCTCTCACTCCTACACTTCCGGGGAGCTCACTTTATTGTCCCCCAAGGATAAATGTACTTGTCTCCTAGCCTTAGCTGAAAGCTCTCCCCTCTGATTTCTATCTTCTCAATCCTTTCAAGACTTAGGATTTTTTCTGTGGGGCCTTTTCTGACTGCTTCAACTCTGAGGGGCTGGTCTTTTTAAATGACAGCCCTTCTTGCCTGTATCCATCATTGGACACTGCCTTATAACATCTTTTGTACTGTTATTTAAATAACCTTGATTCTATATCTTATCCCTCTCTATAGAGAGCAAATCCTTTGAAAGAAGTTATATTTTCAGTATCCTTGCACATTGTGGAAGCTCGGTGTCTATGGCATGTTGCCGGCCTGAAAAGGTACCACTCTGTTTATTTGAGGGGCTCAGTAAGTACCTACCAGATGAAAAGTTCACGTTGGTGACATTGTAATAGACACATTTTGCCGCCGGCTGTGTGCCTTTTAGGTAAAAATTATTGCTGTACCAATGTTGTTCCCAGAACTGACAGAGGTTACATTAAAACATGACATGAATTTTAGTTACTGTGACTAATGCCATAAAAAGGAGAATTGGGGGAGTCTACAGAGAAAAGAGACACTTTAATTATTTCAATTAGCAGAACAGCTCTTGACCTCAGATGTGCTCCAAAAATGTTCAGTGATCTGGTGAAGCTATATATGATGACAGCTTATTGTGGAAGCATAACATTTTCTAAACTCGCAGATAGCCTCTGCAAGAAACACTGGTTATTAAATGTGAATCAGTAGGTCACGGGCTAAGAAGTGTAAGGCATTTTCTGTTTGAGGAGCTTGTACGTAATCATTGAAAGTCATGTCATATAAAAATACTTATTGACATGGGAAAATGACCATTATACTTGCAAACTTCAAGAGCTGGTTATTAGTGAGCATATACACTATTATTCTGTTTAAATATATATGCACCTATACATAGTCATAGCAAAGAAAAAAATATTAGCTTGCAAAAATATGTTATGGTGATTATCTTTGGGTGTGAAAAAAATAGTTTTGGTTTTTACTCTTTGTATTTTTCTGTGTTACCTAGATCTTTGCATTCAGTATTCATTTCTCTTTTTAAAAATATATATATTTTTATTTTTTTCAGAGAGGAATGGAGAGGGATATAGAGCTAGAAACATCAATGATGAGAGAGAATCATTGGTCAGCTGACTCCTACATGCCCCCCCTGCAACCTGGGCATGAGCCCTGACTAGGAATCAAACCGTGTCTTCCTCATTCATAGGTCAATGCTCAACAGTTCAGCCACATGGGCTGGGCCAGTATTCATTTCTTTTTGTGAGTAAGGGGAAATGTTAACTTTTACACTATCATTGATTATATCGTTTTTTTCTTTCACCTGTCCTTTCTTGCCCGCTTGTCCCCTTCACCACCTATTGAAAAGGTTTCTGCTGTTAGGTTTATAGACAATCTGCTGAACTAGGGGGTTGGTTCATATTGGAACAAGCAAACTCCCTGAATAGCTCTTAATATTAAGATGAGGTAACCTGTTACTCAGCTTAGGAGGAAACCTGAGATCTCTGCTCACCGTTTTGGGTTTCATAATGTAGAATGCTCACCACAGTCCTTCCAGAAGCCTGACTCACAAGTTACTCACCGATGTAAGTAGGGAGATTGCCTTTCAGGCCAATCTGACACCATCCATACTCAGGCCCAACAGTACCACACACACACAGGTAGGCATGTTTTCTGTTATGTACAGAAAAGCCAGGTGTGAACACAGTTGTTGTTTTTAATTACCCAGGGAGGCACAAGCTGCTTTTCAGGTTTCCTAGTAAACAGTAAATGGGCAAAGCAATTTAGCTAAATATGATGCATATTGGCTCCCAAAATCCAAAAAAAGTCACCAAATATTGTGCCTCATTCTTCTTTTAAACAAAATTTAGCTTAACTGTTAAAAGTATTACAGCCCAGCCGGTGTGTTTCAGTGGTTGACCATCAGCCTATGAACCAGGAGGTCATGGTCCGATTTCCAGTCAGGGCACATACCCTGGTTGCAGGCTCAATTTCTACTGTGGAGTATGCAGGAGGCAGCCAATCAGTGATTCTTGCTTATCATTGATGTTTCTATCTTTCTCTCCCTCTCCCTTCCTCTCTGAAATCAATAAAAAATATATATATATTAAAAAAGTATTACAAATGTTCTTAATGACAGGGAACTACAGATGAAGAATTTGACCTTCACTTTTCTATATTATTAAACTGCCCCTGGAGTTTCACTGGGATGGCAAGCTCCTGCATTTCCTCAGACTATATCTACCACCTTCTGTCACTGGGCACCTGCCACCTCCTGGTTCCCAGGCCCTGACTACACACTGTCTTCACCATAAGAACTAGCATATCTTATAGGTACTGATGGTCAAGATCAGGAGTTGGCAAACTGCGGCCCCTGGAATAAATCCAGCCTACAGCCTGCTTTAGGAAATCAAGTTTTTTTGGAACCCAGCCACGCTCATCCACTTAAGCACCGGCTATGGCTACTCTGGTGCTACAACAGCAAAGTGGAGTCTTTGCAACAGTACCCATCTGGGCTAAAGCTCAAGATGTTTACTCTCTGGCTCTTTATGGAAAGTGTTTGCCAATTACAGGTCAAGATCCCTACAATCTATGCACTATGATCCAGAATCAGAGAACTGGTGTAACCTTAGACTTGGGCCACTGATCCTCCAGGTGACGGCAAACCTGTTTATCTGAATGCATTCACCAGATCGGAAGCTACAAACCAGATGATGGGAGATGTGCTAATCTGCTTTAGTAAGGAGATCATCTCTGGAACGGCAACCAAATTGAAATCACCACCTTGTTAACGTGACCACAGTCCACCATCATTCTCCATTCTAATGGGAGAACTGGTGGGGAAAAGAATGGTGGTATGATGGGAACCACCAAGCCTGTGTCTTCCTGGTCTGGGATGCTGGAACAATCCCTGTCAATCTACTCCAAGGGCAGCTGTGTCTCTTATGTACACTTTTGTTAGGAAGAGGGGACCCCAATGGCAATCCTTTTGGTCCTTCCTACCTCAGATCAGGGAGCCAACATGGAGATTCTACAGTGTTTTAAGGATATGTAGTCCAATAATACTTTCAGGAAGTGAAATACTATCCGCAGGTCTACCATGAAGTGTAAAAGGGTCAGAAGCCCTTATATCGTCTTCTCCCAATAAGCCTCCCCTCTAGCAAACAGGAGTGTCATTCCAATAGGCTATCATTTCCATCAGAGTCCATTTCTCTCTCTTTTTTAAAAAATATATTTTATTGACTTCAGAGAGGAAGGGAGAGAGGGAGAGATAGAAACATCAATGATGAGAAAGAATCATTGATTGATTACCTCCTGCATGCCGCCCATTGGGGATTGAGCCCACAACCCAGGCATATGCCCTGATGGGGAATTGATCTGTGACCTCCTGGTTGATAGGTCGAGGCTCAACCACTGAGCCACACCAGCTGGGCCAGGCCAGTTTTGATAGTCTCTAAAAAGTTGGGCTATTTCCCATTCTTCAGGGCACAGTTACTAGGGGGTGGCTGCAGGGAAGGCCAGGAGAAAGGTTCACAGTGTCCATGCTTCACAATACTGTGGCATCTTTCCTAATCAAGCCTCCACTCCAATCAAGGAGCTCTGAGTGTGCCAAGTAACTCCCATCTCTAACTGCGACTGTCTAGAGTGTTGAATTGATTCACTCCTCTGCTTGCTAAACTTAGAGCTGGGGCTGGAGGAGTATGATATCTCAGTGGAACGTGCATCGCTTACACTCCTGGGAACTCCATGATAGCTGTAGCCAGAGTTATCTGTGAATCCATGCTGCTTTGCTTCTGGCAGTGGATTACCACCTCCTGGGTGTCCACCTGGAGCTCCTTCCAGCCCTACAGGGATCAGAAAGCCCGCCTTCTGGGCAATTCATGTCAGCAGCATTCAGAACCAGTTGGAACATAAACCATACAAGCTAATGCCCAAGATCTTTACTGCTTAGCCCTTTACAGAAAATGTTTACCAACTGCTGCTTAAGATCCCAACAGTCTATGTGCTATGATCCAGAGTCAAAGAACTGGCATAACCTTAGACTTGGGCTACTGATCCTCCAGGTGATGGCAAACCTGTTTATCTGAATGGACAGAATGTGTTCACCAGATAAGTACCTACAAACCCGATGTAAATCACCTTTGAAAGATTCTGGGCCCCATTGGAGACATATAGTATGTGATAAATCAATTTCAGCATTTCTATCTCTCAATTGCCTTCTTCCATGCAATACCAAGGGATTTCTAGCCCTTTCTCATTATTTAGCAGGACCCAGTGTTTGCTCCAGGTTTGGATTGGACAACCCAAGTTTGTGTTAGGATCATGCCCATGCTAATGAGTAAATTCATTTGAACAATTAGACATGATCCAAATTCATATTTTGCCATCCTTGGTGGAACATCCTCAAAATCCATTCCCATAAACATTGCCCCATTTTGTAGAATGTGCTCACTCCTGTGACAACATTGAGTATAATTGCTAAACTGATTCTTCAGTTTGCTATTGGAGACTACGTTGAGTTGTGAAAATGACCACAGTGAAAATGATTATTAGTAGAAAAGGCTGAAGGGCTAGATAATGGAGGAAATGCTAATATGCTTCTAAAAGGGATTGTGGCTTCTTTGGAGAAGGAAAGAGTGAGGGGAGCAGTTCAGAAGTGCT
Source organism: Lasiurus cinereus (assembly GCA_011751065.1). Classification (NCBI taxonomy): domain Eukaryota; kingdom Metazoa; phylum Chordata; class Mammalia; order Chiroptera; family Vespertilionidae; genus Lasiurus; species Lasiurus cinereus. The sequence goes on along the minus strand of JAAGEH010000045.1, from coordinate 30,365,205 downwards.
TCAGAACAAGTCCCCTACATACTCTTAGATTTCTCCATTTCAGTTGTGGGGATCCTACTCTTTTCTCACTCTTGCCAAAGTTGAACATAAAAGTAAGAGAGTGAGATAGCATTTTCAGCAGTAGGACTCATTCTACAGCTACAAGCAGGAAGTAATTATATTATCATGGTCATTATAAATATTCTGAGATTCATTCTAGTCCCATTCCTTCAAGAGTAAAGACTTGAGCATGTCTACTCCTTGCATTAAATTACCCAGTGTCTTTTCAAACAGAGCCCTGACATGTCCCACTTCCTGGAGTCCAAGGCAGCCACCTTTCCCCAGAGTTTTATGGCTCTGGGTACAGATTCTCAAACAACACCAGTGCTAACTTGACCTATTTCACCACTGAGTACAAGAGTCTGCTGTTTTCCATCTTGAAATCTGAAATCATGACATGACAAGAGACCACATAGGGACCCTGGTCAGGTAGCTCAACTGATTAGAGCATCATCCCATCATGCCAAGGTATGGGTTTGATCACCAGTCAGGGCATATACAAGAATCAATGAGTGCATAAATAAGTGGAACAACAAATTTCTCTCTCTCTCTCAAACCAATAAATAAAATTTTTAAAATAAAGAGACTACACGAATTGTGCTGTATTATTACTATTGTCACTTTGATAGCCCCATCAAATATAAGTAGTTTGCAAGAAGAGTTTGCTATAGGTAATTCAAAATGCTGTCAGTGTTTATTTGTGGGTTTGTTAACCCAAATGTTGTATCCCCTCCTATCATCAATGGGTACAAGTGCAATCTGATTGTGTTGGTGGAGAACAATTTCACCTTTAAAATGCTTTTAAGCCTGACCAGTGTGGTTCAGTGGTTGAGTGTTGACCCATGAACAAGAGGTCACTGGTTCAACTCCCCGTCAGGGGACATGCCTGGATTGCAGACTCTATCCCCAGTAGAGGTGTGCAGGAGGCAACTAATCATTATTTCTCATTTCTATCTTTATCCTTCTCCCTTCTTCTCTTTCTAAAGATCAATAAAAACGTATTTTTTAAAATGCTTTGCGACTGGCAATGCTTTGCAGAAACAGATGCAAGGGAAATCAAAAGCTCACAGTAGAAAAAATAATTAAGCATACAAAAAAAAAGGCACAATGAGTGCGAACAGCTGAAACAACCAATACACAAAAACCTATCTGCAAGATTGCAGATATTTGAATTCTCAAATACAAAATGTAAAATTACTATGATTATCATGTTCAAATAAATGAAAAACTAATTTTAAAATACCTGCAGGGAAGAGAAGATAACTTTCTTAAGAAATTTGTTTGGTTGGCATTAATCATCTTTTATTGCAATTGCACTTAGTAAACAGAGTTAAATTGTCAAGTTCTGGAATGCTTAGCAATGATATAGGGTCTGTGCTGAGTGGGAAATAATATGTTGAGAATTATACTTTTCACAAGCCTTTGGGGGGTATTGAAAGAAACTGTCACAAAATCCTACCATCAAGCTGACAAGAGACTTGAAGACTTTAAAACTTTGGGGCTTGAGAAAATTGTTCCCCTCTGATGCTATCATTGGGAGTATGAATTGGCACAACATTTAGGAAGGCAACTTTGCAATATGTATCAAAAAGCCTGATGACATATTCTTTAGCCAAAATCTCCATTTCTGTTTATTTTTAAAAATATTTTTTATTGATTTCAGAGAAGAGTGAAAGAGAAATGATGAGAGAGAATCATTGATTGGCTACCTCCTCATGCCACACAAGAGGGATTGAGCCCACAACCCAGGCATGTGCCCTGACTGGGAATCAAACCATGACTTCCAGGTTCATAAGTTGAAGCTCAAACACTGAGCCATGCCAACTGGGCTCCCTTCCCATTTATCTTAAAGAACCATTTGAGAATGCATGGAAATATTTTGATTAGAAGCAATAAAAAGGTCCCCAAATAGGGGATTGTTAGACAAATTATGCATATCCATGGGAAAGGAGGAGAGCACTGGGCATTGGGAGAGATGCTCCAAATAAACCCACTTCCTAGTGACTTTGTTTTCTTTTAATTTAATAAATCTTTATTGTTCAGATTATTACAATTGTTCCTCTTTTATCCCCCCCATAGCTTCCCTCCACCCTGTCCCACCACACACTCTGCCCTTAACCCCCTCCCCAACTGTTCTCATCCATAGGTGTACGATTTTTGTCCAGTCTCTTCCCACATCCTCCACTCCTTTTCTATGCCCCTGATTCTATTATATTCACCAGATTATTCTGTTCATCAGATTTTTAATTCACTTGATATTTAGATTCGCTTGTTGATAAATATGTATTTGTTGTTCATAATTTTTATCTTTACCTTTTTCTTCTTCTTCCTCTTCTTAAAGAGTACCTTTCAACATATCATATAATACTGGCTTGGTGTTGATAAATTTCTTTAACTTATCTACGAAGCTCTTTATCTGCCCTTCAATTCTGAATGATAGCTTTCCTGGGTAGAGTAATCTTGGTTGTAGGTTCTTGCTATTCATCACTTTGAAGATTTCTTGCACTCACATCTGGCCTGCATAGTTTCTGTTGAGAAATCAGCTGACAGTCGTATGGGTGCTCTCTTGTAGGTAATGAACTGTCTTTCTCTTGCTGCATTTAATATTCTTTTTTTGTCTTTTGCCCTTGACATTTTAATTATGATGTGTCTTGGTGTGGTCCTCTTTGGATTCCTTTTATTTGGGGTTCTGTGCATTTCCTGGACTTGTAAGTCTATTTCTTTCACCAGGTGAGGCAAGTTTTCAGTCATTATTTCTTCAAATAGGTTTTCAGTATCTTGCACTCTCTCTTCTTCTGGCACCCCCACAATTCTGATGTTGGTATGCTTCAAGTTGTCCCAGAGGCTCCTTACACTATCTTCAAATTTTGAGATTTTTTTTTCTTTTTGCTTTTCCAGGTGAGTGTTTTTCTCTCCTTTGTATTTCAAATATTTGACTTGATTCTTGCATTCCTCTTGTCTGCTGTTAGATCTCTGTATAATATTTTTTATTTCAGTCAGTGTATGTTTAATTTATAGTTGGTCCTTTTTCATATCCTTGAGGGTCTCACTAAATTTAGCGGATTTTTCTAGAAAATTCTTAAAAAACCTTATAACCATGGTTTTGAATTCTATATCCAGTCATTGCTTTCCTCCATTTCTTTTGTTTGTGATCTGTTTCTTTGTCTCCACATTTTGGCTGCTTCCCTGGGTTGATAGATTAGCTTTGTGTACTAGGTGTCCTATAGGACCCAGTGGCTCATCTTTCCCAGTTACCTGAGATGGACACTCTTGGTGCACTCCTTTGTGGGCTGTGTGCACAGTCTTGTTGTAGTTAAGCCTTGATTGTTGTTGGTATCTCTGGGAAGAAATGACCTCCAGGCCAATTGGCTGTGAGAATCAGCTGTGTCTACACTGGGAGAATTTCTGTTCTGGAGACACCTTAATGAGACAAGAGTTTCAAAAGCCTCTGTGCTCAGCTTGGATGGAGCAGAGTCTCAGGGCAGAGCAGACAGCATTAGTTTCCCATCAGCCCTGCCCTAATAGGCCCCTGTGTCTCAGTGTCCCATGGTAATCGCTGCGAGCACCTGTGAGAGAAAGCCACCCTTGAGTTCCACCCACTGCCAGACAGTCCAGTTTCTCCCCAAATGAGTCTGGGTCCCTAGAGTTTCACCCAGAACTGGAGTTCAGTGCAGTCGGGAGCTTTTGTCTCCCTTCTGCTTGAGAAAGCCAGCCACGTACTCAGTTGCCCACCCTCTCCATGCACGTACCTTGCTAGCTCTGCCTTCTGCGGTTCCTCTGAGTCTCAGTGTGCTTTTCTCTTTCCCGGCAATCCAGTTTCACCCCATATGAGTCTGGGTCCCCAGAATCTTGCCCAGAACTGGAGTTCAGTGCAGTTGGAAGCTTTTGTCTCCCTCCTGATTGAGAAAGCCAGCCAGATACTCAGTTGCTAGTCCTCTCCATGCGCATCTCAGTACCTCGGCCTCCTGCAGCTCCTCTGAATCTCAGTGTGCTTTTCTCTTTCCTTCTAGTTGTATATTTTCCACTCAGCCAGCCTTCCTGTGGGTCTGGATGATGTCTCTTTTGTCTTTTAGTTGTAGTTTTGAAATTGCTGTGTGAGGCAGTAGTTTAGGTGTTTACCTATGCTGCCATCTTGGTTTCTCTCACTTCCTAGTGACTTTAGATCTAGTCCTGTCCCCTCCTTTTGGAAATCTGGCATAACATTTTTTTCTTTTTCTTTCTTTTTTTTTAAGTCTTTATTGTTCATATGTTCCTCTCCCCCCCCCCCCATAGTTTCCACCCCACCCCAGGCTCTCACCCTGCACCCACTATCCTTGTCCAGAGGTGTAAGATTTTTGTCCAATCTCTTCCCACATCCCCTATAAAACCTCCCCACTCAAGAATTGTCAGTCTGCTCCCTTTCCACGTCCCTGATTCTATTACATTCACCAGTTTATTCTGTTCATCAGGTTTTTTATTCGTTTGATTTTTAGATTCACTTGTTGATAGATATGTATTTGTTGTCACTTCATTGTTCATAATTTTTAAAATATATTTTATTGATTTTTTTTTACAGAGAGGAGGAGAGAGGGATAGAGTTAGAAACATCAATGAGAGAGAAACATTAATCAGCTGCCTCCTGAACACTCCCTACTAGGGATGTGCCCATAACCAAGGTACATGCCCTTGACTGGAACTGAACCAGGGACCCTTCAGTCCACAGGCTGATACTCTATCCTCTGAGCCAAACCAGATCGGGCTGTTGTTCATAATTTTTTATCTTTACCTTTTTCTTCTTCTTCCTCTTCTTAATGAATACCCTTCAGCATTTCATAAAATACTGGTTTGGTGGTGATTAACTCCTTTAGCTTTTTCTTATCTGTGAAGCTCTTTATCTGCCCTTCAATTCTGAATGATAGCTTTGCTGGGTAGAGTAATCTTTGTTGTAGGTTCTTGCTATTCATCACGTTGAATCTTTCTTGCCACTCACATCTGGCCTGCATAATTTCTGTTGAGAAATCAGCTGACAATTGTATGGGTACTCCCTTGTAGGTAACTGTTTTTCTCTTGCTACTCTTAAGATTCTCACTTTGTCTTCTGCTCTTGGCATATTAATGATAATGTGTCTTGGTGTGGTCCTCTTTGGATTCCTCTTGTTTGGGGTTCTCTGCCTTCCTGGACTTGTAAGTCTATTTCTTTCACCAGTTAAGGGAAGTTTTCTGTCATTATTTCTTCAAATAGGTTTTCAATATCTTGTTCTCTCTCTTCTTCTGACACCCCCATAATCAGATGTTAGTACTCTTGAAGTTGTCCCAGAGGGTCCTTACTATCTTCATATTTTTGGATTCTTTTTGCTCTTTTAGTTGGATGTTTTTACTTCCTCATACTTCAAAATTTTGACGTGATTCTTGGGATCCCTAGTCTGCTGTTGGATCTTTGTATATTATTCATTATTTCAGTCAGTGTATGCTTAATTTCTGACTGGTGCTTTTCCTTTTTTTTTTTTTTTTCATTCTCAATAAGATCCTTGAAGGCCTTACTAAGTTCCGCAGGGGTTTCTAGAAGATTCTTTAGTAACTTTATAACTGTGATTTTGAACACTATATCCAGTATTCTGCTTTCTTCCATTTCTTTCATTTGTGACTTGTTTCTTTGTCTCAACATTTGGCTGCTTCCCTGTCTTTGTTTCTATGTATTGGGTAGCTGCTAAGTCTCCTTGAGTGATAGAATGGCCTTGTGTAGTAAGTGCCCTATATGGCCCAGTGGCTTAGCCTCACCAATCACTTGAGGTGGACATTCTTGATGCACCCCTTTGTGGGCTGTGTGCACAGTCTTGTTGCAGTTAAGCCTAGATCTCTGTTGGTATCACTGGGAGGAATTGACCTTCAGGCCAATTAGCTGTGAGGACTATTTGTGTCTACAATGGAAGAGCTGCTGTGCAGGAGACACCCTTATGGGCAGGACTTGCTTCAATGGGGCTTTGGTGCTCACTGAGTCTACTCCTTGAGTGTGTCACTTATGGATATGAAGAGTTGTAATCTGATATGGTCTCACACTGACCACTGGGTACAATGGCTCTTGAATCTTCAAGGAGATGCAAAGTCAGCCACTGCCTGGGGCCAACCACAGAGATCTGGAGCTACAGAGAGCTTTGCAGATTCCTCCTCTTTGTATGAGGTTTGTTAGTACCCAGACAGGGCCCAGCCATGAAGACAAGGCAGACTAGAGCTGCCAGCCTTGGGTCTTCCATACACACACACATATATATGTAATTGATATTTTACAGAGAAGAAAGGAGAGGGGTAGAGAGTTAGAAACATCAATCAGCTGCCTCCTGCACGCCCCCTACTGGGGGTGTGCCTGCAACCAAGATACATGCCCTTGACCAGAATCAAACCTGGGACCTTTCAGTCTGCAAGCCAATGCTCTATCCACTGAGTCAAAATGGTTTCAGCAGCCTTGGGTCTTCTTTTGATAGCTTTGGGGCTCCCTGACCCAGTTACTACCTGTTTGACAGGTTTTAGGCTGAGAGAGGACAGGCCATTCATATGCAAAAGCTGTAGCACACAGCTTGGGTGGAGTTGTAAATTGGGTGGGGCAGGATCTCAGGGAATCACCAGGACAGAGCAAACAGCAATGGCTGCCAGTCAGCCCTGCATTGAAGAGGTCCCAGTGCAGGAACAATGACCACTGCAAGGACCTCTGTCTGAAAGAAAACTGCCCTCACATTCCTGTCCTGATGCCAGACAGTCCAGTTTCTCCCCATATGTGTCTGGGTCCCCCAGAATCTCATCTGGAGCTGGAGTTCAGAGCAAGTAGGAGTTTGTATCTCCCTTATGATTAAAAAAGCAGTGTACCCAGGTGCCAGCTCGTTCCGTGCCTCCATACCTCCAGTCTCAATGCACTTTCTTCTTTACCTCTTTGGTTGTAGTACTTTCGCTCAGCCAGCTTTCCTGTGGTGTTGGATGATAGTTGCTCTGTCTTTTTGTTGTAATTTTGATGTAATTATGAGAGGCAGCAAGTACAGGTGTTTACCTATGTTGCCATCTTGGTTCTCTGGAATAACTTTTATTAGCTGTAACTTTTGGCTACTGACTTTATTTAACCTTTCTGAGCCTCATTTTTCATATTAAAATGAAGATAGTAAAATTTATCCTAAAGTATTATTGTAAGAAATAAGTAGGATGAAGTGTACAAAGTGTTTAATTGGTGTTTACTACATATTGGACTCAATAAATGATAGCTGCTTTTAATTTATTAAAATATCAATGTAAAACATAATAAAATAACATCACAGGAAGTTGGATATTTGAGGAGAGAAAAGAATTCCTCCACCTTAAGGCAACAATTTTATTTTTTTTTGTTCATATTTGCAATTCTGGTGTATGTGTACTTATTTTATGTATATACTAGTGGTCTGGTGCACAAAATTTGTGCACATTAAAAGAGTCAAGTCCCTGTCCACTCACATGTGCCTCAAAATCACAAGAGACCCAGATCTGGCGCCTGCCTCCTCCCGCCCCCCCAATTGGGCTATATCCAAACCTGGCTAGTTTCAACCTTGTCAAGCCCCACTGGGCAGGGGGTGTAGCCTCAGATCCCCTGGCCTGGTGCCAGGATGGGGGAATGGCCTGTGGTCCCCCAGATGGGTCAGGGGGCATGCCTTGAGGTCCCCCATCAAGCCCCACCAGGTGGGGGACACAGCCTAAGATCCCATGTCAAACCCTGTTAGATGGGGATCATGGCCTGAGGTCCCCCATCAAGCCCCGTCAGGCAGGCAGGTGCAGCCTCAGGTCCCCTGGCCCAGCACTGGGGGGTTGAGGGAGCCTCAGGTCCCCCATTAAGCCCTGCTGGATGGAGGGTCTGATCTGAGATCCTCTGACACAGCACTAGGGATGTACCTTGAGGTCCCCTGTCAATCCCTGCCAGGCAGGGAGGCACAGCTTCAGGTCCCCTGGCCCAGTGCTGAGGCAGGGGCTATAGCCTGAGGTTCTCTGGCCTGGAACAGGGGTAAAGGGCAAGTGGTAAGGTCCCCATCAAGCGCTGTGGAGTGGGGGGATTAGCCTGAGGTCCCCTGGCCTGGTGCCAAGGAAGGAGGTGTGGCCTGAGGTCCCCCAGCCAGACATCAGGGCAGGGGCATGACCTAAGGTCCCCTGTCAAACCCTGCTGGGTATGGAGAACAGCCTAAGATCCCCTGTCAAGCCCCATAGGAGCAGGGAGTGCAGAGCCTCAGGTCCTTGCTCATTGTTTGTTAATGCTCCTTAAGGGAACCTGGCCTCAGCTGTGGATGCAGCCATCTTTGTGACAGAGTGATGGTCAATTAGCATATTCCCTCTTTATTAGATAGGATGTAATTATAAATTAAGAGTAATTCTAGGAGACCGCGCCATCTTGCAGAGGGAGGTGGATGGCTGCAGCGGTCTGAAAGCTGCAGCTGAATCACTCACTGAACAGCCGGGGACCCAGAACACCGCTCTGCAATTGGCGCAGACACGCAGACTCAGAGGAGATCCACACGGCACATGGAAAGGTCAGATTTTGCCTGGGATAAGGTGAGGTCTCCTGTCCTGCAGAACAGAGACCTGCACACTGTGGGAACCGGGCTGCTGGAAAGCTGCCTCTGGAGAGGTCCGCAGATGTGGGGCAGGGTGTGATCCTAAGTGTGGAAGCGGACTCTCGGAGCTGATGATAGAGGGGGGCTCTAGAAAACAACTCATTTTGATCTGAGGCAGAAGGACAGCCTGGGAGTTATTATAGTGTCCTGACTGCAAAATCCCCACAAACCAGTTTTGAGAACCAGAGAGTAGCAGGATCTGAGCACAGCCTGTGCTTAGTCTCAGAGATCAATTCTGAAACACTGACACCCAGTGGATGACGCACAAATTGACTCTCGCATAACCACAAAAGAATAAAGAGATTAAGACCTCAGCAGTGGAACACAGGGAACTGCAATACCTTCCCTTCTGGGAAACAGGAGTGCCAAGCAGAACAATAGTGGAAGTGAATGACCATTCTATTTTTTTTTTCTTAAAAATTTTTACTTTTTTTTCATTTTTGCATATTTTAATTAAAAAACTATTTTTTTCTTTCCTCCTCACTTGATTTTACCTTTTTAATTATTACATTTTTGTTTTCAACTAGTATTATTACTACAGTGGTACCTCAAGATAGGAGTGCCCTAACATACGAGATTTTTGAGATACGAGCCGTCAAGTGATCGATTTTTGCTTTGAAATACGAGCAACATTAGAGATAGGAGTAATCGCGCGGATCGGCCGGCTGCACACGACCCACCATTTTACCTCAACTCAAGCATCTCATAGTTTCCCATTCCTCAAGGTTACAGAACGAATTAAACTCGTATTTCAAGGTACCACTGTACTACTATTTTACCTTTTTGGAAAAAAGCAAGTGTCATTTTGTTTTCCCTTTATTCAACTTCGGGATTAGAGTTTTACATTCTATTTTTATCTTTCCTTTACCATAATTTTACTCTATCTCAGCTCTACCTTTATGCCAACACTCTCCTTTTAACTTTCCCCATTTTGTTGTCTTTGTTTCTCTTTCCCTTTTCCAATTTTAGATTCTCCGTATTCTTTCTCTTTACCTGGTTAAAATTTCACTCCACTTATATATCTAATTTCAAATCCCTTACTCCAAGTCCATACAAACCTCTCTCTTCTTGTCTTCACTATCCAAAAGGTTGTTTTTCTCTATGTCCTTTTGTTGCTGTTTGCCTGAACAGTGATTATATCAATTTTTGTACTTTTTTGGTGAGATTGTTTTAGCTTATTCTACTTGTTTTATTTTGCTTTTTGTTTGCTTTGTTTTGGTTTGTTTTTTACCTCTCTTTTCCCTCACCTCCCTCGATACCAGTTGTTATTTGTAGTTTGTATTAATCTCCAGGTACTTGTTGCCAGCATTTGTTGAGATTAGTGACTGTTCTATTGGTGTTTTCTCCTGAAATCTATATTTAGTTCCCCATTTCTCTCTTATCCTCTTTCTTTTCTCTCTGACTTTTTTCTCTTTCCCTTTTCTTCTTCTTCTTCTCCTTTTTATTTTTTGTTCATTTATTTATTTTTTTCTCCCTCTCCCAATTTGATTTTGGCACTTCTTTCTTATCTTTTTTGCTCATTTTCCTCTTCTTCTTTCTCTACTTACCCCTAATTTGTCTTTCATTGGTGTTCACCTTATTTGTGATTATTAACATCCTGAATACATTTCTGTTCAATGCCTTGTGTGTTGTACCTGGTCGTGTAGTTTGTGCCTTTGAATCAACGTAGGAGAGAGAACTACATAATCAGACACCTGGAGAAGAAAGACCATGGGCAGAAAAAGAAACAGCCTGCATAAGACAGAAACGCAGGTATCACCAGAAAATGAAGTAAATGAAATAGAAGCAGAAATAAGACTGCCAGAGAAAGAGTTCAGAGAAATGATCATAAGGTGGATGAAAAGAATGGAAGACAAAATCGACAATGTGAGTAAGAGCAAAGAGGAAATGAAGAAGACCCAAGAGGAAATGAAGAAGAACCAAGAGGAAATGAAGAAGAGAGAAGAAGAAATGCAGAAGAACCTAGAAGAAATGCAGAATAATCAAGAAGAAATGAAAAATGGCATCACTGCTATAAAGAACTCAATAGAAAGCATCAAAAATAGACTAGAAGAAGCAGGGGACTGCATCAGTGAGCTAGAAGACAAGGTAGGAAAAAATACCCAAGTGCAGCAGCTTCTAGAAAAATAAAATAAAAAGCAAGAGGAGAGCCTAAGGGAACTTTGGGATAACACGAAACAAAACAACATACGCATAATTGGGGTTCCAGAAAGAGTGGAAACTGAACAAGGATTAGAGAACATGTTTGAAGAAATAATGACAGAAAATTTCCCCAATATGGGAAAGAAAAAACCCACACAAATCCAAGAAGCACACAGAGTCCCAAGCAAAATGAACTTCAAAAAACCGACATTAAGGCACATTATAATTAAATTAGCAAACACCAACGACAAAGTAAGAATCTTAAAAGTGGCCAGAGAGAAACAGAAAGTTACCTACAAAGGAGCCCCCATAAGACTAGCTACTGATTTCTCAACAGAAAATCATCAGGCCAGAAGGGAATGGAATGAAATATACAAACTCATGCAAAGGAAGAGTCTGAATCCAAAAATACTGTACCCTGCAAGGCTTTCAATCAAAATTGAAGATGAAATCAGAAGCTTCACAGACAAAAAAGGACTAAGGGAATATATTACCACCAAACCAGCAATGCAAGAATTGTTAAAGGGTCTGCTGTAATAAAAAGAAATAGGAAGCGAAGAAGGAACTCAGGGATAAAGACTAACAATGATAACAGATAAGTACTTATCAATAATACCTTTAAATGTAAACAGATTAAATGCTCCAATCAAAAGACATAGGGTAACAGATTGGATAAGAAAACATCATCCATATATCTGCTGTCTGCAAGAAACCCACCTCCGGAAAAGAGATGCACACAGATTGAGGGTGAAGAGATGGAAGATGGTATTTCAGGCAAATGGAAATGAGAAAAAAGCTGGGGTTGCAATACTTATATCTGACAAATTAGATCTCCAAGTGAAGGACATAACAAGAGATAAAGAAGGCCACTTCATAACACTAAAGGGAACAATCCAACAAGAAGAAATAACTCTGGTAAACATATACACACCCAATATAGGAGCACCTCTAAATACATAAAAAAACTCCTAGAGGATATTAAGGGAGAGATTGACAGCAATACAATCATAGTAGGAGACTTTAATACCCCACTGTCACCACTGGACAAATCCTCTAAACAAAAAATCAGCAAAGAAACATCAATCCTAAATGACTCACTAGACCAGATGGAATTAATTGACATCTTCAGAACATTTCACCCCAAAACCACAGAATATACATTATTCTCCAGTGCACATGGGTCATTTTCAAAGATAGATCATATGTTGGGTCATAAGAAAAGTCTCTTCAAATTCAAGAAGATAGAAATCATATCAAGCATTTTCTCAGACCACAGTGGCATAAAACTGGAAATCAACTATAATAAAAACAATAGAAAGAAATCAAACACATGGAGACTAAACAGCATGCTATTAAACAACGACTGGGTAACCAGAGAGATCAAGGAAGAAATAAAAAACATCATGGCAACAAATGACAATGTAACACAACAATACAAAATTTATGGGAAAGTCTTGAAAGGGAAGTTCATAGCCCTGCAAGCCTACTGCAAAAAAACAGGAAACAATGGTAATAAATTACCTAACCCTACAACTCAAAGAGCTAGAAAGAGAGTAACAAGAAAAGCCCAGTGTAAGCAGAAGAAAGGAAATAGTAAAGATCAGAGCAGAGATAAACAACATAGAGACCAAAGAAACAATTCAAAAGATCAACAAAACCAAGAGCTGGTTCTTTGAAAGGATAAACAAGATTGATGGACCTCTAGCCAAGCTCACCAAGAAGCAAAGAGAGAAGACCCAAATAAACAAAATCAGAAATGAAAGAGGAGAAATAACAACAGACCCCGCCGAAATACAAAGGATTGTTAAAAAATACTATGAACAACTCTAGTCCAACAAATTGGACAACCTGCAAGAAATGGAGATTTTCCTAGAAAAATATAACCTTCCAAAACTCAATGAGGAGGAAACCAAACAACTCAATAGTCCAACAACTATGGAAGAAATTGAAGCAGTCATCAAAAAGCTTCCAGCAAATAAAAGCCTGGGACCAGATGGCTACACAGGAGAGTTTTACCAAACATTCAAGGAAGAATTAAAATATGTCCTCCTCAGACTATTCATAAACATTCAAGAAGAAGGAACACTTACACACACCTTCTATGAAGCCAGCATCACCCTAATACCAAAACCAGATAAAGACAACACAATGAAAGAGTATTATAGGCCAATATCTCTCATGAACATAGATGCCAAAATCCTCAACAAAATTCTGGCAAATCGGATCCAGCAGTACATCAGAAAGATCATACACCATGACCAATTAGGATTCATCCCAGGAATGCAGGGATGGTACAAAATCCACAAATCAATAAACGTGATACATCACATAAACAAATTGAGAGATAAAAATCACATAGTCATTTCAATTGATGCAGAAAAAGCATTTGACAAAATCCAACACCCTTTCTTGATAAAAACTCTCAGCAAAGTGGGAATAGAAGGATCATACCTCAACATCATATATGATAAACCCAGAGCTAACATCATACTCAATGCGCAAAAACTAAAACCATTTCCCCTAAGAACAGGAACAAGATAGGGATGCCCACTCTCACCTCTCCTGTTTGACATAGTACTGGAAGTATTAGCCATTGCAATTAGACAAGAAGAAGAAATAAAAGGCATCCAAATTGGAAAAGAAGAAGTAAAGCTGTCCTTATTTGCAGATGACATGATACTGTATATGAAAAACCCAAAGGACTCCATCCCAAAACTAATTGACTTAATAAATGATTTTGGCAATGTAGCAGGATACAAAGTTAATGCCAAGAGATCTGTGGCATTTCTATAAACTAATAGTGAAATTACAGAAAGAGAGACTCAAAAAGCAATCCCATTTACCATCGCACCAAAAAAATTAAGATACCTAGGAATAAACCTAACTAACGAGGGAAAAGACCTATATGTAGAAAACTACAGGACACTGAAAAAAAGAGATAGAGGATGATGTTAACAGATGCTCATGGATTGGGAGAATCAACATCATTAAAATGTCCATACTACCCAAAGCAATCTATAGATTCAATGCACTACCCATTAAAATACCAACAACATATTTCACAGACCTAGGAAGAAGTCTTCATAGATTCATCTGGAACAAAAAAAGACCACGAATAGCCACAGCAATTCTGAGAAAGAAGAATAAAGTAGGTGGGATCTCAATACCAGATTTAAAGCTATATTACAAAGCAACTCTTCTCAAAACAGCCTGGTACTGGCACAAGAACAGACATATAGACCAATGGAATAGAATAGAGAACCCAGATATCCACCCAAACCACTATGCTCAACTAATATTTGACAAAGGAGGCATGAACATACAATGGAGCCAAGATTGCCTCTTCAATAAATGGTGTTGGGAAAATTGGATGGATACATGCAAAAAAATGAAACTAGATCACCAACTTACACCAAATACAAAAATAAACTCAAAATGGACATATAACTTAAACATTAGAAGAGAAACCATAAAAATACACAGGCAGCAAAATCTCAGACATATGCCGAAAGAACTTCTTCACTGATACTGCTCCAAAGGCAATGGAAGCTAAAGAATAAACAAATGGGACTACATCAAAATAAAAAGCTTTCGCACAGCAAAAGAAACCATCAACAAAACAACAAGAAAGACCACTGTATGGGAGAACATATTTGCAAATGTTATCACTGATAATTGTTTAATCTCCAACATCTACAGCCAACATATACAGCTTAATAAAAGGAAGATAAGTGATCCAATAAAAAAATGGGCAACGGACCTAAATAGAACCTTTTCGAAAGATGACAGAAGGAAGGCCAAGAGACACATGAAAACATGTTCAAAGTCACTAATCATCCGAGAGATGCAAATCAAAACGACAATGCGATACCATCTTACACCTGTCAGAATGGCAATCATCAACAAATCAACAAACGACAAGTGTTGGTGAGGATGCGGAGAAAAAGGAACCCTTGTGCACTGCTGGTGGGAATGCAGACTGGTGCAGCCACTGTGGAGAACAGTATGGAGTTTCCTCAAAAAACTAAAAATGGATCTCCCATTTGACCCAGCAATCCCACTCTTAGGAATTTATCCTAGGAAAACACAAACACCAATCAGAAAGAATTTATGCACCCTATGTTCATAGCAGCACAATTTACAATTTGGAAACAGCCTAGGTGCCCATCAGCAGATGAGTGGATCAGAAAACTGCGGTACATCTACACAATGGAATTCTATGCTGCCATTAAAAAGAAGGAACTTTTACCATTTGCAGCAACCTGGATGGAACTGGAGAGCCTTATGCTTAGTGAAATAAGCCAGTCAATGAAGGAGAAGCACTACATGATCTCACTCATTTGTGGATAATAAAGAATATTGTAAACTGATGAACAAAAGGATAGATACAGAGGCAGTAAAGCATCAAACAGACTGTCAAATTATAGCAGGGAAATTAAGGTAAGGTGCGGTAGATAAGAGATCAATCACAGGACTTGTATCTATGCATATAAGCATAACCAATGAACATAGACACTGGGGGTTTGGGGTATGCCTGGGAGCGGGGTGTGCACAATTGCCACCTCTTGGTCCCTTTCCTTGGCTGCCAGGCTCAGATCACCAAATGGTGAATGGGAAACCAGGAGATGGGTGGTGTGGGACACTGGTGGTGCCAGGCCAAGGACCCCACTCTAGCAGGCACTCCACACACAGAGGGGATGGGACTGGTGAGCAGGCAGAATGGCCAACCTCTTGGTTCCTCCCCCTGCTGGCAGGCTCCAATTACCCAATGGCAAATGGAGTACTAGGGGTGGGTGATGGCTGGGGGCAGGGCCAGCTGCAGACAGCTGGGGAAGATGGCCCTGATCACAGGCTAGGCCTAAGGACCATACACCTGCATAAATTTTGTGTGCCGGGCCTCTAGTTAAAATATATTTTTATTTATTTAAGAGAGGCAGGGAGAGGGAGAGAGATACAAACATCAATGATGAGGGAGAATCATTGATCAGCTGCCTCCTGCATGTCCCATACTGGGATCAAGCCCACAACCCGGGCATGTTCCCTGACTGGAAATGGAACCATGACCTCTTGGTTCATAGGTTAAGGCTCAACCACTGAGCCACACTAGCCAGGCTGTTTATTCATTATTATATATGATGTTATGCTTAAAGAGTTTAATGTATACAGGTTTTTATTTTTTATTTTTGTGGATAGTTTTCCCAAAATAAATCCCTGGATGTATGATTATTAGATTAAAAATAGAAAAGAGATCACGACTCTTAGGTTCTGTTCAAATGTTTTCCATAAAAAAACTCTGTGGTTGGATTATGATGGGAAATGCTTAATAACTTATACTTTTAGGTAAGTAATTGTATCTGTAATAATAAATTACATAGGCACAAAACTTATGGGCCTTAGTCTTAGAGAACATTTTATTAATTTGACCCTAAAGGCAAGGTAAGTAAAGACAAAAATAAATGAGTGGGATTATATCAAACTAAAAAGTTTCTGCATAACAAAAGAAACCAACAATTAAACAAAATGGCAACCAACCAAGTGGGAGATAGTATTTGCAAACAACGGATTTGACAAGAGGTTAACATCCAAAATATGTAGAGAACTCATACAACTCAATACCAAACAAACAATCCAATTTAAAAATGGGCAGAGGACCTGAACCGACACTTCTCCCACGAAAACATGCAAATGGCCAAAGATATATGAGAAGATGCTCAACTTCTCTAGCTATTAGGGAAATGCAAATCAAAACTAGAGATACCATCTCATACCTGTTAGAATAACTATTACCAACAAGACAGATGATAACAAGTGTTGGAGAAGTTGTGGAGAAAAAGGAACCCTCATTCACTGTGGGTGGGGATGTAAACTGGTACAGTCACTATGGAAAATAGTACGGCAGTTCCTCAAAAAAAAAAAAAAAAAGAAATAGTGTTATGAGCCTGGTTGGTGTGGCTCAGTGGTTGAGCATTAACCTTTGAACCTTGAGGTCACAGTTCTATTCCCAGTCAGGACACATGCCTGGGTTGCTGGCTCAATCCCCAGTGAGGGTAAGGAGGCAGCCGATCGATGATTCTCTCTCCTCATTGATGTTTCTCTTTATTCCTGAAATAAAAAAAAAAACATTAAAAAAAAATACCATGTGACCCAGCAAACCCTCTTCTGGATATTGACCTGAAAAACTTGAAAACATTTATTTGAAAAGATATATGCATCTCTGTGTTCACTGAAGCATTATTCATGGTAGCCATGTCTTTATGGATACAACCAAAGTGTCCATCAATACGGGATTGGATAAATATGTGGCATTTGTATACTATGGAATACTACTCAGCCATAAGAAAAGATGAAATACTGCTATAAACAACATGGATGGACCTTGAGAATATTATGCTAAGCAAAATAAGTTAATCAGAAAAAAAGCTAAGAACCACATGATTTCATTCTTATGTGGGTTATAAAATTGAAATGAATGGACACAGATAACAGCATGGTGGTTACCAGTAAGAAAGGGATTGGAGGATAGTAAAGTGGTCAAATATATGGTGATGGGAGATGATTTGACCTTGGGTGGTGGGCACACAATTTAATATACAGATCACATATTATAGAAATGTACCCTTGAAATTTACATGATCTTATTAACCAGTATCACCCAAAAAATTAAATATAAGTAAATGCCATGCTAAATTATGATTTAGCAATTAACACATAATTAAGAAAATATAAAAATGTGATTTAAGTAAAATAATTGACACTTTAGAGGATGTTTATTTCCATATTTTCCAATGTCAAAGATGCTGCCATCTTAATGAAATATACAAAATTTCCCCAAAATGTGAACATGTACCTGGAAGATATAATTAATAATATCATGACTAAGTTACTGCCTTTTCAATTCTCCATTTGATTACCTGAGGGAAAGTCTCCATTTAGTACTATTATGTTTTTAATATCACTAACCCGCTACTAAAATTCTTTTTTTGCCCTAGCCAGTTTGGCTCAATGGATAGAGCATTGGCCTATGGACTGAAGGGTCCCAGATCCCATTCTGGTTGAGGGCACATGCCTGGGTTTTGGGCTCCATCCCAAGTAGGAAGCATGTAGGAAGGAGGCGATCAATGATTCTCATCATTGATGTTTCTCTCTCTCTCCCTCTCCCTTTCTTTCTGAAATTAATAAGAAAACATATATATTAAAAAAAAAATTCTCGCCCTGGCTGGTTTTGCTCAGTGGATAGAGCATTAGCCTGCGGACTGAAGGGTCCTGGGTTCGATTCAGGACAAGGGGCACATGCCTCGGTTGTGGGCTTGATCCCAGTGGGAGATGTGCAGGAGACAGCCAATCAATGAGTCTGTCATCATTGATGTTTCTATCTCTCTTTCCCTCTCCCTTCCTCTCTGAAATCAATAAAAACATATTTTAAAAAATTATCCCTTTTAAACAGAGTCAGGCGTTAGGCTCAGAGCCTTGGAAAGGTATGCCTTTTAATTACAAGAAACTGATTTTCTACTTATAATAATAAAATGACATTTTTTTAAATCTGCATTTTAAAAGATCAATTTAAAGAAAATACTAGCACTAGCTGATTTGGTTCTGTGGATAGAACGTCTGCCTTCGGACTGAAGGATCGATCCCAGGTTCGATTCTGGTCAAGGGCATGTACCTTGGTTGTGGGCACATCCCTAGTAGGGGGTGTGGAGGAGGCAGGTGGTCAGTTTTCCTCTCATCAATGTTTCTCTCTATCCCTCTCCCTTCCTCTCTGTAAAAAAACAATAAAATGTATTTTTTTTAAAAAGAAAATACTAATTTTTTATCATATGTGAAGGCAAAAATAGAGTCGAGTTGGCTGAATCAAGGACTGAAATTTGGGAAAGTGATACAAGGAAAGAGGCTGAGCCCAGGCAATTTACTGCTAACCCGTGATTTCCAGCAGAGTGTATCTGTCTCTAATGAGAACAGTATGGCTAATTTACATTGTAGAATTTGTACACTTGAGTTCTCCCATGATTTGAAAGTAAGTTTTAAAAATATTGCCCATTGGCTGTAGTCTCCTTGTAACTCCATTTCTCAATAAGCCTGAAGCAAAGTGTCCTGGGGCCGTAATTTTCTTGAAAAAGAATTGGACCATTTTAGTTGATCGGAAAAAGTCTATCACCTAGTACTTACCAGTGTAGTAGGCACTTCACATATATTATCCCAGTAACTATCACAACAATTCAGTGGGATGAAGAGCACAATCCCACTTTAGAGATAGGGCTCTTAAGCAGTGAAGGAACTTTTGTAATATGAGATAAAGGTTAAGATTAAATATAAAGTTCTTAGTGTAGTGTCTGGCAGAGATAACAAGTAGTAAATCAATGGTCATCATTATTATTGTCGTAGTAATTGGCAAGCTCAGGATTTAGCCTGAAGTCTGATCAATTCAAGCCCATGCTTTTTTATAAGACCATTCTAGGGCCTGTACAATTGCAGGAAAAAAAATATATATATATATGTAAAGATAACCCAAAATAAAGTTAAATCCCTGTATCATTTACTCAACAGATCTTTACTCAGTGTCTATGTTCTAGATGTTATGAAATAATCTAGTCATTGCATGTACCCGTAGGCTAGCTTGGGATCCCACAGGTTGCTACACTGCCCTGTTCTTCCCCTGTCAAACCCATGTGTATAATTTCTGATTTAATATCTACCATGTATGTTAGAGTAAAACTCTTTAGAGTGAACATGTCTATGGCAATGACCACTTTATTCCCAGTATGTATCATAGTGAATGACATATAACAAGCTTAAGTATTTGAACAGAAAAAAAATTTGCATAAAAATCAGTTTATATACTTTATTAATGCTTCCTCCCAAGAAACACAAATTAAAAAAAAATGTACACACACTTTAACAGTTGGTAGCTCAATTTTGAAAATGAAATATATTTTAATAAACATTGCCTTTATAATTATTCAAAGTGTGTGTATACATTTTAGGGGGACACCATATATGATGCCAGCTATGTTAAAGAAAAAAACAAAGACTTGAAGAAAATTTTTCAAATGTCTTTATGGATAGTGGGATTGTTATTTCCTATTTTTCTTGTATCTACAGTAGTAGAAAGGAGACTATGAGTAAAATCTAATGCCTAAAAACAACCTGTAAAGTCTACAAGGAGTGAACATAAACATACAAATGTTTATAGTTACCACTGACGAGATTATCTGCTTTCATTCTCCTTGCCCCTCCTCTACAAAATTGAAAGGTTTGTGCAAGCAGGGGCTTAGGGACAGCAGGCCTCTCTCCCAAATCCTTCAGCAGAATTCTGAGGTGGTAATTAGGTCCCACAGGGAATCTCAGAACCCAAATCTGGAGGGAACTCGCACAGGGAGCCCTCTACTGGGGAAATAAGAAAACGCAACCACTTCAAAGGATCTTGGTAAAATGTAAAGGGCACTTAGGGTCCTTAGGGCAAGAGAGCTCTCAAAAGGTATTTGCTGGAAAAAAAAAAATGAATTTTTAAAGCTAAAAGGTCATTTTGAAAGTTGATGTGTGAATGTTTATTTTGGTAAATCTTGAGTACATGTTTAAAATCTCTGAGCCTCAATTCTTCATCTGTAACGCACAGAAATGTCACATACGGTCATATGCAGCAGACAGTAAATGCTTAATAAGTGACAGCCATTATTTTATCGTTTACTCACATTTCATAACCTTTGCAGTAATCATTTTACCTTTTGGAATAACTTCTCCAGTGTTTGCAAAGAAGGACTCTAAAGAATCATAGAAATTGCAACTAACAAAAGTGTGTGTGTGTGTGTGTATTTGAAAAGCATGATAGAGGGCTAAAAACCATGAAAACAAACTTTGAGATTTGTTCACTGAAAATGTTTATTAAGGTGTTAATGTTTTATCTAGTTATTCAGTATTTGTACCATTTAAAACTCTGAGTTGCCCCCAAATAATCCAGATATAAACTACCATGCTTCCCAATACTTAAATACTTTATATTCAGATTTCTCTCACTTCCACTTATCAGACAAGTAAAACATTAACCTTTCAAAGTTACACCTTTAAAGAGTTCCAAAATTCCCATCTCTCCAAGTTTTAAAAACTTGTTTAAATCTTCTTAAAAGAGGAAAGTTGAAATTCCCAAGTCAACAACCTTAATCTGCCACCTCCAGTGTATCCACACACCAAATAATCTCAATGAACACTTTAAATATCTTACAATTTTTGTCAATTATGCCCCATAAAGCTGAAAAAAAATTAAGATCACACATGGAAAAAGCCTTAGTCTGAACCAACACTGAGAAATAAAGCAATGACAGAGGGTCTTTTATTTATCAATCTATGCAAAAGCACGAAACATATTTATTACTTCATTTTTCCATAAAGAGAATGTACTTTGTATTTAGAGAAATAAAAAATTAGGCGTCGGGATGTGATTTAGGAGAATGATCAATAAGCTCCTTGTCAATGGTTGGTTCCTGAAACCAGGGACCATCACCTCTTGCACGCATTAATCTTCGTACTTCCATCTCCTTTAACCTGTAATCAATGAAATGGCAATATTGTGATTCTAACATTTCCAAATACAAATTGAATGAATTACTAAGATAAAAAAACAACCACTGGAGAGCTTTTTGCTTTACGTAAGTATAATGTCCATCTACAGATCCATGTGTATGCATAAAAGTAATATATACCTACAAGCAAAATTTAGGAGTTATTTTTGGCTTTTATTATCTTGCTTACATAGTTGGCCAACACATATTGTTTTTAATCCCCAAAACATTACTTGAGTTGGTAATCAGTTTTCTCCTTCTGTCCCTGCTTTGTCTGGACAGAACGTCTTCACTTGAACAGTGGTAATGCATTCTCTGTCTTTAATGCCTATAATTAAGGCCATATGCTGTGCCAAGTACTAGGAATTAAAACATGAAGATGGCTTCTTGGAGGAGCTTATATCCCTTAGTTTATACTGGCTGTCCATTACCATTAGGACAGAAAACCACTTGAGAATGGATCTTATTCAATAGCTTTACACTAAGCCTGGTCAACATCAGACAATCGATATTTGTAAAGAAAACAAGAAAGAAAAACCAGGATTAAGAAAAACATCCTCCTTACAAAACTGATTTGGCTCAGTGCATAGAGCATTGGCCTGGGGACTGAAAGGTCCCGGGTTCGATTCCGGTCAAGGGCATGTACATTGGTTGCGGGCACATCCCCAGTAGGGGGCGTGCAGGAGGCAGCTGATCGATGTCTGTCTCTCATCGATGTTTCTGGCTTTCTATCCCTTTCCCTTCCTCTCTGTGATAAATCAATAAAATATATTTTTTTTTAAAAAAAGAAAGAAAAACATCCTCCAACTTAAGACGTAATTACTTGTCCTCATCCTTCTTCACAACTGAATAATCTCTATTCTATCAAGATATTTTCCTCTCTTATAGTCAAGGCTGTGTACAAACTACCACACATTCCTAAACAGTCCCTCTCCATCAAATCTTTTACTTACAATTTATGGACTACATATCAACTTTTCCATATGACTATAAATTTATCATATTTAAATAATTCATTTTATTAACTTTAACCAGCTCACTAACCCTAGGAGCATACTTATTTTTTATTTAAGATTAAATATCATTCTTTTCCTTTTCTACTCTTTAGAATATAATTACCCAGAACCCAGAAAATTAAAATATTCACCAAAAGGAGACTGGTTAAATAAGTTATGGTTAGCCCATAGAATGGACAACTCTGTACCTGAGGAAAATCTATCTATAGTAACACAGAAGATGATAGATATACCATTAGGCTAAAAAAGCAAGGCCAGAAATCAATGTATAACATCTTCCTATTAAAAAAGAAAGTAATCATTTGTGACTATGTATAAATGTACACATGTATAAGGTATTAAAAAGCGGGAGGAGCCCTGGCTGGTTTGGCTCAATGGTTGGAGCACTGGCCCATGCATCAAAGGGTCTGAGGTTCAATTCCTGGTCCTGGTCAGGGTGTGTGTGGGAGGCAACCAATAGATGTGTCTCTCTCACATCTCTCTCCTCTTCCTCTCTTCCCCGCCCTCCCTCTTTTCCACTCACTCTCTCTCTGAAAAGCAATGGAATATCCTTGGGTGAGGATTAACAACAACAAAAAATCTGGAGGGCCAAAGATCATAGTTAACTCTGGGGGAGTCAATCATGAGAGATAGTTCCTTTCTGCTTTATATCTTTCTTTATGCTTCAGTTTTTCAAATACCTAAACATCTATACCAGTGGTCAGCAAACTCATTAGTCAACAAAGCCAAATATCAACAGTACAACAATTGCCAAAAACTGACTTCTGCACATAGGCCACGAAATTTCAATTGCACTGTATGTGCACGCCCACATGCGGTATTTTGTGGAAGAGCCACACTCAAGGGGTTCCACAGTTTGCTGACCACTGATCTATACTAATAAAAGAGAAAGATGCAAGTTGACCATACCTCCATTGGCCCACCAGCCAATCAGGAGTGAGTATGCAAATTAACCCAACAAATATGGCAGGTTAATTTGCATATGCAGTCACCAAGCGGCCGGGAATGGGGCTGCATCAAGTAGCCTGGGTCCCGCCCGGGGATGGGCGCCAAGCCTGCAGTCTCCCAGAACCATCGCTGCCCCAGGAGGAGAGGGCAGCTGCGCCAAGCCACACCTGCAGGCTCACCAAGCCACACCTGCAGGCTCCTGCTAGGCAGGGGTCCTGGCACCCAGCAGCCGTTATCCCCATGGCCATGGTGGTGTTGAGGCTGCTGGGGTCGGAGAAGCAAAGACACAAGCCTGCAGGGGGGCCCGGCACCCAGGAGGCCCAAGCCCTGCAGCCACAGGAGCAGAGACACAAGCCCGCAGAGTGGCCTGGCACCCAGCAGCCCTAAGCCCAGGGCCATGCTGGCACTGGGGCTGCTGGGGCCACAGTGGAGACACAAACCTGCAGGAAATGTGTGGAAAGGGAGATAAACTATCCTAACTTTATCTCCCTTTCCACAGGATGAGAAAACTGACCCCGATTTATTTAGTGATATGGCCCACACCTTTCTACAAGCACAGGGTATGTTATGACCACTCCCAGGAAGGACTGGTCAGAATACCATCTCCAGGGAATAACACTACTTTGGTAAAGCATCTAAGAGAAGAAAAAAGCTTTTGTTGAGTTTATTCTGAAGGTCAGAGAACATGCCACCCCAACATACACCGTATTCCGTATTGTTATATTGATAACCTTGAGCTGCAGATGCTTGAAAAACAGCAAATGCATGAGAGGCTTTCACTGAAGTCTCCTGATCTGCCTAAAATCAGATCCTCCAAAAGGAGCTCAAATGTCATAGGTCCCCTCAATGGGAAAAATGTCATCGGCCAGCAAAGACTGACTCCTGTCACAGGACAGGAGACTAGAAGTTGACATCACACCCAAACTTTGTTACAAACTATTGCCCCCCACCCCCATTCATCTTTTCTAAAAAATAATTTACTCTCCTCTAAGAAGCCTATATCTCCCGTCCCCTTTCCCTAGGAAGAAGGTATTTAAATCTGCATTCTAAGCCACCTTGAGGAGTTACTCATTTTTCCCTGGGACCTCCCACATATACACGAGGTACACATTAATGAACTTTTGTTTTTCTCTTGGTAATCTGTCTTTCATTACAAGGACCTCCACTAAGAACTCAGAAGGGTAGAGGAAAACTGTTTCTCCTCCTCCATAATTCTCTCAGGAAATCAAATCCCAGGCTGAACAGTGAGGTTGGCTCAAGTACCAAGCAGTCCTGGCTGAGGGGAGGGACTCTTCTAGGAGGAAATCAATTATATTGGCATCAAAGTAGGACAGAGGGCACACGCATGGTGGCTGGTAGGAGTTTAAAGTAGTTCAACATTTTTGGAGGATGATTTGGCAAATTCGATAGAAATGTTCAAGATACATCCAAGGGTCTTCTTCTAGGAATCTCATCTGCTGAGATAAAGCACGAGTGCATAAGCCCTGGTCAGAACCCAGGATGTTACTGTGGGCTCCCCTTCCATGATAGGAAAACCTGCTAACAATCTGCATTTTTAGAACAAGGCGGCATCTGTATTAATAAAAGGATAATATGCTAATTAGACTGAACATCTTCCAGATGACCTTCCGGGTGTCCTTCCGGACAAAGTCATGGTAGTGGGGCTGAGGCAGAAGCAGTTAGAGGTGATCAGGCAGGCAGGGGAGAGCAGTTAGGAGACTCAGGCCAGCAGGGGAGAGCAGTTAGGGGGATCAGGCCAGCAGGCAGATGAGCAGTTAGGAGCCAGCAGCCCCAAGAGGTCCCAGATTGAGAGGGTGCAGGCCGGGCTGAGGGACACGCCCCCCCACTGTGCACAAATTTTGTGCACCAGGCCTCTAGTATACTTTATAACAACTGTAGGTACTCCTGATTGCACAATGGCATCTTTCCTTTGGGGGTAGAAGTCAGGTTTTAGTTTTTGTTTTTACTTTGCTTTCCAATTGTTTATGATCTCTGTATTTCCAAAGAATTCTGGGTTCTGGTATTTTAATTAGAACTCACAGGTATATTTCTGAAGTTCAAAAAAATCCAGTGTTACTAAATGTGAGCCATATTGTTTTTCCATGCTCTTAAATACTTAGTGACAGCTGTATGTGGTAACCCTATATACTAGTACATGTATTTATATATATAGAAAATAAGACAATCACATGTTCTTTTAATAATGATATTCAATATCAGCAGGTTTTATAAACTACAAAGATTAAATCAGAATGAACAGAAAGCAGATCAATGATAGTATATGGCCAAGAGCAGGGAAGGAGGACTGACTGGAAGAGATAGGAAAGAGGCCCACTAGGTCATCGAAGTAACCTTGACATTGTGGTTACATCGCTATATACTTTTGTCAAAAACCCACTGAGCTTAATGTATTCATTTGATTGTATGTAAATCTCACTCCAAACCCCAAAATACATCTTAGATAGGATCAAATTTAAAAGAAGCAGAAGGAAACTAAGTGACCATTTAAAAAAATAATTTTGGATTTATATATTTACTTCCCCAGAACCTAAAAAAAGGACTGACAAACTTGACAAGTAAATAAATATAAGATCATTAAAGCAATGTTACATTGCAGTTTTCAAAACATATGAGCTACTACTAATTTTTATCTGAAATATAAAAACACTTCTACATTGCAAGGCATTCCACACTGTCAAAAGAAAAATGACAAACCAGAAAAACATATGTGTAAGAAAAACAAAAATTAATTTAACTAATGTATAGATGAGTAGAAAAATGGGCAATTTATAGAAAATGAAATGTAAACAACCAACAGATATATGAAAAAATACCCAACCTTACAAAAATACAAAATGGAAATGATGAGATAACATTTTTCAACTATCTCATCAAGCAAAAATGTTTAGGTTTGATAAATTTCATTACTAGGAAAGGTATGAAGAAACAGAAATTATCACATACTGATGACAGAAAAGACAACTGGCACAACTTTTAAGGGTTTAGCAATACACATCTAAAATTTAAAACATGTAACATTTGACTTATCAACACCATGGCTAGAAATTTATATTCCAGATATACTGAATAAATATGCAAAAATGTATGTAAGAAATATTCACAGCACTTTGCATAATATTAAAAAAAAAACCTGGAAAGATGCTAAGTACTGACAATAGGTGACTGGTTAAAAGAAATTAAGGCACATCCACTTAGCAAAATATATGATACATCCATTAAAAAACATGAGGCATATACTATCAGAAAGATCACCAAGACAGGTGCAGAACCATGTTTATAAGAGGATTCCACTGTGTTAATATGTTTTCAAATGATACACAACATGTATTTTTAATGCATAAAATTTTGGGGAGGGAACATATATTGGAAATCATTAAGTGTCCTTAGTGGTCACCTCTAAGGACAGATTGGGTACAGGAGGAAAAGAAATTGGGGGAGGAGAAGTGGGAGGAGAGGACTGCCTTGCTCTTAGGAGAATAGAAAATTTAAAAAGAATTTCTTTTAATCTGACAGATATTATCTCCTAATTGGAGGCCAGTGCACGAAATTTGTGCAAGGAGGGGGGGGGTCACCTCAGCCAAGCCTGCATGTTCTCCAACCAGGATCCCTCTCACAATCCTGGACCCCTGGCTCCTAATTGCTCACCTGCCTACATACCTAGTCACCCCTAACTGCCCACCCTGCTTGCCTAATCACCCCTCCCTGCCTCTATGTGCTGACCTGTTCGCCCCTAACTGCCCATCTCACCCTTCCCCCCGTGGCCGCCCCCCGTCCCCCACCCTGCCGGCTTGGTCACCCCATGCAGCCAGCTGTTCAGTCATTTGGTTATCCCTTACTAAACCCCCTGCTGGCCTAGTTGCCTCACGCAGCCTGCTTGTTCAGTCGTTTGGTTGTCCCCCACTAATCCCCCTGCCGGCCTGGAGCCAGCTTGTGAGGGTGTGAGGGTCAATTTGCATATTACCTCTGTAGTATATAAGATTGTTTGTCTCCAGCTCAGAGCCTCCACTCTAAACAGGCTCTCATCTATCTTCGTTCTTTTATATAGAGCACCCTATAGCACTGAACTAGTTTATTAATTTTTTTATGATTTGACCATACTAAAGGATCTTCTTCCCATCCCCACTTTTTACCGTAATTCAGCCTTTTCAGCTTCAATGTGAAGGATAGCCATTGTTCGCTCATAATTCTTTTCAGGACTATCATAGAAAGTTCGGGCAATCCATCTTGATATAGGATGCTATATGAGAAAAATTGTGTAAAAGTACTTTTGAATATTTTGTCTTTCCAGCTTACTATTCTGCAAAATAACAATCTCAGATAACCAATAACACTCACCATGTACCAACTACTTTATCCATTACCTGAATACTATTTCCTCCCCATTTTATGGAAAACAAACTGCACAAAGTTATACAGTTACTAAGCAGCAGCATCTGGACTCAAACCAGGTCTGTCTGACTCCAAAAACTTGTGTGGAGTATCTAACGTGGCAGATATAGGAGCTAAATCCAGGGTTTGGAGATCCAAGAAATGGAGTTCCTTCTATCAATTAAGAAAGATAAACTAATTGTATGGCTTATTTTAAGATTTCATAATGAAGTACTTCTTTCCTAAAATATAATTCACTCAGATAATAAAACATGATAGGCTATACTCTAATAAGGACACTTACTACAACACTTGCAAAGACAAGTAACAATCCATCTTGGATTTTAATTTAGTAGCAGTGACAGTGTGGCAAAATGACTAACAGTGCAGACTCTAAAGTTAAGACTACCTGGGTTCAAATATTGGCCCTATCTCTTGGACAGGTTACTTAATCTCTTTTAAGCAGTTTCCTCATCTCTAAAGTGGGAATAATACAATACCTTTGACATGAAGTGAGATATCTGCAAAACACCAGAGTGCCTGCTACACAGTAGGTGCTCAATAAATGACAGCTGGCACTAATATTTATAAAATCTTTCCTAGAATATTGAATTTGGGATAAATTGTGACTATTAGTCTGCTTGTTTGAGAACACACCGCAGTCATCCGTTAAAAAAACATAAAACTTGCCCTAGCCATTTTTGGTCAATGGTTAGTGTGTTGGTCCTCAGACTGAAGGGTCTTGGGTTTGATTCCAGTCAAGGGCAAGTACCTTGGTTGCAGGCTTGATCCCCGGCTCCATGTCAGGATGCATGCGGGAGGCAACCAATTGATGTGTCTCTCTCACATTGATGTCTCTCTCTCTCTCTCTCTCGTCTTTCTTCACTCCCTCCCCTCCTCCCTTCCACTCTCTAAAAATCAATGGAAAAAAATACCCTTGAGTGATGATTAACAAAATGAATAAATAACCATAAAACTTAAAAGAATAAAACAATGCAGAAAATTATCAAAAGAAACTCCTTGTAAAAAGTGAACAAAAATGTATCTACTTCATATAAAAAACTGAACATAAAACCATATTTTAATTGCTGAATTAAGACATTAACCAGTGCACTATAAGACAGCTAACAGAAGGTAACTTGCAGTGATTTATACTAACCTTGTAATATTCCCAGTGTTCTGGGATATAGCCTTCTGGAATTTCTGCTAACTCAGCTTCACCTAATAAGAGAAAATAGTGATGTTCCACTTCAGCATTAGGAATGTATAACCTTAAGAATGCACTATGTAAGTAAGAAACCAATCTCTTATGGTTTTACAGTGACCTTTTATTTGTATCAATGAAGATATCTAATATTTTAAGTTCACTTCTATATGTTGAAAATCCAGTCATTAGATATGAGATGTCTTCTACATGTAAGGCATTGTCTGGAGGATTGTATGAGAATTTCGCATTTTGTGTTTACACAATATACCAAGCTATAATAAAAGACATACTATTCCTTCTAGCTTTCCCAATACCAACTAAATAAAATATTCTAGGATTCAAGATGTTAGAAGTACTTTGAGCAGAATTTCCTATAAAAATCTAATATTTACTGTCATTCACAATTCCATTCTTCTTTAGAAGATTATAACTTTACTAGAGGCCCAGTGCACGGGATTCATGCACTGGTGTGGGGATCAGCCACTGTCAGAATGCTGCTCAGCCTGGTCAGCCCAGCTGCTGTGGACCCGCCCTCTGAGCAGCTGCTCTCACGGTGGAAGCAATGCTCATCCTGGTCAGCCAAGCAGCTCCTGCCTTGAGGTCAATGCACATCAAGCGACTGGTTGACCAGTTTTCTGGTGGTTCTGCCATTTGGTCACTGGTTTTTATTATATAGGATGTGTTCTAAGATGGATAAAAACACTCTACCATCCTTCAGCCTCTCTTCCACATCATATCTCTTCCTATTTTCCTTGTTCTGTCTTATCAAAGCTGGGTTTGGAAAAAGAGGAGGAAGACAAGGCTTTATGAAGCCTTTTATGTGGCCCCTTACAGACTGATGACCTAAAGCTTTAGGAAGTAAACCAAGAGGTTTAAAAAAATCATTATACTCTATTAAGGATTAAGATTTAATTATTTTAAAATAAATTTCAATGCTTATGCTTATTTTATTATTTAAAGAGCTTTTCCTTAACCATAATTTCTTTTTTTTATTAATGTACATAGGTTTTCTTAAATTTATCTATTTGTTTAGAGGGAGGGACTTACCAATGAATACATTCACCAGAGTTATGCCAATTATTACTGGAATCCCAGTTAAACAAATGTAGAATTTCTGTCAAGATTAATAAAAAAATTTTCAATAAACATTTCTTAACACTCTTTCCCACCCTTAAATTGTCCTTATTAGATGATTTCCTTTATATTACTTATAAAATAAACTTGCCAAATTGGAGATGCAGTAGCAAATGATTTATTTCTGTGATTTTCTTTTGCTCTAGTTTTTAGATGCCTAAATTTAACACCAAAAATGAAAGAAAAAAGGGATTAATTGTACAAGTATTATATAATATATGTGTAAGTGATTTTTCATTTTTGATTAAAACAATGTAATGAAAGTTAGGAGTTTTTTTATTAAGAAGGAAAATACATAAAGCATTGTACACCTGAAACCTATATAATTTTATTAACCAATGTCACGCCAGTAAACTCAATAAAAAAGAAAAGTAAAAAAACATAAGGTTGATTTCAGCCACTGTATAAAATCTGAGCTGGTCATGACAAGGCCAGTGGGAGCTCAACCACGTGGCTGGAGAAAGGCACTGAGCACAATGACAGAGCGAGAGCAGCTCTAGGGAGCAGCCCATGATCAAATGGTGGGTCACAGCTTCAGGAACAGTGACAAAGAGCCCAGATAGTCTTCCATCTTCTACGGCCTACTTTCTACTCTAGAACCTTGCATTAATAATGTACAATCAGTAGCCTGCTGCAGTCTCTGAATCAATGTTCCTAAGCAATATAGAAATAAAATCGTATCTCATAATAATGGAGGGCCTTATTTGAAGAAAGACTTCAGTTGATTCTTTGGTAATTTAAAGAATATTTTAATAATATAAACAATTATCCTCAAATAAATCTGTTCTCAAAATTGTGTAACTTAAAAATTTTTATTTTTTGTCAGGGAACACAGACTTCAAAACCCCAAAATCGAGAGGAGAAAGGAATGGCTCAATTTTTAACCTCCAACAAGCATAAATACTTTTTTTGAAGGAAAAAAGGTTAACTAACTTAAAAAGAAATTTAGTAACTAATCAGACCTTTGAGAAAAGACATATGAAAATACAAAATGAAAGATGTTTTCTACATAGGCCACAATGGTCTTCCTACTTATTTGAAAATAGTTCAACAAAAATTTTAACTTACCAGTAAATTCAAAAAACGCTTGTCATAGAATCCAGAAGGTTTGATAACAAACAGTCTTTTCCCATGGTCTGCACTGTGTCTCACAGGAGCTGGAAATATTAAATTACCCTGTTTTATACAAGTTTCATATTGGTATACTGTTATTTTCTGACATAAAGTCACATTATAAGAAAATGTATATGCATAAATTTTTAATTAAGATTTCAAAATGCATGTTCTTTAAGCATTAAAGGTGGGGCAGGTAGGATTTCCTTAAACAGATTGGTGTTCTGTTTTATTATAGCTTCCCTCATTTTTATTCAGTGTTAAAAAAAAAAAACCTAAACAATTGTTTCTACAGCAGGCAGGAAAGGCAGATACTCTTGGTGGGCTACTTTATTCACTCTCTGCAACAAATTTTGCTAATGCTGCAAAAACATAAATTTAAGTTATGCTATTCCATATGAGGCAATAAACACTTGCTACAAAATAGATGTAAAGACATTTATTCAACATATATCCAACAGGAATTTGAACTTGTTACAAAAGTAAACACTCTACATAACTTGATAAAATTCCTTTGTAAGCTATTTTTCATTCCCAGTATCCTCCTCTTCAAATACTCCCCAGATGATGGTATTTAATCAAACTTTGCTGGAGATAAAGTGAGGCAAAATTTAACTCCTGGATCTTCTTTCTACACCATTTCCTCCCTTCAAAGCCTGGAAAGATCACATGGACACTCTAAGCCTCTTCTGGAAGCAGGAAAGGCTCTGTTTTGGCTGTATAAATACATTCTGTATCCTTTGTTCAAACTTTGGTGTCTGGAATATGCTCTCCTCTACTGGAATCTGTTTTTGGGCCCAGGTAACGTCTTATCCTCCAAGAAACCAACATTCTTCCAACCAGAGAGAACTCTCTTACTTTTGAATTGCAGAATATTCTAGGGAGATGTCTAATTCCCTTCATTCTCCCAGTAAAATATAAAGGTCCAAGAACTTTTAATGTGTGAAAGAGAAACTCTCCTCTTAATTTTTGTATCACCTGCAGCAGCTTGAAATGAATTTAGCAGGTTAATCCACAAAAGAGTTAGAAGCTGGTATGAATTTACTAAGTGCAATTCATACCACTAAAGCTGTGACATAACAAGATAAGAGAATTTGACAATGTATGTATTTCAGCAAATCACTTGAAAGTTATTGAATTTTTTTGTGTGTGAGCTATATGGGAAAAAATGGGCTGGATAATAGTATAAGTCCCTACTATGTGCAGATCCTTTGCTAGGTCTATTGTCCAAGAGGAATACAGACAGATCCTACTGGAAGCAAGACACTAACAGATTCACATAACTACAATCTATAGGGACAACAAAGGAAAGAAACAGGATGCACTGTCAGAAAAGAACAAGCCCAGAAGTAAAGTTCATGTTTAGACAGGATGGTCTGTGTGTGGGTGAGGGTTTAGGGGAAGGGAGCAAGGAGGTACAAGGAAAGGCACATTATAAACTGAGAAAACTATCAAGTTAAATGAATTTGAAAAGGGCGATTGACTTATTACACTCAAAAGATACAGATTAGTTAAATCAGTAACCTGCCAAAGAGTTCTCGATAGCCCTGGAGGGTCAAGATGTCTTTCAATGGCCTGCATGATGCTATTCCTGACATGACACAAAGCTACTGCCACAAGAGCGATTACTACACTGATGATGAAATAGGATCTCCCAAAAGTCTTCGTACACATTTACAACAGGCTGAATCTAAAATGATTAAATGTAAGTGTAAAGTCCTGCCTGGACTCCCACCCCCAAAGTTTAGTGGTTCACAAACTTAGAATAAGAGTCACTGGTATAATGTGGTTACCAAAAAAAGCCAAGGTAATTTTATCTTAATATGATGTATTAAAAGTTCAAGGTCAAAATGGGAGGAATCCCTGCCCTCTCATCTCCAGAAGGTGTCCCCAGAGTTTTAGAGTGACAACCTGGAGCCTGCCCCCACTTATGCAACCAGAATTAAAAACAATCTGGAAACTGACATATTAAAACCAAAAGAACTGAAGCTGATTGGTCTACAAAAAAGAAGTCTGGTTAGAAACCAGAGCTTTTAAAGAACTGAAGGGCTGTCCCATGAAAAAGGGCATAAACTATTCTGTGTTGAGCTGAAGCAAAGACCTTCCAATGTGTGCAAGAGTAATTTAGAGCTTAATACAAGGAAGGGGAGAGCAGTTGGGTTGGGGGGGAGACCAGGTCTGCAGGGGAGTGGTTAGGGGTAATCAGACTTGCAAGCAGAAGTAGTTGGGAGCCAGCAGTCTGGATTGTGAGAGGATGTCCGACTTCCCATTTAAGCCTGATCAGGATCGTGCCTAAATGGGCATTCCGACATCCCTTGAGGGGTCCCAGATTGGAGAGGGTGCAGGCTGGACTGAGGGACACACACACCCCTATGCACGAATTTCATGCATTGGGCCTCTAGTAAAATATAAATGTCCAAGAACTTTCAATGTGTGAAAGAGAAACTCTTCTTTTAATTTTGGTATCACCTGCAGCAGCTTGAAATAAATTTAGGAGGTTAATTCACAAAAGAATTAGAAGCTGGTATGAATTTACGAAGTACAATAATATAACAGATTAAAACCTTTCATTGCACGGTGGCAGATAAGGCTTCAGAACGTGCAAGATACCTATGAAAGCAGGTACAGCTGAAACTCAGTAACCCTCGGCACTGCTATTAGATCCTCTCCTGCTCCCAGTGGAAAGTGCTCAGATGACCTGCCACAATCCCTCCAGAATTCCAAGAAGGGGGCGCGGGGGGAGAGGAGTAGGGTTTATCTCAGTTCACCTAGAGCTAGATGTGATGAAGTACCATCCTGGCGAATATTTAAAGAGGAGGATATGTGCCATCAGAAATGGCTTACAAAAGGATTTTGTCAAGGAATGTTGTTAGCAAAGCAGTTTTGTAACGGGTTCTAATTCCTGCGGGACATTTGTTGATTATTCCCCATCCTTTCCAGCAAGTCCCGATGCACAATGCCTTATGATGAGCCTCTGCGCCTGTCCACACATCACTTATCACCACTGGGCAGTGGTTCTCAACCTTCCTAATGCTGCGACCCTTTAATACAGCTCCTCATGTGGTGGTGACCCCCAACCATAAAATTATTTCCGTTGCTACTTCATCACTGTAATTTTGCTGCTGTTATGAACTGTAATGTAAATATCTCATATGCAGGATGTATTTTCATTGTTACAAATTGAACATGATTAAAGCATAGGGATTAATCACAAAAACAATATGTAATTATATATTGTGAAATATTTATTTCTAATTACAAATAAATGAAATTTTGTCTTGAATCGTGGTGTGGCATGGGTAACAGTCTTCATATGACAACAGTAAACTACATGGCTACACTCTGCTACACCGAGGAGCTGTCTGTTGGTTCCTAAGACCATGGGAAACAGGTGTTTTCCAATAGTCTTAGGCGGCCCCTGTGAAAGGGTCGTTCGACCCCCCCCCCCCCAAGGGGTCGCGACCCACAGGTTGAGAACCACTGACCGCTGGGCAACGCAGCACCGTATCTTCCCGCATGGTGGGACTAGAACCTAGTTGGGGCGGGGGGTGAGGGGGTGGGGGTGAACCTGGTGCCGAGAGGTATAGGTCTCAGTTCTGGGTCTTTCCGACCCCAGCTTCCTCCGAAAACGAGCCCAACTGGGAAGGCTGGACGGTCAAGTGTTTCACAAATGCTCATGACAAGTTTAAACCCTCGAGCCCAAGCCCGCAATTTCTCGGCTCCCTCCGGCTCCCACCAAGGTCACCCCGGCAGAGTCCTCCCTCCCCGCCGCTTCCGCTGAGAGCACTTCCCCCCAAAGCCAGCACCCACCACCAACAGCCTTCGGGAAGCCCCGCGTGAGGAAGGCCCCGGATCCGAGCCGCGGGCCCAGGCGGCGGCCCGCCAGCGCCGCCAGCGCGGTGACCGAAGCCCGCTGCAACAAGCTCATGGCCGCCATGGCTACTCCGGGCAAGAGGTCGAGCGGGGGAGGGCAACGGGAGCCGAGAGAGAGCCAATTTACCATCCGGGGCCAGAGCGGAAGGCGGCCATGTTGAGTGAGGGCAAAAGCTGTTTCTGGGCTCTGCTTCCGGTCGGAGTGACGCACAGGAAGTGACGCACGTGTTGACGAGAACGCGGTTTTGCCGACGCCAGAAGCATGGCTGCTGCCAGGGTAGCCCTCCTCTGCCGGAAAGCGTCAGCCGCCGTGCAGACCGCCAGGTCGTTAAGAAGCCCCCAGGTCCCTGCTGGCACAGGGTAAGTGATGTGAGGGAGGAGTTTGTCCCTCTCCAACGTGGGATCTTGTCTGGTCGCAAAGATGCTGAGGTCAGCTCAGGGATGGAAAGGTCGCCGGATCGGCGGGAGCCCCGAAGCCAACTCTGGGAGGGATGGGTGACTTCGGACCGGGCGCCCACTGACGACGTTTCCCTTCCTGCCTCATTTCGCGGTCACCTCCTGTGAACTGGGCTGTGCATGGGGCCTGCAGATGCCCAGTGCTGGTTGGATTAAAGGGAGAGAGGTGTAGAAGGAGCCGTTTGGCTGTAGAGTTGGGGGCGGGCGGGCCCCCGCGCGGGGGGGGGCGGACTTCACTGAAGAGCTTTTGGCTTTGGAAGTGTCAGGCTTGGATGGATAAAGAAGGGGCCTTATTACTTCTGGCCCAAGTAATTTAAACATGTAGCTAGAACATTAAAGACATACAGCTAGAAAATCATTACTGTCACAAAGCGATTGTTCCAGTAATGCTGAGGGAATAAATGGAAGGAGTCAAGTAAATGAAAAGTTGCCCTCCAGGTGGGAGAAAGGAACATCCTACACATGGTGTTGGTTATTTCTGGAAAGTCAGATTGTCTTCTGGTCAGACGGATCATTTTTTTTTTTTTTTTTTACCTTAGGAAGGTATATGTTTCCTCCCTCTTATTGGCTTTTGTCTGTAATGATTTGAATTTTATAAATAATTGGGTATGTCTGTCTGATTTTTTTTTCCTAAAAAGAAGTAATGTATGTGCTCTTGATTCCAGAACAGTTATTGAGCATCTGTTATATTACAGTGGTCCTGCATATTACATATAACTTTAGAGATAAGCAATATTGTTTTCATTTTGCAGAGGCTCAGAGGTTGTAACTTGATCAAGGTGGCAAACTTGAATCCATTGTCTCTTCCATCTAGTTTTCCTTTTTCCTTAAAAATTGATTTTAGATTTCTTTATTAGAATAAATTATGTTCAATTGCAAACACTTTGGAAATAGGGTCAAGTATTTTGAGGAAGAAAACAAAAAATCAACTCTAATTCTACCACTCAGAGATAAACAGATTTCCTGCCCTTTTTAACTTTGCATATATAAAAGCCTAATATGCAAAGGGTCCCCTGGGGAGTTCCACGGATTGGGATCTCAATCACTCGCTATTATGTGCAATGACCACCAGGGGCAGCGCTGAATGAAGGAAGGCCCTGGCAGGCAGCCTGCAGCTGGGGAAGGGAAGCCCCAGCCAGCAGCTGCCAGGAACCCTACCTGTTCACGAATTTTGTGCACTGGACCTCTAGTTTTAAAATAAGGACTATATTTACATATATGTATTCCTGTGCTCTACCCTTGTTTATCCAACTTTTTGTTTTTAAGAATTACAGAACATCAGAAAAATTGTACCAAGAATTACCGTATATGCCTTATCTATATTAATCAACCCTTAGCATTTTGTTATATATTTTTTTTATCTCTTTATATCCAGGCCTTTTTTCCCCCTGAACTATTTGAAGCACATCCGAATTGCAAGCATCATGACACTTCAGCATATATCTGATAAGATCAAGAACAATGTTTTTGTTGTTTTTAATCCTCACTCAAGGATATTTTTCCATTGATTTTCAGAGAGAGTGGAAGAGAGAGGAAAAAACAAAGAGAAATATTGATGTGAGAGAAACACATCAATTGGTTACCTCCTGCATGCGCCCTACCAGGGCCCAAGATGGGGAGGAACCTGCAACCCAGGTACATGTCCTTGACCAGAATCAAACCCTGGCGGACACTCTATCAACTGAGCTAATAATCCACACATGGAAGAATTTAATACTGATACATACTATCATTCTACTACTATTATAGCCCAAATTCAAATGTCCTCAATTGTCCTAATAATTTTTTCTTATTTTTTTATTCAGGTCCAAACAACATTCATTTTTTTTTTTTTGCATTAGTTGTCATGTCTCTTTAATCTTTTAAAATCCAGAATGATTCCTTTTTTCTTTCATGACATTGACATCTTTTTTATAAGATCAATCTTTTTAGAATGTCTCTCTATTTGAGTTTGTCTGATTGTTTCCTCATCATTAAATTCAGGTTAATTTTTTTTTTTTTGGTAGGAATTCAACACTTGTGACATGCTTCACTATTGTATTTTAAATTATTTACCAGGTCATTAAATATTCTTTAAAAACATTTTTAAGTTACCGCATAATAGGTTATCATATGGACAAATAATTTCTTAACCACTCATGGTTATACATTTATAATATCATCTTTTTAATATCATATATAATGCTTTAATAGATATTTAAATTTATCAGTTTCCATCTATGATATTTCTTTAGTTAAAATTCTAGATGTGGACTTAATGAGTTAGGGAAGAAACATTAGGGCCTCTAATCCATTTTGCAAAATAACCTTCAGAATAATTTTAATCTACTCATATGCCCACTAGCAGTTTATGAAGGATCGACATATGTTACCTTAAAATATAAATATAAATATATTACCTCTGAAATTATAGGGTAGCAATTGTTTATATGTATTCAATTGCAGGTTTTCCCTTATTCTGTTGCCTAAGAATATACCAAATGTCACATCATTACACCAGTGTAGAATACTTCATACCACGTTACCACGGAAAGGACTGGAAGAATTTTTTGATGACCCAAAGAATTGGGGAGAAGAAAAAGTGAAATCTGGTGAGGTATTTGGGTTGATTGGTATTAAATATATTTTTTGAACCATCCATCATGTTGGGATTATTTATCCAGTTTAGGAATTACTTGGGTGTTTCTTTTTTTAAATTTCCTTTGGGAATGTCTATTAGTGAAAATTAAAAGGACAATATAATAGAGTTATTTGTTCCTTGGCAGCTTGGCAAAAGGTTTAGAAGAGGAGGAGGCTTAAATGTTTTCACTAAATTGATGTTTGGATTTATTTCAGATTTTATGTTAAAAAAAATATATGTATATTTTATTTTATTAATTTCGAGAGAGAGAGAGGAGAAGGAAGGAAAGAGATATCAACAGAGAGACAGACAGACCTAGATTTGTTGCTCTACTTGTTTATGCATTCAGCAATTGATTCTTATATGTGCATTGACCAGAGATTGAACCTGCAACTGTGGTGTATTGGGATGACACTAACCAAGTGAGCTACCCGATCAGGGCTTAAATTTTATTTTTTAGAGATAATGGAAAATTAATTTATAATGATGTATTTTTACCTTAAACTATAAAATTACATTCTATAGTCATACTAACATTTTTGAATGCTGTTGCCAGTTTCTTTACTCATTTTTATGTGTTAGCTAATTTAATCCCAATTTAATTCTAATTGCATTTTATACTATAATATAATAAAGCTATAATATATTTTACACATAAGGAAACTGGTTTGAAAGGTTAAGTAATTTGCCAAAGGACATATAGCTAGAAAATTATTTCATTTTATGAACTTATTATTTTAATAGGAGCTGCATGGACCTGTCAGCAGTTAAGGAACAAAAGTAATGAAGATTTACATAAACTTTGGTACGTATACTGAGTACATGAACATCTAGATCAAGCAGGTCAAACTCAAAGACTAACATGGAACAAATAAGGTTTAAGTTCATGTGGGCTGTAAAAAAACAAAAGCTCTAATTTTCATAGAAACGTATGTTTATTTTGATAGAAGCATGCTGAATATAAAGGGCTGAAATAAATGAGTTATCATTAACATGAAATAATAGGATATGTAAATAAAAATTAATATTTTTTTCTTGAACATTAACTTACCAAGACACTGAATAACTACACAAATTAATAAGCGTAACGCAAATAAACCTATTTTTCTTGTTCTCCGAAAAAGAAGTATTTCCTGTTGCATACATCAAACAAGTCAGTCCAAGACTAATTAGGTGGCAATAGGCTGCTAAAATATTCGCTGCTGATATCAGTGGAGAGAGATCGTGCACCTGCGCGGAGGGCATCGAAGGCACATAAAGGAAATGAATGCAACACGATTATAGTAATTAGTCATTAGCGTACATTAATTATTATGTATAGCAGGATATTGTAAAAATTAACTTACAAATTTATTTTCCTCAAAATTTTTATTAAAACGTTTCTTACATACTGTTATAATGACTGGGCAGCAAAAATATTCATTGTGGGCCACGTGCAGGCCATGAGTTTGTTTGATCTAGGTGTTTGAAGCAGTTTAGTATAACAAGGAGATACAAACTTTATGTGCCATAAGAAATTGAGCAAAGTGGTTTGTTTCATAGTACTATGGATGGTACATAGATCATTATAGATTATATAAATATGACAGGTTAAGTTATATTAAGACAAATGTACCAGAGTTCTCAAGTAGTTAAGAGTTTAGAAATTTTATTGCTGCCAGTCATAATGCACTTTTATTTATTTTTTTAAAATATATTTTATTGATTTTTTACAGAGAGGAAGGGAGAGGGATAGAAAGTTAGAAACATCAATCAGAGAGACATTGATCAGCTGCCTCCTGCACGCCCTCTACTGGGGATATGTCTGCA
This sequence comes from Lasiurus cinereus, assembly GCA_011751065.1. Lineage (NCBI taxonomy): Eukaryota > Metazoa > Chordata > Mammalia > Chiroptera > Vespertilionidae > Lasiurus > Lasiurus cinereus. The sequence continues at coordinate 30,325,313 of JAAGEH010000045.1, read as the reverse complement.
GTCAAGGTACATGCCCTTGACTGGAATCGAACCTGAGACCTTTTAGTCAGCAGGTCGATGCTCTATCCACTGAGCCAAATAGGTTTCGGCTCATACTGCACCTTTACATTAACAATTCCATTAAGCTAATAAAATGAAATGGAGAAGAGTTGGTCACATTTAGGCCTTCTTCTTTATTACCTTTTACATGATCTGAAATCTTTAGCTTATCTCTGGAAAAGTGTGTTGGAGGGTGCATTTAATTGGTAATTTATGTAGATTTTTGGGCAGTTTCTCCTGATGAATTAGAGTTGAGAGGATTTAAGATAAGGTATTTTTAATTGACTTTATATATACATACACACACACACACACACACACATTTTTTATTGAGGTATAATTGATGTAACATATTTGTTTCAGGTGTACAATGCAATCATTCAATATTTGTATGTATTGCAAAATGATCATCGCAATAAGCCCAGGTACCATCCATCACCACACATAGTTACAAATCTTTTTTCCTGAGATGAGAACTTTTGTGATCCACTCTCCTAGCTACTTTCACATATGCAATACAATATTATTAACTGTGGACATGTGACTTACTCATTTTATAACTAGAAATTTGTACTTTTTGATCCCTTTCACATATTTTTTTCCACCCTCCCATCCCCTACATTAAATAACAATATTTAGCCAAAGATATGTTTTGTTTGGGCTTTACTGTATTTTTTAAGTTGAGAGATTTCACACAAAAATAAAGATTTCTGGCTGCTCTTTAATAATCAAACCTATGATCTGGCAGCATTGGCCACATGACTACAACTGGCTGGTCTATGCAGCCTCTGCCCGGAGCAGTGCATGCCACTTCTCATCCATCCTCTTCTTCCACCAAGCTCACCTCACTCATAATTGTTATCGGGCTAAGCACTGTAGTAGGCATTTAAAGTTTTATCCCCCTATTCACAGGGTTATTTCTCTTTCAGGGCAGAGTACAGAATTATAAAATGCTTGAAGAACCACTGATATTATAGATGTATTATGTGATACAATAAGAAATATCTATTTGGTTTTTGTTCCCATTCGTTGACACAGCTCCTAAACCCCTTGATATTTCCTGAGTGATGGGAGTGTCCAATTAGGCAATTCTTGGTGAGGGAGGGGAGGTCTCAGAATGGTCGCTGGTCATCAGAAAAACCAAAGCATGAGTGAAGGGTGAGCTTTCAGGCTCACCACCACCCTCATCTCTGGGAAGGGGTAGAGATACTGGAGATTGAGTTTGGTCATCAGTGGTCAGTGATATGATTGATTGTGCCCACATAATGAAACCTCCATAAAAACCCCTAAGCTGTTGGGTTTGGAGAGTTTCCAAGTTGTTGAACACATGGAGGGGGGTGTGCCTTGAGAAAGCACAGCAACTCTGAATCTCTTCCATTGGGCTGTTCCTGAGTTGTATCCTTTGTACTAAACCAGTAATAGTAAGTAAAGTGTTTTCCTGAGTTCTGTGAGCCATTCTATCAAATTCCTGAACCCAAGGAGGGGGCCGTTGGAAGTCCCACTTTACAATTAGTCAGTCAGATGTGTGGTAGCCCTGGAACTTGCTGTTGGCATCTGAAGTGGGGCCAGTCTTTGGAGTGAGCCCTTAACTCTGTTGCTAACTCCAGGTAGTGTGAGAGTTGGAAAAGACAACACATTTTGAGGTCAAGGGGACGAAAAAGAGGTTCATGGGGGTGGGGAGGGTAAGGACAGAGAGGGGAAAAAACCTCTCATTTGGTGTCAGAAGTGTTATGTGTAGCCCTAGCCAGCTTGGCTCAATGGATAGAGCGTCAGCCTGCGGACTGAAGGGTCCCAGGTTCGATTCTGGCCAAGGGCACATGCCTGGGTTGAGGGCTCGATCCCCAGTGCGGAGGCGTGCTGGAGGCAGCCAATCAATGATTCTCTCTCATCATTGATGTTTCTATTTCTCCTTCTCCCTTCCTCTCTGAAATCAATAAAGAAATATATTTTTAAAAAATTAAAAAAAAGAAGTGTTATGTGTAAACAGCACATATTTATTATAGACAAATAAGTCATATTAAAAATAAGATTTGCAATATGTGCCTAAAACATTGTTACAATGAGTTATTAGTAAAAGGCTAGTTAGGGCTGTTTCAATATTCATCGTGGCTGGCCCTGGCCAGGTAGCTCAGTTGGTTAGAGTATTGTCCTGATACACCAAGATTGTGGGTTCAATCCCTGGTCAGGACACATATAAGTATCAACAAGCAAATGCATAAATAAGAGGAACAATAAATTGATGTGTTTGTTTTTTTTCTCTCTCTCAAATCAATTTCTTTAAAAAAATTCATCATGGCAAAAACCAAACTATCTTCTGCCACTGCTTCCCCCAAATTGTTTTCTTTCATAGCATAGAGTACCTCAGTCCCTTTGTCTCCTGTCCAGTGCTCCCCACATATATTTCCTTTCATTCAGCTCTAATTCTTAATCAAACAGTTGCTCACAAAACCTACCCTCACTTCAGCTTTGCAACTCAGTACCTTTGATTTTGCTTTCCTTTCCTTTCCAGTCTAACAAATCCCATCTCTGTGAAGCCTTTCTTGATCATCTTGGCTAGAAGAAACCTCCCCTCTCCCACTTACTCCACTGGTGCTTGTTGTCTGTACCATTCGTACACCACATTTCATTGCAGCTCTGGAGGCTGCCTGGTGGAGTACAAAGTAGAGAAGGTTTTGCAGACTGGGAGGCCAGGATTTGAAGCCTGAATTATTAGAATTTATGTACTCAAGAATACCCTGCTCCTCTCAGCCTTGGTTTCTTCACTTAGAAAGTGTACATAATCATAAAGGGTAGTTGTAAGAATTAAATGAAACTTGTGTGAAGTGTGTAACACATTGCTTAACATATAACAGGCACTGACTGAATCATTTATCTTTCATCTCTCTCCACTTGGAATATAGGGGTTATATTTTATGCTTTTTTGTAACTCTCTTGGCACTTAATACAATATGTAATACATGGGAAATTTATTGAACAAATGAGTAAGAGTAGATATAGCTCTGTTTAAAGGATTATTCTTTGTAATGATATTCTGTATATTGAGATTTCTAAAAAACTTTTCAGAACAGATCATTAATTTTTATGTCAAAAATCACAACTTTAGCCCTGGCCAGCGTGGCTTGGTTGATTCGAACGTCATCCTGTATACTGAGGGGTGACAGGTTCGATTTCCTGGTCAAACTACATACCTAGGTTTGGGGTTCAGTCCCTGGTTGGTGTGTGTATGGGAAGCAATTGATGAATGTTTCTCACATTAATGTTTCTATCTCCCTCTCCCTCCATTCATCTTTCTAAGATCAATAAAATAAAATAATTTTAAATTACGGCTTTATTAATGCTGTCACAAAATAGCATTACACGCTCTGTGTTTTGATATAGGTATGTCCTACTGAAAGAAAGAAACATGCTTCTAACTCTGGAGCAGGAGGCCAAGCGGCAGATACTACCAATGCCGAGCCCGGAGCGGCTAGAAAAGGTAAGGCTTTGGGAGGCCGGCTGTATGTGGGATAAAATTAACAGGAGTGGGTGAATGGTTCCTGTATTTCCTGTCAAATAGATGTTTTTTTTGTTTTGTTTTGTTTTAATATATTTTACTGATATTTTACAGAGAGGAAGAGAAAGGGATAGAGTTAGAAACATCGATCAGCTGCCTCCTGGGGATGCTCCCGCAACCAAGATACATGCCCCTGACCAGAATCGAACCTGGATCTTTCAGTCCACAGGCCAACACTCTATCCACTGAGCCAAACCAGTTTCAGCTAGATGTTTTTTATTTCTGCTTGATGTTTAGTAAATACACAAGTTGTATAACCATCACTACTGCCTAATTTTATTAAAAAAATATATTTTATTTATTTTTTACAGAAAGGAAGGGAGAGGGATAGAGAGTTAGAAACATCGATGAAAGAGAGACATCGATCAGCCGCCTCCTGCACATCCCCTACTGGGGATGTGCCCACAACCAAGATACATGCCCTTGACCGGAATCTAACCTGGAACCTTTCAGTCCACAGGCCGACACTCTATCCACTGAGTCAAACCGGTTTCAACACTACTGTCTAATTTTAGAACATTTCCATTACCTCAGACGGAATCTCTTGCGCATCTGCAGTCACTTCCCATTCCTCCCTGTGACTCCAAACATATGGGAGGACATGTGTTTTTATTTCTCTTGGGTAGATAACTAGCGGTGAAATTGCAAGAGATATTTAATAGAATGGCTCTTGGACAAAAATAGTCATAGGTTTTCTGTGGCATAATCTTTATATGTTCTCTTTCTTTGGAATTCTGTTGTAGGTGATTGAAATTATATCTTTATATTCTCTTCTCAGGTAATAGAATCCATGGATGCACTAGATAAAGTTGTCCAGGAACGAGAAGATGCCCTAAGGCTTCTTCAGACTGGTCAAGAAAAACCTAGACCTGGTGCCTGGAGAAAAGACATCTTTGGAAGAATCATCTGGTACATAGTTGACATTGTGGCTTTTCTAAGATGAGAGTGGAAGAGTCTTGCTGCTTCCCCTGTCCAATATCTCACTGAATAAGGTGTATTAGCTATCTTAGAGACATATCTAATATAAACAGAGGTCCAGAATATGAACGAGGGTAGATTTATCTAGTAGTCCAGGCATCCCACTCTCATAATTCACTTATCTAAAGGTGCTTTATCACAGTGGTTCTTAATCTTCTTATGTGGATCACATGATCACTAGAGGATTTGATGACAGTTATAGATCCTTTCCCCCAAAAATGTATAGTATATAATTGTATGTAATTGTAAAAATTCAGAGGATGGTAAATGCCATGAAGCTAATTTTAGGACCCATGCCTGTCCTCTTTACTCATGAGAACCTGAGATTATTGAAAAGCACTTTTTGAGGAATAAGGCCACATGAACCAGGATAAGCCCTAGAACAAGTTATGAAACAGTTTAATCTTGTCTCCTAAGTCCAGTTCCCAAAGTCCTGCCAGACTTTGGGAAAAGACCTGATAATGAACATTTATACTGAGACAGAAATAATTGAAAAGACCCAGTGAGTTCTCTCTCTGCCAGGGGTTTACTTGCTTTTAGGTTGAGCTGCCAAACGGAAACATTGTTAATAGAATCTTAAACATTGGCCAGCAAAATGGAGAAGGCATTTTGGGTGGTTGAAATTACATTACATAACAGTGCTTACTCGTTTGATGAGTTCTTTAGTAGAGTTTGGGGTGATGGACCACATTTAGGAGTAGCTGTGCAATCTTCAACCATGTAATCCAATGCAGAAAAGAGGAAAATTGCTAAAACATCTAACCAAATACTCTGAACTATTTTATTTTCTACTAATTCTTATTTGGACTAATCCAATTGTGGTCAATTTGCAAAGAGTGGGAATGGGGAGAGAATCGGTGTCAATTTTAGAATCTCTAGGAGTATTGTTCAAGATTTTTTTTATTTTGCTTTCGATTTATTGACAACATATTTAATCCAAAGAAAGCTAAAACCCTGTGTCTGTTTGCAAATGTATTAAATGTTTTCTGTAAGGCGATACCTTCTTGCTTTTTTTGCAGGCACAAGTTCAAGCAGTGGCCTATACCTTGGTACCTAAATAAAAGGTACAATAGGAAACGATTCTTTGCCATGCCCTATGTGGAACGTTTTGACAGGTGAGCACAAGCACCCTTACTAATGAAACATCCTTACATGAGATGACATGCCTTTAGCTTTTACACAAATCAATATATGTTCATTGTGGAAAACATAGAAAAATCAGGTAAAAAAGAAATTAAAGTTTTATATAATCTCACCATCCAGAAATAGTCTTCTATTAACTTTCTAGTGCAGATGTCGCCAGCCGGTGGTTGGTCCGTGAGGTCTGAAAGGTTGGTGATCGGTGTTCTAGTGTATATCCTTTTAAAAGTTGTATTGCCTTTCGATTCTACAACCTATATGTAAGCAAATAGTTAAATCTTTCTATAATGTTAAAAGGAAGATCCAGATACTTTAGTTGCATAAAATGTGAGCTAATGTTATTGCAAAGTTGATGAAATCCCCAGAACTTTTATTGGAAGGGAGAAAAATTGCAAGTTTGTGGTTTCCAGAGAAAGGGTGCCACTCAACTCCTTAAGTGGCTAACAAAAAAGCACAAGAATGTGGAAACTACAGGGTTACTGGCTAAAGATGCTAGAGATCAGAATTCAAGGCAGGAAAGCAACTGGAAACTTAAGGGGAAATCCTAGCAGCACAAGAACCACAGCTTTTAAGAACTGCCTTAGATAGCATATTCAACTTGCAGCTAGATTTCTTTAAATACTTTCTCTTCCAACAGCTTGTTTCCATACCCAAAAATAAAAAACTATAAAAAGTAATTTAAACAGGAATGAAATATATAAACTGATCTTAAAGGTATTTTAGTTGCTTTAGAATCACAGTTTAAATTTTATCTACCTCACCAAACCAGCTATCTTTCCTTATTTCTAGTTTTATCTGTTGTGGTGGTGGTGTGATTTATAGTAAGAAATATGTGTTTGCTTTGTCCCTGTTTCTGTCCCAGAGTTCCTAACACCATTTCTATTTCTTTTAAATTAAATCTTTATTATTCAGATTATTACATTTGTTTCTCTTTTTTCCCCTCCATAGTTCCCCTCCACCTAGCTCCCACCCTTCCCTCTACCCTTTCCTCCCTCCTGTTGACCTCATCCATCCATAGGTGTATGATTTTTGTCCAGTCTCTCCCTGTACACCCCTCACCCCTTCCCCCTGAGAATGATCAGTCCACTCCCTTTCTGTGCTCCTGATTCTATTATATTCACCAGTTTATTCTGTTGATCAAATTTTTTTTTTAAATATATTTTTATTGATTTTTCACAGAGAGGAAGGGAGAGGGATAAAAAGTCAGAAACATTCATGAGAGAGAGACATTGATCAGCCGCCTCCTGCATGCCACACACTGGAGATGTACCTGCAACCAAGGTACCTGCTCCTGACCAGAATCGAACCTGGGACCTTTCAGTCCGCAGGCCGACGCTCTATCCACTGAGCCAAACCGGTCTCGTTGATCAAATTTTTAATTCACTTAATTTTTAGATTCACTTGTTGATAGATGTGTATTTGTTGTTCATAATTTTTTGTCTTTTACCTTTTTCTTCTTCCTCTTCTAAAAGAGTACCTTTCAGCATTTCGTATAATACTGGTTTGGAGTTGATGAACTCCTTTAGCTTTTTCTTCTCTGTGAAGCTCTTTATCTGCCCTTCAATTCTGAATGATAGCTTTGCTGGATAGATTATTCTTGGTTGTAGGTTCTTGCTGTTCATCACGTTGAATATTTCTTGCCACTCCCGTCTGGCCTGCATCGTTTCTGTTGAGAAATCAGCTGACAGCCCTATGGGTGCTCCCTTGTAGGAAATGAACTGTTTTTCTCTTGCTGCTTTTTTAATATTCTCTCTTTGTCTTTTGCTCTTGGTATTTTAATTATGA
>JAAGEH010000045.1:30232215-30317718 GCA_011751065.1 Lasiurus cinereus | reverse complement strand
TCCAGTTGAATGTTTTCTGCTTCTTTATATTTCAAATTTTTGACTTGCTCCTTGCCTTTCTCTAGTCTGCTGTTAGGACTCTGTATAATAGTTTTTATTTTAGTCAGTGTATGTTTAATTTCTAGTTGGTCTTTTTTCATCTTTAGTTGGATCTTTTGCATCTCTAGTTGGACCTTTTTCATCTCCTCTTGGGTCTCACTAAATTTATCCATCTTTTCTAGCATATTCTTGAAAAACCTTATAAGCGTGGTTTTGAACTCTATATCCAGTTGTTTTTTTTCCTCCATTTCTTTTGCTTGTAATCCCTTCCCTTGTCTCGGCATTTTCACTGTGCCGGGGAAACTTCTGTGCTGGATTCAGCCGCAGAAGCCTCTGTTGAGCTTGGGAGGGGTGGAGTCTCAGGGCTTAAGGGACCGCCCTGCCTTCCAGTCAGCCTCGCCCTCCACGGCCCCTGAGTCTCACGTGACTGGGTAATGGCTGGAGTGGTCCTTGTGCGCGCACCCGCAGTGCCTCTAACTGCTGCCTTTCCGGCTCCCCTGCACACCAGGACCATACGAGTCTAGGTCTCCAGGGTTTCGCCCGAAACAGGGGTCCAGTGGAGTCAGAAGTGGCACAGTTGGGAGGGTCTGTCCCCCACCCACTCGGCGAAAGCCAGCAGCACAATCAGCAATCTGTCCTCCGCGTGGTGCCGTGCGCGACCAGACCTCCGATCCTTTGCGACTCCCCTAAATTTCTGTGCACTTCTCCCTTTTCACAGTCCAAACTCCCCCTGTATGAGTTTCGGCTGGATCTGGGGTTTAGTGTCGTAAGATAAGGGGTTCAATGCCTTTGAGAGTCTCCGTTTCCCTCCCGACAGAGAAAGCCAGCCAGGTACTCCGGCACCCGCTCTCTCCTCGCGCGCGTCTCCGTACATCAGCTTTTTGCAGCTCCTCTGGGTTTCCGTGAGCCCCTCTCTTTCCCTCTAGTTGTAGAACTTCCACTCAGCCAGCTTTCCTGTGGTTCTGGATGATGTCCGTTCTGTCTTTTAGTTGTAGTTTTGAAATTGTTGTGCGAGGCAGAAGTATAGGTATTTACCTATGCCGCCATCTTGGATTCTGGATAGAGTATTCTTGATTGTAGGTTCTTGCTATTCATCATTTTGAATATTTCTTGCCACTCCCGTCTGGCCTGCATCATTTCTGTTGAGAAATCAGCTGACAGTCGTATGGGTGCTCCCTTGTAGGTAATGAACTGTTTTTCTCTTGCTGCTTTTAATATTCTCTCTTTCTCTTTTGCTCTTGGCATTTTAATTATGATGTGTCTTGGTGTGGTCCTCTTTGGATTCCTTTTATATGGGGTTCTGTGTGCTTCCTGGACTTGTAAGTCTATTTCTTTTACCAGATGTGGGAAGTTTTCAGTCATTATTTCTTTAAATACGTTTTCAGTATCTTGCTCTCTCTCTTCTGGCACTCCCACAATTCTGATGTTGGTACGCTTGAAGCTGTCCCAGAGGCTCCTTACATTATGTTCACATTTTTCGATTCTTTTCTCTTCTTGCTTTTCCAGTTGAGTGTTTTCTGATTCTTTATATTTCAAATTTTTGACTTGATTCTTGCCTTCCTCTAGTCTGTTGCTAGGTCTCTGTATAATATTTTTTATTTCAGTCAATGTATGTTTAATTTCTAGTTGGTCCTTTTTCATCTCTAGTTGGTCCTTTTTCATCTCCTCTTGGTTCTCGCTAACTTTATCCAACTTTTCTAGGATATTCTTGAAAAACCTTATAAGCATGGTTTTGAACTCTATATCCAGTTGTTTGTTTTCCTCCATCTCTTTTGTTTGTGATCTCTTCCCTTGTCTTGGCATTTTCACTGTGCTGGGAGAACTTCTGTGTTGGATTCAGCCTTATGATAAAAGAGTTGCAAAACTGCAAAAGCCTCTCTGTGGATCTTGGGATGGGTGGAGTCTCAGGGCTTAATGGACCGCCATGCCTTCCAGTCGGTCCTGCCCTCCACGGCCCCTCAGTCTCACGTGACTGGGTAATTGCTGGAGCGGTCCCTGTGTGTGCACGCTTTCTCTCGCAGTGCCTCTAGACTGCTGCTCCTCCAGCTCTCCTGTGCTCCAGGACCATATGAGTCTGAGTCCCCAGGGTTTTGCCCAAAACTGGGGTTTAGTGGAGTTAGAAGTGGCACAGTTGGGAGGGTCTGTCTCCCGCCCACTCGTGAAAGCCAGTGGCACAATCAGCAGTCGGTCCTCTAGACTTCTGATCTTTTGCGACTCACCAAAATTTCCATGCACTTCTCCCTTTTCACAGTCCAAACTCCCCCTGTATGAGTTTTGGCTGGATCTGGGGTTTAGTGTCGTAGGATAAGGGGTTCAATGCCTTTGAGAGTCTCCATCTCCCTCCCACCAGAGAAAGCCAGCCAGGTTCTCCGGCACCCACTCTCTCCACGCGCGCGTCTATGTACCTCAGCTTTTTGCAGCTCCTTTGGGTCTTTGTCAGCCTCTCTCTTTCCTTCTAGTTGTAGAATTTCCACTCAGCCAGCTTTCCTATGGTTCTGTCTTTTAGTTGTAGTTTTGAAATTGTTGTACAAGGCAGCAGTGAGTGTTTACCTATGCTGCCATCTTGAATTCTCTCCCAAAACCATTTCTTAATGCCAGAAAAATAGAAAGAGAAAAGTGTGTCTTTTGTTACGTTAATGATGTCTTTTGGAAGTCACCAAGGTTGGGGACTAGCTGCCAGGGAAAACAACCCTGACTAGATGATTGAAATTTTCAATCCCACCCCCTGATTTCTGGGAAGGGAGAGGGGCGGAGGTTGAATCAATTGCCAGTGGTAACTTAAGCAGTAGTGCCTATGTGATGTTGCCTCCATAAAGAGAACATCCCAAAAGGACAGGGTGGGAGAGCTTGTTTGGTGAGCAGATGGAGATTTGGGGAGAGTGATGGCTGGAGGGAGAGGCCATGGAAATTCCACCCTTCCCCCCAAACCTTGGCCTATGCTTGTCATTTGACAGGGTGTTCCTGAATGATATCCTTTTCTAACAAATCAGCTAATGAGTAAACAGGTTTCCTTAGTTCTGTGATCTGTGCTAGCCAGTCAGTTAGAAGTTCAGTTAACAGCTTGAATTTATGACTGGTGTTTTAAGTCCAAGGAGAAAGTCATCAGAAGTGTAGGTGACAACATCTGAGTAGGTAGTATCAGAATTGAGTCAAATTCTCCACACCCTGGTGGTGTCTGACCATTGCTTGTTGGTGGTGTGGGAAATCCCACCCCCAGTGAAATTGGGTTTAAAACCCTTGGTCTACAGTACTAGATCTAGGCCCAGTGCACGAAATTCGTGCACTTGGGAGCGGGGGTTGGAGGGGAGTGGGGTGTCTTTCATCCTGGGGTGTGCCCCCTCGCAGTCCAGGAGCCCTCCGGGGATGTCTGACTGACAAGAGCCAGCAGTCGGACATCCTTATCACTGCAGTGGAGTTAGGAGAGGCTTTCACCATTGCCACTGCGCTCACCAGCCGTGAGCCTGGCTTCTGTGGGAGCGCACTGACCACTAGGGGGCAGCTCCTGCATTGAGCATCTATTCCCTGGTGGTCAGAGAATGTCATAGTATTGGTCGTTCTGCTGTTTGGTCTATTTGTATATTAGCCTTTTATTATATAGGATATCCATTCTAAGTCGATACTAAATGTCATTCATCTTTTTCATCACCGGTACTCTAGATTGTCAGTCCTTGATTTTTCTTCCAAAATGTCTCCAAATCTGTTCTTCCTTCTCCCACTCTCTCTGCCCTATTGCAGTCCCTCTTCACTAAGTTGAATTGTTGAACATCTTCCTTATCGGAATCCGTTCAGATATTGCTTCCATTCAGACTAATTTTCCTCACATCTTTTTATCACATCAGTGCTGTTTCTTGTCTACAGGATAAAATCCAAACCTCTTTTCACCTAGTGTTCCCACAGTTCAGTCTTAGTATTTACCCTTCACCAGTTAGACCTTTCTCCTGATTTCCTAAACATAACTTGTTCATTTTCTTTTGCTGTTCCTGTTCCTACAGCTTTGAAATCTCTCCATCTATGCACATTTTAAAACCCAGTTCAGATGCTAAGTGATTGAAAATAATCTAATTGCATTGGCTATTGTTTTGTTTGCCAAGACTAATGTTTTCCCACTTGAACTTTCCACAATTAATCATTTAAGGAAAAGCTATAAATAATAGGACTTTTAACCAGTTAACTGCCACACATCCAAAACAAGAAACGTCCCATTTCTTCCATATGCGCTGGGATATTTATGAATTTAAGTTACCATAATTTTCTTTACAGACCCAGAAATGTCACTACAAGTCTGATTTTAATATTGGGTGACCAGAGTTGGTATGTGAAGGTTGCGGCTATACATGCGCGAGGTGTGTGGCAAAGGTCCACCGCTTGCGTCTATAGACACTTATGGCGTGCAAAGGGTTATAACAATGTATGAGAAATTATGAATCCAGTATTACTCTTACAGGCTTTATACTCATTCTAATTATTCTCTTTTTGAAACTACCTTTTTTAGCCTTCAAACCATGTACTGTAATCTCTTGAATATTCTTAAGAATAACCAACCTTTTTTCTTTCAGATATGGTTATTTGTTATAAATGGCCAAAATTTAGTTGGGAGCACAGATTAATGAATCAGAGGGTAATCTGATTTCAACTTTGTTTAATCTTACGTTTACATTGTATTTAATTTACAAGGTATCATGTGTGTTTCGGGTTTGTCTTCTCTCAAATGTAACCCTCATCTCCAATTTCTGTTACCTCCACCATAGACTGAAACTGGAGAAACACGCCCGGATCCAATTAAGGAAGAGAAATTTAGAAAAAAAGAAAGCCAAACTTCTTCAGGAAAAGTTTCCACATCTTTCTGGAGCCCAGAAGTCAAGTTCTGTCTAAGATGTCTGAACTCTTAATTTACCATTTTGTTTTTCTTACATAAACAGTCTATATACAAAAGTAACTACATGTCAAGTGGTTTATAAAGAAACTGTGTTTTAGTCAAATGACTATCAACTGTTTTAAGTGTTAATATGGCCTAATAATTTTGGAAGTAGTCATGCTTCTATCAGATTTTTAAAAAATCAGGTACCAAGTTCAAGTTACATTCCCATTTTATAAATTACTAGTAGCCCAGTGCACAGAATTATGCACATTGAAAGGAAATTAATCAGGAGAAAATTTGTGCATTAATTACATTACTGCAAAAAACGACATTTCAAAATAGTCGTACAGTGGTACCTCGAGATACGAGTGCCCTAACATGAGATTTTTGAGATGGAGTGAGCGATTTTTGCTTTGAAATACGAGCAACATTTGAGATAGGAGTAATCGCGCGGATCGGCCGGCTGCACACAACCCACCAGTTTACTGCGACTCGAGCGTCTCATAGTTTCCCACGCCTCAAGGTTACGGAACGAATTAAACTCGTATCTCGAGGTACCATTGTATATACTATCCTAGATAATAAAGAGCTAATATGCTAATTAGACTGAACAGAGAGTAACTGTCTGAATGACCTTCCAGACAAAGTCAGGGCTGCAAGGACCAAGCCCTTGCAAGAATTTCATGTATTAGGTCTCCAGTAGTAGTATAAAATTAAAACACGTGTGCAGTTGGCGCCAGTGAGAGCTTTATATGTATCATGCATGCACAAGTCGACATTTATTTTTAAACTAGAGGCTTAGTGCACGAAAGTTGTGTACTGGAGGTGGGGGGGGATTCCTCAGCCCGATCAGCGCCCTCTCACAGTTGGTCCCTTTGCTCCTTACCACCTGCCTATTCGTTGCTCCTTACTGCTTGACTCGTTGCTCCTTAGCACTGCTGTGGAGGTGGGAGAGGCTCCCACCACTTCTGCTGTCCCACCACTTCTGCTGTGCTTACCAGCCTTGAGCCTGGTTCTGGCTGAGCAACGCTCTCCCTGTGAGAATGCACTGACCACCATGGGGAAGCTCCTGCATTGAGCACTGTCCCCTGGTGGTTAGTGTGCATCATAGCGACTGGTCATTCTGGTTGTCCCACCATAACAGTTGCTTAGGCTTTTATTATATAGATTGCCAGTTTGCATCTATGTACCAGATGGTTGGACAGAGAGTTGGTCATGTAGCCTTTTATATATATAGATGACATCTAAGCAGACTTCAGTATCATCTATATCTTACAGTGGAAAGTAAAGTTAACTATAGCAAAAACAATTCCACTGACATTTTTATTATTGTTGTTAATAGAATATGAGGTGGTGTGATTAACTGCTGTTAATAAACAGTGAGTACTTTCACTGAAAATGCTCATAAATACATTTAATAAAGTATCAAGTTACAAGACAACGTAAGTCCAGAAATGTTTCTGGATGGCTAGCAATTTTTATTAAGGTAAAAAGCATAGGCAATACATTTTACTCATCAATAAAAAGCAATTCTATCAATCCACTGGTAATTAATCCTAAACAGAGTTGGAAAGCATTTGACTGAAAGTAAAATATTTAGAGAAAATAGACATTTATATAAAATTATAAAATGCTTGTAATAAGAATAAGTGCATCCCAAGGAAAGCACAAACTTATTTTAGTTTATAGAGCCAGTTAAAGCCTTGAAAATTTTAAGTGGAAATTGAAATATGCAAAAATGTATAAACATTCTACAAAAGATGGTCATTCTTTTCCTGAGTGTACTAAAGCTATGAAACGTAAGGGGACAGGAAGGTGGAGGTGTAGGAACACTTTTCAAGGGCATTTCCTTTCTACACACTGCTTCCCTCCTTCTTCATATTCTTGTTTGGAAATCCACATCTGTTGAAAGGTGCCCTGTAAAATGGAAAGAAACATTTTATCTTTATTTTCACAACTCCTAATCTGTGAAGAACTCTTATTTCTGCCCTCCTCCAGAACATCCACAAACACTACTTAAGGTTATACAGATAAAAAGGCTGTGAAAGGAAGGTGGAGGGTTTGAAGGTGGCTATGATGACTTGGTGCCAATCTAAGGCAACAACAGAGACTGGTGCAAGGCTTGAACTATGTACGGAACTGAAGAGATGGTCTAGGATTGATAAATGGTAACATTTCGAAAAGTGCTCACCAGAAATAGGATAAAACTAAGCAAGTACACACACATGATAACAAGCACTTCACCAAAGACACAGAAGGTGAAAGGAGAAAAGAGAGCAAAGGAAGAAGGAACCTGGACTACATGACTATTGGAATGCATTCAGACATGGTATCTCATTTTGGTCTGAGATCTCATAAAAGACTGGAAATACATGCATGGACAGCTCCAAACATCTAATTAAAAATGTTTAGCATACGTATTTGGTGACATTTATTTGATTGCTCTGAAGGGAAGAGAACATTCTCCAGTCTAGGGTGCAAATAAGTATAAGAGCTTTTTCTCCTGATACAAGACAGGCACCAGTCTAAGCAACATGTAAAAGTCAGTACCATGATTGCATCATTTGCCCCAAGAATCAATTCTTGACTTGCTCTATCTCGCCGAAAGGCCAGGGAGCAACCAGAACCTGAGAAGGATTGATTCAATTTTAAATATGGTGCAGGTACGTCCTGACCAGTGTGCCATAGAGAGTACAATTGAAAGAGGCATGAATATGTTAACAGATTCCCACCATTTGAGAAGGGAAACTCCTCTTATGATAGTTTTAAAATACAAAAATAAATGGTGCACTAGGATTATTTTTAGTCTTTTTATTAAATGTAGTGTTTTCAGTGGTATACTTAAGTTAAACTGTTCAACACAAATTGTTAGGCATTTTTCCAAGTAGTTTACTCACCAGAGAAGCTAGAATAGAGCCACCAATCCATGAACTAAACCTCCGCTCCACTGTTGTATTATTTGCAATCAATTTCAACCGCATACTCTAAAATTGAGAGGGAAGAATAAATAATTAAATATTATTTACAAATATTAAATACAACAGGTGATTTAAATTAGAAAATTTACCTTTGAGGACTTCTTATTGACTGATTTAAACAGATTATACATGAATTTTTGCAAAAGCTATGCTTGTAGGTATAGGTTAACCTACTGTATAAAGTACTTTAACTTTGGCTTTTAATGTATAATATTTAATAAGAAAATAAGTTGTATAAATCTTAGAGAACTACCTACCAAAGAGTATGGTATTTATACTTTTTATATTTTATAACCACAAATATATATTTAATGCTTACTATAAATCAGGTATGGTGCTAAATGCTTCATAGAGGACTGCATGTCTTCCAACACCAAGTCCAGTTATCCCAACCTGTGGCTCCTTCAGTGGTCCTCAACTTTCTGTTTCTCTTTTAAGTTCATGTTTTCCTAACTCTATCTTAGTTCACCTCTCCATAGCCCACACCATGTCTCACTTAGAAAACAAAATGCAGACATCAGCTCTCAGGTAAGTTTTTTATTCATACCGCTTTCCTTTCTAATTAGTTTCTGTTTTGAACTCACTCTCTTGATAAACATTGGGGGTGTTTTTGTTTTTGTTTTTTGCTTGAGCACTATCACTCTCACTTCCTGAATCAAGAGATTTTCACTCTCCACCTAGAAATTTGCTACTGGGGACATTTCACAAATTGTTGATACTTTCATTATGCACAAAATTCATGCACGGAGTAGGGGGATGTCCCTCAGCCCAGCCTGCATGCTCTCTAATCTGTGATCCCTCTCACAATCCAGGACTGCTGGCTCCCAACCACTCATCTGCCTGCCTGCCTGATTGCCCCTAATCACTTCTGCCTGCCAGCCTGATCACCCCCTAACCACTCCCCTGCCAGCTTGATCGATGTCTAACTGTTCCCCTGCCAGCCCGATTGCCCCGCCATCCTGCTGGCCTGGTCATCCCTAACTGCCCTCCCCTGCAGGCCTGGTTGCCCCCAACTGCCCTCCCCTGCCAACTTGATTGCTCCTTACTGCCTTTTGCTGCCAGCCTGTTCACCCCTAACTACCCTCTCCTGCAGGCCTGGTGTCCCCAACTGCCCTCCCCTGCAGGCCTGGTCCCCCCAACTTCCCTCCCCTGCAGGCCTGGTTGCCTCCAACTGCTTGCCCCTGAAGAACATCTTATGGTGGCCATCTTGTGTCCACATGGGGTGGCCATCTTGTGTGTTGGAATGATGATCAATTAGCATACTACTTCTTTATTAGATAGGATAAGATTACAGTGTGAGTCTTTTGCACAGTAAAATAAATGTGTGGCAGGAATGGACTATCATATGAGTGGGAGGAGGTCCTGGGAAGAAGAGGGATGAACGAAGGATTTTATAGGTGAGGAAATGGTTGGTATCCATTACAATGGAATTTTTCCCTGTTATTACATTAATTTTTAATTGTCTCATAATGAATAATGGTAGTTAATATCTAACTGGTCTTGATAGCCCATGTCTATATTCACTATTCTGGGACTTCCTAAGAAATCCGTGATAATTTAGGTATATTCCAGATCAGACTGTATTTCCAAGAATGGAGTAAATACAAGGCAAGAATCAATTGGTACCTATATCATATCAATATTTAAATAACACAATTACAAAAATTTAGAAAATATAAAATATTCCTTTATATGAAAAACCAAGACTATCAAATATGCCAATACTCTTGGGGTTTATATAACACCTATGTAGTTTTTTTAAATAACATTAGTTTAGAATACCCTACAAGAAACTACATGATAGAAGTTTTAAAATCTAAAGGTTATGACTGCTACTCTGTTATCAATGCACCTGCCATGTAAACTACCTTCTCTCAAAACCAGGTTCTTCTATCCTTTTAAGTTACCACAATGCATACAGTGACCTTTTAAAAACAAAGATAGGAGCTCTTCAGTCCTCTGCCAAATTTGATCCTTTAAGTTCACAATAAGCAACTCAATGTGCTACATATCTGTGACAGTACTGTGCCCCCCAAAGAGATACACCGAAGTTTTAATCCTTGGTACCTGTGAATGCGATCTTATTTAGAAACAGGATCTTTGCAGATGTAATTAAGATAAATTAAGATGAAGTTATACTCTAGCAGGGTGAACCCTTAATCTAATATGACTGGTATTCTCATAAGAAAAGAACAGACCCATAAGGGGAGAATGCCATATGACCACATAGACAGACACTGAGGTTAGGAGATGCTACGGGAAGCTGGCAAACCCTCAGATGCTAGGAAGAGAGCAGGAAGGATTCTCCTCTGAAGGTTTCAGAGAAATCATGTTCTGCTCACGTTAATGTCAGACTTCTTGCTTCCAGAACTGAGAATAAATTTCCATTTTTTCCTGTTCGTTTTTTATCTTAAATAACAAAAATTTATTGTGTCACACTTCTGGAGGATGGAAGTCCCAGACCAGTATGTCCACTGATTCTGTTTCTGGGGAGAACTCTCTACCTGGCTTACAGACTGCCGAATTCTCCCTGTGTCCTTCGATGGTGGAAAGAGAGAAAGATAAGTTCTGTTGTTTTATTGCATGCATAAATGCATAACCCATGGACACAGACAATGGGGTGGTGAGGGCCTAGGAGGGAGAGGATGGGAGCAGGCTGGAAGAGGTTAATGGGGGAGAAAGGAGAACCTATATAATACTTTCAACAATAAAGATTTAAAAAAATAATAATAAAAATGTATTAAAAAATTTTTTTTAAAGTTCAGTTGTTTTAAACCACCCACTTTGCAGTACTATTTCGGCAGCCCTAGGAATCTAATACATCAGCCATCTAACCAGCCATATCACACTCCCCATTTCTGCACAGATGATAAGCCAACTATTTGGAAATACATCTTCCCTTCATGTTGTGCACACGGTTTTCCCTCCACCTAGATGTCCTTTTGTAAATTACTTAACTCCCATCCAAACAGCTTCTTCACTGAGGCTAGTGTTCCTAAGACCACCTGGTTCATGATATACTGAAAAACTGAGCACATTTCAGTCATTTTTTGTCCATGTCCACTTATCCTTGCAGACTCAGTGCATGCTGGGAGGGGACTATATTTTATATCTCCAGTGCCTAGCAAACTATAGATATTTAGCTATGGAATCAATGACTAAAATGATATTTAAATAGTCCAAGAGTAACAAATAGATGCCATCTAGGAAAATTTGATTAATAAGGGATATTAAGCCTCGCTAGTATGGCTCAGAAACCAAGAGGTCATAGGTTTGATTCCTAGTCAAAAGGGATTCAGGAGGTACCAATAGATGATGTTTTTGTTTCATCAATGTTTCCATCTCTCCCTCCCTTCTCTCTAAAAACAAAACAACAACAAAAACACACTTTTTCTTTTAAGGGATATTAACTTTATTGAAATAATACTGTACCAGGTATATACAAAATATCTATGTAATGAAAAACAAAAACTGAAATTACACCAGTGTGGATACCTGTGACTGGAGAATACCACTAAAGAACAAAGACAACTTACTGGGGGAGTTTTCTGCGAGAGTTCTCTATTCAATCTGTCAGTGAAGCTCTGAATTAGCGTGTTTCCTCCTGCCACTATAACACTTCCATAGAGACCCTAGGATACAAAACAAAAATAAATTAGTTCCAAAGGTTTCCAACAGTTTTTAAACACTACAAATAAATCCATGTCCACTGGTACAATTTCCCTTTCTTTTTTAAGCTGTTTTACTCCTATAGAGACCTAGTACCTTAGTCCTGTGGTTCTCAATACTGGCTACACATTCTATTCATTTAGGCAGATTTTAAGACAGCAGTGCCTGGAGCAGTTAAATAAAAATCTTTGGGGGTGGGATTTTATGTAAGTATTTATTTATCTATCTATTTATTTAAATGTTGTTTGTTTATTTATTTGAGAGAGAAAAGGGGGGAGGGTGGGAAGGAGGAAGGAATGAAAGAAGAGATGTGAGAGGAAGGGAGGGAGGAACATCAGTTTGTTGTTCCAGTTATTCATGCATTCATTGACTGGGCATTGTAACATTGGCACATGGGGACAAGTCTAACAGACGAGCCACAAAGACAGCGTTTGGCATTTTTAATTAGTTTGTTTTTGTTGTTTACAACTCTCCAAGTGATTTTAATATACATAAAAGTGTATCAATATACACTGACAGCTGCCAATATTTAATTAGAGGTATACATTTTTTTTAATACATTTTATTGATTTTTTACAGAGAAGGGAGAGGGATAGAGAGTTAGAAACTTCGATGACAGAAAAACATCAATCAGCTGCCTTCTGCACACCCCCTACTGGGTATGTGCCCGCAACCAAGGTACATGCCCTTGACCAGAATCAAACCTGGGACCCTTGAGTCCGCAGGCCGACACTCTATCCTCTGAGCCAAACTGGACAAGAGGTATATTTTATAATGACTTCAGCTTAGAATGTTCATCCAGAAGTTCAGGTATTTATATTAGATACTGTGACTCTTAAATGATTGTGGTGGATAATGCACACTCTCACAATATTCCTGAAAAATTACTGCTGTCTTTCTATTTTGCATGGGTGTACAACAGAACCACATATTGAGCTTTACAAAATCTGCATGATGAGGTGTCTGCAAATAAAAATTAATTCCTACTCAGGAGGAGGACATTTACTAGTAACCTTAAGTATGCACGAGGAAGTTCAATGTCAGCCTGCCTTTTTAGTTATTTCTAAGGTATAAATCATGTAACTTTTGAAAGAAAATGGAATATATAACAATATCCTCTGCAATTAACATTAGTTAAAACAAGTTTCACTAAAAACAGTAAGCTATCACTCTCTTACAGTAAATATACTTCAAGTCAATTGCTTTCCCCTAAAGTGACTTTGAGTTTGCACTAAAAAATTACACACTTATACCACTATCATCCTGGAGTCAGCAACATGCCTGACAGGTGATCAGTGGAAATGAACATTTTTCATGGCCACCCAAAAGTGTTTTTTAACAACATGGCTAATAAGTTCCCTCTTAGATATAAGAACTACGTTCTAAGCCAAAAAAAAAACTCAAAGAAAATGGAGGCAGGATACACGGGTGGGAAAAGGAAGATTTGCAGTTGTGAGTGATACTGAGTTAATAAAGTTTTGGTAATAATTATAACCTGCATGTCTTTCTCTATGAACAAGTGTAAACCTCCTTTTGTTCACCCCTGTATTGACTACAAATTGAACCTAGGGTTAAAATATGATATAATCAATCTGGTAATCAGATTGGTGTTATAATATGGAGTACTTAAAACTTGGAAAAGCACAAAAATATGAAATACTATACTTCTTATAAAAGTTTAACCCACATATTCTTGAATAATAAAAGGAAAACTGTACTATATATACTAGAAAAATCACCAATAATATATATTTTGGTTTGTCTTCTTTTAGGAAATGTCTAGGATAGCATTATCTAAAAGAACTCTGTGATGACAAAAGTGCTGTATATCTGCACTGTCATACAGTGACTACTTGCTACATTTATCCTGTGGCCTGTGCAACTGAAAATCCAACTTTGAAATTTGCATGTGTTTTAATTTAAATTGCACCATGTGGCCAATAGATAGCACATTGGACACCAAAGGTCCAGAATTTTGCATTTTTCTTTTTCTACTACTTCTATCCTTTTATATATTCTCTTATAAAGTGGACTTCAAAGTCAATGACCAAAACTGCCAACTTAAATAATGATCTGGAAGCATTTCAGTACCCAAAGAGCTACCTCGATGCCATAAACAGGAGACTGGCACTTACTGGTCTGATATCAATATCGCACATTCCAACACTTGTAGTGACAACGTGACTGACTCCCAGCATTGTATTTCCTGACAATCCCTACAACAAAATAAAATGAATAGAGACACAGAGAACTTCAAGCAATAAAGTGCATCCAAAAGCATTCAGTATTACATAGGTATTCTAATCACAAAAGATCTCTACATATACAGAAAAAGCCAGGCTAATTATGAAATAAGCTTTCATACCTTTACATTGGAAGGGTCAAATAATCCTTCAGGAATCTTTAACCGTTCTGCTCCAAAATCACAGTTGTAGCCATTGGGGAATTCATAATGAACAGTTGGCATCTGTGCAGCTACTCTGAAAATACAGTAAACATCATTATTAAAAGACAAAAACAATCCTCTTCAAAAATGATAAACTACTAGGGAATCAACTTATAGGAAAGCAGAGTAAGAATATCTATTTTCTTTTAAAATGTTATTCCATATTTCTTTTGTTTTCTTTTTTAAAAAAACGTTATTCCATTTTCTTAACATAACTTTTTACCTTTCAAGCAGTTAGTTAAGCATATTTTACGATTCTTTTTTTACCTAAACAAATTAAGTCCCTACCTCATTTAGGAAAGACTCAGTTTTTTAAAAGATTAGTATGAAGGTTTTAAGAGCTATTAAATTCTCTCTTGTAGACAAAATAAGAATACATACTGTTCATCGTAAGTTGAATCTGACACTTGAAGTACTGAAGCTTGAAAATCCTGGATAACACACTATGGATAAAAATAAGAAAGTTTAAGAAACAGAGTTACAGAGATTTGTCTTTGCAATCAATATTTTTGTAACATTATCTATAAAATACTATTCAGCAAAGACTCTTGATTATCAAAGAAACCCCAATTATAAGCATTTGAATTAGAAGCTAAAATGCAGAACATTTAAATCACAACAGTATGAAACACTGAAATGAAAAACTGGGAACTCTTATATCACAGTCCTACACTAAAAAAAAACAGTTTCACAACATTGGTTTTACTATAAGAAAAGCTTAGACTTACTAGTAGAAGCAAGATTTCATTACCTGCATATATATGCATATACACTCTACTTGATTTAACTTTATATGATGCATATACTGTACAATTTTATTTATTTATTGTTAAATATATTTTTATTGATTTCAGAGAGGAAGAGAGAGAGAGAGATAGAAACATCAATGATTAGAGAGAATCACTGACTGGCTGCCTCCTGCATGCCCCCTACTGGGGATTGAGCCCTCAACCTGGGCATGTGCCCTTGACCAGAATCGAACCTGGGGTCCTTCAGTCTGCAAGCCGACGCTCTATTCAACTGACCCAAAACGGCTAAGGCACAACAATTTTAAAATTTACTTTGAAATACATGTTCTCTGGGTTGCTAAGGATAAATATTATCTAGTATCTAGCCAACATTGCTAATCATTTTCACAATTTTTCCTTGTACCAAATACCTACAAAAACCTTTATCTTTAGGTGCAAAAATGTCAGATAGGATATATGTCTGCCATAGTGAATTATGACTTTAATATCCTTTTACAATGAGAAATGAATATATATCTGTGTAAGTGCTTTGTCCATAAATGGAATTTTAGTAAATAGAATCTCTTGTTGGCTCCCTGCTATATAAAAAAAAAATCCACTTTTTCTTTTTTTTAAGAGAGTGGCAGCGAGGAAGAGACAGTGAGAGAGAAACATAGATTGGATGCCTTCGGATCGAGGCAGCAACCAATGTACATGCCCTTGACTGAAATTGAACCTGAGACTGTTCAGTCCACAGGCCAACGCTTTATCCACTGAGCCAAATGGACTAGGGCAGTGGTCGGCAAACTCATTAGTCAACAGAGCCAAATATCAATAGTACAATGATTGAAATTTCTTTTGAGAGCCAAAATTTTAAAACTTAAACTTCTTCTAATGCCACTTCTTCAAAATAGACTGGCCCAGGCCATGCTATTTTGTGGAAGAGCCACACTCAAGGGGCCAAAGAGCTGCATGTGGCTCGTGAGCTGCAGTTTGCCTACCATGAGGCTAGGGCAATAATCCACATTTTTTATATGGCTGACTGATGTTAGAGAAGAGAACATACTTGAGCCACATCAGGAGATTGCTATAGACAAAAACCATTTCACCACCAAAAAAAAAAAAGTGTTCAGAATAGCATAATGCTTATTTTTTCCCAAAACCAAAGTTCCTTCTAGGTCTCACCACAGTAATCCAAATGAATACATAGTAGTTTGTTGACATTTGTTTGGCAAGTATGAAAACAACCCCACCCCCAAAAAGCTATTAATTCTGTTTCTAGAATGTCATATAAAAATGTAAAGATTGAAAAATGTTCATATTGGATTCAAAGACTTATAGCCTATAAGTCATTCATGAAGAAGATAAGATTACTTACGTTACACATATAATTGTGCCAAGACCTTGTGACCTGCGGCAACTTCTCTTTTCTTTTCCAGTTTGCTGGTGATCCCTCTCGCACAGGTTCCTGGGTGCCAAGATCATGGGCTAGGTCAGTGGTCGGCAAACTCATTAGTCAACAGAGCCAAATATCAATAGTACAACGACTGAAATTTCTTTTGAGAGCCATTTTTTTTTATTGTCTTCCATGTATACATATCTTCCCATTGCCCTCCCCCTCCCAGGCATACCCCAAACCCCCAGTGTCTTGTGTTCATTGGTTATGCTTATATGCATGCATACAAGTCCTTTGGTGGATCTCTTATCTATCCCACCTCTCCTTACCTTTCCTGCTGTAATTTGACAGTCTGTTTGATACTTTACTGCCTCTGTAACTATCCTTTTGTTCATCAGTTTATAATGTTTTTTATTATCCACAAATGAGTGATATCATGTGGTGTTTCTCCTTCATTGACTGGCTTATTTCACTTAGCATAAGGGAGAGTCAAATTTTTTAAACTTAAACTTCTTCTAACACCAATTCTTCAAAATAGACTTGCGTAGGCCATGGTGGAAGAGCCACACTCAAGGGGCCAAAGAACCGCATATGGTTCTCAAGCCACAGTTTGCCAACCACGGGGCTAAGCTAACAGAGCCCACAACGTGAGGTGAAGAGGTGGTGATAAATTCCAAAGAGAAAATTCATCAGTCATCACTTACTTTTGATGCAATCATGTATGGAGGAATCAGTTCTATATTCATTTCCTGGAAGAGCTCTCTGCATTGCATGGTAATAAAGTCTCCAGCGAGAGGGGATTTTACAATGCCTATGAAACAGATTGAACAAGGCTAAGAGAGCATTCAGCTCAAATTCCCTGGGACAAATGTCCCCTGTAGGTTTATGTGTGAATAATTATTTATAAATATAAATAACAGAATTATCCCTCAAAGCATTCATGAATCCACACATCAGTTTTAAATCTACATTACATACCAACAATTTTTAAAAATATATCTAAAAAAGATATTATTTGGACCTGGTATGCTTTGACAGCCCAGCGTCTTCATCCGTATCCTCATGACAGCTGACACTGTCTCAGAGCACTCGGGTTAAATACATTTACCTTGCTGAAGGACATAGCCATCGTGTACTGGAATTGCGGTGGTGTGAGTGGCTCCACTGTCCAAAATGAGCCCAGTTGAACGCCCATTAGCAAATCTAATTTACAGCATTAAGGGAAAGTAAGAATCAAGGCTCCTAAAAATAAAGTTTATTATGAAGGAAAGGTTTTATTAAAGTCTTTGTAAACAGAGGCATTATGGCTTAAAATGTGTTAAAGTAAATCTGGGGGTTCAAATTGATATTAAATCATGACTGTGATTTAAAAGAAATGACAACAGGCAGGACGGCCTTCCAGAGTGGTGGTGTGAAAAACTTGGGGAAACCTTTCTCCTGGAGAGAAACATCTGTTAAGTTGGTCAAAATCAACACAGTCACACAAAGTTCCTGGAGACACATCAAATGGTTTATAACAAACTGAGAAGCATTTATTTCACAAAACGCTCAAGAACTTGGTAAGAACAGGGGGAGGCTGTGGACCTGGAGCTAGGAAGTAAAACCACTGTCACAAAGGATTAAAGAAGTATTTCTGCAGTGTGGCAACTAAGTGGTAGTTTCCATCAACAGCCACTGAATATAGGCATACCCATTTTCCAGTTTTTAGGAAACATCTTAAACCACTGTTTGGGAATAGAGCCATTCAAATATTTGCTGAGCATCTATTATATGTCCAGTGATGAGTTTGATGTTCAATAAAGGCTGGCATTCCTTAAGCACAGAAGATTCACAAAGGTGAACCGTAAAGAAAGCTGTAAAAAGAATAGCTCAGGATGCCCTGTGGGGTATTAGAGATCACCTAACCAATTCCTGGGAAATCCAAGTGTAAGCTGAGGAAGGGGACCTGGGGAAGATCAGGAACACTAAGAAGGCCAGGAGGCAAGAGAGCATGTGAGGTCAGGGAAATGTAAGTAGTCCAATATAGCCTAGTAGAAAAATGAAGAATGTGGAAGATGACTTTAGCTTAAAGAGGCTTTCAATTAACAAAGATGAGAAGAGCTGCAGTGTGAAAAGTGGCCAAGTTAAGAGGAAGGGTGGCAGTAATGCTGGAAAGAGCTTACACCTAATGCAAGGGTAGTGGATAGAGAGAAATAAATGGATTGAGAGATGATGGTGGGGAGGGGCAGGAGGATACGAGACACATAGGTCTTGATGACTGATACACTTGAAGAATTAAAGGGAGCCAAAATTGGTTTGGCTCAGTGGATAGAACGTCAGCCTGAGGACTGAAAGTTCCCAGGTTCAATTCTGGTCAAAGGCATGTACCTTGGTTGTGGGCACATCCCCAGTGGGGGGCGTGCAGGAGGCAGCGGATTCATGTTTCTCTCTCATTGGTGTTTCTAGCTCTCTATCTCTCTCTTCCTCTCTGTAAAAAATCAATAAAATATATTTTCAAAAAAAGAATTAAAGGGCAAGATTTCTGGTGTGGGCAACAGGGAGTAGGATGATACACAGAGGGAAAAAAATAAATTTGAGGGGAAAGAAGATAAAGTCAGTGCTGGACATAAGTTTAAAGCGCTTACAGAAAATATACTAGTTGGCAGCTGAGCTTGGAGCTCGCAAGAAAGATCTCTGTCACCAAATAACAGGTACCTAAGTCAAGAAAATGATTAAGTTAAGCCAGAAGGAGCATGCCAAGAGAGATGAAGGACTAAGGGCAAAAACAAAGCAACAAAGAAAAAAAAAGGAACAAGGAATAGGTAGAGATGGTCAGAGGGAAGAAGTCTGAGAACATTAAATCAGCGGTCTTCAACCTTTCAGACCTTGCGGATCACTGGTTGACGACCACTGCATTACATGGTCAGAAAGGAGGTGATTTATCTTTGCTATTACTGGTACTCAATTGACGTTTTGACACCTTTTTACTAAATGCATTCTCCAAAGTATGCAAGTTGGACAGCATAAAACTAAGTCTTCCTTACTAGCTTAAGGTGTCAAGAACATAGACAGTGTGGCTGGAAGATACAAGAACTCATCTATCATCCATTAAGTCAGATAAAAGAATGCTACTTTTATTTTATAAAATATAATTACCGTTTTCATAAAAATGTTAACATTAATATGTTTATTGTATTTTAAATTGAACTAGCTCTGGCTGGTGTGGCTCAGTTGGGTGGAATGTTGTACTATACACTGAAAGATTGTGGGTTTAATTCCAGGTCATGGCATATACCTGGGTTTTGGGCTTGATCCCCAGTTAGGGCAACTGATCAGTGTTTCTCTCTCACTTCGATGTTTCTCTCTCTCTTTTCCTCTTTCTAAAATCAATAAAGGTATTTTAAAAAAGGTAAGAGAGAAAACACCCCAAAGTGTTCAGTTTTGAACAAGCGAGAACTGGCTCATGTCTGTGTTTAAAGAGCACCGCATTTTTACTTTAAGAGAAAAGCTAAGCATTAATTACTCTTTCAAGGATACGCTGTCAAAACTGCAGTTTTGCAAAGGAAGAACGCTGGGATGTTGTAATGCTCAAACATCAACTCTGTCAGTTTCTCTCTCTTGGCTCTAGTGTTCCACTGGAGAAGAAGGAAAAAGAAATGCCAGTCACTTCTTGTTTAAAAACTAAAATGTTGATTTATCTCAAGATACATTATAGCACTATATTAACAAAAATGTACAATAAAATGTCATGACAAATAATCTTCATAATAACAATTCTGTAATATTTAGTTCAAGTCTATTGGTAGTTTTAATAACTAAATATAAATAAAAATTTGATTATTATTAAATAAGTTGATTTATTTTTATTGATTTCAGAGAGGAAGAGAGAGAACAGTGACCTCCTGGTTCATAAGACCACGTTCAACCACTGAGCAACACTGGCCAGGCTACAACTGCTACTCTTAAAAGACTCTAGAGGAAACAGTAACAGAAAATTAATTATTTATGCATTTCACAAGAGACTTGAGTCTAGCAATTTGCAGCCCTTGTTCAACATGTGACATCTCTCCTGGAGACCTGAGTATTAAAAGCAGATATGGTCTGGCTGGTGTAGCTGGCTCAGGGGTTGAACATCGACCTATGAACCAGAGTTCAATTCCCAGTCAGGATACATGCTCGGGTTGTGGGCTCAATCCCCAGTAGGGAGTGTACAGGAGGCAACTGATCAATGATTCTCTCATCATTACGTTTCTATCTCCCTCTTTCTTTCTCCTCCTGTCTAAAATCAATAAAAATATATTTAAAAAAATAAAATACTTAATACTCTAAAATAATTTCTAAATTTTTTAAATTAATAAAGAAAGCAGATATACACTACACTTGTGACACAAGAGCCAATTCATAAACCAAAATGGGAAGTAGCCTAAGGGTTCTAATGTTAAATACATCCCTAGAAAAAAATAGATAAAGTAACCACCAAAACCCGTTAAGGTGTTTTGCTATTATTCTTTGAATATTTTATTTATTGAATATGTTAAATTCATAATATCATTTAAAAATTAATACCCCTTTCCTTAATTTTCAAACAAGAATATATGAATTTCTATGTCTCTTAAAAAAAAAAAAAAAGGAAACATTTTTCAAATGAATGGGGGCTTGAAAATGAGAAAAAAATTAGAAAAGAAATTGTTCTTCTTACCGGAGCTTCTGACATAAGGACAGGATGCAGGCTGGGTTCTGATTTGACATGCATTTTGTAGGTATGATCCAAAATAGCTTGGAAGCTATCCCAATCTTCAACTAGAAAATAAAAATACCTTCAAAACAATGCTCAGTTGGAGATATACAAGCATCTTTTTTTATATTGTTTTTCCTTATACTTATCCTGAATTTTCTCCTACATCCCTACATGTTCCTTCACATTCATCTTCCTGGTAGCCTCTTCTCTACCAATTAAATACAGAACAAGTTTTCACAAGGAACCACATCTTTAAAACTTAACTTGTACGTCTAACTCTTTCGGGGTAATATAATACAGCTCCATGTCTTAAAATCTTTCTCACTTGCTTAAATATCAGCACCTATGTTCAAACATTTAGATTCAATAACACATTTATTTCCTTGCTATGCAGAAAAGATAACACAGCAGGCCTGAGAAAGGCCTGGCTGCAAGGCTCAACACTGGCTAGCATTTGGGAACTTGTCTGGTAAACAAAACAGTTCCCTACAATGACATAAAACACAGCCTAAATGAAAACATAGCTCACTGTGCCTAAACTGTGCAAAGAATGAGGAATACCTTCTTTCCTCCTCGAAGTCTGGGATCCTGGTACTTGCTAGGCACTGGGCACCAACATGAGCAGCCCCCAATAAGAACCCTGGGTACCGAATATCTAGTGAGCTCTCCTAGTTATTACAAGTAGGAGAATACTGGGGGAATTAAGCACATCCTCTTGTATAACTGTATTGTGAGAAGGCTCTTGGAAGTTTGTACTGGTTTCCTCTGGACATCACATCTCTTCTTTTCCCTTTGCTGATTTTGTTCTATCATTTTAGTATAATAATCTTAGCCATGAGTACAACTATATGCTGAGTCCTATCAGTTCTCCTAGGGAATAACTGAATTTTAGAGTGATCTTGGATATTAGCAAGACACTGCTTTTTAATTTAATTTAATTATTATTTTTTAAAATGTTTTTATTGATTTCAGAGAGGGGGAGAGATGGAAACATCAGTGATGAGAGAGAATCAGCGATCAGCTGCTTCCTACAAGCCTCCTACTGGGTATGGAGACCACAACCCTGGCATATGCCTTTGACTGGAATCGAATCTGAGACTCTTCAGTCCAAAGGCTGACACTCTATCCACTGAGCCAAACCAGCTAGGGCTACACTTGTTTTTTAAGACCATAAAACTTACTTTTTGCTTTCTATTTCTACCTCAGAGCATGGTACCCTCAATTTGGTCACCCCAATCAGAAATCTAAAAGACTTTCTTAACCATCCCATCACTTAAGTATCATTTGTCTCCTGAATTATCTCTGAAAGCCAACTCGGGATCCACCATCTATGTTATAATTTAAATCCTCATTTCTCCATCTGACTCCCAGTCACTTAACTGAATCTTATTTCTAGTATCTCTCCCTCCAATCTATCTTCTGCTGTCAGAGTAACAATTCCAGCTGACAAATATGAACATTTCACATCTCTGTTTAAAATCCTTTGGGGTTACCTTTACTGACACCTTAATATAACCCTGTCACAGTTTACAAGCCCTTTTATGATTGCTTTGCCTACCTTCTCTGCAACTGGCCATAAGGTATTCAATGCTACAGCCATACACAATTGATGACATTTATAAACATGTAAGTTTCTTCCACAACTCCATCTCTTCACACATGCTGGTTGCTCTGCTTTACCTATTCTTGTCAGTCAGGCTAATTCTTTGTCGTTGATCAATATTCAGTACAAAAGTTACCTCCATTGTGAAAACTATCACAGACCCCTAATGACAGAGTTAAATGCCATTCCTCTCTAATCCCACAGACTATCAGACATAGCTATATTATAGCATTTATTCACACATTTGTATATATATATCTATCCTCCCTATCCATGAGTTTCTTCACGAAAAGAGACATGTTTTATGCATCTTTAACATCAGGTTGTGGAATAAAAAATAAATAAAAAACAGAAAAATTGTTGATTTTCAACTTAAAAGAAGTTGTTGCTTTACATCTAAAATGCACCCAGTACAGTCTATTTCATAATCAATTACATAGGGGAAAAAAACCAACATCATACCCATCCCATTTTTCAGTGGAGAGATGGCCTCCATATTCTCCCTGGGAACACGCAGGGCATTAGTATCTATGTAATAGGTAGGACCGCCTTGTTTGCCTTTATCACCATCTATTTCCATCAATGTGCTTCCATCATCTCTTTCTACCACCATGCCAATAGCGGTGGGAAAATCCACCTGTAAAAGTCCAAAATATGATATATTAATTTTATCTGCTTTTATCAAGGATTCATCTCCTCCTCCCCCAACTGATGTATTTTATCATATATGAATCAGAATTTCTGCATGAATTTAATTTTACATGAATGGCCCTTACATATCCAATTAAATCTAACATCTTACCTTGGGACAGTCCTCACCAGCATAACCAGCTCTCACAGTATAGGATCCAATGTCAAAAACAAGGGCTCCAACTTCATCTGAAAGATAAGAAAATAATTAACATTAAAAACTTACAAGCATCATATGAAAATTAAGCATATTTGCTTAAAATGAGAATGCATGTGAAAGCTCTATAAAAATTAAAACAGGCATTACATTCATACTATTACTATCTTGAACCTAGCTTTATTTGAAATACACTTTGCCCAATGGTGTAGCTCAGTGGTTGAGCATCAACCATAAACCAGGAGGTCATGATTTGATTCCCAGTCAGGGCACATACCCAGGTTGCAATCCCCAGTAGGGGACGTGCAGGAGGCAGCCAATTAATGATTCTTTCTCATCATTAATGTTCCTCTTCCATCCCCTCTCTCCTCTCTCTCTCTCTCTCTCTCTCTCTCTCTCCCCCCCCCGCCCCATCACCACACCTTTCTCTCTGAAATCAAAAAATCTGTAACAAATAAATACATCTTAAACTAAAGATTGATTTAATTAAATTATAATGTCATACATGGTATATCAACAGAGTTTGAATCAGGAAAGAGATGCTACACTAAAATTGGGTAATTTGAGGAGAGTATCCTTATTAAAGGGGCTAATTACAAAGATATACTCATAATATTAAAACAAAAAACAAAAAAAGACAGTACTATACCCTACAACTTGTAATAGCATAGATATGATGCCCTCTTAGAATTGAAGATCTGGAGAAGAAACTTATTCCAGAGCCCAGAGAATTGTGTTCCAAAGGATGATAGGAGCTGTGACCTTGAGTTGAGGGATGGAGTCAGTCTTGGCTGACCCCTTGGGGAAGAAGCCAGGCTAATAAACATACCAACCCCTCTAGTTCCCCTCCCCATGGGCTAAGGTGTTCTATAATTTCTCATATAAACTGGATTGCTTCTGAATGTGAAAAGGGTCCCTATTAATAATTGTACCAGGACAGGAGGCACAAAACAGGAACTAGATGTCAAGGGAGCCCACAAATGTAGCCTGCATCGTTCAATTTTCAAAGGCACAGAGAGGGTGAAAATATGTTGGAGAGGAATCTGAAGGGGTAAAGAGAAGATATCCAGTATACTTAGGTACCATGCTTCATATTTTAAGGGAAATATTCCATACAATTAGCAATGAAACTTAGCAAAATCCCAAGTAGGTTCCCTGAAGAATAGGAGTTTAAGGTATATCACATACAAACATATATATATATATAATATTTAAAGTATTTTTAAAAATTTAATAATGAAACTTAGAATAAAGAAAAAATCAATTATTACACTACAAATATTTACAGTTGAGAGATGGTACCTTTACAGAATAATGATCTCATTTTTACTTAAATAAAATGAAGATCCACTGATTTTTATTTTCTGATTCTATTTTTTAGAGAGAGGAAGGGGGAGGGGAGAAGAAAAATTAGGGGGGAGAGGGAAAGGAAGGGAGGGAGGGAGAGGGAGAGAAAGGGAGAGAGAGGGAGAGAGAGGGAGAGAGAGGGAGAGAGAGGGGGGGGGGGAGAGAGAGAGAGAGAGAGAGAGAGAGAGAGAGAGAGAGAAAGATCAATCAGTTGTCTCCCACACATGCCCTGAGAGAGGATCGAACCTGAAGCCTGGGCGTGTACCCTGACTGGGAAAAGAACCTGCTACCTTTTGGTGTATGAGACAACACTCTAACTGCTGAGCCACACCAATCAGGGACATTTATTTTTATTTTTTAATTTGAAAGGACATTTCTGTAATTGGTACATGTCCACAAAGTAATTAACCCTTCTGTATAAATTATTCTGATCCAAATAATTTTGTTTGAAGGTAGAACATTGCATTTGCTTTCACCACAGCATGTAAATTCAAAGACAAGTTGTAATTAAAGTTTACTAATGAGCATGAATTAGTAAACTTTAATACTGATTAAGCAGAATGTCAGGTAAAAAAGCATTCTTTAAAAAAAAATGTTTTTATTGCTTTCAGCGAGAGGAAGGGAGAGGGAGAGAAAGAAACATCAATGATGAAAATCAATGAATGGCTGCCTCCTGCATGCCCCCTACTGGGGATTGAGCATGCAAATCAAAACCAAGATTTCCATTCTTAACTGGGAATGGAACCATGAATGCTCAACCACTGAACCATGCCTGCCTAATGAAATGTCTATTTTTTTGTACCTTGTTTTGTTAAAAACCAAGCACCAAGGAATACGAAATAAGAGAATGGCAAGGGGAGATAGAAGGCTTAAAATCAAAACCTCAGAAATCTGGAGTT
Source organism: Lasiurus cinereus (assembly GCA_011751065.1). Classification (NCBI taxonomy): domain Eukaryota; kingdom Metazoa; phylum Chordata; class Mammalia; order Chiroptera; family Vespertilionidae; genus Lasiurus; species Lasiurus cinereus. The sequence continues at coordinate 30,292,191 of JAAGEH010000045.1, read as the reverse complement.
AAAAACCAAAGGGGCAATCTAATGGATAAAAACTATCAAGGGTTTGATCCTTTTACTACTAAAAATGCTACTGTTTTGACTTTTGAAGATTTTGATATTTTTCCTCAGAGTAAATGGCTTCCAAGTTTTAAAAAGATGTGATTTCTTCCTTGGAAAGCACAAAGCATTAGTGGCAGTCTTCTAACCTGGCCTTAAAACATTCCAATAGGACACTGAATGCTAGTGAGTTTGGGAGGAGGTGGGGAGATTGACTCATTTTTTTTGTATGGACATTTTCAACATGCAAAGGAGTTTGAAGTAGAGGAAAACCATTAAAGATGATCATAAAAGCAATGAGTAGGATCAGAAACCAGTTACAAGGTACAGAAATCTGGATGAATTATGCATTATTCCTAAGCTAAAGATCAGTGTCCAATCTGGTCAGAAGTTATTATTGGAATGAGATACCTATACACTAAAAATATTTAACTACAAAGATCTTTTTATTTTATTTTTAAATTAAATCTTTATTATTCAGATTATTACATTTGTTTCTCTTTTTTCCCCTCCATAGCACCCTTTCACCCAGCTCCCACCCCTCCCTCTGCCCTTAGCTCCCTCCCATTGATCTCATCCATAGGTGTATGATTTTTGTCCAGTCTCTCCCTGTACACCCCTCACCCCTTCCCCCCTGAGAATTATCAGTCCACTCCCTTTCTGTGCTCCTGATTCTATTATATTCACCAGTTTATTCTGTTCATCAAATTTTTAATTCACTTAATTTTTAGATTCACTTGTTGATAGATATGCATTTGTTGTTCATAATTTTTTGGCTTTTACCTTTTTCTTCTTCCTCTTCTAAAAGAGTACCTTTCAGCATTTCATATAATACTGGTTTGGAGTTGATGAACTCCTTTAGCTTTTTCTTCTCTGTGAAGCTCTTTATCTGCCCTTCAATTCTGAATGTTAGCTTTGCTGGATAGATTATTCTTGGTTGTAGGTTCTTGCTATTCATCATTTTGAATATTTCTTGCCACTCCCGTCTGGCCTGCATCATTTCTGTTGAGAAATCAGCTGACAGTCATATGGGTGCTCCCTTGTAGGTAATAAACTGTTTTTCTCTTGCTGCTTTTAATATTCTCTCTTTCTCTTTTGCTCTTGGTATTTTAATTATGATGTGTCTTGGTGTGGTCCTCTTTGGATTCCTTTTATATGGGGTTCTGTGTGCTTCCTGGACTTGTAAGTCTATTTCTTTTACCAGATGTGGGAAGTTTTCAGTCATTATTTCTTTAAATAGGTTTTCAGTATCTTGCTCTCTCTCTTCTTCTGGCACCCCCACAATTCTGATGTTGGTACGCTTAAAGCTGTCCCAGAGTCTCCTTACATTATGTTCACATTTTTGGATTCTTTTCTCTTCTTGCTTTTCCAGTTGAATGTTGTCTGCTTCTTTATATTTCAAATATTTTACTTGATTCTTGCCTTTCTCTAGTCCGCTGTTAGGACTCTGTATAATATTTTTTATTTCAGTCAGTGTATGTTTAATTTCTATTTGGTCCTTTATCATCTTTAGTTGGACTTTTTCCATCTCCCTTTGGGTCTCACTAAATTTATCCAACTTTTCTAGCATATTCTTGAAAAACCTTAAGTGTGGTTTTGAACTCTATATCCAGTCGTTTTTTTTCCTCCATTTCTTTTGTGATCCCTTCCCTTGTCTCAGCATTTTCACTATGTCGGGGAAACTTCTGTGTTGAATTCAGCTTTATGATACCAGACGCAAAGCCACAGAAGCCTCTATTGAGCTTGGGATGGGTGGAGTCTCAGGGCTTAAGGGACCACCCTGCCTTCCAGTCGGCCCCGCCCTCCACGGCCTCTGAGTCTCACGTGACTGGGTAATCCCTGGAGTGGTCCTTGTGCTCATGCGCACCCGCAGTGCCTCTAACCGCTGCCTTTCCAGCTCCCCTGCGCACTAGGACCACACGAGTCTAGGTCCCCAGGGTTTCGCCCGAAACAGGGGCCCAGTGGACTCAGAAGTGGCACAGTTCGAAGGGTCTGTATCCCGCCCACTTGCGAAAGCCAGCGGCACAATCAGCAATCTGTCCTCTGCGCAGCACCGTGCGCGTGCGAGACCGGACCTGATCTTCCGCGACTCCCCTAAATTTCCGCGCACCTCTCCCTTTTCACAGTCCAAACTCCCCCCATATGAGTTTCGGCTGGATCTGGGGTTTAGTGTTGTAAGATAAAGGGTTCAATGCCGTTGGGAGTCTCCGTTTCCCTCCTGCCAGAGAAAGCCAGCCAGGTACTCCGGCACCCGCTCTCTCAGCGCGCGCGTCTCCGTACCTCGGCTTTTTGCAGCTCCTCTGGGTTTCTGTGAGCCCCTCTCTTTCCTTCTAGCTGTAGAACTTACACTTGGCCAGCTTTCCTGTGGTTCTGGATGATGTCTGTTGTGTCTTTTAGTTGTAGTTTTGAAATTGTTGTGCGAGGCAGCAGTGTAGGTGTTTACCTATGCCGCCATCTTGGATTCTCAACCTACAAAGATCTTTTTAATAAGCACACAATACATCCTAGCCATGGCTGGTGTGGGTCAATTGGTTGGGCATCTTCTCCTGCACAGAAAGGTTTGCCAGGACCAGTCAGGGCACATGCCCGGATTGCATGCTAGATCTCTGGTATGAGGCGTGCCAGAGGCAGCTGATCAATGTTTCGCTCTCACATCATCTCACATCAATGTTTCTCTCTCCCATCCTCTCTTTAAAAATCGATTTTTTAAAAAAATACAGTCTACTGTTAATTACATAAAATTTAGGTGAGAAGTTTAGTTGCTTTTTCACAGTAAACCTTTTAGAAAATGTGACCACTATGTGTAAACAAGAGGCCCAGCACATGAAATATGTGCGCGGGTATGGTCCCTAGGCCTGGCATATGAACAGGGCCATCTTCCCAGGCTGCCCATAGCCGGTCCCACCCCCCACTACCACCCACCCCCAGTCCCCCATTTGCCATTGGGCGATCGGAGGCTGCCAGCCAAGGGGAAGGACTGAGAGGTCAGCCATTCCCACTTGCTCGCCAGCTCTGCCCCTGCTGAGGGTTGCATCTGTGTGTGGGGTGACCAGCAGATTGGGGGCCTTAGCCTAGTGCCTCCTGCCTCCCCCGCCCCCTACCCCTGGTTCCCTGTTCACCATCGGGCAATGGGAGCCTGCTGGCCAGGGAAAGCGACCAAGAGGTGGTCAGTGTGCCTCAAAGTCACTTTGAGTGGTTGTTCTGCTGTTAGGGTCAATTTGCATATTACCCTTTTTATTATATAGGATACTGGCCACACAGTAACTCAAATAGAAAATCATGCACATAACTTTTGTGAATTTTAAATATTTTTATGCAAAATAGGCTTTAAGACCTATTTACCCAGCAAATAAGAAACAAGGTGTTTATTCTTAATACCTGTAACATGAATATGCTGTGGCTATATACTTGAAAAATGATTTATGGAAATGCCTTTTCTTCATCCCAGGGAGTCTTAGTCCCCATTTATGAGAAAGTTAATTAACTTTGGGCTGGCTACTTAATCTTTTTTATGCCTCATTTTCTTCTTCACTACAATGGGGATAGTAGTACCACCTCCTACAGTTGTGGAATAACTTAGTTAATGAACACAGTGAATGCAACACGTGAAAAACCTCTGGAACAGTTTTTGGTATACAGTATACACTCGGTAAATGTTGGCTGCTGGCATTATTAGTATCCACTTCTACCTTACCCATATTAAGTTATTCCTGTTAAGGAAATACTCAATGCACAGCCTCTAGATCCTTGGGTCAATGAACCTACAGGTCAAAATAGTCAACAGCTTGCAGGAGGCAAAGGAACACAGCTCCAGTTTTTTCTGTCAGGGTTGCATCTTTAGACGGGGAAGAGGTAAGTCATGAAGATCCACCTGGCTTCCTCCAAAGGAAAATGGAGAACTATAGATGCTTACATTTGAGAAATCAAAACCAAGAACATAAATAGGGAACAAGACAGCGAGGGTCAACATATCACCTCAAGAGAGACTCAAGCTACTCTCGAAACACTAAGAACTTGGAAAACTGTATTTTTATCCCCTACCAATAAAATGCCACGCTCTCTAGAAACAGCATCCTTACTAGACACAATAACAACAGCAATATTTGTGTGAGGGTCATTGCCTCTGTCTCCTTGTTCTCCAACTGGTCACACGGAAATGCAATAGTCATACACACTTGTGCTTCTTTTAGATAGCTTGCCAAAAAATGGAGGCCCGGATTCAGCAGCTTCACTCTGGGGCGTGAGAGTCTGCATCACAGAAAGCCTGCAGGTGATGCTGAACTGTTGATGCACGCACCACACTTGAGATCCAAGGGTAGCACTGTCTCCTTCAACCTTCGCAAGCACCCCACCATTGGCCAGCGTGGGGAAGAACAAACTCCACCCCGCCACCCCGCTACCCCCCCATCATAAAGATTCTGTTGGCTGGTCTCATCACCAAATAGACATGACACGGATTAGCAGGAGAAAAGAAACAAACTTAATACATACGTATGTATGGGAACCCCATAGACCTGAGAGTCTGAGACACCCCTCCCTTCTCCCCATGCACAAGGGGTTCAGAGACAGAAAGGGGTATCTATCGGGTAAATAAGTCCTTCTGAGCTAGGAATGAGGCAAGAAGACGTGGGGGGCTTCAGAGGGTCATTGCAGGGCGACAGAAAGAGCAGCTGTTTGGCAAATAAGAGGCCGCTGTGCCATAGCGGTGGGCCAGAAGGAGACTCTCGCTGAAAATCTCCCATGATGGGCAGGGGCCCTAATTCTGGCCAAAGGGCGGAGGAGTTTCTCTTGAGCCTGAAGCTGCCAATTGACATTGTCTCTAAACAATCCGCATACTGCTGAGAACAGGCGGCTCTGCACCCCCCCTATAGGCGAGGAGCCTCAGGCTGGGAAAAGTCAAGTGTCCCCTGCCCAAAGCCAAAGCACTTACAGCAGTGGTTCTCAACCTTCCCCAGGCCGGGACCCTTTCATACAGCTCCTCATGTGGTGGTGCCCCGCCCCCAACCATAAAATGACTGCTCCTTCCTAACTGTAATTTTGCTACTGTTATGAATCATACTGTAAGTATCTGTTTTCCGCTGGTCTTAGGCGACCCCTGTGAAAGTGCCGTCCGACCCCCGAAAGGGGTCGCGACCCCCCCAGGTTGAGAACCGCTGCCCTCCAGGACCGGGGAGGCTGGTGTCACCACGCAGGTCCCGGGGCCCTGCCCGGCGACCTTTCCGCTGCTGCACCGCCGCCTTCCCCGGGAAAGCAGCCTCGCGCTGCAACTTGGAGGGTCCGCGGCCCGCACCCCGGCAGAGCGCGGGCAGGAGGCGGGTCCCGCGTGGCCGGCCACTCCTCCCAGCGGTCGCACCTCCCGCGCTCGCCGGGCCATCTCGCCGGCGCGGCGGAAACCTCCGTCCACGCTCGCCAACCGCGGGGACTCCCAAGTTGAAACTCGCGCGCGCACCCGCGCCACCGCCGAGTTACGGAGGCACCGGCGAGACGCGACCCGGGGACCTGCCGCCGCCGGTCACTCCCGCCGGGGAGGTGGGGGGCCCCGGCTCGGCGACCCCTGGATGGAGAGCCTCACGCCCGCCGCCAGGCCACAACGCGCGGTCCCTCCCAGCCCGCTCCTCCAGGGACCCGGGCTGGAAGGGGCCGCCGGGGGCGGAGACTCGGCGAGCTCCAGGCGCTCCGCCAGCCGGGTAGGCGCCGGGGGCCCGCAGAGCGCGAGGTGCGGGCGGGAGTCCCCAGACCCGGAGGCCGGAAGGGACCGCCGGGGAGGGGCGGGCGGCAGGGCTGGGGGCGGCGGTTACTGACCCCACGCACTGAAACGGCGCGCCGAGGTCCGGCCGCGCTCACTCACCTCCCCCGTACACGCCGCCGCTCATGGCTGCTGTCGGTGCGATTCCTACGCGGGAGGCTACCGGGCGACGTGATTGCAGCGACGGCGGCCGCGGGTCCGGAGAAGCGTTAGCCTCTGACCCCCTTAACTTCCACCGCCAGCCCCCTCAGGCAACAAAGCGTCGTCCACACACCCGGTGCGCAGTCACACTTGCTGTCTGCTCTTTCCAGCCAATCAGGAGGGGCCCGGCTATCCTTCGGCCAATCACAACTGGGCTCTGGGGCATCCTGTCGTGGCCCTGTCATGTTAGCCAGTCGAAGGCAGCCTTCGGGGCGGGGAGAAGGAAAGCGACCAAAGGGGAGCAGGCATTGGACCGCGGAGTTGAAGGGGGCGGGGCTATCCTGGTAGGCGGGAGACGGCGGCGGTGGGAGCCGGACGGCGAGGAGAAACGTGGAGGGGCGGGTCCGTGGGTGCTGCCGGGCGCGGGAGGGCCGTGGGAACCCGCTCCAGCCAGGCGAACTTCTGCAAAAGGGCTGGAAATTGGGCAAAGTGTCTCGCACGGCGGCGGTTTTCGGTTTGGGAGTGCGGCGATTCAGGGGTGTTTTGTTTGCAGAAAAAGTATTTTCAACTAACTTTGAGGTTGAAATAATAAAGATGTTACGCTCCACTTTGGGGTGGTGGTGGTGGGGGGGGATCAGTAAATCAGAGGTAGGATTCTGTAATGCTTAACAATGGGGGTGAATAATACACCTAAGAAACTGCTAAATGTAGGTAGCAGTGTATAAGTCATCTTTATTACTGATGGATTTGTTTATTTTTAAATCATTTTTGTGCGTTTTTCGGTTACATAAAAGTTGCAGAAGTGTCACCGACCTCTTCCACCCTGTGAGACAGATAAGGAGCAACGTCCTCAGTCCCCATCCTAATGCGCACCTGCTCCTGACCGCCTCTGGCCCCGGCGCCCGCCCTCCTGCCAGTCCCCTGGAGGTCGCCGGGGTCTCGCCTTCCCTGCGCCACTGCCACCGCTTGTCGCTGTGCCTCTCGGTCGCACTGCAGGTGGCTTGACCTATGCAAACCCGACTCGGTGACCGCACTCCAAGTCAAACAAACCCTCAAGGTCTAGCCGTGTGGGTGGCAGCAGTTCTTGCATTGGTTTGTCAGAGGCTAGGCATGCAGGGGCTGCTCTTACCCTGAATTAAGCCCTATTGGCCTCCGTGCCGGCAGTGTAGCCGAAAGTGACGGATACCAGGGTGGGCAACAAAGCGAGATGGAAAACGCCTTCCCACTGGCTTGACCGTATAATTGCCCCTATTATCTGTACATTTAGGAACACACACACACTCTCCGCCCCCTTTCCCCCCCCTCCAACCCGATGAGATAATGGAGAGTTCAGCAAAACTATAGGCTTGTGCCAAATTCAACTTGCTTTCTGTTTTTGAACGGCCTGTGAACTAAGAATGCCACTTCTCCGTGGTCCTTTAAAAATATTTTTGATAATAATATTGTGTGCCCTAGTCAGTTTCCTGCAGGCCAGAGGATCCCAGGTTCTATTCAGGTCAAGGGCATGCACCTGGCCCGGGCACCTGCAGGATGCAACCAATTGATGTGTTTCTCCACATTGATATTTCTCTCTGTCTTTCCCTCTCTCTTCCACTCTCTCTAAAAATGTATGGAAAAAAACATTCTTGGGTGAGAATTAAAAAATAAAATATTTTGTGATATGTGAAAATTGTATGAAATTCACATTTCATTGACCATAAGTTAAGATTCTTTGGAACACAGCCAAGCTTATTCACTTATGGCTTTTTTTTTTTTAATGTAAGGGCAGAGTTGAGTAATTACCCACCCAGCTAGGTAACATATTTACTATTAGACCCCTATTATAGAAAGAGCTCTCTGACCCCCGAGATAATTGGTGCAACGCGTCTAGCACAGTGCACCTAAGTACTATATATTAACTGCTGTTGCCTCATGATTAAAGCTCCCATTGTATATATCAAATACCAAAAATATTTTTATTTGTACTGCGTATTATGTGTGATCAATAAAACATGAATTTTAAATGTTACGTTGGTAATAAATACTGAAGAGATAATATTTTGTTTACAATACACAGAAATCCATTGAAATCAACTTGCCATTTTTATGTTTTTCTTGATTTTAGAGAGTAGAAGGGAAAGGGAGCGAGGGACAGAAACATCAAGGATGAGAATCATTGATCAGCTGCCTCCTGTGCACCCCCTACTGGGGCATGTTCCCTCACCAGTAATAGAACTGTGACTTCCTGGTTCATAGGTCAAATCTTAACCACTGATCCACACCAGCCAGGCTCAATTTACCATTTAAAGTATAATATTCCTTGCCCAATTGGCATGGCTCAGTAGTTGAGCGTCGACCTATGAACTAGAAAGTTATGGTTTGCTTCCCAGTCAAGGCACATGCCCGGATTGCAGGCTCAGTCCTCAGTAGGGAACATGCAGGAGGCAGCTGATCAAGGATACTCTTATCATTGATGTTTCTATATCTCTCCCTCTCCCTCTCTAAAATCAATAAAAATATATCTTTAAAAAAGTATAGTATTTCTTATACAAGTTAAATAGGATACTAGTAGATATCTCTCAGCATTACTATCTCTAGCTGTCCAGTAGTTCATCACATCAGAAAAATGAAACAGTTTAAGCAGGGTTAATGAGGACTACACCCCTAGCCTTAAGGGAGGCTTAAGATGCTATGATGATTGTCTTCAACAGAGAACACACTGGAGTAAAGGGGGATCTTCAATCTGATAGCACAAAGAAAACATTTTGAAGAAATATTGGAAAGTCATAATTAGGTGTTTTATTTAAAATAAGGGCTTTGCTTCACTTAGTAATTTGGAAAAAGATTAGAAATCCTACATTCGTATAATTTCACGTTAGCCTTTTCTCTTGATGTATCATTGGGCACATTGCTTTAACAAACCATTGAAATGACCTTCAAATGAAAAGAACTTCAAAGTACATCTGAACAAATGTTAATGCAGATAAAAGTGCACTTTTAAGCCCTTCATGAATTTTAATCAGCAAAAATGTAATGTCATTAAGATCATTGGCTCTAAAGCGTTGAATTGCTGGAGGAAGGAACTGGTGAGAAAGGAAACCTATTTAGCATCCTAAGTAAACATGTTAGGGGACCAAGAAATTACAGTAACTTTGACATTGTTTCCTTAGCTGGGGAGACATACTATGGACATGTGTTTTCTCCATTCTTGGTAATTAGGAAAACTGGTAGAATGTACATTAAAAGAAAAATATTGGCTCAGTAAAATCTACAAAATAGAAAATATTTGAGGGAGTTTTTGCTTTCACATTTCTCCTCGAAAGCCTAATGTTTTCTGTAGTATTTACTCTACCTACATTAATGTAATTGATAGGTCAAGGGCATGTACCTTGGTTGCAGGCTCCTCCCTAGCCCAGGCCCTGGTCAAGCGCCTGCAGGAGGCAACCAGTGGATGTGTTTCTCTCACATCATGTTTCTCTCTGTCTTTCCCTCTCTTTTCAATTCTCTCTAAAAAGATCAATGGAAGAATATCCTCAGGTGAAAAACACCAATAAAACTACAACTCAAGAGACGCCGCCGCTGTTGTTGCCACATCTGGACTTTCTGGCCCTTTTCTCTCCGCCTTAAATTCAGGTGTCTTTTATGAATAATCAAAAGCAGCAAAAGCCAACGCTATCAGGCCAGCGTTTTAAAACCAGGAAAAGAGATGAAAAAGAGAGGTTTGACCCTACTCAGTTTCAAGACTGTATTATTCAAGGCTTAAGTGAAACTGGTACTGATTTGGAAGCAGTTTCTTGATGCTTCTGGAGCAAAACTTGATTATCGCCGATATGCAGAAACACTCTGACATTCTGGTGGCTGGGGGAATGCCGGCCCCAGGTGGTACACTGGCAGATGACATGATGTGTACAGATGTCTGTGTGTTTGCAGCACAAGAAGACCTAGAGACCATGCAAGCATTTGCTCAGGTTTTTAACAAGTTAATCAGGCGCTACAAATACCTGGAGAAAGGTTTTGAAGATGAAGTGAAAAAGCTGCTGCTGTTCTTAAAGGGTTTTTCGGAGTCGGAGAGGAACAAGCTGGCTATGTTGACTGGTGTTCTTCTGGCTAATGGAACACTGAATGCATCCATTCTTAATAGCCTTTATAATGAGAATTTGGTTAAAGAAGGGGTTTCAGCAGCTTTTGCTGTAAAGCTCTTTAAATCATGGATAAATGAAAAAGACATCAATGCAGTAAGCTTCAAGTCTTCGGAAAGTCAGCATGGATAACAGACTGATGGAACTTTTTCCTGCCAATAAACAAAGCGTTGAACACTTCACAAAGTATTTCACTGAGGCAGGCTTAAAAGAGCTTTCAGAATATGTTCGGAATCAGCAAACCATAGGCGCTCGTAAAGAACTCCAGAAAGAGCTTCAAGAACAGATGTCCCGTGGTGATCCATTTAAGGATATAATTTTGTATGTGAAGGAGGAGATGAAAAAAAAAACAACATCCCAGAACCGGTGGTTATCGGATTGATCTGGTCCAGTGTGATGAGCACTGTGGAATGGAACAAAAAAGAGGAGCTTGTAGCAGAGCAAGCCATCAAGCACTTGAAGCAATACAGCCCTCTCCTTGCTGCCTTTACTACTCAAGGTCAGTCTGAGCTGACTCTGTTACTGAAGATTCAGGAGTATTGCTATGATAACATTCATTTCATGAAAGCCTTCCAGAAAATAGTGGTGCTTTTTTACAAAGCTGAAGTCCTGAGTGAGGAACCCATTCTGAAGTGGTACAAAGATGCACATGTTGCAAAGGGGAAAAGTGTCTTCCTTGAACAAATGAAAAAGTTTGTGGAGTGGCTCAAAAATGCTGAAGAAGAATCTGAGTCTGAAGCTGAAGAAGGTGACTGAATTTTGAAACTACACCCTCAGTAAAGCAAACAGGAGTTGTAGATAAAATGTCATGTCTCATGTGTCCTGGTTCTTACATCTTCTTACCTCCCTATATCAAGCATGATATAAGGGCTTTCATGGCAAATTTTATTTTAACTGTTTCTATGGTTACTGGAAATGTTGGGTTTAGTTTCTAAAACCATGTTTTAAGTAGCTACAGGAGCTGTAGATTTGAATCTAATGTTGCATTAGTCTTTTCAGTTATCTTCTACCTCCTGTATTTTCTACTGTAATGATGTAATTTAAGGCCTTCCACAATGAACAGTTCACTTTTTTCCTGGGTTTTCTATATAAACAGTTTTCAAGATATGATTTGGTTAAAAATAATTTGTTATAAAAATTCTGTTTGCAAATTAAACTGTAAAAGTATCAAAAAAAAAACCTACAACTCAAGGTTATTGTCTGTATGTCAATTCTCAAGGGCATTATACGTCAAAATAATGCTTTCAACTCTTGCGCCTCCCCATCCCCTGCAACCAGCCAGCATATTCTGTGTCAACGGAAAAGTAAAAGATATCGAAATAACATGCATGTAAATTTGTGTAACCCACAGTAAATGCTCAGTGGTTGACTCTGAACTCAGATACATAAAAATAAGTGTGCTTTTAGATATCCTTTGTAATCTGCAAACATCAAGAACAGAAAAAAGTGTGGTGAAGGCTTGGAGAGGGGGAGTCAGTGGGGGGGGAAAGGGGGATATCTGTAATACTTCCAGCAACAAAGATAATAAAAATAAATAAAAATTTAAAAAATTTCATGAAGTACCCAAGTGCAATACTTGGTTTTGCCTCATGAGGTCGCGCTCTCCCATGCCTGAAATGCTTCAGCCTCTTCCTTTTTTCACCAACTCTATCAGAATTCAGATTATGGAACTACACAGCAGTCATTACAAAATGTTATTGATCTTGTCCTCTGTCTCAGCCTGTAACAAGTTCAGAGTTGAAAAAAAAATTGCAACTCATAATGCAGGCTAGGAAACATTCAGATTGTCATCTGTTAAGAATGACACAAAAATGTATGTATTTAGAATTATTTTATTTCATGCTGTAAAACATATGAAGTTAGCAATTATGAAAAGCAAATTTCAATATAAATTCTGTGTGTGTATATGTGTGTGAATAAGGAATCATAAATACCATACTCTGTTTATCAAAGTTCCAAAAACTATAATACTCATGCGAGCACCACTGAGATAAAGGATACATATCTGGAGTTTTTCACCAATAGATACATAACCAGTCAGGTTCACACATCGATTTGCCATTAGAATAGTAAGAGAACTGCTAGCCATTCCAAATAATATGGCCAGAAGCAAATGAAATTATATTTGACCATAGTTGGTAACATATAACATAGAAATCGATTTGTAATAGATTAGTATTAACAATGTTTAGAGACAAAAAAGGAAAAAGGTGAAGTTCTAGATGCTGTGTGGATTTTACTGAAAAGGAAAATGGGGGAGGGAGGCTTGCAACCTAGTTCTGGTTAAAACTGTAGTCTTACTTCCCCTCTCTGACTGACTTGGGTGGAGCTGCAGAGCCTAACTCCAGAGCCCCACCACAGTGGACTTGGGCGGAGCTGTGAGGACCCTCAGGGGCCCGCCACTGGAGGAGATACAGGTCAGAGCCTCTCTATGAGTTCAGGCTCTGGATCTGGAATTCCCCTGAACTAGCAGGTCAGTGAAATAAAGCTTAAAGTTTCCTCCCTCAGAGTGCTAGCTGATCATTCTCCCATGCATTCTGCCACAACATTACAAATCTTCGTTGTTATTTCATTATCACTTTTAAAATCTTTGTTCACTTGACAGAGCTCTTGTGAAAAATCACCAAATGAGTAAGAAACATCAACATTTAATCAATTGGTGCTGTAAAGTGGCACCATCCCACCCTGGGTTACTTTGGGGCAAATCATGGGCTTCCCACTGATCTAAGTCAGTGCCAATGCCATGTTATGGGGCCATTACACAACCAAAGGAGCAATGCTGAACAGAGTCCAAGGTTCCTGCTCTGTAGTGCTCTTTTAGAATCTTTGAAACTATTTTGGAATTGGAAGGATTTCATCTGCCATCGTATATAATAAAAAGCTACTATGCAAATTGTCCCCTCGGGAATTCAACCAGGAGACCGGGAGCTCGACTGCTGGCTATGATGTGTGCTGACTACCAGGGGGCAGTGTGGAACACGGTGGGCTACCAGCAGTGGTGGTGGGGTGCTGAGGGAGTGAGGGGAGGAGGAAGTGGGGAGACAGGGAGGCAGAGAACCTGATCAGTCCTGGTCACCAGCCAGGCTTAGAGATCCTACCCATGCACAAGTTTCATGCACCAGGTCTCTAGTATGATAATAATGACTACAAATTACTGACTTTCTAATATGTGTTATGGTAGGAAATGTGCCTTATCTACACTAATAAATTGACCATACATCCTCAACACTTGCAAGCCAATCAGGAGTGGGTATGCAAATTAACCCAACAAAGATGGCAGATTAATTTGCATATGCAGGCACAGAATGAAGACTGAAGATGACTGGAGACTGAAGAGGCTTGGCTGCTCCTCTGCGACCAGAGTGAAGGTCTGAGTCCTGGGTGCTGGAGGAAAACCGATGCCAGCAGCCAGGGAAAGGAAGGCCTATTGCACAAATCTTCATGCACTGGGCCTCTGGTATATAGTATCTTCCCTGTAATCCACACAACATCCCCATGAGGGTGCTACAGAGATTCAGCAATTTGCCCAACATCACACAGCTATTACAAGAGTCCAGATCTGAAAGTAGGCTGACTGACCCTATCAAACATACTGTTCATATTTCCTAAGACACTTTTCCCTTTCTACTTCCTCTACACATCTAGTATACTTTAAGAACAACAATTTTAATTATATATATATAACTCATAAAATTTTATACTTTCATTATAATAAAATTTTTATATAACTTTTAAATCAAAAGTTACAAGTACCAAAACCGGTTTGGCTCAGTGCATAGAGGGTTGGCCTGTGAACTGAAAGGTCCTAGGTTTGATTCCAGTCAAGGGCATGTACCTTGGTTGCAGGCACATCCTGTAGGGGGTGTTCAGGAGGCAGCTGATCAATGTTTCTCTCTCATCAATGTTTTTAGCTCTCTATCCCTCTCTGTAAAAATATCAATAAGATATCTTTAAGAAGAAAAGTTACAAGAAGAAATACAGGAGTATATCTCCTACTTAAGTCCCTAGCCACTCAATTCTCCTCATCAGAAATGATTCTACTCTTCTATAATTTAAGGGCATTAGGATAGACATATACCCTTCCCCCCATATTTCTTGGCAAAATGGTAATTCATAGTATGGCAATGAGCTTTAAAAAGCATTATCCTTGGAAACTAATTTTAAGATAATTACTTTTGAACATTTTCATTTAAAAAATTTTAATAGGTAGTCTACACACACAGATAGAACTGGAGCAATACAAAAGAGTGAAAAGCAGGTCTCCTTTCCTCCAACCCTTAAAATTTTTTAGTTCTTCCCAAATTGAACCTCTGTTACCATTTTCTTTTGTAACCTTCCAGAGTTAGTCTTTTCAAACAAAAGCATATATTTGTAGCCCTTCCCTCTACTACTTTTGTTTATTTACCTAAAACTAGCTAGCATACTGAACACATTGTTTTGCATCTGACTTTTTTCACTTAATCATAGTATCTTGGAAATCACACCATGCCAATAGGTATAATTCTATCTTATTCATGTTTCACATCAGCTCAGAATTCTATTATATATAATATGTACACCATAATTTATTTCACCAGTTCTCTATACATGGATGCTTATGTTCTAGTTTTTTGCTAGTATAAAGAACGCTGCAATGACATTTTTTTTTTCAGTGTGCATATGTAAGAGTTTTTTTATGCAGGATGATCTCCCAGAAGTGGGTCCCAGGGAACATGTATTTGTTTTAATGGTCATTGCCAAATTACACAGATTATACAATTGACATTTCCCCACTAACATTTTTTCTTCCAGACCTCACCAACACAGAATTTATCAAACTTCTGTCAAGATGGAGTTTTTATAGAAGACGTTTTATTCATTCATGGGCCATTTAGGTAGAGCCTCTGATTTTCCTGACTATCATTAATGGTGCACCAAATCCAGGAAAACATTTGGGGAGTTCTGGACACTGGATGACAAAAGCAAGCTGAACCTTTGATCAGCTAATTCATGGATTAGTCAGGCACCAGGAATACAAAAGGAAATGAACCGTGGTTCCACTCTAGGGCTGTTAAGAGTTCCACGTTAATAGAAAATAGCTGCTAACACATTCCTGTTGCTCCTTGCAGAATGGATCCCAAATGTTCACTTAAGCTCAGGCTTCCAGCAGAGCTTGAGAAGATGTGGGCGGTGGTTACACAATCCTTCATTTAAAGTCTTTTATCTCTACTCTGGCATATGAATAAGACAGTTGCAAAGTATAGGGCATGGTCCGCAAACTGCGGCTCGCAAGCCACATACGGCTCTTTGGCCCCTTGAGTGTGGTTCTTCCACAAAATACCACGTGTGGATGCGCGCATACAGTGTGGTTGAAATTTTGTGGCCCATGCGCAGAAGTCAGTTTTCAGCTCTCAAAATAAATTTCAATTGTTATACTGTTGATATTTGGCTCTGTTGACTAATGAGTTTGCTGACCACTGGACTAGAAGAAAACCTATATGTAAGCTTGCCATTATGTTGGCTGATTTCTAATAAAAATGTTAAAAGGTGCCCACAATTCAGCCCTGCCCAGGTGGCTCAGTTGGTTGGAGACTGGTCCCGTACACCAAACATTGCAGGGCACATACCTAGGTTTCAATCTCAGGTCAGGGTGTGTCTGAGGCAATGGATTGATGTTCTCTCTCTCTCTTACCCTCTCTCTAGACATATCCTCAAGTGAGGATTTAAAAAAGAAATGCCCACAATTCAGAGAGAAAAACCCAATCATTGAAGAACCTGGCAATCAAATTAGGTCCTAATTTGCCTATTGTGCCTAATCAATACTATGAGATTATTATTTTTAAGTTCAACTTCTCATTTCCACCCATCTTTACATGGTATAGCTTATCGAACCACATTTTGCATGCTACTGTAAAATTACTCACCTTGTTTATCAACTGTCAGACTTTGATAAACTCACACAGGGCTAAAAGCCTCTGATTTACTGCTGTTCCATCAGCAGTACACCAGATCCAGGAGTATGTTTTGGGGGCTTTAGACTCTGTATGACAAAAGCAAGTGTAATAATTTACCAGCTGAAACTTCGATATTTTCTCATTGTTCTGCCAGCTGCTGGAAGCATCCATCATTCCACTGTACCACCTGGATTACAGTAAAAAACAGAGAGGTAGCAATGCTCTGATAACCTCTCTGGTGTCTATTCCTTGGGACATGTGGACAAAGAGAATCTGGAGGATTTAACACAATATCTGTCATGAAAGGGTCTTGACTAACACTTGGCAGTAACTATTGTAATTGCAATTGCTAGTTTTCCTCAAGAATCCTTAATTTTAAAAGTTACCTATGATTGTTCTTCACATAATCAATATGATCATAATCATAACTATTAACTACTACTCATTGAATTGTGTTTACTAAAACATCAACTGCTGACTCCGGGAACATAACAGGAATAAGAAAACCAGGAAAATATATATACTTTCACAAGCATGTAGTGCAGGTAAGGATTGAATGGAACACAGAAATGAAAATGGTTGTACATGAACAGTAGGGCAGGTGTATATTTTGTGCCATAAATGGTTTGAAACATGATGGCTTTTTAAAAAATGTAGTGCAAAAAATAAAAAACAGCCATAACTGGTTTGGCTCAGTAGATGGAGCGTCAGCCTGTGGACTGAAAGGTCCCAGGTTCGATTCCGGTCAAAGGCATGTGCCTTGGTTGCAGGCACATCTCCGATGGGAGGTGTGCAGGAGGCAGCTGATTGATGTTTCTCTCTCATTGATATTTCTAACTCTCTGTCCCTCTCCCTTCCTCTCTGTAAAAATAATAATAATAATAAATATTTAAAATTTTACAGTAAGATATATATCTATCTATATCTTACTGTAAAAGTAAAATATATATATATATATATATATATATATATATAGAGAGAGAGAGAGAGAGAGAGAGAGAGAGAGAAAGAGAGAGAGAGAAAGAGAGAGAGAGAGAGAGAGAGCCAGTGACTGTAACACCCTAATGATCATAACAACCAGTCTATATGATGCCCACTGTGACCAACGAACCAGCTAATCAGGGGGTGGGGCCGGCTGGCCAACCTTCCTCAGCCCCTTTCCCCGGCCAGCCAGCCCCTGATTGGACTCTCCCACCCTGATCAAGGGCAGGTTGGCCAGCCAAACATTCCCTACTCTCCCCCCCTGCCCTCCCCCCAGTCAGCCTTGCCCAATTGACCCACTCATTATGATAGGCCCACAGCCCCTCTTTCCTGGCAGGCCCCATCCCTGATTATACCCCCCACCCCAATGGGGGGCAGGGCCAGATGGCCAACCTCCTGCAGCTCCTCTTCCTGGTCAACCCTGTTCCCTATGGGCCACCACCACCCTGATCAGCCTGCAACTTCTCCCCATGGCTGGCCCCACTCCTGATAGGCCTCCCAACCCCAATCCAGGGCAGGGTCCACTGGCCAATTGCCCATGGCCCTTCCCCCCAGCTGGCCCAGCCCTGATCAAGCCCCAATCAGGCCCCAATCAGGGTAGGATGGCTGGCCAACCTCCCACCATTTCCTCCTCTCGACAAGCCCAACCCCAATCTGCCCTGATTGGGGCTGGGCCGACCGGAACCCACCTGTGCATGAATTCATGCACTGATCCTCTAGTTTCAACAATAAAGATTTAAAAGTAATAAAAATAAAGTAACAATTTACAGTAAGGAAATAATGTACAATCCTAAACTGGGATTTTTTCCCATTTTTTATTAATATATTACATGTGTACATATCTTCCCATTGCCCCCCACCCCACTCCCATACATGCTCTCACCCCCCAGTGTCTTGCATATATTGGTTATGCTTATATGCATGCATACAAGTCCTTTGGTTGATCCTAACCTTCCCACTGTAATTTGACAGTCTGTTTGATGCTTTACTGCCTCTGTATCTATCTTTTTGTTCACCAGGTAAACTGGGATTTTAATCTTCAGATTAACATTTTGGTATTATTATTTCAGGCTTCTTTTCTTAGCTTGTGCTCTCTCTCTATCTATGAAAAATCCTATTTAATAAAAGCTAACATGCAAATTGACCTAACAGTGGAAAGACATGTTGCTATAATGCACACTGACCACCAAGGGGCAGATGCTCAACACAGGAGCTGCCCCCTGGTGGTCATTGTGCCAGAAGCCAGGCTCACAGGGAGCAGGCCTAAGCTGTCAGTCAGACATTCCATGAGGGCTCCAGGACTGCAAGAGGACACAGGCTGAGCTAAAGGAACCCCTCTGAGTGCAGGAATGTCATGCACTGGGCCTCTAGTATCAATATAATTTTATATATGATTACAATATTTTCACATATAATAAAATATAGTTTTATCATTTTATTTATATAATTTGATATATAGTTAATAAAATAATAACCTACTATATAATTACATATTCAGCTCTGAAATATGTATTTTCATTTAATATAATTTTGACAAGTTTCCAGAATATTGTATATAGATATACATACATTAAAAACATTTTATTTTTGGTAATCCTCACCTGAGGGATATTTTTTTCCATTGCTTTTCAGAGAGAGTGGAAGGTAAGAGGGTGGAGGAAGGAGAGAGAAAGAAACATTGATGTAAGAGAAACACAGTAACTGGTTGCCTCCCTCATGTACCCCAACCAGGGATGGGGATCAAACTTGCAACCCAGGTATGTGCCTTGACCAGGAATCGAACCCTAGACCCTTCGATTCCCCAGCCAAAGCTCTAACCACTGAGCACACTGGCTAGGGCTAGATATAAATACTTTTTTAAAATTACTGTTTAGAATAAGGATCAGCAAACTATAATGTGAGGGCCAGCCACCTATTTTTGTTAATAGAACTCTAAGTTTTATTGGAACACAGTTATGCTCTTCTGTTTTCATGTTGTCTGTGGATGTTTTTGTGTTGTAATTGCAGGACTCAGTAGTTGTAAAGTAGCCTTTATGATCCACAAGCCTAAAATATTTTCACAAAAAAAGAAAATCTTTACATATCATTGTAAGGCTATTTCATCATTTACTTAAGCAATTGCCTATTGATTGGCATTTCCATCATTTCTAATTTTCTGCTATTATTAATACTTATACAAATTAAACCATAGTTTTATCTTGTGTGGTAAATATCTTGGATGTGTACATCTTTGCATATTTATGAATATTTATTGATATGTAAAAGTTTATAAACAATCATATTGATATTAACACATCAATCTTTTTCTTTATGATTTTTGCCTTTTTAATATCATGCATAAAATGGTGGTTAGCTCATTTTTGTTAAAATATCCAACTCGTAGCGACCAAGAATCGAGTTTTCATAAAATCTAGCCCTGTGCTGAATTTTTCAGTTCTTGGATGGGTCTGCTCATCCTTTTTCCATTTACATCAGGAAAATTGCTTAAATCCAAAGCAGGGAGGGGCTAGCAGCTCCCAGGACTCAGCCTCCCTGTCCCTGTTGTGCTTCATTCAGCTGCAGGACTGAGTTGATCTTCTGGGGCTCCGGCTGAATTTCACTATTTCCTTGCTAACTGCAAATTCTGACTGGCCCACAGAAGGATATCGCCCCCATCCTGCCTGGCCCAGCCCTCCCCACTCAGCTTTCACATGATTCTGTCCGGGTGCCCTGGCTAGCCAGGCACAGCTGAACTCAGAGTGCCCATCTCACCTGGCCGTCAGGACTCCACACCAGCTCATGACCTCCAAACTGGTCTCTCACTGTTGGCTGCAACTTGTGACCTCTCAGCTTGTCCTGTGTGTTGTGTGGCCACTATCTCCGAAAGGCTAACAGAATCATTGCCAAATTAAATTCCTTTCCAAATAGTTCTCTGTGTATGGAATTTGTATACATATGTATTTGTCACTAAAGAAAAAAAACAACCATTAACTAAGAAAAATCCAACTAGCCTTCTGAAGATAATGCCGCTCATACTTTCAAATGCCTGAACTAAATCACAGGATGCTTCAAATACCATTCTGGGAGATTTGATGAGGCAGGGGAGACAGCTGGGGAGGACAGTGTCTATATGTAATGAAATTAAGTATTACAGTTAGTGATTTTTAATGAAAATAAGCTGATTCAGAAGACCTGGAGGATAATACTACAGCATAATTTATAGGACAATGTAGAATTTTCATTAAACTTTAAAAATACTCTCTCTTGAAGTTTATGAAAATTTATTATCACAAGATTTTTCTTGCTTTCCTAGGAATTAAAAAATTTTAATGTTTTTTTTCCCCAAATTGATTTCTGAGAGAGGAAGGGAGGAGAGAGAAACATCAATGATGAGAGAGAATCATCTATGGGCTGTCTCCTGCACATCCCCTATTGGGGATCGAACCTGCAATCCAGGCATGTGCCCTGACTGGGAATTCAACCACTGATCCATACAAGCCTTGCAGGACTTAATTTTCTCATAAGCGATACAGAATAGCTTGCAAAAGTAAATACACGGAATAGCTATTTCTAAAAAGCAATATTTTTCACGATGATCAGGTAGCTCAGTTGGTTGGAGCATCGTCTCGATACACCAAGGTTGTAGGTTTGATCCCCAGTCAGGACACAGATGGGAGTCAACCAATGAATGTATAAATAAGTGGAACAACAAGTCATGTTTCTCTCTCTCCTCCCTCCCTCCTTTCCTTTTTTCCTCTCTCTCTCAAATCAGTTCAAAAAAATTTAAAGCAATTTTTCTCTTACCATTTCTCATTTGTCATTTATAACTCTCTTCAAATCTTTTCAGAATGAATTTCCAATTCTCTTTACAGACTGACAAACATAACTTCAAAGCACCTTGGAATCTGTGTATAAGCATACATTTCTGAGAGAATTTAGCTATTACTTACATTAATTAATTAATTAGTTTATTTTTTTAAATCTTTACTGTTGAAAGTATTACAGACATACCCATCCCCCCCATTGACCCCTCCTAGACTGTACCCACCCTCCTCCCCCAACTTCTATTAAATTTTAAAGATGAGCCCGAGCAGTGTGGCTCAGTGGTTGAGCATCAACCTATGAACCAGGAGGTCAAGGTTTGATTTCTGTTCAGGGCACATACCTGGGTTGCAGGCTCCATCCCCAGTGTGGGCTATGTAGGAGGCAGCCAATCAGTGATTCTCTCTCATCACTGATGTTTCTATTTCTCTCTCCCTCTCTCTTCTGAAGTCAATTTAAAAAAAAAAGAAAGAAAAAGAAAGTGGCTCCAAATACTCTACAATGGACATGCAGCAAAAGAAGAAACAAATCTTTGCTGTTGTAAGTCCTTGAGATTATTGGCTGTTTTACAGCGTAATTTAACCTATCTTGACAGGTACTGATACTACCATCTATTTTCTCCACTCATGATCTCAAGCTCTAGTGACCTGATTTTGCCTGACCAGCATTCCTTTGAAAAACCATCCCTTCCCCACTTTGGGTCTGTGTGATTAATGGAGTGAATGTATGGCCCAAACCCAGGCTATCAAACTATCCCATTCCCTTAACCCCAGTGATCAGTCCAGTACTGGGTATACGTATTATCCAGTACTCTGTTGACTAATGAGTTTGCTGACCCCTGGGATAGGGGTTTAATCACAAGGAACAACAACAATTTGCAATTATTGGAATCGAGAGTCTAGGTCAGTGGTTGGCAAACTCATTAGTCAACAGAGAGGCAAACCGCAGCTCGCAAGCCGCAGTTTGCCCACCACTGCCCTGGGGTTTGGCTGGAAAAATTGGGAAAGCAGTACTCTTTGTAAAGGTTTGCTAAAACAGGCAGTCTGTATTCTTGGAACTGCTAAGAAAGTGGAGCCAACAGAGAAAAACAAATTTTTTATGACATTGTTTGAGGCCCTGGATTTAATCATACCTTGGATCATACTCTTTAGGCTTTGCTATTATGTAAGCCAATAAATTTCCTTTTTTTTTTTTTTTAATCTAGTCTGAACTGGGATTTCTGTCACTTGCAATTGAAAAAGTGCTGAATAAAACAGCTGTGAAGCATTAACGGAAATATCCGGAATCTATACAATTTTCCCTTATATTTTCATGCTATAGGATAACAATGAAATTCTCACTGGGATCAGCGGTCCTTTGTTCAGCTCTATTTATTTCCAATTACATTCCTCATGGTCACTATTCCAAACATTTTCTATTCTCCTTAATTCCTTTCCCATTCTCTAAGATGAGCTAGCCTTTCACTTCTTTGAAATCAAATACATCTGTCTTGAGTTTCCTTTTCTTTAACCCCATTCCTATTTGTTTTCATCTACTCATCTCTTTCCAAAGTTAACCATATCACTTGTTTCTTCATAGGTGGCTTCTGAGTCCTGATGTTCCTTTCATATTTCTGACCACTCCTGTGTCTCCACTTCCTCCTTCTTCAGTCTGGGGCAGCTATTCAGAGCCTCTACCTTCTCCTTCCAGTGCAGATCCTTGAATACTTCATCGATTCCTTTGGTTTTCTCTGTGATCCATAGACAAATAGCTCTCAAATCTATATAATCCAGTCTTGGCCTGCATTCACATGTCCTGGTTGGAAAATGTACCTCAATCTCAACACATCCAAAATTGAGATTATTTTTCTCTTCCAAAGTTCAAACTCTGAGTTATTCTAGGGAATCTCAGTCTCCTCTGTACCTTTAGACCCAATTAGTTTCTATGTTTTGTGAATAGCACACCATAAAACCTCTCCAAACTATATCCTCCTTACTACATACACAACAACTAGTTCTAGCTTTTATTAACCTGTTTGCACACTTATGCGATGGTTGCCTCATTTCACTTGGATGATCACACCCCAAGAAGCCAAAAACAAAATGAAGTGAAAAGGCACAAATTGAAGTAAGTTTTAGGTTGCTACCTCTTGTTCAGGCATGTACATCGACTCATGACTCGCAGTTGGATGCCTGCTAGAGATGTTATTTACAAGTTAAGTCTCAGTATTTCTCACACCCCAAATGATGCCCTCAGCACACATGGAAATAGGACAACTTATGTTCAGTGGCCATTGCTGCAAAATTCATATGTAGTCCTCATGGCTCCAAGGAAAATGCCATACGTGCTATTGCAAAAGGGTTCCAGAACACATGTGATGTCACTGTTTTGTTAGACAGTGTTCTCCCAGCCTTGTCCCAGGAGAACAAGACACTATGACCCTCTTGTTCCACTAAATGTCTCAACAGGCTTTTGTATCAGGGCTTAACAATACACAATGCTATATAAACCTCCACTATTGATACTAATAAAAAGGTAATATGCTAATTAGACCAGAGGTCTTCTGGGCGACCAATGGGACGTCCTTCTTGACAAAGCTGGGCCTGGTCAAAGATGCAGCCTGGGAGATGGAGAAGATGCCCACCCACTATCCCCTGCAGCTGCAGCCAGCCTGAATGAAGTTGGCCCTGGTCTCGGGTGCCTGCAGCTGACCAGAGGGAGGGAAGGGAAGCCTGGGTCCCGGGTGTGGAAGAGACGGTTAGGGGAGATCAGGTCAGCAGGGGAGCAGTTAGGGGCAATCAAGCAGGCAGGCAGAGGGGCTAGGGGCGATCAGGCAGGCAAGCTGGCAATCGGTTAGGAGCCAGCAGTCCTGTATTATGAGAGACATGTCCAACTGCTCGTTTAGGTCCAACCCCTGTGGGGTACTGGATTGGAGAGGGTATAGACTGGGCTTAGGGACTCCCCCCATGCACGAATTTCTGCACTGGGCCTCTAATCCTATCTAATAAAAGAGAAACATGCAAAATGACCGTACCTCTGCTACACCCACAAGCCATGCCCACCATCCAATCAGGCGCAAGTCGGGAACATCATCGGGATCCAGGCTGCTCCTAGCCTATAGGTCCACACTTAGGCCCCGAGCAGCAGGGGTCCCAGAACACCCCCGGCCACTCCGGGACTATGGGTGCAGCCCCCAGCTGCTTGCATGTGCTCTGGTGCCAAGTGGTGGTACGGTTCCACATCCCCAGCCTGGCGCCCAAGACAGGCGGCTGGCTGCTGGCCTCTGGAGCATGCAGAGACCCCAGCAGCCCAGGGTTCCTGCATTCCCCCAGCCTGGCACCCACAATGGGCTGGCTGCTGGCCTTGGGGGCATTTGGAGACTGGGATGGTCCCACCCCACTCCCAGCCATTTGTGTGTGCTCTGGCGCCAAGTGGCGGTTCAAGTGCACGCCCCCAACTGGCACCCACTACGATGTGGAGGGGGGGGTCTGGCTGCTGGCCTCTGGAGCAGGCAGAGACCCCTGTGGCCACCACTGGGTGGCAGAGACACCCTCCTACCCCAGTGGATACAACGCAGGGGCCGCATGAGCTACAGAGGAAATGCCCTTTTTTAAAATATATATATTTTATTGATTTTTTTACAGAGAAGAGGGGAGAGGGATAGACAGTTGGAAACATCAATGAGAGAGAAACATCAATTAGCTGCCTCCTGAACACTCCCCACTGGGAATGTGCCTCCAACTAAAGTACATGCCCTTAACAGGAATAAAACCTGGGACCCTTCAGTCTGCGGACCCATTGAACCAAACCAGTTCGAGAGAAAATACCTTTTCTGACTGCTCATTAGCTAAGCTCCCTGTATGCCACCACTTGCAGTGTTCTTGGTAACTTGGGTTATAAGAATCCAAGAAGGTGATCTAGGGTTTTTCCACCACACTTTTGGAAGAAAAAATGAAGGTCCACTGCTGGAGTGGCTAAGAAATGTCATATCCTGTCCTAGCTGGTTTTGCTCAGTCGACAGAGCCTCGGCCTGTTGACTGCAGGGTCCAGGTTTGATTCTGATCAAGGGCATGTACCTAGGTTACAGATTCTGGGCCCCAGCCAGGGCTCATGCAGGAGGTAACAAATCAAAGTGTCCCTCTCACATTGATGTTTCTCTCTGTCTCATCCTCTCTCTTCCACATTCTCTAAAAATCAATGGAAACATATTCTCAGGTGAGGAAGGAAGGAAGGAAGGAAAGAAGGACAGAAAGAAGGAAGGGAAGGAGGGAGGGAGAAAAGGAGGAGGGAGGGAGGGAGGGAGAAAGGAAGGAAGGAAGAAAGAAAGAAAGAAAGAAAGAAAGAAAGAAAGAAAGAAAGGTCATATCCTATAAAAGACACCTCTTGAAAATGCCTAAAGAAAGCTGTCATTTTTTCATGGTGAAGGGACTGGAGTCCATGTTGATGAAAACACCTTGGCTGCTGCAGTGGCGGGCAGTGGCTGCAGCAGCAGGTTAATGGGGCTGGCGCCTTCCCTTGATCAGCCCGGTCACCACCCACAGAGGGAGATCAGACTGTAGGACATCTCCTGAGGGCTGCCAGTCTGTGAAAGTGGGCAGGCTGGCCTAAGGGAACCCTCTACTGTGCACGAATTTTGTGCACTGGGTCACTAGTATGTATATAAACCTGTAAGAATCAGTCCCAACAGTAATAATCTCAGCCTTCTACCTTTCCCTGTTTGAGCTTATTCTCTTCAGAAGGTGTTTCCAGTTCCTTGGCTGAAGCACAGCATTGATCTTCTACCCTCTTTTAAAAGTTCTGTTGCTTACCCTGACTGGTATTGCTCAGTGGTTACAGCATCAGCCCATTCACTGAAGGATCTCAGGTTTGATTCCTGCTCAAGGGCACCTTCCTCGGTTGCAGGTTTGATTCCTGGCAACGTGCAGGAGGCAACCGATCATGTGTTTCTTTCACATCGATGTTCCTCTCTTTCCCTCTCTCTCTCTTCCTCTCCTTCTTTCCCTTCTGCTCTTTTTAAAACCACTGGAAAAAAATATCCTTGAGTGAGGATTAACAAACCAAAAAAAGTTCAGTTGCTTACATTAACTACCGAATTCAACCCAAACTCATTTGCCTATATTCCACTTGGGCTGCTAAAACAAAATTTTATTAACTGGGTAAAAGCAACTGAATTTATTTCTGTTGAGGCTGAAAGTCCAAGATCAAGGTGTTGGCAGAGTTGGTTTCTTATGAGGCCACTGTCCTTGGCCTGGAGATGGCCACCTCCTACCTTTGTCTTCTGATAGTCTTTTCTCTGTGTGCATGCTTGTCCAAATTTTCTCTTCTTATAAGGACATCAGTTGTGTTAGATTAGAGCCACCTTAATCACCTTATTTAACTTAATTATCTCTTTAAAGAATGCTCATATATATATACTAGGTGTTTTTTTTTTGTTTTTAAATGTTTTTATTGATTTATAGAAACAGTAATCAGCTGCCTCCTGCACCATCCCTATTGGGATCAGCCACCTCCTGCACAACCCCAAAACCCAGGCACCGTGCCCTGACCAGGAATTGAACCAGTGACCAGTGACCTTTTGGTACATGGGACGATGCTCAACCAATTGAGCCATACTGGCCCAGGTACATGGCCTGGTTTTTGAAAAGTTACTGACTTTGACATGCAGAGAAAGGGGATACTATAAGTATGTCATATTATGAGCAAAGCCCAAAGGCAAAGAAAAGACAAATAGCCAGTTGGCTGGCTAGAATCAGAAATAGGGAATAAAGTTGAATGGTTTGTGTCATGGGCTGAATTGGGTCTCCCAAAAATGTATATGTTGAAGCTCCAACCTCTAGTTACCTTAGAATGCAAGTGTATTTGAAGACAAGTTCGTTAAGAAGATAGTTAAGTGCCTTGACCAGTTTGGCTCAGTGGATTGAGCATTGGCCTATGGACTGAGGGGTCCCAGGTTCGATTCCGGTCAAGGGCATGTACCTTGGTTGTGGGCACATCCCCAGTAGGGAGTGTGCAGGAGGCAGCTGATCAATGTTTCTAACTCTCTATTCCTCTCCTTTCTCTCTCTAAAAAAATCAATAATATATTTTTTAAAGAAGGTAGTTAAGTTAAAATTAGGTCTTTGATGTGGGCTGTCATCTAAATCCAAACTACCTTTTATAAATTCATTGTAAACACTAAATTAGCCAATTATGAATGATTATTCATAAGGGAAATACAGGATTAAATTACTGTGAGCCTTTGATCACAATACTTTTATCAGTCAATCAATACATAATCTTTTTATGTGTTTTTCTGTTTAAAGACACCTTATTTAATATAGTGTCAATTCTAAAACTTGAACTCATGGCAAGCGGTACTATAACTCATCACTGAACAAAGCTTGTTTAACACACGTACTTTCTTTATAAGGCATGCCACAGTCTTTTGTGCTCAAGAAGTGTTCACTGGGCAGTACTTCAGCACTACACTTGGGCCATTTTAAATGAAAAAGCACAAAAATGCAAAATAGTGGCACTAAATAGATCATGAAAAAGCTATTTATTCACAATATGAGCTGAGACTAGAAGGCAAAGCATCACCTTCTATGAATTGGCTCGGGAAGCGTGTTGGGCAACTCAAATTTTTCATTGCACTGCATGTGTTTATGAATGACAAAGAAGTGTTACAAGTATTGATTTGGGGATAACAAATCAATTCTAGCAATTAGATGAATTCACAAATATGGAATTTGTGAATAATGCGGATCAGCTGTACTATTAAGCCCATTGAATATGGTAAGGACACTAAGACTCCAAGCAGTTAAGATCTTTCACAAAATTATATGGACAAAGACAAAAAGGTGGTGAAGGTCTGGAGTGGGAGAGGAGCAGTCTCAAGGGGTCATGGGGGGAGAAGGAAAAGATATGTAATACTTTTAACAATAAATATATTTTTTTAAAAACCCCACAAAATTATAGCTTGTGAAAGTGGCACAGCCAGTATTCAAACTCCACTTAATAAAAGAAGGAATTTTTCCCCTTACTGAGTTAGGATAGGATATGAAGAGTTGAGGAAATCAGTCAAGCACACTAATATGAAAGTTGCAAATAGATAAGAGCTTCTGCAAAAACTAACCAATTATATGAAGCATGCTTTCTGGGAATGGCACCAAAATATTAGTGAATAGCAGTTTCACACTTTAAACAAAGAGCATCATTGTTAGAAGTACAGTACTAATACATTATCTGACACTCAGAGCCCAAGTGACCAAAATCCACAGTCTTTGTTTCTGCAGAGTATATGTTGTCATCTTCTCAATGCAATTCTGTTAAAAAAAAAAAAGTTCATTCACACTCAGGCATTACTTAGCATAGGAAAGCATAATTAGAGACATATTATAATAGGGCAATTCAAAGAAGGAGTTGTCAATTCTGTAAAGGAGTCTTCATGCCCCAGAAGCATAGTATAACTATATCACAATAAGCCACTTTTTTAAAAAAAATTGTTTATTCATAAAACACACACACACACAACCCTTTTGAGTTGCCACTGTATACTGAATGTCATGTTAGGTACTCAAAAACAATGGTGAATATGAAATACTTTCTATCGTGGCTATATTTCACAGTCTAGTACTTGAGACAAGTTTAAAAATAATTGTGTTTAAGCACATGTTTCTTGGAGATTCCTCTCTGTTTCTCTCTCCCCTATCTGTAGATTTGCACAGCTACTTAGAGCCTCTGAGAACTCAAACCATCATCTCCCTTAGGGGTCAGACACATATAACATTATCAGCTGATAGGGGGATGTCAGAAGCCAAATTGCAAAGCAATTTCAAGACCCCTGGGAGATAATTCACTTGAGGCAAGAAGAAGTCAGGAATGATAAGCAAGGACAACAGAGGTTGTGGGAGTCCCAGGGAAATAGGGATTTTTCTTGAGCCTACCTTCTGAGCCACCACCCAGGTATCACATGCTCCTGATTTTCTTCCTGTCTCACTGATTTCCCCTTTGCAGAACTTCGCTTCCCAGCGAATAGTACTCTAGCAGTCAGTCCTTAAATCTCTTTTCTTTTCTAACTCTTCTTACTCCCTAAGTAATCTTATTCAATCTTAGGGCTCTAACAGGAAACAATTTGCACACTCAAATTAAGATAAATCAAGCAAGGTTCACTAAAGGGACTACAGTAATCCTTTTTACCTGCAGGGCATACATTCCAGGGCCCCCAATGGATGCCAGAAACTGAGGATAGTACTAAACCCTCTATATACTGCTTTTTCCTGTATGTACATACCTTTTCTCTTAAAGGAAGTACCTTATGCTTCTCTTTGTCATAGCTAAATTGCCAGCATCACTACTCTTGAACTTTGGACCATTATTAAGTAAAATGAAGGTTACTTGAACACAAGCACTATACCACAACAGTAGATCTGATAACCCACCTAAGTGACTAACAGGTACCCAGTGTTTACAACCTGAGGACATGCTGGAAAAAGGGATGATTCATGGCTGAGGTGGGATGGCACAGGATTTTATCACACTACTCAGAATGGTATGTGATTTTTATTTATGTAGTGTTTATTTCTGGAATTTCCCACTTAATATTTTCAGACTGTGGTTGACTGCGGGTACTGAAACTAGGAAAAGTGAAATTGTGAATGGGGAGTGGGAACTATTGTATTTATAAAGATATAAGGATAGCAATACTCTGAGGGCAGTGAAGGAAGGGGACTTTACCCCCATGGACCTGAAGAAGTGAAGGGAACAAGCAGTTACTGCATCTGGAGAGAAACAGCTATGTGGAAACCTGCCCGACAGAAACTGTGAATTTCATGAAGAGACTCGGGCAACTGAGGGGGAACTACAGAGAGGGAGATGAGGGAATAAACCATCTCATCTCGATCTCCTGCCTGACTGGCTAAATCCAACTGGAAACCAGAAGGTTAGAGTCCATTGACTTCATCTATATAGGTTAGTCTCTATAGAAGCAAAGACCAAGATGGTGAGGCATGGAGAGAGAATCTGGAGGCCTACAAAGATATCTAGTACACTCTCATATATTGAAGATTCCCAGTTTTTAAAATATTTTCAACTCTAACCTGTTGAGTTGAATCACAATGGCCTACTGGACATCTCCTCCTGAATGTTGCCTTGATTGTCTCATGCTCTAGACTGGTTCTTGCCTATCCCCTTGCTTCCCAACTCCCCTCCCAGAATGGAACCACCATTCACTTGGTTCCTTACTAGCTTTCATCTCTGAATTATTTATTCCCCTTATACCTAAATTATAGCAAGTTATGTCAGCTCCACTTTTAATAAGAGTTTAGAATCTGGATACATCTGAACACCGCCACCATCTCCACTCTAGTCCATACCCACATCATCTCTTGCTCATATGACTACAGTAGACTTCTAACAGGTCTCCTCGTTTCTCCTCTGATTACCACTATGGTCCATTATACTTTGGCCCCAATAAATCTACACACTAGCCTGACTGAGCTTTACCAGTCACTCTCTAACCCTTTACCTTGTTTAAATTTTCTCCCCAGCAACTATCTCCACTTAAATGTCTAATATATGTTTATTCATTTATTTGTTTATTGTCATTTTCTGCATTAAAATTTAAGCCCCATAAAGGGAGGGATCTTCTTATCTAATGACTTATCTCCTCAGTTGAAAAGACTATTTATTGAATTTTTTAAAATGAATAATACCTTTGCAAAAGTCACTGTTAAGAGAACAAGAAGACAAGCCTCGGACTGGGAGAAAATATGTGTGAAAGATAAATTTGATACAAGACTATTATCTAAAATATACAAAGTACTTTTAAAATTTACCCAAAAAAGAACAAAAAAAATTGAATAAAAAACAGACAAAAGACTTGAAATGATAACTAACCAAAGAAGATATACAGATGATAAATAAGTATATGAAAAATTGGCAAAAGGTCTGAAAGGATGACTAACCAAAGAAGATAAATAGATGACAAATACACATATGAAAAGGATGACTAACCAAGGAAGATATACAAATGACAAAAATCATATGACAAATAAGCATATGCAATAGGGAATTGCAAATTAAAATGATGAAATGCTATTACATATCCATTATAATGGCCAACATCCAAAACATTGACAACATTAAATGCCGACAGTGATATGGAGCAACTGGAACTCTCATGCTGGTGAGAATGCAAAGTGGTACAGCCACTTTAGGAGACAGTTTGGTGGTTTCTTATAAAGCTAAAACATAACCTTTCTTTATAATACAGCAATCACATTCCTTGGTATTTACCCAAATGAGTTGAAATTTACATCCACACAAAAACCTGCGCACATATATTTACCTCTTGAAAAAAACCCAATATACCCTTTTACTAGATAAATGGATAAAATGTAATACAACCAGTCAATGGAATATTTATTCAGCACTAGAAAGAAATGATCTATCAAGCCATGAAAAGATGTGGAGGAAACTTAACTGCATATTATTAAATGAAAGAAGCCACTCTGTAAAGAGAACATACTATATGATTCCAAGTACATGACATTCTAGAAAGGATCAGTGCTTACCAGGGAATAGGGGAGAAGGAGAGATGAATAGGTAAAAAACAGAGGAGTTTTAGGGCAGTGAAACTATTTTGTAATATATAATAATGATATACACATGCAATTATACATTTGTCAACACCCATATAAAATACCAAGAGTGAACCATAATGTAAACCATGGACTTCAGGTGATAATGTAGGATCATTGATTATAATAACTTATCACTCTAGTTCATGATGTTGGTATTTAGGGGTAGATTATGCATATTTGGAGGCAGGAGGTATATGGGAAATATCTATACTTTAGAACCTAAAACTTCTCTAAAAGACTATTTTTAAAAAAGGATGTTGGGACACCCTGGAGAAAAGGGACCATAAATCTAGAAAAACTGTCCCACTACACTCAGAAAGTAATCAGAACCTGAAAAATCCTGGTTTGGTAGTCTTACAAGAATGCAGTAGATAGCAGGGAACATGAAGGAGAAGGTGGGGAGGTGCTGTTCCTGTAGCTCCAAATAGAAAAATCATAGGGAAGATCTTTGATTAATCTAACCTGGTTTATAAGCCTACTCCCTGACTTAATCAGGGGAGTGGGCTATTAAGATTCACCTGCCAAGTATGTCAGTGGACCAACAGGGACATCCCCAAGGCTGAAATCCTGATACTCCCACATAAATCTATAACTAGAGGCCCAATGCACAAACATTTGTGTACTCATGGGGGTCCATCAGTCCGGCCTGTGCCCTCTCACAGTCTGGGACCCCTCAAGATATGTCTATCTGCCAGTTTAGACCCACTCCCCCAGGTATTGGACCTAAGCTGGCAGTCAGACATCCCTTGGAGCCCTTGGGGGATGTCCAACTGATGGCTTAGGTCCACTTCCCACCTAAGTGGCAGTCGGAAATCCTTAGCACTGCTGAGGAGGCAGGAGAAGCTCCTGCCACCACCGCTGAGCTCACAGCCATCTGTCCAGCTTGTGGCTGAGTGGAGTTCCCCCTGTGGGAGCACACTAACCAACAGGGGTCAGCTCCTGGATTGAGTGTCTGCCCATGATGGTCAGTGCATGTCATAATGACTGGTCATTCCTGGTTGTTCTGCTGTTAGAGTCAATTTGCTTATTACCCTTTTATTATATAAAATATGATAAAATGCTAATTTGACCAGACATCCTTCCAGACTAAGCCAGGGCTGTAGCCACAGAATAGAGGCAGCCACGGGCTGCAAAGGCCTACTCTCAGACAAATTTTGTGCAGCAGACCTCTACTTGTTATATAACCACTGTTAAAACCACCAAGGAAGTACCTTTCTGCTGCCCACTATGTTGGCCTTCACCATATTCCCTGGATCTCTCTTTACCATCCAACTATTAAAAGATCAACTCCACAACTCAGCTTGGCTACTATGGCTGACTTACAATTTGATCAATTGGACCACACCGAAATAATTGTTAAATATTTTGACTGGAGTGCTTTCAGGTTGAGGAATTCAGAATGCTTTTACGTACCAACATGCTGAAAGACAATAGAAGCTCTTTATTTAAAACCTTGCCCTATAATCTCTTCACTTGCCTGTTGCATTGCCATTAATAAAGAATTTCAATTGTGTGAAGGATAGAATGGCTAAACATTTTATTGATTCATTGTTAACCAGAGAGCATTGCAGCCTTTTGAAAGATGCAGGCAACTTCTAAACCCACAACTGGCTTCTCCTGAATTAAGAAAAATGCTGTGATTTTATCTACATGATGTCAGATTAGAATCACTGAATAAGAAATAAGCAAATCTGATCTTTCTGGAAGTTTGGGGAAGTTGCAAAAAAAAAAAAAATACAAAAAAGAAAAATGGCCACATTGTTAAGACCCGAGGCTTTGTTTCTAAGACTATCTGAAGCTGACCACAACCTACTGCCCCGAGGGCTTAATGATCAAGGGAGTAAACTTTCCAGGAAGGAGAGAGGCAGGTTTGTATGTTCTTGGGGCAATAGCTGAATGCACAAACAGCCAGATGGAGTGATGCACAGGACAAGGTACAAGAAAAGGGGGCGGAGCTCCCATGCCCTCTCCTGGGGGCCACTCTCCCAGCACCTTCACGTGTTCACCAACCAAGAAGCTCTCCCTAATCGAGGGAAACTTGCTCTGTTAGGTGTCGTTAAGTGTATATTTGACAACATTTGGTCATCATTTAAAAGTGTTTCATTATTTCCAGACAGAAAAGCAACCACTCTCTTATTACACTGCTTCATGATTACAAGTTGTTTGTATTTTCTTCTAGATGTTTCTTAACTCTTTGAATAGAAAACTGCTTTTTATTTTTAGTTAAATATGTTCCCTAAGATGCTAGTGAATTAAAATGTAAATATGGTGACTTCTTTGTATAATTACAACGAGGACAAGATGACTGGTCTGGAGGTAACTAGTTTCATGATATGTAGTCCTGGGAAACTGTTCACCTTTTCTGACTCAACATAACTTTGCTTATAAAGATACCCACTGATTCAGCTACTAAGAGACAATTTTGCTGCCCACTTCAGCTTGTCTTATTCAGACGTTGAAATTGGTGGATCCTGAGATACTTAAAAATTTCTAGTTCTAAATCGTTTGCCTTTGTTACTTTTCTTTATAAGGCTGTGCTAAATACTTCAGTTTCCAGAAGAAAAACTGTTTTGACTGGGGCCAGCTTCACGAGTGTGCAAACCCTGCAGTGGAAGAGGCCATGTGCTCAGAGGGTCCTGTACTTAGTTTAATGCAGGGCTGTCCACCATCTTGAAATTCTTAATAAATTTTGAACCCGGGTCTTGCATCTTCATTTTTCACTGAACCTGTTTTGATTTTGCCTTTCATCCCTGAAAGTGGCGTGTGGTGAATACATGGTTGAAGTTAGGGAAAAGCTGTAATGGGTAAAGTGAATGCTGGGTACATGCACTGGGCATGTGCGCTTGTAATCTAAAGGATGATGAAGTCTTTGGGACAGTTCAAGGGAGGAGACTCTTAGGAGTAATCAGTCCTATACAAGGCTTTTCAAAATACTTTTATAAATCAGAAGAGTTGTTGCCTATGGAGAGTAAGCTGGGTTGGGATTAAGTGGGAAGAAGCATATGGGAACTCTCTGGGGTGACATAATGTTTTATATCTTGATTGGAGTTTTTATGTTTTTTGAAAAAACTCAGCAAAAACACACATGAAATTGTGCATTTCATTGTTTGTAAATGTTATATCAAGAGAAAACCTATTGAACTCTAGTTAATGATATTTAGTATGTTAGTGCCTGCAATTTTGTTGCTTGAAATGCATCGAAACTGAGATGGATGAAGGTGTGGACAAGGGATGGATGGATGGATGGATAAATAGATAATGTGATAAGGCCAGTAGAGTAAAATACTAATGGAAAACTTTTTTTAAAATAATAAACTGTTGGGAAAATATACTTTCAAAAGAAAAAAGCAGTTTCCATTTGTTTATAAGATTTACAGTGCCAACATTTCAGTGGACTTGGCAGTTACTGAGACAGAACAACTAAGCCAATAGCTGAATTGTGTTTTGCTTAAACTAAAAATTCAAAGATGCTCTTTTCAGTTTTTGTATGTCCTTAAAAAGTGTATGAAGAATGTTTGTAAAGTGAAAGAGATTTCTTGTGCTCATCTTAAATCCATCTAGTGCTTGCATGTGCCTAAGAATGCTAGTCCCAGGAATGATCTATAATGCATGGAGTGTATGCTCTCAGCAGTGTTTTTCCTCTTTTCTTGACGTCACTTGGCATTTGTAAGGGTTGCCAAGGTAATGACCAGACACATCTAAAGACAAGCCTGCAAGAAAGAACAGCATACTTATTTTTTCCCTTTCAGTATCAAATATATTTAAAATTCATAACACATTCAGTTTAATAAAATTCTACTTCACAGAAAAACAAAAGTTCACAGTAAAGAACTCTTCCCACTCCACACCCCTTTTTTGCAGCTCTGCTTTTAATTACTGTTGTGTGTGTGTGTGTGTGTTTAAATATATGTAAACTTTTAAATATGCTACAGTTTTTACCTGAGGAATAAAGTGTGAGGAGGTGTTGGTTGTATTTCATAAAATCATTTTGGTAAAGTTAGTAGAAAGACCTGGTTTATCTCAATTGTAGGCCGGCAAAAAACCAGGATCTGTTTAAAAAGGAATATTTTAAACTTCTTGAAAAGTAAATGACCTTAGTAAATTAGTTAAGGAATAATTTGGGAGTTATCAATCAACATGGTTAATTGATATGTTTCCAACGGAGCAGATCTCTCACATTACACTGATTCCAACCTTTATACCCCTTAGATTTAAAAAAAAAATACATTTTATTGTTTTTTTTTATAGAGAGGAATAGAGAGGGATAGAGAGTTAGAAACATCGATGAGAAAGAAACATCGATCAGCTGCCTCCTGCACACCCCTGACTCGGGATGTGCCCGCAATCAAGGTACATGCTTTTGATCAGAATCGAACCTGGGACCTTTCAGTCCACAGGCGGATGTTCTATCCACTGAGCCAAACCAGTTTTGGCCCCTTAGGTTTTCTTTTCTTTTTTTTTTTAATCTTTATTATTCAGATTATTATATTTGTTTTTCTTTTTTCCCCTCCATACCACCCCTCCACCCAGCTCCCACCCTTCCCTCCCTCCCATTGATCTCATCCATAGGTGTATGATTTTTGTCCAGTCTCTCCCTGTACACCCCGCACCCCTTTCCCCCTGAGAATTATCAGTTCACTCCCTTTCTGTGCTCCTGATTCTATTATATTCACCAGTTTATTCTGTGGATCAAATTTTTAATTCACTTAATTTTTAGATTCACTTGTTGATAGATATGTATTTGTTGTTCATAATTTTTTGACTTTACTCTTTTTCTTCTTCCTCTTCTTAAAGAGTACCTTTCAGCATTTCATATAATACTGGTTTGGAGTTGATGAACTCCTTTAGCTTTTTCTTCTCTGTGAAGCTCTTTATCTGCCCTTCAATTCTGAATGATAGCTTTGCTGGATAGATTATTCTTGGTTGTAAGTTCTTGCTATTCATCACATTGAATATTTCTTGCCACTCCCGTCTGGCCTGCATCGTTTCTGTTGAGAAATCAGCTGACAGTCCTATGGGTGCTCCCCTGTAGGTAATGAACTGTTTTTCTCTTGCTGCTTTTAATATTCTCTCTTTGTCTTTTGCTCTTGGTATTTTAATTATGATGTGTCTTGGTGTGGTCCTCTTTGGATTCCTTTTATATGGGGTTCTGTGTGCTTCCTGGACTTGTAAGTCTATTTCTTTCACCAGATGTGGGAAGTTTTCAGTCATTATTTCTTTAAATAGGTTTTCAGTATCTTGCTCTCTCTCTTCTGGCACTCCCACAATTCTGATGTTGGTACATTTGAAGCTGTCCCAGAGTCTCCTTACATTATCTTCACATTTTTGGATTCTTTTCTCTTCTTGCTTTTCCAGTTGAGTGTTTTCTGCTTCTTTATATTTCAAATTTTTGACTTGATTCTTGCCTTTCTCTAGTCTGCTGTTAGGACTCTATAATATTTTTTATTTCAGTCAGTGAATGTTTAATTTCTAGTTGGTCCTTTTTCATCTTTAGTTGGACCTTTACCATCTCTAGTTGGCTCTTTTGCATCTCTAGTTGGTCCTTTTTTATCTCCTCTTGGCTCTCGCTAAGTTTATCCAACTTTTCTAGCATATTCTTGAAAAACCTTATAAGCGTGATTTTGAACTCTATATCCAGTCATTTTTTTTCCTCCATTTCTTTTGTTTGTGATCCCTTCCCTTGTCTCAGCATTTTCACTATGCCGGGGAAACTTCTGTGTTGAATTCAGCCTTATAATGCCAGACTTGCAAAACCGAAGAAGCCTCTGTTGAGATTGGGATGGGTGGAGTCTCAGGGCTTAAAGGACCGCCTTGCCTTCCAGTCGGCCCCGCCCTCCACGGCCCTGAGTCTCACGTGACTGGGTAATGGCTGGAGCGGTCCTTGTGCCTCTAACCGCTGCCTTTCCAGCTCCCCTGCGCACCAGGACCACAGGAGTCTAGGTCCCCAGGGTTTCGCCAGAAACAGGGGCTTAGTGGAGTCAGAAGTGGCACAGTTGGGAGGGTCTGTCTCCCGCCCACTTGCGAAAGCCAGCGGCACAATCAGCAATCTGTCCTCCGCACAGTGCCGTGTGTGCCGCCACCAGCCCTCTGATCTTTTGCGACTCCCCTAAATTTCTGTACACCTCTCCCTTTTCACAGTCCAAACTCACCCTGTATGAGTTTCGGTTGGATCTGGGGTTTAGTGTCGTAAGAGAAGGGGTTCAATGACGTTGGGAGTCTCCGTTTCCCTCCCGCCGCCAGAAAAAGCCAGCCAGGTACTCCGACACCCGCTCTCTCAGTGCGCGCCTCCGTACCTCAGCTTTTTGCAGCTCCTCTGGGTTTCTGTGAGCCCCTCTCTTTCCTTCTAGCTGTAGAACTTCCACTCAGCCAGCTTTCCTGTGGTTCTGGATGATGTTCGTTCTGTCTTTGTTGTAGTTTTGAAAATAGTTGTAGTTTTGAAATTGTTGTGGGAGGCAGCAGTGTAGGTGTTTACCTATGCCGCCATCTTGGATTCTCCCCCCCTTAGGTTTTCTTAATAACCCATTGTGAATTTCATGACTGAATATATAAAATTTTTTTTGCCATAATTTCTCTATTTAGCCTTAACCACTTCTTGGGTAAAAGATTCGATAAACTTAGTACCAAGGGTGTAAGAATGTAGCATAAGGTTTTTATGCATCTTAAATGTAAGACTCAAGCTTCAAATCATGTGCACGTTTGGTATGGAATTTAAAAAATTCTGTCTCTGATCCGACAGTTCACCTTTTCCCTGACTTCCAGGACTAGATCGGGCCCCTCTCCTGAGTATTCACCACAGACCTCTGGTTTAGGCCATTTTCTTTTCTTGTTTTTTGTTTGTTTGTTTGTTTTTTGTTTTTAATTTCTACTTTGAAACTCCTCCAGCTTCATAATGTCTTCCCAAGTAATCAACATTTCATGTGCATTCAAACAGGTTATAGTTTGATTCTTAAATGAATGGATTAGTATATGTCCAGTGGTAACATCTTCATGGGATGGAGAAATTGCTGGTGTAGGAAAAGGGCAAAGGAGAGAAAAATTACTATTTGAAACACCCACTGGGTTGTGTTAGCTTTCTCCAATTTTCTGTTTTGTTTGAATTTTAAGGGTAAGAGGCATCTCTTCATGAATCTCTATGGGAAACTTTATGAAAGTGAATCTGTTGCTGAGTACTGATGGAGCCCCTGAACTGGTGCCTGGTTCTGCACTGAACCAGTGTCTGCGCCTTCCTGCGACTTTCCCATGTACCACGCTTCAGAGACATGTGAAGAAAACCAGTATGCCCCTCTGACGCAGGCACAATCCACCCTTCCCTAAGCTCCCATTGCTCATGGATTCTCTGGCTTCGGGTTTCCTTCCTTTAGTGCAACCAGCTCAGATCTCCTGTCTTTCCTTCCTTTAGTGCAACCAGCTCAGATCTCCTGTCTGGCTTCACCAACACCAGTTCTGCACCTCCATAGCCAGCCTCTCACCTGCCAGGTTTGCTTATTTCTGTCAGATTGCTCCCTCTCAGAAAGCCTCTTCCCACTGAGGACCTGCCCTGGAACCTTCCTTCTCCACTCTTTCAGTCTTCTCACCAAAGGAAAGGAGTAGATTTTTTGCAGGTAAACTTAAAAAGTACAGAGAGAGCTACTGCGTGGAGCTCACAGAGAATAGAGTTGAGAGCTGTGTGACCTCGGGCTAATTACTTAACCACTCTGAATCTGTTTTCTCTTCAGTAAAAGAGAGAAGATAATGTTCACTTCACTAGATTATTAGAGGGATGAAATAAGGGAGAACCTTACACATAGAAGGCTATGAAAAAGATGGTAGCCATTATTATTTTGAGATTATTTCTGAATTATCTTTGTAATATTTGTGTGGAAGTCTGAGCCTTGATTTAAAAACAACAACAACAAGGAAATAAGTCAGTTTGACCTATAGAAATTTAAAGTGAAAATGAAGAAATGACTCATAGCCAATCTATTATTTACACTTCTTACTTTTATGCATGCTCATTCAACTAGCATGCATGAAATGCTTTCTATTTGCCAGGTGTTATGCTGGCAATAGATAGCTGAGTAGATGGTCGTCTCCTCCAGACACTTGCAATCTAGTTGAGAAGACAAACATATAAATAATCATTTAGTGTTATGTGACAAATATTGAAACATGAGAAGCCCTTGGCTCTTCCTGGGAAGGCCTGGAGAGGCCAAACCCCTGCTCTCAGTGCCCTATAGGAGCAACAGAGCAAAGAGGAAAGCTTTTACACTATTGAGCTAGCCAAGATTGAAAACTGGTGGCCTATGGGCCATATTAGAACTGCATGCTTGTCTTGTTTAATTTATAGTAAAGGGTTTCAAAAACTAAGAATCCTATCTAATGAAAGAGTAATACGCAAATTAACAATCATTCCACCACACCCATAAGCCATGCCCACCAGCCAATCAGAAATAAGTATGCAAATTAATCCCAACCAAGATGACTGCGGCCACAGAGTGAGCAGGAGGGAGGCTTGGGTTCCTCAGCAATGGAGGAAGCCAAGCTTTCCACACACCTTGGCAGGCCCAGGCATCCACTCAAGGGTACAAAGTTTCAATTATAGAATATAAATAAATCCCAACAAAAATGGCGGCAGCCACAGAGCTGGAGAGAGCAAGAGGCTAGGGTTGCTCCTGGTGATGGAGGAAGCCAACCTTCTACAGCCCTGGCCTGTCTTGACCTCCACTTAAGGCTACAAAGTTTCAATTGTAGAAGATAAACAAATCCTAGATCCCAGGGCCTCCACTTGGGTCACCAGGGGTTGTGGCCAGCCTACAAACCACCACCGGCCCCTTGTCTAGGCCACCTCATACTCCAAAGTAATCCACACCCTGATCTGGGACACCCTTCAAGGCAAACCAGCCAGCCCCCACCCATGCACCAGGCCTCTATCCTATCTAATAAAAGAGTAATATGCAGTTTGACCATCACTCCAACACACAAGTTGGCTGCCTCCATGTGGTCACAGATCCTGCCCCCATGAGGACACAAGATGGCCACCACAGATGGCCAGCAGGAGAGGGCAGTTGGGAGGGACCAGGCCTACAAAGGAGGGCAGTTGGGGGTGATCAAGTCTGCAGGGGAGGGCAGTTAGGGGTGACCAGGCTGGCAGAGGAGGGAAGTTGTGGGTGACTGGGCCTGCAAGGAAGTGCAGTTGGGGGGGACCCAGGCCTGGAGGGGTGGGTAGTTAGGGATGACCAAGCTTGCAGGGGAGGACAGTTAGGGACAATCAGTCTGGCAGGGGAGTGGGTAGAGGGTGGTGATAAGGCTGACAGGCAGAAGCAGTTAGGGGTAATCAGGAAGGCAGGTAGATAAGCAGTTGGGAGCCAGCAGTCCTGGATTGTGAGAGGGATGTCTGACTGCCCGTTTAGGCCCAATCAGGATCGGGCCTAAACGGGCAGTCAAACATCCCTCGAGGGGTCCCAGATTGGAGAGGGTACAAGCTGGGCTGAGGGACACACACCCCTGGTGCATGAATTTTGTGTACCGAGCCTCTAATAACTTACATAAAAGTTCAGAAATATAGATTTTCCTGAAAGAATTATGAGATCTTGTAATTCTAGACTATAAGTAATTGAATCTATACTTGCTGCTTTTAGTTTGTTTTATGATCAAACCACTTGAGCCATTTGACCTACCTGTCCTCTGTGGGCATTTGAGATTTCAGTCTTTCATGCAGACACACTTGGGTCCAAACCCAACTTTTACCACTGACTGAATGTGTTGCCTTCAACACCTGACCCTCAGTTATAGTCTGCTCATGGTATAGTATGAATAATACCACCACCTTTGCCTTTTTTTAGAAAGTAATGCAAGCTGTGTGGCTCAGTGGTTGATAATCGACCTATGAACCAGGAGGTCATGGCTTGATTCCCCTTTGGGGCACATGCCCAGGTTGTGGTTCAATCAATCCCCAGTGTGGGGCTATGCAGGAGACAGCTGATCAATGACTTGTGCTCATCATTGATGTTTTTATCTCTCTCCCTTTCCAAAATCAGTAAAAAAATATATATATATTTTTAAAAAGAGTAGATGCTAGAAGAGCATGGATTGGAGCAGTGCTTTTTAAAATTTGCCCAACAAATGACTTTTATTAGTATCACATAATTTACTACTCATGTGAATGACCTGTAGAATGTGCTCTTTCAAAGTCATAGTACTGTCATTTAATACAATCCCAATACTGTAGTCAACAATAGTCACGTGTGACTACTTATATTTAAATTAATTAAAATTCAGGTCCTCAGTCACACTAGTCACATTTGAGGGCTTAATTAAGTGTGCAGTGTGGCCTGTGGCTACCTTAGTGGATAGTGCAACTGTAAAACATCTCCATCATTATGGGAAGTTCTTTTAGATAGTGTTGTAGACAACATTGTTTCATAAATCCACTGATCATCTAGGGGATGCAATTTTATTTGTTCTACTACATTTTATTGTTTAGGACTCCATGTCTTTAAAAGTAGGTGTTAACTTCCTTCACCCTAGTTGGTTGGGCTCAGTGGTTGAGCAATGATCTATGAACCACTGTTTGATTTCTGGGCAGGGCACATGCCTGGGTTGCAGGCTCAATTCCCTGCAAGTGTGAGGTGTGCAAGAGGCAGCCAATCAATGATTCTCTCTCGTCATTGATGTCTCTATCTTCTCTCCCTCTCCCTTCCTTTCTGAAATCAATTTTATACACACACACACACACACACACACACACACACACACACTTCTAGACAATTAAGATGCAAATTATTTTTATTTAATAGAGATACAAATTATTCATGTCCAATAGAAATCTTTTGGTTTTATTATGCTGTGGAATATTAGCCAGTTTCCCATTCTTTATCTTACTTTGCAATTTACTCAACATTTTTTTCTTTCTTTGCTAAGACATAACACACATGCATGCAGGCATGCACGCAGGCATATACTCAGGCACGCACGCAAACACACACAATCTCCTATCTTCCTCCTTTGAACTAGCTTGTTTCTTCATAAATGAGACAAGTAAATTTGGACAAATTTATTTGTGTAAAGATTATGTTTCTAACT
Organism: Lasiurus cinereus; assembly: GCA_011751065.1. NCBI lineage: Eukaryota > Metazoa > Chordata > Mammalia > Chiroptera > Vespertilionidae > Lasiurus > Lasiurus cinereus. The sequence continues at coordinate 30,249,774 of JAAGEH010000045.1, read as the reverse complement.
TTTAAAGATTTGTGCTTTGACAGGGGCAAACTATTTAAATTTATATTTTGGGCAAACTATTTAATCTGCAAAGCCTCAGTAGACCCATCTATAAAATGAATAATTTCTAAAATAAAGACTTTCCTCGTAGGGTTCTTGAGATAACAATTATAAAATATTTAACACAGCTCTTGGCATGTAAAAATTGCTAAATAAATGCTAGGTATTATTATTTAGGAAGGCTTTATCAATTGTATTTCTAGATGTCTAAGCCTCTTAATTCCTATTTTTATGGCCCTCCGTACAAATGCTGGAAGTTCCAAATGTATTCTGTGCACAATGTCTGTATCTCCCCACTTTGGCTTCACTACTCAGCACGTTTTCTTCCTTTCTGCAACAATGGGAGAGGATCTCTGGCCAATATCTGGCTTCAGTTTGTAAGAGAAAGTCTTCCAGGCCCAGAACAACTAGAAACCTTCCCCTGCAGGCACTCTATCTCCTCTCCCTCCCCTTCTCCTCCACTCTTTCCAGCTAGCAAAAGTCATTGACTCCATACTTCCTGCCTTGCACTGTAAACACTCTCTCCAGCTGCTGCCTGCAGTCACTCCACGTTTAACTATTTAAATGCTGAAGACCCTTTTCCAAGAACAGTGCACATACTTACAACATTGTTATCCTCTGAGTTTAAAGAAGTGTTCACAGGCCTGGCAGGTGTGGCTTAGGGGTGATGAGCATCTAAGAGGTCATGGTTCGATTCCCGGCTGGTGCACAATCCTGACTGATGAATCCCTGCCATCATCGGTGTTTCTATCTCTCTCTCCCTCTCCCTTCCTTTCTCAGAAATCAATAAAAACATTTAAAAAAAGAGAATTGTTCACAGAATTTTCCTCCATTTCCCTTAAGCCTCTTTACGTTCCCTATTCTACGACATCCATTTGTACCATTCAAATACAAAATTATTTGTTGTTGTTGTTAATTCTGAGAATGGTGCCAAGAATATTTTTTCTACAGCTCAGAACTGTATATTGAGAATCTTCTATATGTGTCACATTATAATTTATTTATCACCTAAGGAACTACTCAGCAAGGAAAAGAGAGAAGAAGATTTTATTCTTTGGTTTTCCAAGTTTGTACACTAGACTTAGAAAATTCAACCTAGAATGTAACTTGACAGGGTCCTGCCACAGAATCACCATTCAGACTTTTGCAATAAAGAAAATAAAGACAGTGTTGAGTTAGAGAGAGGATAAAATAGACATGTGCCTGAAAGAGATCAATAGACCATTCAAATATCGTTATAGCGTGGCTCTCAGGGGTCATTAGAGTAGTCCTTAGCATTATGGGCCTAGAAACTTCCATGTTTGGTTTAAACATTAGAATTTTGTGAGGGATGTTTTCGTCATTTATCTACAAATTGGAATGTAACATGTTTTCTCTTCAGTGATACTGGAGTGGAGAGAGGCAAAGAAATCTTGAATTCAGCTTGAAGCCAAATATTCATATCTTGCTGTTGACTGACAACACCACATGGAGCACTAAGTTTCATTACAGAACTTATATTCTATTTATATTGTGAGTTGCATCCGAAAGTAAGCAAATTGTCCTGAACACATTGTCCGATAGTAACACTTCCTTATGATGTCCAGGTGAACTAGACCAATTCCATCTGTGTCATTCTCAGTTCTGAACTTTCTAGCTTTAAACCGAGGGCAAGTTGCTCAACCTTCTTGTTCTTGGTTTCCTCATCTGTGAAATGGGGATAATGATAGCAACGACCTGATGGGATTGTTGTGAGGATTAAATATAAGAAGAGCACTATAGTGTCTGCTATAGTGTAAGCAACTCGGTGTTAACAACTATGTTAATTTTATTGCTATTATTAAGCCATTTTACCTGAACTCACTGTGTGCTATAAGAATGACTTTTGAATATTTGTATAGAAGTTAGCATATTGTAAATATGAATGGGTATTCAATACCAGGCGTTTGTACTAAATAGCAATAAAACCCAGCAATGGAATCAACCTCACTTCTTTAAATAGAAAAGCAAAGCTTGAAGGGATAGGAACAGTTTCATCATTTAAAAATGTGACCATTTGAAAGTCTGTTCTTTACCAAGAACCAAGAAATGATCTAAGTCAAATGCTAAACTCTGTGTATCATTTTGCTAGGCCTGCCTCAACAAAATGCCACAGACTGGATGCTGTAAATAACAGAAAAGGCATTTTTCACAGTTCTGGAGGTTGGGAGTCCAAGATCAAGGTGCTGGCAGAGTTGGTTTCTGGTGTGGCCACTCTCCTTGGTTTGAAGATAGCCACCATCTTGCTGTACATATACTTCTACTTTCTGTGGTATTAAACAAGTTTTAAGTATATGTAATGCAATCCATTTTGAAATACCATTGTTACCACATATTGAGCCTGCAACTTATTTCCTTCTTCTGACCTTTTAAAATATATATATATATATATATATATATATATATATATATATATATATTTAATTGATATTTTTATTGATTTCCAGAGAGGATGGAAGAGGGAGAGAGAGATAGAAATACCAATGATGAGAGAGAATCACTGACGGGCTGCCTCTTGTACGCCCCACACTGGGGATTGAGCCCGAAATCTGGGCATGTGCCCTGACCAGAATCGAGCCAGTGACCTCCTGGTTCCTGGGAAGATGCTCAGCCACTGAGTCACACCAGTTGGGCTTTTCTTCTTGCCTTTACTAACACACGGAAAGCTATCCCACAGAGTTCCAGAGAAAAAATAGAAATTGTTTTTGAAATTAAAAAGAGCATAGAATCATTCGGTGATGATTAGGAGAAAATGTTAACATGATTGAAAAACAAAATACCGTAAGGTAAAATCTATTTCAGAACATACCTTCTGGCCCTTATGCATACCTTTAGGATTACCTACACAAAGCTGAATTACACACACACACACACACCTTGTGCTAAGGAAAGCTATAGATATTTATGCTCATTTCGCTTAACAATGCATCTGTGTAGAACCTAAAACTATGGTTGGTTACTTTTACTCTGAACACGAAGTAGAAATGAATCCAGACAAAACATGAAGTGTGCTTTCCCAGAGTCCTATCCTGCCATAGAACACAGCGAATGTTGTCCTCTGGGAGAGAGACGAGCCATTGAAATTCAGAGAACAGATTCTTAACACTGGCAAGCTATTTTTAGCTCAAGCTGTAGCTTAATTTGGAATCCAACCAGTTAAGGTCTTGCCTTTTTCTTGGATTGATTTTTTTTTTTTAATGGCAGTAGATAGCTCTACATATGGAGAAAGAGTTCTTCAAAAATAGCATTTTTAAATGTTCTTGAAGAATATATATTTTAAAACTCATAGAAAAAGTATTCATGTGAGAGCTTGGAAAGTTTTTAAAATCTGTGGTCGGTTGTGTTTAGAGTCTCAGTGTATGGCCCTAAAAGAAAAAGAAAGAAAGAAAGAAAAAAGATGCACTTAATTGGTTAATTCAACCACAATGCTAATGGGGTATGCCAACCTGCTCAGCTACCTGATAGAATAGCAATGCTACCTTGATGTCAGGTGCCTGGCCTGGGAGGCCTGAGCCAAATAAGGATGTGGGGAGTTTCTGGGCTTACTGGAGACTGTGCTACTCATGCTGGGCTTAAGGGGTAGCTGATTCTATCAGCCATGATGACTTATCTGCTGCAAGGACCGCTGCTCTTTTTTATATATATGTGTGCTATTTTTTAATTGATTTTTTTAGAGAGAGAGGAAGGAAGAGGGATAAGAGATAGAAACATCCATGAGAGAAATATAACAATTGGCTGCCTCTTGCACAACCCCTGCTGAGGATCTGGGCATGTCCCCTAACCAAGAATTGAGCCAGGGACCTCTTGATTCATAGGTCAATGCTCAACCACTTAGCCACACCAGTTGGGCAGGACCCCTGCTCTTGACTGTCCATCAGAGTGGTCTAAATTCAAATTCTAATAAAATAAAAATTAATGTCCTCAGTCATGGTAACCACATTTCAAATGCTCAGTAGCCATATATGTCAAGTGAGCTGCTATATTGAATAGTGTAGAATCTTTCCATTGTAAAAAAAATTCTACTTTTTTTTTTAACAAATACATATATAAGGCTTACTATTTACCAAGTGCTATTTTAAGCACTATATAAGTTTCATCTTATCCTCATAATAACCCTATTGGCTGATATAATTACCCCCATTTTCCAGATGAGGAAACTGAGGTGCAGAGACATTAAGTAAGTGATAAACCCCAGATATGAACCCAAGCATTCTGACTTCAGAGCCTATGGTCTTAACCACACTTAATTTGGCCCTTACGAAGATTCATGTGATTTTGAAGAACAGTTTCACCTCACTCATCAAATCAGGAAAGTTGACCAAATGCTATCTAAGGTCCTTTCCACTGCCAATGGTCTAGGACAGTTGTCGGCAAACCGCGGCTCGCGAGCCACATGCGGCTCTTTGGCCCCTTAAGTGTTCTTACGCCACTTCAAAATAGACTCGCCCAGGCCAAAAACCGACTTCTGCGCATGGGCCACGAAGTTTCAATCGCACTGTACGTGCGTGACCTCATGTAGTATTTTGGAGAAGAACCACACCCAAGGGGCCAAAGAGCCACATGTGGCTCCCGAGCCAGGGTTTGCCAACCACTGGTCTAGGATATAGTTACTTACACAGTTGTTGTTGAGTGCCCACTCTTGGTAGGGACTATATTCGATGCTGCAAACAAACAAAGCAGATATAAGCCCTTGTCCTCATAATGAGAGAAGCAGACAGGATTCAAACACATAAGTAACAAGTGCAACGGGAAGCAACGTGACAAAAGGTTGGCTTTTGGTACTGAGCGTGTTCGAACAGTCAGAGACACCAGACATGGCTCTTTTGAGCAGGCAGCCAAGAGGAGGGGAGATCAGGGAACCTCCACTGTCCTGGCTGCACAGCCCACCTGCCCTGTGGTGGGGTGTTTACCATGGGTCTCAGTGGATGGGGGACAGGGGGACAGTGAGGCTGGAGGCTGTGGGTGAGCAGGGCCACAGAGAAACAAAAATTTGCCCTCCCTCAGGGCACTCCTCTCCTCGGTTTGCCCAGATTCATGTCTCCTGGGCAACCAGTGCATGTGCCTACGTCAGAGTTAAAAATGGAACATAGGCTAACATCTGTAATGGGGACCAAAAATAATTTGGGTCTTAGCCCATGCACAGCTTACACACGGGGGATAGCTGAGCGCATGCCTATGTCAGTAATGTCAGCGTGCGACAAGGCAAGTGTGTGCAAAATTTCAGCTAGAGAATCGAGGCAGGAAACTTCAGGTTAGAAAATGATTTGCTTCAGAGCTTCAGACTGCAGACTCCACTCCAGAAAGAGCACTGATTTTCAACTCTGTGGGTGGGATATTTTGTTAAGGGGAAAAAAAATTAAAAAAAAAAAACACGAAAAAGAGCAAATAGAAACCCATTCTGAAGAGGCTTCTATTCCTCCTCTCATTTTCTGCTGTAGGTTTTCCCCAAGGCTCGGGCTTCTGTGTCTTTTGCTTCAGCAAACACATTCCAGCTCATGGCTTTAACCAGCTCATCAGTAGATGGTACAAATGCAGACAGAAGCCAACAGGGAGATATCCTTCTCTAGTCTTGAACCTGGATACCAGGAAGAAGGATTACCTTCTGAGGGTTAACCACTGATTAAGGGCAGTAGCTCAGAACCGTGATTGGTCCTATAGAGGTACCTTAAAACTGGGTTTGCAAACACAGTACCTTTAGCAATAGAACTAAGGGACTCAGGCTGGGCAGAGACCGTTATCAACTGAGGACTGAACTGCTGCCATTAGTCCAGCTAATTAGTCCTTTTTCCTGTTTTTCTTTTCTTTTCTTTTTTAAGGGAAGTCAGAAATCTGAATCTTGGCGTGAAATGTGGGCAATTAATGTTATTAAGTGGCACAAGATGTCTGAAGGGACAGATGTCTTTTGCTGTTTAGACTTGATAGTCTTGTTATAGCTAAAGAAAGAGACTGCCTATTCGGAGGGGAGTGGCCTGAAGAAAAGCATAATGAAGGGAAGGTGAACAAGAGGGAACAGAGGTGAAGGGCCTCTAATTCTGCAATACTGGGTGACAAGGGCGAAAGAAACTACTCCACATAGTAGGTGCAAGTTGAGTTTCGGGTGTGGAGATGGCCTCAGCTAACCATGGTTTGATAACACCAACCACCAGCTAATTAACCAGCTAATTCTACGCACACTGGTTTGGTGCTCACCGTGCTACGTCTGCTTATAGTTTGGTTTCCCAAGATCTGTCCACAGATAGAGAATGCAAATCTGAACACGCACTTTATCTGGTAGTTTTACTTCACTTCCCAAAATAATAAGTGTGCATTCTAATTGTACAATTTTGGTGAAACTAAGTATGTCCCCCAGGACCTCCTGGCCTAAGACATGCTTGAAAATTAAATTTCTATGTGATAATCATATGTATAACCAGGTGTTATGTCTGGAATCACTCATTCCTCCAAGGAGCCTTGGCTTCTGGAGTGGGAAATGGTATTTAAAGGCCACAATCTGTGCTGTTATTACAACTAGGCCTTTTCAGTGGTCAGAGCAGGAAAGTACATATTTCTGGAAATTAAAAAAAAAAATTACAGGCTTGTACTCATATCTCCAGTTCAAATCTAACATTATAGGGAATATATATGTACTACTGTGGAAAATCTTAATTACTAACAAATAAGTTATTTGCTTTATTATGCAATATAAAAAATAGTTTCAGCCCAGCCAGTGTGGCTCAGTGGTTGAGTGTTGACCTATGAACCAGGAGGTCATGGTTTGATTTCCAGTTAGGGTGTATGCCCAGTCTGTGGGCTCAATTTCTCTCTCTCCCTCCCTTTTCCTTTCTCTTTGAAATCAATAAAAATATATTTAAAATAGCTTTAAAATAATATTAATATTACTGTTAACAATGAAACTATTTAATGCATGGTTTATGATTAAACATGCAGCAATTATTTTCTCTGGATAGTTATATCTCCAACTTGAAGTAGAGTGAAAAACTATAAAATATTCATTTAAATTTTTAAATTTTTAATTGATTTGTGTGTATGTGTGTGTGTGAGAGAGATTTGTTGTTCCACTTATTTATGCATTCATTGGTTAATTCTTGTGTGTGTCCTGACCAGAGATCAAATCTGCAATCTTGGTGTATTGGGACTATGCTCTAACCAAGTGAGCTACCAGGCCAAGGTCCAATTTTTTAAATTAAATTTTAGAGGTTACTTTTTTCTTTTTTGATTTATATTTTGGATATGTAACATGATAATAAGATGCCAAATCTAAAACTGTATAATAAAGTATACTCTGGGAGGAATTACTTCCAACTGCATTTTTATTAGTTTTGATTTAGCTTTGTAGTGTTTCTTTTTGAAATTATAAATAGATAGATATTTTAATCTTATCCCTTTTATACCCAACACTAAGAGGAGGGGGATCTTGGGAGCCTACACTGCCCAGGATGCTGCCACTCCAGTGAGGGGACAGCTATGTCCCATGTCTCCCAAGTGGTGTGTTTGCCATAGGTCTGTGTGGGTGAGAGCATCATGGTTATATCTTTTCCTTTTGGAAATAACAGTTCAAATTCATCATGGATGAAGCAAAAGCATCAGCCTTCTCCTCGAACTAACTCTGCCTTCAAGCCTTCCTCAGAGCTTCAGTTCTCCTAATCTCCCAGTATCAAAACTTTGGTCAACTTGGCCCTATCTGGTTTGGCTTAGTGGATAGAGTGTCAGGATTCAGTCTGTGGTCAAGGGCATATGCCCAGGTTGAGACTCAATCTCCAGTAGGGGGCATGCAGGAGGTAGCCGATCAATAATTCTTTCTCATTGTTGATGTTTTTCTCTCTCTCCCTTCCTCTCTGAGATCAATTAAAAAAATATTTAAAAAAAACACACAAACTTTGGTCAACTTGGACCCCTCTGTTGTGTGTAGTCTTCACACTTTATTAATCACCATGACATTTAATGTTAATATTTTTTAACATCAACCATAAGCCAAACATGGAACAAATAAGACATGATTGGTGATTTCAAGGAGTTTATATTACAGAAAGGAAGATATGGAATAATTAAATGACTCTAGTATAGTGAAGAGCTGTAATCAAAATAGGCTGGAGATGTTTTGGGAAAACAAAGGGAGTACAGAAAATTCTAATAAGAAGGACTTCATACCCTGTTTCCCAGAAAATAAGACAGTGTCTTATATTAATTTTTGCTCCCAAAGATGTGCTAGGTCTTATTTTCAGGGGATGTCTTATTTTTCCATGAAGAAGAATACGGTACACATTTATTGTTGAACAAAAAAAAAAAAGGAAATTTATTACCTGTATACGGTACGGTAGTAGTTGTCATCATAAACCAGCTCACTGATTGGCCACAGCGCAGCCAGAGCTGTTCAGGCAGTGCAATATCTCTTTAAATCATGAGTCAGATGCCTTACAGTAGCTTTGGGGGCCTTATGTTCCGGGGAGGCCTTATTATCGGGGAGGTCTTATTTTCGGGGGGATGCCTTATAATACAGTGAGAGGCAAAACTGGAAGTAGGTCTTATTTTCGAGGGATGTCTTACTTTCAGGGAGACAGGGCAGAGGAGGTAATGCCTGAGCTTAATTTTGGGAGAAGCACTCCTAATGCTAAAGATAAACACTGTTAATATTTTAGGGTTTTTTTGTTTGTTTGTTGACTAATGAAGCGGGGGAGAGAAAACATACACTTTTTAATTTAAAAAGTGGGAGTAGAATTTAATTAGGAGAAAAAGAGAATGAAATTGGGAGAAAGAGGATTCCAGGCAGAGGGAGCTCAAAAGTAAGTAAGAGTAGGATGTGTTCCAAGAACTACAGATAGTTTCAATATGCTTGGTGTGTCATAGTTTGGCAGAAGGAGGAAGGTACAGACCTGATGGTGAATTTTTTTGTCTACTCATCATGAACAATTTTGTTTTGTTTTGTTTTGTTTTTAACCTGAACTCTCTGGGAAGCCCTCAAAGGATTTAAAATTGTGTAGTGATGTAATCAGAATTGCATTTTAAAAAGATCACCCTGGAGGTTGGTCAGAGAATGATAATGGAATGAAAGAGGAAAACCCTGTCGGCAGGACTAATGCAATAATACAGGGAAGAAATGACGAGTGCCTGAACTAAGGACAGTGGCAGAAAAGGTGATGGTAAGAAAACTGACATGAGAGACATGAAGGAGACAGAACTGATGAGAATTGGCGAGTGGTTGGTGACTCTAGGACACTCAGACTTCTGGTTTGGCTAACCGAGTGGGTGGTATCACTTAAAATAGGAGCACAAGAGGAGAAGCAACAGGTTGGAGGATGAAGAGCAATAAGGAGGGTATCCCAGTGGAGTACCACTGTGAGAACATTATTCCTTCAACATGTATTTATTGAGCATCTATGTAAAAGACACAATTTTTCTAGGGATAGAAATAGATTGTAAGAAGGGCAAGAGGGTGCAACAGTTTATTTACAATAGAGAGAGAATTAGAAAGGGTGATTTAGGAAAAATGAGAGGGAAAAGAACAGCAAGATGAGTATTAATGAGGACAAGAGGATGGAGGTTGTCTTTAAGAAGCATGAGAAATAAACTGATCTAAATATCCAAACAGTATGTTGACCTAAAATTGCTTCAGAATGAATGAATGCTGCAGCGCCAGAGAGTTTCAAAGCTGGTGCTGTAAGTTCTATCAATTCTTCTTCTACATAGCTTCTTGTATATTCCTCTTCATTTCCATTGCTTTTATCAGAGCTTAGACACTACCTTCGTATTCCTTTCATTTGTATATCCTTCCTGCTTTGTTTGTATTTTTAAAAGTATGTTTCCTTCTTTACATCACATAAGAAAAAGAAGAAAATTTAAACATATCATACTCCTAATGTTTGAAGGTAAATACTGTTAATATTTGAGGGTGATTTTTCTTTTTTGCCTAATGAAGTGGGAGGGAGGGGCATAAAACATACACTTTTTAAATTTTTAAAAAGGATCATATTGTATACTTTGATTTTTAACATGCTTTAAAACATTAAACAGTACAATATGGGCCTTTTCTCTGCTCTTAAAGATTCCTCTAAAACATAATTTTTAATGCCCTTATACCATTATATTGTATTCTATTAAGTTGTTTTCAATTTTTGGTATTAAAAACAACTCTGACTATTTTAGCATTATGCTATCTTTTCCTTCTCTAAATTCATAACATTTATTTTACCTACCACAAGCTACTTAATGATATTTTTACATTGTTTTTTAAACTTTTTATAAGCTTGTATTTTGATTTTAGCAAATAATGTATTAGTCAGCTTAGATTAGTTATGCTGCAGTAACAAACAACCCCCGAATCTCAGTGTCTTACAACAAGAAAAATGTTTATTTCTCAGTCATCATATTTCATGTTGGCTACAGATTAGCTGTGGATCAGCTTCTCGTGCTCTTCACTTTGGGGTCCAGGCTGAAGGAGCAGCCTCTATCTGAGGCAAGCTGTTCTTGTGGCAAGGGGCGAAGAATGATGGTGGGGTCATGCGATGACTCTTAAAGTCTCAGCTTAAAATTGTACTTCACTCCCATTCATATTTTACTGGCTGAAACTAGAAACATGGTTAAGCCAGATATTAGTGGATGGAGACGTATAATCCTCTCACTTAGAGAGACAGAGAATCATTGGAAGCAGTAGTATAACTCACTTTAGCTCTAAATTCCTAGGAATACCTGTACAGTACTTTGCTTGTTCTTTATGTATCATCTTTATGAACTAGCTGGGTTTTGTGAGGTAAAATAATTAAGTAGCTTTATTTTTCGTATTGTCTTTCAAATGAATGGCATCCACTTCCACAAGTATGAATTTTTTCTGGGGGCAGATCTGAAAGATTTTCTTAAAACTGTGAGGCATTCTCATAGTCTTCTCTTCATGACTTAAAGGGTTTAATTTGTTCTAAATAAAAACTTTAATCCCTCATTTAGTTTAACGCACCTTCTCTTCCACAACTATTCATCTCACTTGTGTGAGAGTGTCTGCCTTTCTCTATTGTCCCAGCCCTAATCACTGGACTTGGCTGGTGCCACAATGGTGCGGCCACTCGGTCTCATCTCTCATCAATGCTGAGTTGCTGGTTCTTTCCCCCAGGGAGTGATTATTGGTGAGTTGTTAGAAGACTTTCAGCTAGAGCCATCCAGTGCACTGCTTTCTGATGTGGTCAAGCATCTTCCAGCTGACCCCACAACTGTTCCTATAGCTCTTGCTTTTGGCATTACACTTTCTCTTAGGCAGTGGTTGGCAAACTGCGGCTCTAGAGCCACATGCGGCTCTTTGGCCCCTCTTGAGTGTGGCTCTTCCACAAACTACCACGGTCTGGACGAGTCTATTTTGAAAAAGTGGCATTAGGAGAAGTTTAAGTTTAAAAAATGTGGCTCTCCGAAGAAATTTCAATCGTTGTATTGTTGATATTTAGCTCTGTCTTAGGGCTATCTTGTTAGACACACATATCTCTGGAATGAAGATGCATAAAAATTTTCACCATTATTTTTAAGAAGCCCAGACTTGTGAAACAGCAAACAAGACTAAGAAGTTCAGAATTATGGTTACCATGAATGAAAAGGATTATAGTATTAAAGGAAAGCAGTTGTGAGAATTTACCTGACCCCTCCATACCTGGAAACTGTGATCAATCAGGAAAAAGCTCCACTTAGAAAGATCAGAGAGTTCAGAACTCAGAGCCATTCCCCAGTTTAGTTCAACTTATCTTTAACTGTCATTAATCTAAAAAGCATTGCAGAGACCAGGAGTAATATTTCAAATCTGGGTGGCAAGCAAATGAAAAACAGACTGAACAAATTTGGCTTGTGAGTCATTCTACAATTTAAAGCCACTGTCCTTTAATTTAATCTTTTGAATGAAACTAGGGTAAGTTTTCATCTTGGTACTTGGATAATGACCCAACCGACCCTGAAGGCTAAAGGCTGTGTCTGGGGCTGTTTGTTGACAGTAGATAACACTGGGTACTATGACATTATGCTCCCAACAGTGTTAATTATAAGGGTTTTAGAATAGAAACATAGAGCAGAAAATCAAAGAGGTTCTTAGTTCACCACAACTGAGCCAACAGCAGGCCACCAATGGCAGAGCCTTTCTTTGTTGGGGGTGAAAATCCACTGAGAGATTGATGAGCTATTGAAACCCAGGATACTTTAATGGACTATGTAGTTGAAAACAGGATTTCCCCCTCCCCCACGACATTTTATCAAAATTTTCAAGTAGACCAAAATTTGATAAAATTGTAGTACCCTCTCCTGTATTTATCACGTATAATCTATAATTAACATTTTGCTATATTTGTTTTATTAGATAGATATTTACCTATCTACTCATACATCTATCCATTAATACATCTTATTTTTCAATGCATTTCAATATAAGTTGCAGACATTAGTACACTTCACCTCTAAACACTTCAGCATGACTATTATTAACTAGAGTTTAGTATTTGTTGATTTTTTTTTGCGGGGGTGGTGGTGGTGGTGGTGTGCAGTAAAATGCACAAATCTTAAATGTGCCATTTGACAAGTTTTAACAAACCTGGAACCTTGAGTTTTAATCTCCAATGAAATAACTATATTTTACTTCCAGAATTGCATAGTCAGAAGATTTTATTAAAGTTCAGCAGTGTTTTCACAAGCTTGAGTTTCCAAGATCACCAGAGGGATAAACTACAGGCTACCACCACCCACTCATTATTGCTCCCAGTCATTTAACAAATATACTGGCAACAGCAGACTGGAAAATACAATAAGAATGATGCTGTTTTACAATGGCATCCAAAATACAAAAATAACTCAGGATGAGTTTACAAGAGAAATGTGTAACACAAATAAAGGAAACTATAAATCTACTGAAAGATAAGAGGTTTTAACAATATGAAAAAATATCATATATATATTTAATATATATTTTTATTGATTTTTTACAGAGCAGAAGGGAGAGGGAGAGAGAGTTAGAAACATCGATGAGAGAGACATCCATCAGCTGCCTCCTGCACAGCCTCCACAGGGGATGTGCCCGCAACCAAGGTACATGCCCTTGACCGGCATCCAACCTGGGACCCCCCAGTCCACAGGCCTACACTCTATCCACTGAGCCAAACCGGTTTCAGCAATATCATATTTCTTAGCAGAAAGATTAAACATTGTAACACCTGTTAGTTCTCCCAATTTCATTTATAGGCTTAAGAACATTAAAATAGAAATACCAATGGCACTGTATCTCTATAATATAATGAAATGATTAAAAAATTTATGATAGAAAAGTCTAAAGTAGAGGAACAAAGAGTGGCCTAACACTGTGACATAAATACATGTGCAATAGCCAAAACCAGTTTGGCTCAGTGGATAGAGCATCGGCCTACAGATTGAAAGGTCCCAGGTTTGATTCCGGTCAAGGGCATGTACCTTAGTTGCGGGCACATCCCCAGTGGGGGGTGTGCAGGAAGCAGCTGATCGATGTTTCTCTCTCTCTTCTTTCCTCTCTGTCAAAAATCAATAAAAATATATTTAAAAAAAATACACGTGCAATAATCCTGGCAGAAGATGATGATGCTGGGAATAAAGAAGCAATAATGCAAGTGGTGAGAGTGAGAGTGGTCAGATTCTGAACATTTTAAAGAAAGAGGAAACAGACCCGGAAATCCAAGATGGCGGCATAGGTAAACACCTACACTGCTGCCTCGCACAACAATTTCAAAACTACAACTAAAAGACAGAACGGACATCATCCAGAACCACAGGAAAGCTGGCTGAGTGGAAGTTCTACAACTAGAAGGAAAGAGAGGGGCTCACGGAGACCCAGAGGAGCTGCAAAAAGCTGAGGTACGGAGACGCGCACGTGGTGCCGGAGTACCTGGCTGGCTTTCTCTGGCGGGAGGGAAACGGAGACTCTCAAAGGCATTGAACCCCTTATCCTACGACACTAAACCCCAGATCCAGCCGAAACTCATGCGGGGGGAGTTTGGACTGTGAAAAGGGAGAAGTGCACGCACGGAAACTTAGGGGAGTCGCAAAAGATCAAAGGCCTGGTGGCGCGCAAGGCACTGCGCGCAGGACAGACTGCTGATTGTGCTGCTGGCTTTCGCGAGTGGGTGGGGGATAGACCCTCCCAACTGTGCCACTTCTGACTCCACTAAGCCCCTGTTTCGGACGAAACCCTAGAGACCTAGACTCGTGTGGTCCTGGTGCGCAGGGGAGCTGGAAAGGCAGCGGTTAGAGGCACAAGGACGGCTCCAGTGATTACCCAGTCACGTGAGACTCAGGGGCCGTGAAGGGCGGGGCCGACTGGAAGGCAAGGCGGTCCCTTAAGCCCTGAGACTCCACCCATCCCAAGCTCAATAGAGGCTTCTTCAGTTTTGCGTCTGGTATCATAAGGCTGAATTCAACACAGAAGTTTCCCCAGCATAGTGAAAATGCTGAGACAAGGGAAGGGATCACAAACAAAAGAAATGGAGGAAAAAAAACAACTGGATATAGAGTTCAAAACCACGCTTATAAGGTTTTTCAAGAATATGCTAGAAAAGATGGATAAATTTAGTGAGACCCAAGAGGAGATGAAAAAGGTCCAACTAAAGATGACAAAGGACCAAATAGAAATTAAACATACACTGACTGAAATAAAAAATATTATACAGAGTCCTAACAGCAGACTAGAGAAAGGCAAGAATCAAGTCAAAAATTTGAAATATAAAGAAGCAGAAAACATTCAACTGGAAAAGCAAGAAGAGAAAAGAATCCAAAAATGTGAAGATAATGTAAGGAGCCTCTGGGACAGCTTCAAGCATACCAACATCAGAATTGTGGGGGTGCCAGAAGAAGAGAGAGAGCAAGATACTGAAAACCTATTTAAAGAAATAATGACTGAAAACTTCCCACATCTGGTAAAAGAAATGGACTTACAAGTCCAGGAAGCACAGAGAACCCCAAATAAAAGGAATCCAAAGAGGACCACACCAAGACACATCATAATTAAAATACCAAGAGCAAAAGACAAAGAGAGAATATTAAAAGCAGCAAGAGAAAAACAGTTCATTACCTACAAGGGAGCACCCATACGACTGTCAGCTGATTTCTCAACAGAAACGATGCAGGCCAGATGGGAGTGGCAAGAAATATTCAACGTGATGAACAGCAAGAACCTACAACCAAGAATAATCTATCCAGCAAAGCTATCATTCAGAATTGAAGGGCAGATAAAGAGCTTCACAGAGAAGAAAAAGCTAAAGGAGTTCATCAACTCCAAACCAGTATTATATGAAATGCTGAAAGGTACTCTTTTAGAAGAGGAAGAAGAAAAAGGTAAAAGACAAAAAATTATGAACAACAAATACATATCTGTCAACAAGTGAATCTAAAAATTAAGTGAATTAAAAATTTGATCAACAGAATAAACTGGTGAATATAATAGAATCAGGAGCACAGAAAGGGAGTAGACCTATAATTCTCAGGAGGACAAAAATCATAAAGCATCAAACAGACTGTGAAATTACAGCAGAAAGATTAAAGTTAGGTGAGGTAGATAAGTGATCAATCAAAGGACTTGTATGCATGCATATAAGCATAACCAATGATCACAGACACTGGGAGGTTGGGGTATGCCTGGGAGGGAGGGGGGGCAATGGGGAGATATGTATAAAAAATTAATAAAAAAAAATAAAAGGCTAGAAGAGCCAAAAAAAAAAAAAAAAAAAGAAAGAGGAAACAGAGTTTGATGATGAACCAGATACACAGGATAAGAAAAAGAAAGAACTCAACTGTGACGGTAAGTTGTTTGTTTGTTTTTTACCCGAGTTATTTACTGAATGTAGAAGATGGGAATAGAATACAAGGAAAAAGGAGGTAATTAAGAGTTTGACTTTATCCCCACTGGTGTAGCTCAGTGTCAAACTATGACTAGGAGATCACAGTTTGATGACTGGTCAAGGCACATGCCCGGGTTGCAGGCTCAATCCCCAGTGGGGCCATGCAGGAGGCAGCCAATCAATGATTCTTTCTCATCATTGATGTTTTTTTTCTCTCTCACTTCCTCTCTGAAATAAATAAATAAGTAATACACACACACACACACACACACACACACACACACACACACACACATATTAAGAGTTTGATTTTAAGTTTTCAGTGTTAGTTTTTAGATGCACATTACCCATTCAAGATGAAATGTGAAGTAGGCTATTCGATATTAGGATATAGAGTTCAGGAGAGTGAAGAAATGCAGGCCCAGGCTAGAGTTATTAGCACAAGATAAGGTCACCTAGGGTGTAGGAGGAAGTAAGGAAGAGGTGAAGAGGTCTGAGATCGAGAGCTTGGCAGACAAACAAAGGTGTTTCCCAGATTCCCCTTGGAGGAAAGATTGGAGGCCTCGCTGTAGGGAGGCCAGTCAGCAGGCAGGCTCCAGTTCTTGGCTCCTCAGGAGCTTCCTAAACTGAAAGAGCCCCCTCACTCAAGACTCTGCCTTGCCTGGACAGCCCAAATCCAGTGCCTGAGCAAATCTGGGTACAAAAGTTGTCCAACTGCAGGGCAACTCTGACCAGTACCGTTTGTTCCAGGCACCCTACTTGGTAGATCACAGCATGTGGCCCTGCACTGCAGTTTGACTTCTCTCTGCCCATTCCCGTTTTCTTCTCCTTCTCTTTATGGCTATGGATCCTAAGACATATCTGGTACACTAAACTCTGTCTCAGCATCTACCTCCACAGAATTAAACCTACAACATAAAAATAAGAAGAAACCACCTCGGGGGTAAAGTGGGGCTTTTGAAGCAGGAGAATAACCAGGAAAGGTTGTGGCTTAGAAGCCAACAGAAGTTCAAAGAGGTTCTCCATGAAGCCTATTGTATCAGAGATCTCTGGGTGCCCCCTCAATATCTGTCCTTGTCTTCTTCCTGGTTCTTTCAATGCTAAGTAATTTTGGGTTGTGTCCTGGACAGCTAAAATATTATAGGGCTCTGGGTATCATTGAAGTCCCATGAAGATGTTGATATTTTTATTTTGACAGGTCATTGAACTGGTTGAGTTCAGGCTATAAATTTTGACCACTCTTTTGGGTTTGGGGCTGCCTTCAGTTCAGGCTAGGGTATTGGAAGATTCAAAATTGGGAAGTCACCACCAATTTAGTGATACTTAAAGTTCTTATCTTCTTCTCCAATCCATCTGCTACTATTTACTTTTCAGAGTCCTAATATAGCTGTTTCATGCATCCCATCTAGATTTTATAGTTGTGTTCAGTGGGTGAAACAGATGAATCGTGCTTACTGTATCTTACCCAGAACAGAAACTAACTAAATCATTTTTAAATGTATGTCCTCAATTTCTATACAGGTTAGATGACTATACAAGAATGACTATACAAGAATGGAGGTGAGTTTCTAGTAAAGTTTCTGTGATGTGAAAGAAGGAGGAGGAGGAGGAGGAGGAGGAGGAGGAGGAGGAGGAGGAGGAGGAGGAAGGAAGGAAGGAAGGAAGGAAGGAAGGAAGGAAGGAAGGAAGG
>JAAGEH010000045.1:30137451-30232205 GCA_011751065.1 Lasiurus cinereus | reverse complement strand
GAAAGGTCAAACAGGCTGTATGATAAATCAATGAATAAAGGAACCTCACAAGGTGATCTGATCAGAAATTCCTAACTGAGCAAATCATGGGGGGTGGTCACATCTCAGGCCTATAACTGCCCTCGTAAAATGTTATCTCTGCCTTACGCAAGCCCTGTCCACTGTTGCTGTGCATCTAGATGAATATGCCTTCAAAAATACTTCTTTTTCAAACTTCTCAGAAACATAACCACCCTCAAGAGAGCACAAAATCTTAACTATCTTGTTATCAAATCCTAGAAATTTCTCTGCCTTGCCTTCTTTCATGTAATCTTTCTATGCTCCCTCCTTAATTCCAAATGCACAAAAGAAACTACAAACTGTCATTCTGGAAAGCATTTTTCTCAGTCTGTTGAGATCTTCTTGCTTCTAGGCATGCCTCCTGTTTTGCTCAAACTCGAATAAACACATACAAAAAATGTCTACAGCCCAGTCGGTGTGCCTCAGTGGTTGAGCATCAACCTATGAACCAGGTCACAATTAGATTTCTGGTTAGGGCACATGCCCAAGGAGAGAAACCAAGATGGCAGCATAGTTGAACACCTAAACTGCTGCCTCGCACAACAATTTCAAAACTACAGTTAAAAGATACAATGGACATCATCCAGAACGACAGGAAAGCTGGCTGAATGTAAATTCTACAACTAGAAGGAAAGAGAGGGGCTCACGGAAACTCAGAGGAGCTGCAAAAAGCTGAGGTATGGAGACACACGTGTAGAGAGGATGGGCGGTGGAGGGCCTGGCTGGCTTCCTCTAGGGGGAGGGAGATGGAAACTCCCAACTGCACTAAGCCCCAGTTCCGACTCCACTGAACCCCAGTTCTGTGTGAGACTCATATGGGGGGAGTCTGGACTGTCATGAAAAGGGAGGAGTGCATGGAAATTTAGGGGAGCCACAAAAGGCAGATGTCTGGAGGTGTGCACGCGAGTGCTCAGAGAGGACTAACTGCTGATTGTGCCACTGGCTTTCTCTAATGGGAGGGGAACAGAATCTCCCAACTTTGCTGAACTCCACTTGTGACTGCATCGAACCCCAGTTTCAGGTGAGACTCTGGGGACCCAGACTCATACTGGTCCCAGAGTGCATGGAAACTCAGGGGACCAAGAAAGGCAGAGGTCTGGAGGTGCATGTGTGTGCACACAGAGAAGGCTGCAGCAATTACTGAGGGACACTGAGACCCAGGGGCTGCATAGGGCAGGGCTAATGGGAAGACAAGGCTGTCTGCTCAGCCCTGAGATTCCACCCCATCCAAACTGAGCACAGAGGTTTTTGCAATCTTGCAAGTCTTGTATTATAAGGCTGACTCCAGTACAGAAGTTCTCCTGGCATAGACACAGTTGATCCTCACAACCAATTGGCTTGGAGGTCAAGTTCTCCAGTGATACCAACAACCATCAAGACTTAACTACAACAAGGCTATACAAGAGTCCACAAAGGGGTGCACCAAGAGAGTCCACCTCAGGTAACTGGGGAGGTGGAGCTACTGAGGCATATAGGACATCTAGCACACAAAGCTACTCTATCAACTCAGGGAAGCAGCCAAAATGCAAAGACAAAGGAACAGATCACAAACAAAAGAAATGGAGGAAAACAAATGACTGGATGTAGAGTTCAAAACCACGGTTATAGGTTTTTCAAGAATTTTCTAGAAAAGAGGGATAAATTTAGCAAGACCCAAGAGGAGATGAAAAAGGACCAACTAGAAATTAAATATACACTGACTGAAATAAAAAATATTATACAGAGACCTAACTGCAGACTAGAGGAATGCAAAAATCAGGTCAAAGATTTGAAATACAAATAAGCAGAAAACACTCAACTGGAGAAGCAAAAAAAAAAAAAGAATTGAAAAATGTGAAGATAGTGTAAGGAGCCTCTGGAACAACTTCAAGCGTACCAACATCAGGGCACATGCCCAGGTTGTGGGCTCAATCCCCAGTGTGGGGCATGCAGGAGGTAGCCAATCAATGATTCTCTCTCGTTGATGTGTCTATCTTTCTCCCCTTCTCCCTTCTTCTCTGAAATCAATAAATAATATATTTTAAGAAAAATTCTACAGGTTTCATGTTCTTATGTCAACAATGGAGTCACTTTTGGTAAGCCACTATCACCAAACCAACATGTAATAATTAACCTCACTGTAGTTCCAGAGTAGAATTTTAAACCAATCATCCCTGGTGAGGTAATCAGCCTGAGAGAACTCCTGCTTCCCACTAAAAGAAGCTGTCCTCCCTGAAAGAATCCACTCTTCTAACTTCTCATTCCCACTCTCTTTCTGCCCAGGGAAACCTTCCATTTTGTGCTATTCATCAGGGGACCTTTCTAGTTGCTAGATGGGATGCTGCCAGGTCCTGAATTACTTAATAAATCCAACTAGATCTTCAAATTTACTCTTGAATTTTGTTCTTTAACAGATCTAGCCTGATGCATTGTAGGATTTCAAGTTCTCATTTGGAATTGCTAAGCTGCTGGGAATGTGGGAAAAGTATAAACCTAGGAACTAAGCAGTCCTGAGTTTGAATCTACATTGGAGAGTGAACTAATATAAAGCTCACTGAAAAGATTAAGTCATATCATGCATATAAATTTCTCAGCATACATAAAATAGAAGATAAAAGATAAATGTTTATTCCACTTCCTTTTATAATTTAGTTTTAGGGGAAAATCGCTTAAAAAATGATCATGTAATAAGAATTACATAATGTGTACATTTCTTTCTTTTAATTTTTATTTATTGATCAAGAGAGAGAGAGAGAGAGAGAGAGAGAGAGAGAGAGAGAGGCATTAATTTGCTGTTCCACTTATTTATGCATTCATTCCTTGATTCTTGTATTTGCTCTGACTGGGGATTGAACCTGCAACCTTGATATACTGGGATGATAGTCTAACCAACTGAGCTACTTGGCCAGAGTGGTGTGTATATTTCTTTATGCATATAGACAGGAGGCTCAGAGCTAAGTGTAATGAGAATCAGTATATTCATTTGTGTATGGGATATTTGTCTCTGTGGGATAAAATGGTATTTTATTTTCTATTTTTTATTACAATAGCCAAATTGTATAATGTGACTTCTATGGAAAAATATTTTAAGCTTTTGGGATGTAGATAGAACATAACCATAAAAAAGCTGGTGTATCCTGTGCCTTTTAATTCATATGGTATTGCTAAGTGTTTTATATTCCTTAATTGAAAGTTTGCAGTTATTTTCTCATAAAATAAACCACTTAGGACTAAGAGATAGTTATTTTAGAGTCATGAAAATTTGGTCATAGAATAGTTACATCTTATACTTAAAATTTATATTTTGCAATTATAGCTAGCATGTTAGATCTCAAAACTCTTCTTGCTCCTGTATATGACCATTTAAAAAAACATTTTATGTAAGGTGCTGATAACATGTGGAGAATATTTTCCTAATGAAATAAGAAGATTGGATAAAATGTAGTTATATTATCTTCCTTCTTTCAAATGCTATTAGCATAGTCATCAGAATTAACAGTATGCCTTTCTTTGTTAAACACTCTAGGGATTAGTTTGTAGTCCAAAGACATTCATAGTAAGCACATGTTGCAGTAAACGACTCTGACTGAAAATAGGTTTGGTTAGATTTTGAAATAATGAAGTGTCTCATGCTTCTGATGAAAGCTTTCTCTTTTTCCTTCAGAATTTCCTTAGAAGGGGCCATTATTAAATAGAAGCATTTTCTAATTACAGGCCCGATTTCTCCAGCTGGATGTATGACAATATGTTTTTAAAATAGTTGCATGGTTATGTTTGAGGCCAGATGTTTGAACAATTTTGTTTTGTTTTTAAGTTGCAGGCACAAGTTCACTTCCCACAGGGCAACCCAACTTCCTCATTATTGACTGAGAGTTGTTTCTGAAGATTTCATTTTCCCCATTAATTCCATTGATGGCAGTGCAGCAGCCATACACTTATACACCAGCTTGCTGAAGTGGAGGTAAAACTTAGTCTTTTAAAACTGGTTGGGTCAGTTTCAGTCTGCCCAGATCGCCTTTGGGCTTAAATGTGCTTATAATTTGCCACATCAAATGAAATAGGATTAAAAAAAAAAACCTGTCTTACGTCACCAGGAATTCCTCTCGAAACTCCTTTGGAATCCTGTGATGGCTCATGGACTCACTGCAGGAGTGTGAGGGACATGCCTGTTTTCTCTGTTATTTTCTTACTCTTGTGAGGCTGAAAGGTATACGCACCCTCTTCAACTTTAGGCAAATATGAATGACTGTAGCTGGACATTGGAAAAGCTTGATTAAGAGCTCCTTAAATTAATATCCTAATTTTAAGAGGAAGAGCATGGCAAATTATACAAGGAAATACTCACGGAATAAGGGATTTATTAAGTAAATAAACACTTGAATATTTTAACTTAACAGAAGAATGGCTTGAAGAATGTTCACAATGAGTGGAAAGTAGGCAGTTTCAGAACCCACATCTCAATCCAGCCTCACCATTGGCCCCATTCGCCCTCCAGTTTCATGGGGGTTGGAAGTTTACAAGCTGACACAAATGGTCTTCCAGATGGACCCTCTTACAAATTATTCCCTCTTTCCTCTTATTTTCTTCCAACTTCAGCTTAAATATTACTTATTAACCCCTGGGAATAGGTTAGACCTGATTCTGGTTTGTCTTATCCACTGCTAGTTGGGTTCTAAAACAATCGTGGGAGGTAACTAAATCAGGTAGTTACTAGTTCAGGAGATAAGGAAGGTAGCTCAGTTGGTTAAGAGCATCGTTTTCACCCAGCTGGTATGGCTCAGTGGTATGGCTCCTATGAACAGGAGGTCACAGTTTGATTCCCAGTCAGAGTATATACCTGGTTTTCAGGCTTGATCCCCAGTGGGAAGCAAGAGACAGCTGATCAATGATTCTCTCTCATCACTGATGTTTCCATCTCTCTCTCCCTCTCCCTTTCTATCTGAAATATATATCCTATATAATAAAGAACTAATATGATAATTAGACCAGACGATGGAATGACCTTCCAGAACCACTTTCTGGAACAACCAGTCGGTAGGGCTACAAGGCAGTTAGGGCTGCGAGGGCCGAGCCTTTGCATGAATTTTGTGCTTTAAGTCATATATATATATATATATATATATATATATATATATATATACACACACACACACACACACACACACACACACACACACACACATATATATATATATAAAAGAGTAACATGAACATTGGCCCTACCTCTGCTATACTCACAAGCCATGCCCACCAGCCAATCAGGAGTGAGTATGTAAATTAATCCAACCAAGATGGCTGTGGCCACAGAACAAGCAGGAGGCTTGAGTTGCCCCCGGCAATGGAGGAAGTCAAGCTTCCACAGCCCTGGCTGCCTTCGCCTCCACTCAAAGCTACAAAGTTCTAATTATAGAAGATAAATAAATCCCAACCAAAATGGCTGTGGCCATGGAGGGAGCAGGAGGCTTGGCTCTGCTCAAGGCTACAAAGTTTCAATTATAAAAGACAAATAGAGGAGAAACAAGATGGTGGCATAGGTAAATATCTAAACTGCTGACTCACGCAACAATTTCAAAACTACATCATCCAGAACCACAGAAAGGCTGGCTGAATGGAAATTCTACAACTAGAAGGAAAGAGTAAAGCACACTGAGACTAAGAGGAGCTGCAGAAGGTAGAGGTATGGAGGCGCATGTGAAGAGGGCTGGCAACTGAGTACATGGCTGGCTTCCTCAATCAGAAGGGAGACAAAAATCTCCCGAATGCTCTGAACTCCAGTTCTGGGTGAAACTCTGGGGACCCAGACTCATTCAGGGAAATTGGACTATCAACTCAGGGAAGCAGCCAAACTGCGGAGACAAAGAAACAGGTCACAAATGAAAGAAATGGAGAAAAGTAAACAACTAAATATGGAGTTCAAAACCATGGTTATAAGGTTTTTCAAGAATTTTCTAGGAAACCAAGATGGCAGCATAGGTGAGCACCTAAACTGCTGCCTCACACAACAATTTCAAAATTACAACTAAAAGACAGAACAGACATCATCCAGAACCACAGAAAAGTTGGCTGAGTGGAAATTCTACTACTAGAAGGAAAGAGAGGGGCTCACAGATACTCAGAAGAGCTGCAAAAAGCTGAGGTATAGAGACGCGCATGTGGAGAGAGGGGGTGGAGGTGTGCGTGGCTGGCTTCCTCTGGCGGATGGGAGATGGAGACTTGCGACAGCACTGAACCCCTTATCCTACTGCATTGAATCCCAGCTCTGGGAGAGACTCATATGGGGGGAGTCTGGACTGTGAAAAAGGAAGAGTGCAGAGAAATTTAGGTGAGCCAAGAAAGGGCAGAGGTCTGGGGCGCACACACCATTGCATGTAGAGAGGATGGACAGCTGATTATGCCGCTGGCTTTCTCTATTGGGCGGGAGACAGAGCCTCCCAACTGTGTACTTCTAAGTCCATTGAATCCCAGTTTTGGGCAAGATCTTGGGGACCCAGACTCATACAGATCCCGGATCACAAGAGAACTGGAAAGGCAGAGGTCTGGAGGCACCTGCGCATGCACTCAGAAAGGGACACAAGGATTACTTAGAGACACTTGAGACCCAGGGGCCATGTAGGGTGGAACTGACTGGAAGCCAAGGCTGTCTTTGCTCAGCCCTGAGACTACACCCCACCTAAGCTGAACAGACAGGCTTTTGCAGTTTTGCACATCATGCATCATAAGGCTGATACCAGTACAGAAGTTCTCCTGGCATAGTTAAAATGCTGAGACAAAAGAACAGGTCACAGATGAAAGAAATGGAGGGAAAAAAATGACTGGATATAGAGTTCAAAACCACGGTTATAAGGTTTTTCAAGAATTTCCTAGAAAAGTTGGATAAATTTAGCGAGACCCAAGAGGAGATGAAAAAAGACCAATTAGAAATTAAATATACACTGACTGAAATAAAAAATATTATACAGATACCTAACAGCAGACTAGAGGAATGCAAAAATCAAGTCAAAAATTTGAAATACAAAGAAGCAGAAAACACTCCACTGGAAAAGAAAAAAGAATCCAAAAATATAAAGATAGTGTAAGGAGCCTCTGGGACAACTTGAAGCATACCAACATCAGAATTGTGGGGGTGCCAGAAGAAGAGAGAGAGCAAGATACTGAAACCTATTTGAAGAAATAATGACTGAAAACTTCCCCCACCTGGTAAAAGAAATAGACTTACAAGTCCAGGAAGTACACAGAACCCCAAACAAAAGGAATCCAAAGAGGAGCACACCAAGACACATCATAATTAAAATGCCAAAAACAAAAGACAAAGAGAGAATATTAAAAGCAGCAAGAGAAAAACAGTTAATTACCCCCAAGGGAGCACCCACATGATTGTCAGCTGATTTGTCAAAAACAAAATGACGGATAGCAAGAACCTACAACCAAGATTACTCTACCCAGCAAAGCTATCATTCAGAATTTAAGGTCAGATACAGAGCTTCACAGATAATAAAAAGCTAAAGGAGTTCATCACTGCAAAACCAGTACTATATGAAATGCTGAAAGGTACTCTTTAAGAAGATGAAGAAGAAGAAAAGAAGGTAAAGATAAAAATTATGAACAATAAATACTTATCTTTCAACAAGTGAATCTAAAAATCAAGTGAATAAAAAAATATGATGAACAGAATAAACTGGTGAATATAATAGAATCAGGGGCATAAAAAAGGAATGGACTGACAATTCTTGTGGAGAAAAGGATATGAGGAGTGTGGGAAGAGTATGGACAAAAATCGTACACCTATGGATGAGGACAGTGGCAGGGGGTAAAGCAAGGGGGTGGGGTGGGAACTGGGTGGAGGGGAGCTATTGGGAGAAAAAGAGGAATAATTGTAATAATCTGAAAAATAAACATCTATTAAATTAAAAAATAGTGAACAATCAAAAAAGAAGAAGGAGGAGGAGGGAAACCAAGATGGCAGCATAGATGAACACCTAAACTGCTGCATCGCACAACAATTTCAAAACTACAGCTAAAAGACAAAATGGACATCATCCAGAACCTCAGGGAAGTTCGCTGAGTGAAAATTGTACAACTAGAAGGAAAGAGAGGGGTTCATGGAGACTAAGAGGAGCTGCAAAAAGCAGAGGTATGGAGAAACGTGCATGGACAGGACAGGTGGCGGAGGGTCTGGCTGGCTTTCTCTAGTGCAGTGGTTCTCAACCTTCCTTAAGGCCAAGACCCTTGCATACAGTTCCTCATGTGGTGGTGACCCCCAACCCTGAAATTTTGCTACTGTTATGCATCGTGATGTAAATATCTGCATTTTCCAATGGTCTTAGGCAACCCCTGTGAAAGGGTCGTTCAACCCCCAAAGGGGTCTCAACCCACAGGTTGAGAACCGCTGCTCTAGTGGGAGGGAGATGGAAACTCCTGACTGCACTGGACCCCAGTTCTGGGCAAGACTTGTATGGGGGGAGTATGGACTGTTGTGGAAAGGGAGGAGTACACAGAAACTCAAGAAGCCATGAAAGAGAGAGAATCCAAGATGGTGGCATAGGTAAACACCTACACTGCTGCCTCGAACAACAATTTCAAAACTACAAATAAAAGACAGAACGGACATCATCCAGAACCACAGGAAAGCTGGCTGAGTGGAAGTTCTACAGCTAGAGGGAAGGAGAGGGACTCACAGAAACCCAGAGGAGCTGCAAAAAGCTGAGGTACAGAGATGCGCGTGCTGAGAGAGTGGGTGCTGGAGTACCAGGCTGGCTTTCTCTGGTGGGAGGGAAACGGAGATCCCAACGGCATTGAACCCCTTATCTTACGACACTAAACCCCATATCAAGCCGAAACTCATACAGGATGAGTTTGGATTGTGAAAAGGGAGAGGTGCATGGAAATATAGGGGAGTCGCAAAAGATCAGGGGACTGGTGGTGCACAGCACTGCGCGGAGGACAGATTGCTGAGTGTGCCGCTGGCTTTCATGAGTGGGCGGGAGACAGACCCTCCCAACTGTGCCACTTCTGACTCCACTAAGCCCCTGTTTCGGGTGAAACCCTGGAGACCTAGACTCGTGTGGTCCTGGTGCGCAGGGGATTTGGAAAGGCAGCGGTTAGAGGCACTGCGGGTGCACAAGGAACCTCCAGCGATTACCCAGTTGCGTGAGACTCAGGGGCCATGGAGGGCGGGGTGACTGGAAGGCAAGGCGGTCCCTTAAGCCCTGAGACTCCACCCCTCCCAAGCTCAACAGAGGCTTCTGCGGCTTTGCACGTCTGGTATCATAAAGCTGAATTCAATACAGAAGTTTCCCCGGCATAGTGAAAATTCCGAGACAAGGGAAGGGATTACAAACAAAAGAAATGGAGGAAAAAAAACGACTGGATATAGAGTTCAAAACCACACTCATAAGGTTTTTCAAGAATATGCTAGAAAAGTTGGATAAACTTAGTGAGAGCCAAAAGGACCAACTAGAGATGCAAAAGAGCCAACTAGAGATGGAAAAGGTCCAACTAAAGATGATAAAGTACCAACTAGAAATTAAACATACACTGACTGAAATAAAAAATATTATACAGAGTCCTAACAGCAGACTAGAGAAAGGCAAGAATCAAGTAAAAATTTGAAATATAAAGAAGCAGAAAACACTCAACTGGAAAAGCAAGAAGAGAAAAGAATCCAAAAATGTGAACATAATGTAAGGAGACCCTGGGACAGCTTCAAGCATACCAACATCAGAATTGTAGGGGTGCCAGAGTAAGAGAGAGAGCAAGATACTGAAAACCTATTTAAAGCAATCTGTCCTCCACGCAGTGCTGTGCGCCACCAGTCCCCTGATCTTTTGCGACTCCCCTAAATTTCCATGCACCTCTCCCTTTTCACAGTCCAAACTCACCCTGTATGAGTTTCGGCTGGATATGGGGTTTAGTGTCATAAGATAAGGGGTTCAATGCCGTTGGGATCTCCGTTTCCCTCCTGCCAGAGAAAGCCAGCCTGGTACTCCAGCACCCACTCTCTCAGCGCGCGCATCTCTGTACCTCAGCTTTTTGCAGCTCCTCTGGGTTTCTGTGAGTCTGAATAAAGACTGAAAACTTCCCACATCTGGTAAAAGAAATAGACTTACAAGTCCAGGAAGCACACAGAACCCCATATAAAAGGAATCCAAAGAGGACCACACCAAGACACATCATAATTAAAATACCAAATGCAAAAGACAAAGAGAGAATATTAAAAGCAGCAAGAGAAAAACAGTTTATTACCTACAAGGGAGCACCCATACGACTGTCAGCTGATTTCTCAACAGAAACGATGCAGGCCAGATGGGAGTGGCAAGAAATATTCAACGTGATGAATAGCAAGAACCTACAACCAAGAATAATCTATCCAGCAAAGCTATCCTTCAGAATTGAAGGTCAGATAAAGAGCTTCACAGATAAGAAAAAGCTAAAGGAGTTCATCAACTCCAAACCAGTATTATATGAAATGCTGAAAGGTACTCTTTTAGAAGAGGAAGAAGAAAAAGGTAAAAGACAAAAAATTATGAACAACAAATACATATCTATCAACAAGTGAATCTAAAAATTAAGTGAATTAAAAATTTGATCCACAGAATATACTGGTGAATATAATAGAATCAGGAGCACAGAAAGGGAGTGGATTGATAATTCTCAGGGGAAAAGTGGTGAGGGTGTGCAGGGAGAGAGTGGACAAAAATCATACATCTATGGATGAGATCAATGGGAGAGAGCTAAGGGCAGAGGGAGGGGTGGTAGCTGGGTGGAGGGGTGCTATGGAGGGGAAAAAAGAGAAACAAATGTAATAATCTGAATAATAAAGATTTAATTAAAAAAATAAATAAAAATAAAAAAGTGTAATAAGAGAATAAATGGTTGTCATGGTTTTGGCAAGTAAATAAATAAATAAATAAATAAATAAATAAAGGCAAAAAAATAAAAATAAAACTGACTCCAACACAGAAGTTCTCCCAACATAGACACAGCTGATCCTCACAACCAATTGGCTTGGAGGTCAATTCTCCCCAGTGATACCAGCAACAATCAAGACTTAACTACAACAAGGCTGTACACACAGTCCACAAGGGCTGTACCAAGAGAGTCCACTTCAGGTAACTGGAGAGGTGGAGCTACTGGGCCATATAGGATACTTAGCACACAAAGCTACTCTACCAACTCAGGCAAGTAGCAAAAATGTGGAAACAAAGGAACAGATCACAAATGGAAGAAATGGAGAAAAACAAATGACTGAATATAGGGTTCAAAATCACAGTTATAAGGTTTTTCAAGAACTTCCTAGAAAAGTTGGATAAATTTAGCGAAACCCAAGAGGAGCTGAAAAAGAATCAACTAGAAATTAAATATACACTGACTGAAATAAAAAATATTATACAGAGACCTAACAGCAGACTAGAGGAATGCAAGAATCAAGTCAAAGATTTGAAATACAAAGAAGCAAAAAACACTCAAATGGAAAAGCAAAAAATAAAAAGAATCCAAAAATGTGAAGATAGTATAAGGAGCCTCTGGGTCTACTTCAAGCATACCAACATCACAATTATGGGGGTTCCTGAAGAAGAAAGAGAGCAAGATGCTGAAAACCTATTTGAAGAAATAATGAATAAAAACTTCCCCACCAGGTGAAATAAATAGATTTACAAGGCCAGGAAGCACACAGAATCCCAAACAAAAGGAATCTAAAGAGGACCACACCAAGACACATCATAATTAAAATGCCAAGAGCAAAAGACAAAAAGAGAATATTAAAAGCAGCAAGAGAAAAACAGTTAACTACCCCCACGGGAGCACCCATACAACTGTCAGCTGATTTCTCAACAGAAAGTATGCAGGCCAGATGGGAGTGGCAAAAAATACTCAAAGTGATCAATAGCAAGAACCTACAACCAAGATTACTCTACCCAGCAAAGCAATCAGTTAGAATTGAAGGGCAGATAAAGAGCTTCACAGATAAGAAAAAGCTAAACGAGTTCATCAATACCAAGCCAGTATTATATGAAATGCTGAAAGGTACTCTTTAAGAAGAGGAAGAAGAAGAAAAAAGTAAAGATAAAAATTATGAATAACAAATACATATCTATCAACAAGTGAATCTAAACATCAAGTGAATGAAAAATCTGATGAATAGAATAAACTGGTGAATATAATAGAATCAGGGGCATAGAAAGGGATTGAACTGACAAGTCTCAGGGGGAAAAGGGGAAAAGGGTTGCAGAGACAGACTGGACAAAAATCATACACCTATGGATGAGGACAATGGAGGGGGCGTTGTAAGGGCAGAGGAAGAGGTGGGAGCCAGGTGGAGAGGAGCTATGAGGAGAAAAAAGAGGAATGATTGTAATAATCTGAACAATAAATATTTATTAAATTAAAAAAAAGAAGAAGATAAATAAATCCCAGATCCCAGGGCTTCCACTTGGGTTGCTGGGGGCCATGGCCAGCCTGCTAACCACCAAAGGCCCCTCTCCTAGTCCATCCCATGCCCCAAGGGAACCCCGACCCTGATCTGGGACACTCTTCAGGGCAAACCAGCTGGCCCCCACCCATGCACCAGGCCTCTATCCTATCTAATAAAAGAGTAATATACAAATTGACCATCACCTCAACACACAAGATCACTGCTCCATGTGGTCACAAGATCCTGCCCCTATGTTGACACAAGATGGCCAGCACAAGATGGCAAGCAGGGGAGGACAGTTGGGAGGGACCAGGCCTGCAAGGGAGGGCAGTTGGGGGTGATCAAACCTGCAGTAGAGGGCAGTTAAGGGCAAACAGGCTGGCAGGGGAACAGTTGCGCATAAATCAGGCTGGCAGGGGAGTGTTTAGGGGGTGACCAGGCTGGCAGGCAGAAGCAAACGGTTAGGGGCAATCAGGAAGGCAGGCAGGTGAGCAGTTGGGAGCCAGCAGTCCTGGATTGTGAGAGGGATGTCTGACTGCCTGTTTAGGCCCCATCCTACCGGGGTCAGACCTAAACTGCAGTCAGACATCCCTTTAGGGGTCCCAGATTGGAGAGGATACAGGCTGGCCTGAGAGACACATACACCTCCCTTTGGACAAATTTTATGTACCGGGCCTCTAATATATATATATTAGAGATAGAGATAGAGATAGAGATAGAGATAGAGATAGAGATAGAGATAGAGATAGAGAGAGAGAGAGAGAGAGAGCGCATTGTTCCCATACACCATTGCTCTCCTGCAGGCGGAACTATGTCTACAGCTTATATTTGTGTGTGCATCAGGGTTTGAGCAAAAACTGAAGACAATTGTCAGGAAATAAGATGTAAAATGCTCTAAAGAATGATTTTTGCAGTTTCTTTTATACATTTGGAGGAAATGTAATAAAAAGATTATGTGAAAGTGGGAGAAAGCCAGGTGGGGAAATCTAGAAGATTGAATTACAGGATAGTTAACAAATTATGAGCTTTTTGACAGTGGTTACCTCCCAAACATCTGAAAAAATAAATAAATAAAAAGGATTACTCTGGCATTTTAAAGGGGTGTTCATTTAGATGCACAAGAACAATGGACAGAGCTTGCTTCAGGCAAAGAAAAACTTTCTAAATTATAGGCCTGAGGCATGACTACCCTCCCTGACCAGCCCAGTTAGGAATTTGTGGTCAGATCACCCTGTGAGGTTACTGTCGGTCACTGAGCATTGTCAGATTTGTCACAGAACCCCTGTTTGCTCACAATCATACTCACATTATTTTAGCAGATGTTTACTATATCTAAAAATTAGGTAGAGATGATGGAACAAGTTGTGGATACTATGAGCAGGGGCAGACCAATGTTAAATACGTGGGAGTTTGAGCAGTCATTTAATTAATGGAGATTTTCAGGTGTCGACGTGAGAATGTCCAAACCTGCAGAGAATTTTTATAAAAATTTATTTGAGGCAAACAGAGGATACACCTGGAAGCAAGACCCCATCAGGACTGAAATAAATATTTACTATAGCAGCTGTTTGCAGCTTTTTTTATGCACTTGGAATTGAGGGATCATAAGGAAGATTACTTGAAAACAAAGAGGGGATTAAACTACCGGATAGTCAACAAGATTACGTGCTCTCTGGAGCATGGTTTTGGCTTATTACAAAGGTGTGTTTATCTAGATGCACAGAAACAATTGGTAGGGCTTGCTTAAGGCAAAGGTAAGTAACCTTTTACTAAAGAAGGTATATTCCTGGGTCGTGACTACCCGCCATGACCTGCCCAGTTAGTTTACCATCAGATCATCCTGAGAAGTTGCATCCATAGAAGCCCCTTTTCATCTACAGATGTAATTACATATTTTGATTCTTACACAATGTCTTATCTGAGTGAACTTAGAGAATAAATACAAATCCCTCTGCACATGATGACCATATCAAATAGTGGGTGGGAATGTGAGTGCTATGAGATAAGGCTGTAGAGAAGACAAATTATTTCCTAGGCTCCTCCTAGAAGAAGTCAGGACCTTGGGAATGACACAGGCTAGTTGATGGTGGTGAGAAGGAAAAAAACACAAACAGTGAGAATTAAAGAGAGACAGCATATGAAAAGGTGTTTAGAGTTAAGCACCTGAAAATTATTATTGCTGTTATTACAGGGGGTCCAGATACCTGAGTTTAGCTACTAAATGTATCCAATGCCTTTAAGCAAGTCACTTTCATTGGGGCACTTGTTATGCCTTTATATCTGAATCAGGAGGTTACTGTTCAGTTCTGGTCAGGACACATGCATGGGTTGTGGGCTCGATCCCCAGTAGGGGATGTGCAGCCAATCAATGATTCTCTTTCATCATTGATGTTTCTATCTCTCCCCCTCCCTTCCTCTCTGAAATCAATAAAAATATATTTATTTATTTAAAAAAAGAATATTTGAGCCCAGCTGGTGTAGCTCAGTGGTTGAGTATCGACCTATGAACCAGGAGGTCATGGTTCAATTCCCTGTAAGGGCACATGCCCAGGTTGCAGGTTTGATCCCCAGTAAGAGGTATGCAGAAGGCAGCTGATCAATGATTCTCTGTTATCATTGATGTTTCTTTTGTCTGAAAGACAAAATAGCCATTCTCTCAACATAGGATGGATGGTGTTTCAATATCTTATTTCTGAAAGGAATAGTAGAGGAGGGATGAATTCAGAGAGAAGTGAGTTTGACTTTATTTTTGCTCTCCAGGGTCTTTATTATTTCGAGTGATTGCAGATATTGCTCCCTGATTCAGTAAATATATCAGACAACTAATGAAACTCCTTCAAGAAGTTGGAAATAAAAAAGTCTACTCTTCTGCTTTTTCTTTTCTTAGCTAAACACCTTTAGCTCACTATTTTTCTTTAGACTTTCAGTACAAGCTTTCTTTCTGTTTTTCCTTTATTGTCCTCTGTTTCCTCTCTTTTATCTTTCTCTCTTTTTTTGTATTTACAAATAATGTCAAGTTAGGTGGAAAGAATGTTATTTTTATGAACAATAACTTCTTTTCCCTTAGATTGTTAAATTAAAAAATGACAACAGCCAACACAACAATAGCCATTCACTGTGAGGTGTGAATGAATCAAAATCATATTTCTTTTTTTGGGCAGATCGGCAAATATATATATTTTTGGTGTGCCACAGAATTTTAACCATTAGTTTACGTGTACCATGAGATGAAAAATGTTGAAAATCATCGATTTAGGCCAAAGTGGGCAGTAGTGACATAAGTACACAGTGTAGTATAAACCACATGCAGCAAAGATAAGAAACAAGTAGAGACGTGCTCAGTTGGGAAGATCACACACAGCTTTGGAATGGATTTCTCTGTGAGGCACTTAGTTCGTGAGACTAACACAAGAAAAATGGGAAATCCCAGGACCTCTTCTCAGAAGTGGGAAGAGCCAAGTTTCAGTGGAAAAAAAAAACATAAAGATAAAGCTGGAAAGGGCAGGATAGGGCCAGTATAGACGGTTATACATGACAGGTGAGGCAGGAGCCTATAATTCAGTGAACAACTAGAAACTGTTGTAGATTCTTACCCAAATAAGTCACTTAAGAATAGCTAAACTTTAGGAGAATAACTTCAATAAAAGGCAACATTTAATAAATGTCATTAAAATGTGCAAAATGCCATGGTAGTTGTAAGTTGAGGAAGAAAAGGATCTGAAAGTTGTTCATTTTTAGTTGGCATAGGATAGGTTTATTAAGCAATCATCATCAGTGTGGGGAAAAATAAAGAACTAAGTCTGATTTTATGGAAAAGAATTGAATTAGAGATATTTAAACTTTTTTGAAATTTATATTTCAGCTAATATGTGGACCCAAACAATTAGCATACTACCCACAAACAAGCAATCCCTTCAAATACTAATACTTGAAGTCATTTTTAAAAATTACATATTATTTATATATGCAAAAAGGCAAAGTTAGGAGTATGTGTTTAATATATGTGTGTGTGTGTGTGTGTGTGTGTGTGTGTGTGTAATTTTTTGATTTCAGAGACAGGAAGGGAGAAGAGAAAGATAGAAACATCTATCTGCTGGCTCCTGCATGTTCTCTATTAGGGATCAAGCCCACAATCTGGCATGTGCCCTGACTGGGAATTCAACTGGTTACTTCTTGGTGTACGGGTCAGTACTCAACAATTGAGCCACACCAGCTGGGCAAGAGTATGGTTTTTAAAATAAAAATATACAGTAAATTTTATTTTTAGAGTTGCTGCTTTATCAATTAAATCAAGATGAAACAATTACTCATTAGATGACAAAGTTGTTTTTATTTCTCCTTAAATTCATTTCTGAGTTAATACAAATCTGACTCATTGTCTCCAAAAAAGAGGAACCTTCTTGCAGAGAACTGTGCAGCTGCCCTGGGGTCAATCTCTACAGAATGACATACTAATCTTTTGAAAATGCTGATAATGTAAATGTTAGTTAATTGAATTTTGGGTTTGATTGTAAATACATCAGATTTTTTAAATAAAATGAAAAAATTTGACTAGAATTCTCTTTGAAAAATTCTGGTTTTAAAAATGCCCAGCTGGTGTGGGTCAGTGGTTGAATGTTGGCCTATGAACTAGAGGGTCATTGGTTCAATTCCCGGTCAGGGCACAAGCCTGGGTTTTGGGCTCGATCCCAAGTGGGAGGCATGCCAGAGGCAGCCCATGGATGTTTCTGTCTCTCTATTCCTCTCCCTTCCCTCTAAAATTAATTAAAAACATATTTAAAAAACATATTCCTTACAATATGTAATTTTTTTAATGAGGCAACATACTTGTTACTTAAGAAGATGCAAATTCCAAAACACTGACTCATTTGCAATGACGAAGTCCACAAATTCTCAGAAAGTAAGATAGAGTATCATTCTAATTCAGAGCTAAGCTAGGAAATCCATCTGTCAGAAGGAAAAGGAGTTCAAGTTTATATCAGTCAAATCAAAACAGAAAGAGCAGTAAGTATTTAATCCTGATAAGAGACAGCCAAAAAGGAGCAGCAAAGAAGTTAATTTTCCCAGATTGAAAGAAGTTGTGAAGCCTCTGGGATTTGGTAGGGGTTTGGGCAAATTGGGTGATGGTGGAGTGGTTAAATTCCCCACCTGCCTGATTTCTATTATGTGATACAACTAAAGAGATAGAAAACTTTTGAGGCATTTGTTAACTGATTTACTTAGAAGGAAATACAATATTCAAAATGAAACCTAAGAGAAAGCAGTTGTGTTACTGCTGGAGGGTACCCTCCTAAGATCAGGGACAGAAACACATCTAAGCACTCGGTCAGAAAGTTCTGGCTTCATATGTAGGATCCACAATTTATTAGGTGTTTGATTTGATATAGGAGAGTCTCAGGAGCTAGGCTTTTGCTGTAGGTTGTATAGTTACTGGGGTAGCTTGGAGGGCTGTTGGAGATGAGGGTTGAGGGGTAAGAAGAATGAGTGCCAGAACTCACCATGCTCAGCCACTGGCATTGACTCAGGTCCTTGAGCAAGATTCTACTCTCTCTGAGCCTAAATCTCCCTTTGAACAAATGGAATAATAAGATACCCTAAAAAGTCTATTAAAGATAAAAACAAAACAAACAAAAAAACATGAGGTAAATGACTTGAAGAGCTGGAGACACAGACATGGAACCTGCCTTCCTGCTCTGTAAGGGAGGGCTCAGCAAAGGAACAATGCCCTTTGCCAGCACCTCTGTCTAGGAGAAAGCTCCCTCTCCAATTCTAGTCCTGAAGCCAGACACATCAATTCCTCCCCATATATCCCTGGTACTTTTCAAGCTGCTGCCCAGAACTGGAATTCAGAGGGAGTGAGTCTGAGTAAGTCCTATGTGAGGACTCCAGCAGCCCCTGTCTCAGCCACAATCTCCACTGGTATTTACAGCTGGAGGTTATGGGGCCTTCTCTTCCTAGCATTGAGCTACCTTAGCAGCTTACATTCCCTGCCCTGAGATCCCAGCCCACCCAACTTTTGTGCCCATCTGAGCCATTTCCAATGGCTTTCATACAAATGGCCTCTCCTAGCTAAAGATCTACTAGACCTTCCTAAAATCTCTCAAACAAGGAACATCAGGCCTCTGTGTATGCCTTACCTCTTGCCAAGTGGCCCCAGGCCTGGCACAAGTGGAATCCAGCCATAGTTTGCAGTTTGGACTTTCCTGGGCACCTCTAAGCCCAGCACAAGCAGCAGCCATCTGCAAATGCTCTGTAGATCATGTCAGGTGGTAGCCCCAGGCAGGGCACAGACA
Organism: Lasiurus cinereus; assembly: GCA_011751065.1. Taxonomy (NCBI): domain Eukaryota; kingdom Metazoa; phylum Chordata; class Mammalia; order Chiroptera; family Vespertilionidae; genus Lasiurus; species Lasiurus cinereus. Next base: position 30,213,461 of record JAAGEH010000045.1, on the reverse strand, counting down.
GGGGCTGATCATGGACTGCACTTTCAATGGAAGCCCCAGAGATAGTGAACCTGATGGACAGCTTCAGACCATGCTGGATTTCAACCCATCGCTTCCATGAGCAACATACTCAAGAGGCAAATCTCCTCTGAATTCCTGTTCCAAGGGGTGTACTCCTACACAGCAGCTCCTCTGCTGTACTTGCAGCTCATTCTCAAAGCCAAGAGGGTGCACACAACTAACACAGTAGGCACACTTGGAGTGCCCATCTCATATGAATGGGGAGGCTGTGCCATTGGAACCTATAGGATACCTACTCCATAAGGACTCTTTACTAAGACAGGGGAACATAGCAGCTCTACCTACTACACAGAAACAAACACAGGCTGGCAGCCAAAAATGAAGAGATAAAGGAACAGGTCACAAATGAAAGAACAAGAGAAATCTCCAGAAAAAGAACTGAATGAAGTGGAAGCAAGCAAACTACCAGATACAGAGTTCAAATCACTGATTATAAGGATGCTCAAGGAACATAGTGAGAACTTCAACAGCATAAAAACAAAAATGGAAGCCATAAAAAAGAATCAGTCAGAAATAAAGAATACACTAACTGAAATAAAGAATACATTATAGAGAATCCACAGTAAAGTAGATGAAGCAGAGGATCAAATCAGTGATTTGGAAGATAAGGAAGCAGAAAATACCTAATCAGAATAGCAAAAAAAAAAAAAAAAAAAAAAAAGAATTTAAAAAATGAGGAGCCTCTGGGACAAAATTAAGAATATCAACATTCACATTATTGGTATACCAGAAGGAGAAGAGAGAGAGCAAGAAATTAAAAACATATCTAAAAAAATAATGACAAAAACTTCCCTAACTTGGTAAAGAAAATAGACTTATAAGTACTGGAAGAGCAGAGAGTACCAAACAAGATGAACCCAAAAAGGCTCATACCAAGACACATTATAATTAAAATGTAAAATGTTAAAGACAAAAAAGAACTCTTAAAAGCAGCAACAGACAGTTACAAGGGAGCCCCCATAAGACTGTCACCTGATTTCTCAACAGAAACTTTATAGGCTAGAAGGAATTGGTACCAAAATAATCAAAATGATGAAAAGTAAGGGCCTATAACAAGGCTATTCTTCCCAGCAAAACTATCATTTAGAATCAAAGGGCAGATAAAGAGTTTCCGAGACAAAAATAAAAAAGCTAGAGTTCATCAACATCAAACCAATATTATAAGAAACTAGAAGCCCAGCCCATGAAATTGTATGGCCCCACCTACCCATGCTGGTCTTTGGTCCTTCTGGCATTAAGGCCATGGGCTTTATATATATATATAGATATTAAAGAATCTTCTTTAAGAAGAAGGGGGGGAAAGATTGAAAAAATGTCAGTAATAAAATGACAATAAATGCATATCTATCATCAATTACTTTAAATGCAAATGGATAAAATACTCCAATCAAAAGACATACAGTGATTGAATCAATAACAAAACAATATCCTTATATATCCTGCCTACAAGAGATTCACTTCAGATTGAAAGACACACACAGACTGAAAGTAAAGGGGTGGAAAAAGTATTTCATGAAAATGGAACCAAAACAAACAAAAAAAAGGCTGAGTGAGTTATCAATACTTATATTAAATAAAATGTACTTCAAACCAAGCTATAGCAAGAGACAAAGGACCTAACAATTCTATTGCTGGATATTTATCCAAAAAAAAGCCCAAAACACTAAATCGAAAAGACATATATCTATAGATTTATTGCAGCAATATTTACAATGGCCAAGCTATGGAAGCAGTCTGGCTGCTCATCAACAGATGAATGGATAAAGAAGTGGTGCATATATACCCAATGGAATATGACTCAGCCATAAAAAAAGAATGAAATCTTTCCATCTGCAACAACATAGACAGGCCTGGAGGGTTTTGTGCTAAGTGAAATAAGTCAGACAGAGAAAGACAAATGTCAGATGGTTTCACTTACATGTGGAATCTAAAAAACAAAATAAACCATAGTTACAGAGTATATTTTGACAGTTTCATGATGGAAGGGGGGTTAAGGGGGTGGATGGAAAAGGTGAAGGGATTAAAAGTACAAATGGGTAGTTACAAAATAGTCATGGGGAAGTAAAGTACAGAATAGGAAATATAGTCAATAATATTTTAATAACTACATATGATATCAGGTGGGTACTAAATTTATTGGGGTGATCACTTCATAAATTATATAAAAGTCTAACCACTTGGTTGTACACCTAAAACTAATATATAATTGTAAATCAGTGTTTTTCTTTTTCCATTGATGAGAGAGAGAGAGATTGAGAGAGAGAGAGAGAGAGAGAGAGAGAGAGAGAGAGAGAGAAAGAGAGAGGAGAGAGAAACATTGATCAGTTGCCTCCTACATGTGCCCTGCCTGGAAATCAAACCCACCACCTCCTGGTGTATGGGACAATGCTTCAACTAACTGAGCCACACTGACAAAAAGCTATGCCAGCTGTAATTTGAAAACTAAAACAATAATAATGATAATAATAATAATAATAATAAATTAGAAAATATATCTTTCTGTCTGAGAACTCATTAAATACTTACAAATGAATGAATGAATAAATGTAGTGCCTAGTGACCTTTCCTGAGAGTTCTGCATTCATTTATTCATTTATTAAATAAACATTGATAGGTTCTTACTATGTACAAGTTCTGCATTGAGACTGTGTGTATTATGATAAGACACAAGTCCTGGAGGAGTGCAATTTTAGCATAAAACAGTCATGCAATGGTAAATCTCTGGATCACACAAAATAATATGTTTTAAACACTGTCATTATGGACATAATTATACAAGAAGAAAGCTATCTAGAATGTAACTTGAATACATCACACACTTTACCAGAATTGAATTTGCTATTATTAACAATGTCACGACTTTTTTAGAATTTATATGGGCTTTTGGAAACATGATTAAAATATCCTGGCCCACTTAGAGAAGGGGGCTAAGGAAGGCTGCGCTCAACTCATTTTTTTCTTCTTAAATATTCCGTTGAGCAAGCATGAGTGTTTAAAATCATTCCCTTAGCCGTATCCGATTGGCTCCATGGATAATTGGCCTCTAGGCTGAAGGGTCCCAGGTTTGAATTCTGGTCAAGGGCACATACCTCAGTTGCAGGCTCAATCTCCAGCCCTGGTCTGGGCGCTTGTGGGAGGCAACCAACCAATGTGTCTCTCTCATTTTGATGTTTCTCTCTGTCTTTCCTCTTCCCTTCCGCTCTCTCTCAAAATCAATGGAAAAAAATATCCTCGGGTGAAGATTAAGAACAACAACAAAAATTATTCCCTTATTCTTAGAGGTTTGTACTAAAGAACAAGTTTGTTGTTAATGATACTGAAAATGGTGTTTCTACCACCAAATAAAAATGTTTAGCATAATAGTGGTTTACCATATCCCCTCTCCCTCCCCCCTTTAACTTTCTAAGCAGATTCTGAAGACCAGGCTAAGTGGCTTGGTATCAGATCAAAGCAATAGTTTCCATCAGGAAATTATTAATGTTATTCAAACATTCTCTCTCAGCTTTCACTGCTGAAGGGAAGTGACATACTGTTGACAGCTATCAGAGCTCCTCTTCATGCTTTATTGGAAACTCACTTGAAAAATTACCGTATCATTAAACTCAAATCTTTAAAAAAAAGGAAAAGTTTCAAAAACCTCTGAGAGAGAACTTTTAAAACAGACATGATAATATTATTGCTATATATGCACTCTGCCTTCTAACGTTCAGAGACTGGTTAAAGGAAAAAGGGATTTGGGGAAGGAAATGTTCCCTGGGGGAATGCAGTGTCCCTGAAGAGAGGCTAGCCCCTTATCTTAGCTTCCTTCTCTTCTCCAAGGGCGGGGGGCAGCCCAGTAGAATCACTTGGAAAGTTCTTGATCTCTATAAGCAAAGGAGACTCACTCCCCAGCTGGATGCCTGCTGGGTTCTGGATTTGCTGATTTGTCCAAGAAGGTGCTCTCAGAACCTGGGAAGTGTCTGGGAAAGACTGCATAGTATTTCATGGTGGTATTCCAGGCACAGAAGGTCAAGGACAGGCCCCTCAAATTATTGGCCTTTGATACATAAGAAAGGACAGAGGAGCCAATTTTTGGATCAGCACTGACAGAGAAGGCAAAGAACCTACTCTCAGAGAAGCACAAGAGCAAGGTGAAGCAAAAAATACAGTAAAATTGTAAAAGATGAACCTGGAAAGGTAGTTTGGAGCAGGCCTTGTATGTCAGGGCAAGGCAGGTGTACTCAATTCAGTGAAAAATTGGAAACCATTGTAGATTTTTAAGCCAAAAAGGGATCTCATAAGTGCTGTGGTTTAGGAAAATCCATTTAACAGAAATGCATGGATTGGTTCAGGGCAGGGAAAGGTAAGAGGTAACATGCATGTGTGATGCTAAAGAAGATTTAAAATTAAGCATTATGAGATACCACTACATACTTATTTGAATGGCTGACATTAGAAAATATTCTATATAATAAAAAGGTAATATGTAAATTGACCCTAACAGGGGCACAACTAGAATGACTGCTGAACCAGTCACTATGAGGTGCACTGACCACCTCTCTGTCTCTTTCCCTGGCCAGCAGGCTCCAATCACCAGATGGTAAATAGGGAACTGGGGTGAGTGGCCAACCTCTCAGTCCCTCTCCCCCTCAGCTGTCAGGCTCCAATCATCTGATGGCAAATGAGGAAGCAGGGGTAGGTGGTGGCAGGGGGCAAGGCCAGCTATAGGCACCCTGGGAAGATGGCCCTCATCACAGGCCAGGACTAGGCTCTACAGCAGCGGTTCTCAACCTGAGAATTGCTAGCAGGGTTGCCTAAGACCATTGGAAAACACAGAAATTTACATTAAAATTCATAACATAGCAAAATTATAGTTATGAGGTAGCAACAAAAATAATTTTATGGTTGGGGGTCACCACAACATGAGGAACTATATTAAAGGGTCGTGACATTAGGAAGGTTGAGAACCACTGGCCTCGACCGAGGCAGTATGGTGGAAGCTGCAATATGGGCTTCCGGAGGCTAAATCATGAAAACACAACACACCTCCTTCTCCTCCTTGTTCTCTTAGAACACTTGCTTTGGAACCCAGCCACTGTAGTCTGAGGCATTCCAAGACACCCATGGAGAGGCCTATGTGAAGAGGCATGGACGTCTCTGTCCACAGCCCTGGCTGATCTTCCCACGGAAATCCAGTACCACTCGCCAGCCATCTCAGCGAGCCATCTAGAAGTAAGTGCCAAACTAGCCGACACTGCCTGGAGCAGAAAAGTGTGTGTCTGCCAAGCCTTTTTGAAGCTGGCTATTATGAGCAAAGGAAATGAATAAGGAAATGGATGCTGTTGTTCTAATCTACTATTAGATTTGGGGTGTCACACAGCAATGGACAGTAGTGCTTTTACTCACTTATCAACATTAAAATCAGAATGTCTTCCCGGTATGTGGCGTTCAAAAGAATTCCCTGGGATGGGATGAGTCTCAGAGGGAAAGATACGTGAAGTTACACATTTCGCATAGTACTGACTGGTGGGATTAGTGATATTTGCCAATCCTGTTAGAACCCAGAACTTTCCTTTTAACTGTTGATTAAGACAGAATTCAGGGGAGTTGTGACCTGCTCAAGATCATGCAAATATTTAGAACCAAAGCTAATGCTCTAAATCAGATCTTCTGACATGCAGTTTAGTATTCTTTTCACTTTGCTTGTCCCTTCCCAATAACAGATTCCAGAGACCTGAATCACTGGACTTAGAAGAGCAAGTACATACCTGGGTGTTTCAACTCCCCACCCCACCCCCAAGGCCTGTGACATACATCATTTGTTAAATACAGCACTGTCCTAAGATCACTGATGTGTAGACCATAGATCCAAACTACAATTATAGACTGTGAATAGGAAAATGCAAGAAAGATGCTATCACTAATTTGCTATCAGAAGTGTCAGACGCATACAGCAAAGGTTTACACTCAAAATATAAGCTGTAAAATGACAATATCAAAATGCATTGTGCCTAAGCAAGACGGGAGGCTTTAGACATGGCTGCTCAGGATCAAGTTGTCTGAAAAAAACTCATAAACTTTTTTCTTACAAGAATCTACTTAGGAATCCATTACCATATCTTAGGGAACTCTGCCATAGATCCTATTAGACAAGTTCCATTTAAATATTTCAAAGTTCTTTTTTTTTTTTTTTTTTTTTTGTAGTGGAAGAAAACCTTAAGTTCTAATGTTGCATGTATATAATCTGGCCTCATCCCAAATACAATAGAATTAGAATGCATACAATACATACAATAGGACAGTACTGGAAAATTGTACACTTTGGTGGTTCTGTTCTTTATAATGCACTTGATATTGTCTGAGAGCAAAGTAGGCTAAAAAATTAGACCATTTCTGGAATATGATTTAAAAGCAGAGTTTACAGACTTATGGCATGGTGGACTTTAGGGTAACTCATGTAATATAGGACCAAGAGCAGAACTTCTCTGAACTCATCAGAGGAGAGCAAAACACTCTGCAGTAGCAACTGTAACTAAATAATGATTGTTGTCTTCTTTCTAGGATTCTGCATAGGATATGGGAGTTAGGTATTGGAGATTCTTTGAGTAAAATAAGTAGCCACATGCATTCATTCATTCATTTGTTCATTCACTGAGTAGCTAGTATATGCAGAGTATTCTGTTAAAAACTACTGAGAATACCACCATCCTCTCTTAATAGAGTAAGATTTGAGCCCTGGCCAGTATGGCTCAGTTGGTTGGAGCATCATCCCATAAGCCAAAAACTGCAGGTTTGATTCCCTGTCAGGGCACATATCCAGGTTATGGGTTTCATTCCCAATGGGAGGCAACTAATCCATGTTTCTCTCTCATCTCTCTCTCTCTCTCTCTCTCTCTCTCTCTCTCTCTCTCTCTCCTCTTCCTCTCTCTAAAAAAGTCAATTTAAAAAAAAATAAAGTAGGATTTGAGAACATGGGCCTAAGGACTTAGAAATCTAAATGTCATCCAATGGCACCCAAACACGAGACCCTTGGATTTTATCTTTAGAAGCAGGATATATCACCACAATTGTCTACACAAATTAGCAGTCTTTGAAAATATTAATAGCATGTCCTTCTTTCTCTCTCTCCCTTTTTCCCCTAAATTGATTACATTATTATTTGAAAAATAACTAATTGCTGGATCACTTAGATGCATTACTGTGCTCTTAGGAAATTATTCGTGATAATGAAATTCTTTTCATTAGCTCCACTTTCAGATTTGTAGTACAGGCTTGTCCTTTAACAAGTAAGTGTTCTTTTCAGAAAAATATTCAGCAGATGTGGCAAAAACAGAAATGGAATATTCTTGGAAGTGGTCTCATTTGGATAATAATTAAACTTTCCTTTTTTGTACTTGGACTTTATTCTTCTAGTAATTTTTCTGTCCATGTAAAATTTTCAAGAAGGTTAAATTCATCATTTTGTGTAATTTATTCTCAAATCTTCAAAGATCAGTACAATCTTTTCAGGTTTCAGTACTTGGAAGCTATTGTTTGTATTTCCCCTAATCTTTTCTGGAATAAAATATCTCAGTACTTCCCACTGGATTTTCCTAAATACCAGCAACTTGTTTTTCAACTGATAATCTTAACCTAATCACCTCCCCAAACCCTATAAAACCTGTTAAGTGTCAAGTGCCCAAGAATAAGACAGAAAGAATCGTGATGGACTTTGGAGTCAGTCCAACTTGGGTTCCACATAAAGCTCTGCCACTCCCTGAGAGACTCCAGATAAATTACTTAATCTAACTGAGCCTCAGTTTCCATATCTGTAAAGTGGGGATACAACACACATTGTAAGATCATTATGAGAATTAAGTATGATTTGAAAAAGCAGAGAGCCTGGCACTTAATAGGCTGGCCTTAAATAACAATTTTCCTTCACTTACTTCTGAAAAGGGTAATAAGGCTCAGGATGTAATCATTAAAACACTTAAAAAGCTACAGTTGCAAACCACACAGATCCTAATCAACTTTCCTGACACTTTGATATGTGGAGGATTTGGCATTTCTCCCCCTTTCTTCTTTATGGGAAATAGCACCCCACCTTCGTGAAAATGAAAATGTGAGCTAAAACCTCCTCTATTGTCATCATCCTTCGCTCCACGAATCTTTCCACTTTTGTCCTGGTCTGGCTTTTATACAAAAACGGTCACATTTTTCTCACAGTCGCTATCAGGGGATGCTTATCATGGCTTATCAAGCATAAATGCTTACGCTTTTAAGGTACCGAGAGATTTTTTCCAGATGATAATGGGAAGCTGCCGAAGAAGAAGGAATGGCAGGCGGCGGGCGGCGGTGAGGCTCCTGATACTGTTGAAATCTTTCTCAGGCACAGAAGCTCCACAGAGGACTCCTCTGCAGTTTTCCTTACCCAGGGCTATTTCTTTAAATTGTTTGACGTCAGAGGAGGAATGCTATAGCAACAGTCTGTCAAACTGAAATTAACTCAGAAGAAAGATGTGGGGGGGTGGAGAAAGGAAAACTGCTCCCGGGCGGGTACTGACTTCAGAGCAACTAAATGGAGTAGTTGCATTCACTTTATGACATTTTAAAGATCAAACGCCCAGAGGAATGAAAGAAAGGAAAAAAGTCTCTTGCGAGGCCTGTGATCTTTAACTCATGCAGAGAAGAGCGACTTGACATACAGGGTTATTTGGAAGGCCTTCAATTAGCGACAGTCGTAAAGGATATCTTCCAAGTATTGATCATTTTATTTAGAGGCAGGCTCTGTGTAAACGTTATCTTATTTCACATTGTAGCACCTTTCTGGGGGCAGGTATCCTCCTCCCCGTTTCCCAACGACAAAACAAGGCCCCGAGACGGTACAAGTCGCACCACTTAGCGATGGTAGCGCTGGGACTGCAATGCCGTTTTGTAATAACCCTGGGCTTCCGTTTACTTCTTACTTGAGAGTTTTATAATGGTCCATTCTAAACGGGACCCCGGGGTCTTCTAAGGCGGCCCCGCGATCCTGCCCACGAGCGCACGGAGGCTGAAGCGGTGCCAGGAAGGAAACGGGCCACACCACTTGGGCGCTACTCCGAAGTATGCGCCGGCGTCCAGGCGCCACGCCGACAAGAAAACGAAACTGCCCGGGAATTAATGTTTTTCTTCTTCTGGCAGGAAACGAGACAGAAAATAGGAAGCAGAAGCTGCCCGCTCCCTGCGCCCCCCGCCCAGGCCCCGCGCGCGCGCTCGCGCTCTCTCTCTCTCTCCCTCCCCAGGGTCGGCGCGCGCCCGCCGCGCGTCCCCGCCGGTTCCGCGCGCCTCGTGCCTCGTGCCTCGCGCCTCGCGCCTGCGGCCACGTCCACGCCCCGGCCCGGCGCGTCGCGGAGTTGGCAGCGCGGAGGCACGGGCCTGGGTGTGGCCGACGGATCCCAGCGGCGCTGGTCTCGGCGGCGCTCTGCGCTCTGCTGGCCAGCTCGGCGCGCGTGGGGCGGCTGAGAACCCCGCGGACCCAGGCAGCGCCCGGTCGACGCGGGCCCGAGAGCTCCTCCAGGTAGGCGGCGACCGCGCGAGGGCGGCTCGTCGTCGGTGCGCTCCGCCGGGGGGGATCCCGGGTTTCCCGCAGGGGGGCGTGAGGCGCCGCGGGGCCGCTCCGACGGAACCCGGCCCGTGGGCGGCGCGGGGCCGGCTGGGTGCTTCCTGACACGGGGGCCGGGGACTCCGGGCGGCAGACCCTGCGGGAGAAGGACGGGGCGGGCGCGTCTCCGTCGCGCTCGGCTCCGGCGCGGAGACCGGCCGCTCGGCCGCCGCCGTGGGCACTTCCTGGGGAGCGGGAGGACGGGGTCCGTGTCCCCGGCCTCGGGACCCCCTGGGTTCCTCTCCGCGCCCCGAGCCCGCCTGGGGCAGAGCGGGAGCTCGCGTTCACCGTGAAAATAGCGGTTATTGGGAAATGCCCAGAAGGGTTATTGGGCGGGGAGCGCTGGGCAAGCTCATAAAAGTTCTCTGCCGGAGCGCTAAAAATGAGCCCAGCGGTTTCGGGTTAAATTTACTTTGGAGATGACGGGGTGCCCAGCATTTTGGAGGCGGGGTGGGGGAAATTAATGGATTTCGAACACTTGTTAAGTTCAGTACATGGTAAAATGTTTTCCTGTACTCTCCACATCCTTTTTTTTTTTTTTTTCTGTGCAAAACGCAAATAGATAGCCGTGTCTTTTGATAGCTATTGCTCTTCGCTAAGGGCAGATGGACTTTCCAAAAGCTCACCAACAGACTTTCATTTGTGCATAGAAGCAATGCGTTGTTATTTTGCATCCCCTCTCTCCCCCTTTTCCCCACTCCTTCAGTGTCTCTCTCAGTGAAGGCTGTGGATGCATCCGTCTGCCGTTGGCGAAGCAGCTCCGCTTGCGGATTGGCACCCTGCTGGCAAGTTTTCTTAAGGCGTTTGATTGTTGATTAGATCGCTGTGCTATCGGCCCATTTTAGCGTTGTAAACTGAGATGGGGAGCTTCAAGTACGTCTCTCTCGTAGAGTAGAGAGAGAGAGAGCACACACTGCTTATTTAAGATGAAAGAGAAGTCGTTCCTACTCAGGAGGAAAACAAAGGTCAGTGTACACAAGATGGCATGAGCGGAGTGTCTACCGTTGCATATTTTAAGACTCTTCAAGTGTTGGGGCTTTTGGGTTATTACCCACCCTCGGCTCAGTGGAGGTAAGAACCGTCCAAAGCTGTAGAGAATTGTTAGAAGAGTGTATTTGAGCCAAAACTGACTACATTTGGGGATGCAAGACGTCAAATGCTCCTGGAGAAGTACAGTTTTTTTTTTTTGTGTGTGTGTGTGTGTGTTTTTTATACACATTTGGAATTAAGGAGGGAACATAAGAAACATTGTATGAACCCCTAGGAAAAGGCAAGGCAAGGAAGCCACTGGTCGATTGGATTACAGCAGCAATTTAAAAAAAAAAACCCTTTTATCTCATGGCACACATAATTACTAAAATTCTGTAGCACACCAATATATATATATATATTTTTTTTTGGCCAATCTGACCTGAAAATATAATTTTGATTCATTCATTCACAATGGACAGCTGTTGTTGTGTTGGCTGTCGTCCTTTTTAATTTGACAATCTAAGAGGAAGAGGTCAGCTATTGCACGTTTTAAAAATGCTTGCAGCACACCGGTTGAAAATCGCTGGATTGCAAGATACTTAACAAGGTTATATGCTCTCTCCAGGGCGTCTCAAAAAGGGACATTTCAAAGGTGTGTTAACCTAGATGCACAGAAAACAAGGGATGGGGTTACTTCAGATAAAGATAACCTTTTACTAGGGCAGTTATAGGCCTGAGGTGTAACTACGTACTCGCTGTAACCTGCCCAGTTAGGGATTTCTGATAGATCACTCCATGAGGTTACTTTTGGATAGATTTATTACAGAGCCCCTGCCACCCACCCCCCCTTTTGGGTCCACTGCTCTGAAAGTTTATCATATATTTCAGTATTTGGTTAAAGTTCACTTTAAGATTTTCCTTGTTGCATTTTGATTTGTAGACAAATTTGAAACTGAAATAGAAACTTTTATAAAACGTGTTCTTTTTTTTTTAAGTGTGGTTTTTTTGTTTTGTTTTGTTTTTCTAGAAGCCCCTGGAAAATAGACCTGTTTTTTAAAAAATATTTGTATTGATTTCAGAGAGGAAGGGAGAAGGAGAGGGAGTGAGAGGGAGGGAGTGAGAGAGCAAGAGATAGAAACATGATGAAAGAGAATCACTAATCAGCTGCCTCCTCTATGCCCCTACTAGGGATTGAGCCTGCAACCTAGGCATGTGCCCTTGATGGGAATCAAACCTGGGATCCTTCAATTCACAGGCTGATGCTCTATCCACTGAGCCAAACTAGCTAGGGCCAAAATGTTGTTTTCTGAGCATGATTAATTCTCTTGTGTGTACACATTTATAAAATTGTTTATTATGGCTTGTGATATATTTAGGTTTATCTCTTCGTGAGCCATAAGCATTAGTTAGGTTATTCTGAGTCATTTCTCAGAATAACTTATAGAATTGCTTCTTTCAGTATTTCTCCAGTTTTATTGAGATAAAATTGACATATAACATTATTAAGATGTACAATGTGATGATTTGATATACATATATTGCAAAAATGATTACCACAATAAGGTTAGTTAAACACACCCATTACTTCACATTAATTACTTTTGTGGGGGTGGGGGGTGTATGAGGCATTAAAGATTTCTCTTAGCAACTTTTAAGTGTGCGATGGAATATTGTTATCCATAGTCACCATGCTGTACATACGTTCCCAGGACGTCCTTATCTTATAACTGGAAGTTTGTACCGTTTGATCGACATCTCTCCAGAATGGTTTCTTTTAAATCATTGGCACTTTAGTATGTCAGCACATATTTTTACACTTTAAAAATAGAGTCTGGGACATTTTGAAGATTGAGCATTGCAAGTAAGTGTTGTACATTTTTCTGCCCTTTCCAAATACTGCCTGAGATGGCGTGATTTCTTTGATTTCTTTGAGGCATGTTGTTGAGGTACACTGTGTGATTAGTTTCTTTACCTTGCTGACTAGTTTAATCTGCATTTATTATAGGGACATCTGTTTATTGAACATCTGTTCTGGGTCAGGGGCAGTGTTATACATTATTCTATTTATAGCTCACATTAACTTGGCAAAGGAGGCGTTATCCAGTTCTATAGTTAAGGAAACCGCCTCTGAGATGTGCCCCTGATCATGTAGTCGAGTAACTCAGCTGGGATTAAAGGTCAAATCTCTCCGTCTCTAAAGTCCATATTCTCTATGCCATGTTGGCTTAGAGCCAGGGGGTGAAGAATGATCCTCAATTACTAGCATACATTATTAGCATATTTATAACTTCCCCAAAATATGTTAGCGATGTGGTCTGTTTTTCCAGTATGGTCGCTATTGTTTGTTTGTGTTCTTACACAGGTCCTCACACGAGCCATTTTCTTCTCACCTGTCTATTCCTGATCAAATGTCTAGCTCAGAGTTCAAAACCTACCTCTTGCTATGGCAGAATTTCTTCTATTGATATTAATAGGTAGTGACAGCTTAGTTGTCCTTCCAAAATACTAACCCCATTTTAATGTGGGTTCTCTAAAGCCATAGATATAACTAATTTGGAAAATTACAAACAGGATGGCAACCTATTTTGAAATATGGTAACATTTTGATATTTTGGTATCCCTCAAATTAAACTAGAAGATATATACAGTATGTAATTTTCAATCCTCACCCAAGAATAAATTTTTCTTGATTTATAGAGAGACAGGAAGGTAGAGAGGGAGAAAGAGAGGGAGAGAGATTGGTTGCCTCCTGTATGTGCCCTGACGGGGAATTGAACCCACAACCTAGGCATGTGCCTTGAGGGAGAATCGATGCTGCCACCTTTTTGGTGTACTAGACAACTGAATAACTCAGTCAGGGCTAAAGCAGAAGACATTTTGATAGATATTTCCTCCCTGTAATTTTCCTGTCCCTCCTACAGCTTCAATTTCTATGGAACATTTAATTATTATACAAACATTCTGTTATATGTGCCATCCTATATAATAAAACCCTAATATGCAAATTGACTGAAGGGTGGAATGACTGGTTCTTATGATGCGCACTGATCACCAGGGGTTAGATGCTCAATGCAGAAACTGCCCCCTGTTGGTCAGTGTGCTCCCACAGAAACATGGCTCAAGGCTGGTGAGCTCAGCCAGAAACAGGGCTCAAGGCTGGCGAGCTCAGCAGTAGTGGCGGGAGCTTCTCTTGCCTCCGAGGCAGTGTGCTAAGGACACCTCAAGGGATGTCCAACTGCCTGCAGGGAGCAGACCTAAACTGTCAGGCAGACATCCCCTGAGGGGTTCTGGTCTGTGAGAGGGCACAGGCCTGGCTGAGAGACGCACCCCTCCCCTCCCAAGTTCACAAATGTTGTGCACCAGGCCTGTAGTCTTAAATAAAATTCTCTATCCAGTATTCTGCTCCATCTCTGCTCCAAATGTAGAAAGCATAATTTTTTGGTAGAACAAAAACAAATATTTGGAGAGATAACCAGAAGTTAATTAGTTACCTACAGAGGGGTGGTTGGTGAGTAGGAACTGAGTAAAAGGGAGAATAGAGGGAATGCTCTGATTATACCTTTTTCTATAGTTTTGAGTTTAGGAAACTTGTTAATGTTTTATATGTTCAAAAATAAAATTAATGAGGTTGGGTGGAATAAATCTCCAAAATTGAATACATACAGCAATAACTGAATCAATTGGATTTCAATAAATACCATCAACTCTCGGGAAAAAAATGAATCCAAGTATGTTTTATTTTTTTTAATTTTTATTAAATTTATTGGTATCCCATTGATTAGTAGGATCATGTTTCAAGTGTATATTTCTATAATACATGATCTACATATTGCATTATATGCCCCCCACCAAAAGTCACATCATCTTCCATCACCATATATTTGGCTCCCAAGTATGTTTTGAACATAGGATTTAACTATGTATATACCTTTAATATAAAGGTAAAAAGAACTGCCAGAAAAATCTTGAACCCTGGATAGTAGGCTATTATTTATAGTGGTAGAGATGAGACATAGCAGTCCTGAAATAGGTTTGTGTATATAGTAGGATTGGGCACATGAGTAAATTTATTGATATTTGGGGATCTGTTTTTTTAAAAAATATATTTTATTAATTTTTTACAGAGAGGAAGGGAGAGAGATAGAGAGTTAGAAACATGAATGAGAGACATCGATCAGTCGCCTCCTGCACGCCCCCCACTGGGGATGTGCCCACAACCAAGATACATGCCCTTGACCAGAATCAAACCTGGGACCTTTCAGTCCTCAGGCTGATGCTCTATCCACTGAGCCAGACCGGTTTTGGCGGATCTGGGGTTTTAACTGTGGGAGAAAGGAAATAAAAAATGAAATGGAAGAAGGCAATGAAGAACTCCTTGGTGTTGGATTGGAATTAGACTTACCAATATGAACTTGTGATTAAAATATACATACATTCATATGTTTATACACACATATTTCCTCCTCCAGTCTAACAAACGGGCCTACAAACAATGACATCCTAATAACAGTAGTGCTCAGAGCTAGATAGCTGGTTCCAGAGCTGGGGCAGGGGAAATACAGGTTGAGCCTAGAACACAAAGTAAAGAAGTGTTCAAAAAAACTGATGGGGCATGTGAAAAGTATGTAGGAACTAGCTTGAATGGGAAAATTTGAGCATCAAAATGAATTAACGATAAAAATGGATTATATCCTATTGACTAAAATAAGAGTTCACAAATCCTATATAATAAAAGCCTAATATGCTAAGTGTCTGGTTATCCAGTTATTCATTCAACCAATCAAAGCGTAATACACTAATGATATGCTAAGGCTGCTCACTGCTCACTTTGATATGCACTTACCACCAGGGAGCAGACGCTTCAACTGGTAGGTTAGCTGACTGCTGGGGTCCAATAGATTAGGACTGAATGAGATAGGCTGGACACACCCTGGAGCCCTCCTGCGGTCCCTCCCAGGCTGGCCAACCTCCTGCGTTCCTTCCTAGCCCTGATTGTGCACTGGTGGGGTCCCTCGGCCTAACCTGCACCCTCTTGCAATCTGGGACCCTTCAGGGGATGTCAGAGAGCTAGTTTCAGCCCTGTCCCACAGGCCAGGCTGAAAGACCCTATAGGTGCACAAATTCACACACCAGGTTGCTAGTAAATAAATAAGGAAAAGGGAAAAGATCTGCCAGATAGATTGCCAGTATAAGAGCCTGGCCAGTGTGGCTCAGTGATTTAGCCTCACTCTATAAACCAGGAAGTTATGGTTCAACTCCCCAGTCAGGACACATGCCCAAGTTGCAGGCTTGATCTTCAGTAGGGGGTATGTAAGAGGCAGCTAATCAATGATTCTCTCTCATCATTGATGTTTCTCTCTCTCCCTTCCTCTCTGAAATCAATCAAAACATATTTTTTAAAAATGTAGAAGAAATGATAGAAGTCAGCAGTTTGCAATTATCATGGTAATAGTGATTCAGGCAAGTGCTACTAATGGAGAAAGTTTGGTAGGGAAAATGATATTAATACGATTTCCAGTGATCTCTCTAGAAGTTAACGACCAAGGGAAAAACAACTTCGGTGGAGAAATCTGGCAGACGCCACTTCAGCTAAGTGATCAAAGTTTTAATATCACTGGCAGTGGGCTAAACATATTCTTCTTGATGTGCTTAAACTAGGGACATCATTACTTTTCTGTAGTGTTTCTAAAATGCATTACCAAAATCTAATCATGAGGAAACAACTGAGGAACCTTAATTGAGGATTGTTGTACAAAATAACTGGTTGTAGTCTTCCAGTATGTTCAAGTCCTGAAAGACAAAGAAAGGCAAAAAGAACTATTGCAGATTAAAGGAAGTTCATGATACCTGGCAGTGAAATGCAATGCATAATCCTGGATTGAATCTTGGATTGAAAATTCAGTTGCAGAAAGAAAGAAAGAATAGGAAGGGAGAGAGAGATGAAGGAAAGGAGGGAGGGAGGGAGGAAGGGAAGGAAGGGAGGGAGGATCCAGTTGCTCAAGAACATAATAAAATTTGAATATATACTGCATATTAAATTGTGGAGGTGTATCAATGTTAAGCATCCTGAATTTGATTGTACTGGGATTATGTAAGAGAAGATCCTTGTTCTTAGAAGATACACAGTAGCCCTGGCTGGTTTGGCTGTTTTTGCTCAGTGGTTAGAATTGCCCTCAATTCCCCTGTTTCACTCACCGGATATCTATTCTTCTATTGCAAGTATTATGGGCTCTAACTTAAAAATGATTCCATCGTCTCTAATGCCACTGCTTTTGTGTCAAAACACCCTCTTTCCGGGCCTGAACTGTTTTGGCAGCTCAACTGGTCTTTCCACTTCCAATCTCTGTCCCCCAGCAGCCTGCACGAACTTTAACAAATGTCAAACGAGTCAGATGTCTCTCAGTCATCTGAACCCATTCGGGTTAGATAAAATCTGAAGTTTTCACGATGGTCAGGAGGCCTCCTTGATCACATGGTTGGGTTCCTCCTGCTGGTCTCCCTAGTCTCTTCTGCTTTGCTCACTTCCCTCCAGCCTCCCTGTCCTCTCTGCTGTTGATTCAGCAGCACCCCAGCTTGGTTTCTGCCGCTCACTGGGCCTTTGCATTGACTGTTTCTTCTGCCTGGGCCACCATACCCTATTTAAGGCACATCTCATTCAGGTCTTTACTTAGATTAATTTATTGAAAAGTAGCCTTCCTTGTCACCCTCTAATTTCTTGCAGTGTTTTTCCCTGTGTAGTTTTTATCTGTACTTGAAATTGTTACTTATTTCTGTGCTTTATTATCTGTCTCCTAGACAGATATACTAGAAGAATAAAGCTCCATGACAACGGAAACTTTTGCTTGTTTTGATGACTTTTGAATCCCTAAAGCCTGCAATGTGCCCGGCATGTGTTTGGAACTCAGATATTTAAATAAATGAATAGGTATATGAATTAATGTTTGCTGACTTTTTTTTTTTTTTTTGCTGTGTTTTACCTAATCCTATTTTCAAGTGACACTGTCTCAGAGAATCTTATAAGGTTAGCGCCGTTTAAAGTTTTTTGGTGACACTGCTACAGCTTCTCTGGAAGCTAACAAGTTACCAACTGTGTTTTGTATAGCTTCATATTTCTTTTGTCTGCCCTCTGGTGGGAATAATCATAATAAGCAGTAGATGAATAGAGTAGGTTGGTAGGAAGAAAGAAAAATGGAAGAACCTTGCCCTGTTTGGTATGGCTCAGCAGTTAAAAGTGTTGGCCAGAGCACCAAAGGGTCTCAAGTTCAATTCCCAGTCCAGGGCACATACCCGAGCTGCAGGTTCGATCTCCGGTCTCATTTTGATATTCTCTCTCTCTCTCTAAATAATAATAATAATAATAATAATGAGCTGCAGGTTTGATCTCCGGTCTCATTTTGATATTTCTCTCTCTCTCTCTCTCTCTCTCTAAATAATAATAATAATAATAATAATAATAATAATAATAACAACAATAATAATTATTATTATGTCTGCTTAAAAAGAATCCTTTCCATTAAAATATTTTAAATATTTTTCCATATTTAATTCAAAGACACCTTTTTCTCAACTGTAATAAGGATTTCAGTTAACCTTTATTGACTTTTCTACACGTCAGTTAACATACACCAGTGGAGAAGCCAGTGCTCAAACCCTAACCACTGGGTAATAGGGTCAGCACTCTTTTTTAAAAAAAATTCAGAGTCTGCTCTTCATTTTATTTATGTTTTATATATTTTTATTACTTGCAGAGAGGAAGGGAGAGGGAGATAGAAACATCAATGATGAGAGAATCATAGACTGGCTGCCTCCTCCCTGCCTCCTCACAGCCCCCGCCCCCATTGGGGATCCAGCACACAACCCGGGCTTGTGCCCCGACTGGGAATGGAACCATGACCTCCTGGTTCATAAGTTGACACTCAGCCACTGAACCACACTGTCCAAGCAGGAGGCAGAACTCTTTTTTTTTAAAAGTATATATTTTTGATTTTTTACAGAGAGGAAGGGAGACAGAGAGCTAGAAACATCGATGAGAGAGAGAGACATCGATCAGCCACCTCCTGCACACTGGGGATGTGCCCGCAACCAGTATACATGCCCTTGATCAGAATCAAACCTGGGACCTTTCAGTCCGCAGGCCGACGCTCTATCCACTGAGCCAAACCGGTTTCGGCTGGAGGCATAACTCTTGATTATCATGTTTCACTACCTTCCTAATATCCGAAGGATGGTACAGATACCAAAGAATTTCCTTTGGTGCAATAGTTATGTCAGAAAGTACATGATAAGTTCCTCAGTACCACCTGTTTCTCAATACCATTTTTCTAGGATGCATTACGGAGAGCCTTTTCTTCTCGAATTGCTGGGAACTATATATAATTTAATGTTTTAAAATATGACATAATAGCCCTACTGGCTGATGTGGCTCAGTGGTTGAGCATCGACCTATGAACCAGGAGGTCATGGTTTGATTCCTGGTCAGGGTATATGCCTGGGTTGGAGCTCGACCCCCAGTGGGGGATATGCAGAAAGCAACCAATCAATGATTCTCATCATTGATGTTTCTATTTCTTTCTTCCCCTACCTTCCTCTCTGAAATAAAAAAAATATGTTTTTAAAAAAGTATGAAATGATTTCAATACTAATGTGCTTGCGACCTAAAATAATATTAAAATTTCTCTTAATGTCCACATTTTATATTTATTTATTTATCTATTTATTTGTTATTAAATTTATTAGGGTGACATTGGTCAACAAATCATATAGGTTTTAGGTGTGGGTTTCTATGTTACAAGAAAAGGTGTGGGTCTCTATTGTACCATATGCCCACTACCCAAAGTCAAATCTTTTGTCACCATATATTAGGACCCCTACAGGAGTATACAACTTAAATTCCCCATCCCCAGTTTTGGTTGTAGCAGTTATTACCAAGGAAACTCAGTATATACTTTGCTGGGTAAGGGCAAACTTCCCATCAGGATGCTTATCTGCTTACACTTGGAGCCCCAAAAGGGAGCATTTGTTCAGAGAGCATTATTACTTTTGGCATCTTTGTGAGTACTTAGAGCTGTAACATTCTCTTTTTAATAGCCACATAATATTTACTGTCAGCTCTCCTGTTGATTTATATTTGTCACTAGAGGCCCAGGACACAAAATCGTGGGGGTCCCTCAGCCCGGCCTGCACCCTCGGGGAATGTCCGATGGATGGTTTAAGGTCGCATTTGGACATGCTTATCACTGCCACGGAGGCAGGAGAGGCTACCACCACCGCTGTGCTCGCCAGCTGTGAGCCTAACTGAGGGCTTCTGGCTGAGCGGTGCTCCCCTCAGTGGGAGCGCACTGACCACCAGGGGGGGAAGCTCCTGCATTGAGGGTCTGCCCCCAAGTGGTCAGTGGGCATCATCGCGACCAGTCATTCCTCTGTTTGGTCAATTTGCATATTAGCCTTTTATTAGATAGGATTTTATGTTATATGAACATTTGGCAATAACTATCCTTAAACATTCTTTCTTAAATATTCAAATTTTAATGTTGTAATAGATTTTAGCCATAGAGAACTAGATGGAATCTGTACCATAACGTGAGAACACCACCTTGGGAGAGACAAAGGTGAGAACAGTGGTCCCGGTGCTCAGAGAGTTTTTCTGGAGGCATGTTTGATTTTTTGTTATGGTAACATTTAGCAGTGGCTTGACTCCATCCCCCCCGACCCCCCCTTCCATTTGTATGCGTTCCCCACCTAAGCACCTTTACTCAGGAATTGTTTTAAGTACAACAACTGGGTTTTAACTATGTGGTCAGGTGAAATTAAGGCCCAGTAATGCAGCTTAGACTGAATGAGACATTGTTGTCTAATTAGCATGCGACATAGATTATACTGGTACATTTTATCCAGGATAGTTAATAAGGCTACTAATGACCAGCTGTTAAAAGGAAATAATTAAAAATATTTATTTTTACTTTCTAGACTTCTGTAAATTAAATTATTTAGATGGGAAATGGTAGACAGCTGATTACTTAGGGAAATTGAAATTTATCAAGGGCTCGTCAGTATGTGCATCACTTATGAAACGGGCCTCTGGGAAGCTGTTGGCAGGGGGAGGGGAAATGTCAACTCTGAAAAATCTTTTCTCCTTATCCTGCAGTGTGAAAAGCAAAAGCAGTTGGTACTCAGTGATTTTTAAACTTAGATGTTAATCTTCATGGTTATGTATTAACCTTTATCAATGGGAATTAAAATATATTATCAAGGGATTTTATTATGTTTATTAATCATTAATGTGCCATTACAGAGACTTTTGAGGGAGAAAAACAAACTTAAAAACACACATAGCCGAGACCGGTTTGGCTCAGTGGATAGGGCGTCAGCTGCGGACTGGGGGTCCCAGGTTCGATTCTGGTCAAGGGCATGTACATTGGTTGCAGGCACATCCCCAGTGGGGGGCGTGCAGGAGGCGGCTGATCGATGTCTTTCTCTCATCGATGTTTCTGGCTTTCTATCCCTCTCCCTTCCTCTCTGTGAAAAATCAATAAAATATATTTAAAAAAAACACACAAAGACTCCTCCATGTCTTAAGATATAAAGAAGAGGAGAAACGTTGGTGTATAAATCTCACCCATGGTTATGTGCTAACCAATCTTTCAATGAGGGAATGTCTTTGTGAAGTTGTTAGAGGTGATAATGAGAGTATGAGGGATAAGGAATAACCCGTGTTCCCTTTAAAGGCTGCTGGTACATGTGAAGCTAAGTGTTGCAGGATGCAAACATCAGGAGAATCAGAGCAATAGAATAAAACTAAATGTGACAAAATGAATTCACTGTTCAGGGTTCCTTTGATTGATGGGTTTTGAGAACATTGGCGGTGAGGGGTTAGGAGTTGGGGATGGAGTGGAATCCCAGATAGCTTTCCTGAGTTACTCATTAGTCATTGGACTAAACCTCTGACAGCAATTGTATGGTATTTTGGTAAATGAAGTGTGATGCTGAAGTAGCATTGATGGATGTCTGTTCATCTCAGACCAATGTCACACACTTGCTTTTTAGTTAGTAAAATCTCTCGTCTTATCTTGTCCCTAGGTGTTATGCCTTTCTGTTAGAGAGAGAATGAAATGCACTGGGAGGAAGACACTAATTAACACTAGAGTGCTAATTATGATCAGCAACTTATTACTGGTAATATGAGAGAGAGAGGGGGGGAGAGGTAGGGAGGGAGAGAGAGAGAGAGAGAAAGAGAAGAAGCATCGGCGTGTGAGTGACCGTTAATCAGTTGCCCTCCTCAGGTGCTCCCACCGGGGATCCCTTGCAGCCTAGGTATGTGCCCTGACTAGGTATGTGCCCTGACGGGGAATGGAACCTGAGACCTTTCAGTGTATGGACAATGCTCCAACCAGCTGAGCCACACGGGCCAGGGCCATTATTGGTAACTTTAAATATTTTACTTTTGTTAAAGCTGTGAACACATGGAGTGGTAGCTACCTTTCCTGAATATGTTAATTGCACAAGTCACATTTTTGTCCAGTGAAGCCAAGTCAGCAAGTAAATTAGATCATGATGCCTGTCAGGCTCCATAAATATTTGCTAGATGGAATTCTCACTCATGGTGGTCATATTTTCATTCTTTAACAGTGAGATTCATTAAGCATTTTTTATATAACAGAGTAATATGTAACCCAGTCTGATAAATTTAAGGTGTTTTTTTTTCTGGTTAAACAAAAACAAATTATGTGACTTTAGGAGAATCCAAGATGGCGGCATAGGTAAACACCTATACTGCTGCCTCGCACAACAATTTCAAAACTACAACTGAAAGACAGAACGGACATCATCCAGAACCACAGGAAAGCTGGCTGAGTGGAAGTTCTACAACTAGAGGGAAAGAGAGGGGCTCACGGAGACCCAGAGGAGCTGCAAAAAGCTGAGGTACGGAGACGAGCGCGCTGAGAGAGCGGTGCCGGAGTACCTGGCTGGCTTTCTCTGGCGGGAGGGAAACGGAGACTCCCAACGGCGTTGAACCCCTTCTCTTACGACACTAAACCCCAGATCCAGCCGAAACTCATGCGGGGGGAGTTTGGACTGTGAAAAGGGAGAAGTGCACGGAAATTTAGGGGAGTTGCAAAGGATCGGAGGTCTGGTCGCGCACGGCACCACGCGGAGGACGGATTGCTGATTGTGCCGCTGGCTTTCGCGAGTGGGCGGGAGACAGACCCTCCGATCTGTGCCACTTCTGAGTCCACTGGGCCCCTGTTTTGGGCGAAACCCTGGGGACCTAGACTCGTGTGGTCCTGGTTCGCAGGGGAGCCGGAAAGGCAGCGGTTGGAGGCACTGCGGGTGCGCGAGCGCACAAGGACCGCTCCAGCCATTACCCAGTCACGGGAGACTCAGGGGCCGTGGAGGGCGGGGCCGACTGGAAGGCAAGGCGGTCCCTTAAGCCCTGAGACTCCACCCCTCCCAAGCTCAACAGAGGCTTCTGCGGCTGATTCCAGCACAGAAGTTTCCCCGGCACAGTGAAAATGCCGAGACAAGGGAAGGGATTACAAGCAAAAGAAATGGAGGAAAAAAAACGACTGGATATAGCGTTCAAAACCACGCTTATAAGGTTTTGCAAGAATATGCTAGAAAAGATGGATAAATTTAGTGAGACCCAAGAGAAGATAATAAATACACTGACTGAAATGAATACTATTACGCAGAGTACTAACAGCAGACTAGAGAAAGGCAAGGATCAAGTCAAAAATTTGAAATATAAAGAAGCAGAAAACATTCAACTGGAAAAGCAAGAAGAGAAAAGAATCCAAAAATGTGAACATAATGTAAGGAGCCTCTGGGACAGCTTCAAGCGTACCAACATCAGAATTGTGGGGGTGCCAGAAGAAGAGAGAGAGCAAGATACTGAAAACCTGTTTAAAGAAATAATGACTGAAAACTTCCCACATCTGGTAAAAGAAATAGACTTACAAGTCGAGGAAGCACACAGAACCCCAAAGAAAAGGAACCCAAAGAGGACTACACCAAGACACATCATAATTAAAATGCCAAGAGCAAAAGAGAAAGAGAGAATATTAAAAGCAGCAAGAGAAAAACAGTTTATTACCTACAAGGGAGCACCCATACGACTGTCAGCTGATTTCTCAACAGAAACGATGCAGGCCAGACGGGAGTGGCAAGAAATATTCAACGTGATGAACAACAAGAACCTACAACCAAGAATAATCTATCCAGCAAAGCTATCATTCAGAATTGAAGGGCAGATAAAGACCTTCACAGAGAAGAAAAAGCTAAAGGAGTTCATCAACTCCAAACCAGTATTATATGAAATGCTGAAAGGTACCCTTTTAGAAGAGGAAGAAGAAAAAGGTAAAAGACAAAAAATTATGAACAACAAATACACATCTGTCAACAAGTGAATCTAAAAATTAAGTGAATTAAAAATCTGATCAACAGAATAAACTGGTGAATATAATAGAATCAGGAGCACAGAAAGGGAGTGGACTGATAATTCTCAGGAGGACAAAAATCATAAAGCATCAAACAGACTGTGAAATTATAGCAGAAAGATTAAAGTTAGGTGAGGTAAATAAGTGATCAATCAAAGGACTTGTATGCATGCTTATAAACATAACCAATGATCACAGACACTGGGAGGTCGGGGTATGCCTGGGAGGGAGGGGGGCAATGGGGAGATATGTATAAAAAATTAATAAAAATTAATTAAAAAAAAACAAATTATGTGACTTTAAAGCAATAAAAGACGATGTGACTTAGGACCATGTGAGGTTCATCTTGTATCACTATCAAAATAATCCAAAAGGTGATCATTCTTGAGTAGTCATATGAGAAAAGATAGACTGTCAGGGTTATGGTTTGCCATTTACATAATCATTTATTTTCTTAATATTTAGTTCACAAAGTCTTAGAAATCCTAAAACTAGAGGTGTCTCGACTTAGAGAAGGTGGTTTTATGGCTAAGTAAAAGGTAAATAAATTCACTGTCAACTATGCTGTTTGACATAGCTGAGGGTGAATTTATAGAACTTGTTACTTTGAGGTAGTACAGCTAAAAATATAAGCACACTAAAATGGTTTCAGCAGATACACTGACAGTGGTTTCAAAATGTATTGCATAAAGTTTAAGGGAAATCTTCAGTATATTGAGTTCAGCTACATTCTCATGCGAACATTTGGTTTTTGGTTGACATAAACCTTTAACATGTGCTCATTGTAGCACTTGCATCTTGATGTAATTATTATTACTCAGCTGTTTTTATGAGTAGAGTGGATCCATTTCTGTGCCTGTCGTGGGAAGGTGTTAAATACATGTTTGTTGAGTGGAAGAGTGGGGTCACGTGATGACCTGGATTGACAGTCAGTCAGGATAGTACTCATTTTTTTTTTTTTTTATACTTTAGGCCTATAGATAAAAAAATAACAGGAATAATGCAGGGAAAAAAACCTTTCTGAAAGTTTCCCAAAATGTTGATCAGAAAAAAACTAAATCTGTTCATTTAAAGCTTCCAGTGTAGCCCGGCTGCTGTGGCTCAGTGGTTGAGTACCTATGAACCAGGAGGTCACAGTTTCAATTCCTGGTCAGGGCACATGCCCAGTTTGTGGGCACATTCCCAGTTTGTGGGCACATCCCCAGTAGGAGGCGTGTAGGAGGCAATCAATGATTCTCTGTCATCATTGATGTTTCTATTGCTCTATCCCTTTCCCTTCTTCTCTCTCTAAAAATATAATCAGTAAAAACATATTTTTTAAAAAAAGCTTATGTGATTTGAATTCATTTGGTGCCACAATCTGACCTGACCTAATAGGACACTTGCTAGTCAATTTCCCCCACCTCATTATGAATGTGCTTACATTTTGCTGCAGGAGCACTCCTTCCTGATTATGTGACATCCTTCCCCAGGGTCTCTTTGGGGTATTATGTGATATATAATGATTGCACTTTTTTAAAACCTGGAAACTTCCAAATTCTGAAATGTATCTGGCCCCAGGGCATAGGGTAATGGGTTCTGGACCTGTGAGAGCGTGTGCTTACACATCTGCATTTCCTCTTAGACTGCCAAGCGCTGGAGAGCTGGGACTGTGTCTTATTCACGCGCAGCCCGATTCTTGGCACATAATAGAAACTCAGTCAACATTTGGTGAAAGAACGAACTATGCCAGAGAATACCAGTTATGTGAAGGGAAACAAACCTGACCCTGGGAGCAGCCCTTGTTTCCTGAAACACGGACAACACAGGTTGCCTTCGGTTTACAAGACGCTGAATTGGTTTACTTCTGGGCACTTAACAATACTTGGTGTAGCCCTAGCCAGTTTGGCTCAGTGGAGAGAGCGCTGGACTGCAGGCCAAAGGGTCCCGGATTTGATTCTGGTCAAGAGCACATATCTCGATTGCAGGCTCCTTCCCAGCCCAGACCCTGATTGGGGCGTTTCTTTCACATCAATATTTCTGTCTCTGTTTCCTCTCTCTTCCACTGTCTTTAAAAATCAATGGAGCCCTGACCAGTTTGGCTCAGTGGATAGAGTGTCGGCCTGTGGAGTGAAGGTCCCAGGTTCCATTCCAGTCAAGGGCATGTACCTTGGTTGTGGGCACATCCCCAGTAGGAGGTGTGCAGGAGGCAGCTGATCAATGTTTCTCTCTCATCAATGTTTTTTTCTATCACTCTCTCTTCCTCTCTGTAAAAAAAACAATAAAAGGTATTTAAAAAAATATAAAAAAATCAATGGAAAAATGCCCTTGAATGAGCATTAAAAAAATAATAAATTAAAAAAATCCCATACCCTACCCAAGAAAAAAAATTTAATGTAATGAGAAATTCGGTAACAAAATAAAAAACCAAAACTTAATGCCTAGCTACAGTTTAAGCATCTCTAACTCCTATTTTTCTCTATTTCCCATTCACCCATGCTGCTGTAAGTTTTTGCTGACTTCTTGAGAGAAAAAGACACATGGGAATATCCATTTACAGAATACTTGGGATGAGTAGGCAAGAGTGTATTTAAATTCCTTGATAGGAATAATCATAAAAGCTTTTCAAATATCTTACCTAATTCATTATGGGGTTAGGATTCTTTGAATTTTACAAAATGTAGAAATTATATTTTCATTTTATATGCTTTCATGATCAGAATGAAAATTATTATAGCTAAGCTACTTGTGTTTCCCTGTCTCGTATGATTAAAATAGCTGTTCACTAACACAGCAGTATAATTGTACAAGCTACATAATGCCTTGCTTTATTAAAAATTCTGTGGATATTTGAAGAAGTGGAGGGAGAAGGCAGTTTGAATTATGCAACTGTATTTCCCATTTTGTTTAATAAATTGGCTTGGACACAGTGGCTCATTGGTGTTTTTTGATATTTGTAACTGGTACAGCTGGCTTTTAAAATATAACTGATATGCTGCTTTCTGCTCCACTTACATGCTCTCACTATATGATAGTTACCTAAACTGTGTTAAATGAATCAGATATTCATGTCAAAAAAGAACTTAGTCAAGAAGTTACAGTAATTGAAAGAGCATTTTAAGCTAGCAGTTACTAGTTTCTTTTACATTATTTAAAATTGTTTAATTCAGCAATTTCAATACCCCTTCAGAGTTTAAGTGAATCAAGGATGGATACCCGGGGGAAAAAAAATTCTTATAGGAATTTGGGTCCTAATCATGCCCTGAGCAGATATAAACTGAGCCTTGTGCTCAGAGACGCAGAGGAAGTTATTCTGTAGAAAGAGGAAAAAACAAAGATCTGAAGAGAAAGGCAGGACAGTTAGAAAAGGAATATACAAGTTTTTAGCCTCTCGTCTCTTCCTGAGGTGCCTTTTGGTTCTGTGAGTCATGTAAATCTTTAGAACTAAGTTCCCTTTATTTCTTAAGCGATTTCAGGTTAGCTTATTTCCTGAAGAAGAAAGTGTCATAAGTGGTAATGATACAGCCAAGGACAAAGCAAAGTCCCTGCATTAAAGGAGCTTATATTCTGCTAGAACCAAACAGACAACAAATAAGGAGATACATGCTAAGTGGTGTTGAGTCTTTGGTGACCTGATTGAGAGAGAGTGAGGGGGCTAGGTGGGTGCATAAGTTCAGGGAAGGTCCCCCAAGAGGAGAGGTAACATCGAAGCAGAAGTAAAGGACCTGGGGTGGAGGAGGGGGAGTGAAAGAGCATTTCAGGCAGAGGGAAGAGCAAGTGTAAGGACACTGAGGCCAGAGCTACTTAGTGTGTTCAAGGAACATCAAGACAGCTTTTGAGTGGCTGGATCAGAGTGAGAGAGAGTGATGGATGAGAGAGTGGAAGAGTTGAGTAGGACTCTGTAATGAGTAAGTCCTCCGAGGGGAGTGGAAAACTGTAGTAGGATTTAAAGCAGGAGAATGACTTGTGCTTTGAAAGAACCACGAGTTGCTAAATTTAGAACAGATTGGAGAGTGGTTGAAAGCAATAGAAAGGAGACCAGGTGAGAGGTGATGATGGCTTGGACCAAGGTGCTCAAAGTGGACATAACCAGGGTCGGTCAAATCCTGGGTACTTCTTTGAAGGACTGACTGGCACGCTTTGCTGATGGTTTACATGTAGGGTGTGAAGGGAACAGAAGTTAAGGATGACTCCCAGGTCTTTGGCTTAAACAATTGGAAGGATGGGATTACCATTTATTGAGATAGGGGAGACTTGGGGGTAAGGTGAGGTTAGTTTTGGAGTAGTAAGTTTGAGGTGTCTATTAGACATGTAAGTGGTGAGGTCTCTTTGTGCCCTATTGTGAAGTGTTTCCATGAAACTCCATTCTAGTATTAATTCTCTATCATTTAGTCTTGAAAACTACAACTCCAGATTTTGCTTCCATCCTCTAATCACATTCCACCATAATACCCTTTATAAATAATCTGGATCTATATTTATTAAGCAATTTTACTTTTTAGTAATAATTGAGTATCTCATTGGGTATCCAAAGGAATAAAAGGAAGGTATATGTCAATATTTTTAAAGCGCATTAATATGTAAATGAACTGAATTCGTCTCTCTGTTTTTTTATAGTTGCTTTGTGTTGTTAATTTTGAAGTAAAATTTTTCAAAAAATGAGTGAACTGGAACAGTTGAGGCAGGAAGCCGAACAACTACGGAATCAGATCCAGGTAAGAACAATCCTTTTCATTTTCTCAAAAATATTTTTAACATTTTTATCTTGTACCAGTAATGAACCAGATTTGTTCATTAGGTCATCAGTCTAGAGATAAATAATTGATGAAACTAGAAATGGTCAATTTGTTCTTATCATATCTCTGAAGAACTTTCTAAAAATCATTCCTAACAAATACATATGTTGGACTAATGGCCTCTGTGTCCCAAAGAAGTGAAAATCATAGATGTAATCCTTCCTGAAAGACAAGCATAATTCTCTTCTTAGTCACAAACCTGCAATCATTGTTTGTTTGTTTTTTTTGGTGCAATATGATGAGGCAGATTATCACGTTGTAATGTAATAAAAATTATTCATCTATAAACATTACATTGCAGAAAATATTAAAAATTATTAATGGCATAATAAAGATGTGTCATTTTTTACTCTTGGAAATCAACTCAAAACAGTAAAGAGCATAAGAAACAAATACAAGCTCCATCGTTAACACAATTGAAAGACACTTGGAACTTCATAATAGGATGGGAAAGTTGTCAAATATAGTGATGGTTCAGGGGTGGGGGAGGGGAGGGGGAAGGCTCTAGAAGGTTTTCTACAGCTGTGCATCTCAGACAAAGTAAGTGGCACTCCCTCAGAGACAACTCCAATAATCCTTTCTTTGGAACAATGGGAACAGATGCTTCTCTGGTCTGAGGAATATCAAGGTAGGCAGAGAGGAAAAAAAAAAAAAGAAAGAAAGGATACAGATTTGCCATCTTTTAGGAAGGCTCTTGTTGAAGAGTGGAGGAAAGAGACTAATTGTGGGTAGCCTGGCTCTGCTTACTTCTTTAGGAGAAAAGTAAGGGCTAAAACAACTTACAAATGTAAATGAAGACCTTTGGCATGAAGCAGGGAGAATCTCTCATAACTGGGACTACTGCTGTGGCCCTCTCCAATATGAGCTTTTGCAATAGGTATTTTGGAAGAATTCACCTCATTAAAAAGTGAAGAGTAAGAAAAAAGGAACTAGTACAGGCTCTCTACAAAAATATTATAGGAAAAGAGGGAAAGGAGCAGGGAAAACAAGGAATGGGCAAAGACTGATTGAAATAATCAGTGGATTGAAATCAACCAGTCTTATTGCCAGGAATGCAAAGAAGTTAAAGATGTAGATGTGAATAAGAACTTGTAGTTGATACCTTAGGTGTTGAACAAAGCTGACAAAACAAAGAGGGGTTTATTTTGCCTGGAATGGGATAGGCTCCATGGGCTAATCTCTGAATTAGATGTTGTTGCCACCTTCAGAAAGGATTCTCTCTCTCTCTACTTTTTGTGATTTGGTCCATGTGCTGAGCAAAATCTACTGATTAGCCAAGCACAAGGTCACATGCCCCTCTTATTTTTAGAAAATTTATCTGTATTTATGAGTTTCTTTTTTTTTATTGGAGATTTTACAAATAAGTGAGATCATAAGATATTTGTTTCTCTGACTTTTTCACTTAGCACACGCCCTCAAAATCCATGTTGTTGCAAATGGCAAGATTTCATTCATTTTTATGGCTGAGTCATATTCCATTATATAGAGGTTATCACCTTTACTTATCCATTCATCCATCAATGGACACTTAGGTTGCCTCCATTTTGGGCTGTTGTACATAATGCTGCAATGAACATGGGAAGTCTGTATCTTTTTGAGTTAGTATATTCATTTTCTTCAGACAAATACAGTTCTTCAGAAGTAGAATTGCTAAATCATATGGTAGTTTTATTTTAAAAATTTGAGGAACCCGCATTCTATTTTCCAAAGCGGCTGCACCAATTGCATAGTACACCCCCCAACAACAGGGCACCAGGATTCCCCTTTCTCTACATCCTCACCAATACTTGTTATTTATTCTTTTCTTTTATAGTAGCCATTCTAACATGTAAGGTGATATTGCATTGTGATTTTAATTGAACACATTTTCATGTGCTTTTTTTACATTTATTTGGAAAATGTCTATTCAGATCCTCTACCCATTTTTTTAAAATCAGATTTTGTTGTTGAGTTGTATTGGGTTTATATGTGGGCTGTCTTCTGTTCCATTGATCTATGTGCTTGTTTTTATGCCAATACTATACTGATTTGATTACTGTAGCTCTGGAATATAGTTTAAAATCAGGGAGCAGTTGATGTCTTCAGCTTTTTTTTTTGTTCTTCAAGATTTCTTTGGTTAATTGAGTGTCTTTTGTAATTCCATACAAATTTTAGGATTTGTTCTATTTTGTTGAAAATGCCATGGGCTTTTATGGCGATTGCATTGAATCTGTAGATTGCTTTGGGTAGTATGGACATTTAAATAATCTTAGGTCTTCCAATCCATGAGCATAAAATATCTTTTCATTTGTTTACATCTTCACATATCAGTGTTTATAGATTTTAGTGTTTTATCTTTTACCTCCTAGTTTAAACTTATTCCTAGCTTTTTAATTTTTTTGATGCAATTATAAATGGGATTGTTTTCTTAATTTTTCTTTTTGATAGTTCTTTTATAGTATATAAATACACAACAGATTTTTGTATTCTGCAACTTTACTAAATCCATTTATTAGTCCTAACAGGTTTTTTTTTTGTTTGTTTGTTTTTTGTGTGAGTCTTTAGGATTTTCTGTATTCCATACTGTGTCATCTACAAATAATGATATTTTTGCTCCCTCTCATTTTTCCCCCATTGGTCTCAAAGAGGAAGGGACAGGGAGAGAGAGATAGAAACATCAATGATGAAAGAGAATAATTGAACGGTTGCCTCCTGCAGGTTCCCAACCGGGGATCAGCCTGAAACCCAGGCATGTGCCCTGATGGGGAATCAAATCGTTACTTCCTGGTTCATAGGTTGATGCTCAACCAATGAGCCATGCTGGCCAGGCCTTTTATTTCTCTTTCCTCCCTCCCTCCCTCCTTCCCTCCCTCCCTCCCTGCCTCCCTCCCTCCCTCCCTCCCTCCTTTCCTCCCTTCCTTCCTTCCTTCCTTCCTATTTTGCCTCACTGCTTTTGCAAGGACTTCCAATACTATGTTGAATAAAAGTGGTGAGAGAGTAGACATCCTTGTTTAGTTTCTGATGGTAGAGGAAAAGCTTTCATCTTTTCACCAGTGAGTTTGATGTTAACTGTGGGCTTGTCATATATATTATGAGGTATGTTCCCTCTGTGCCCACTTTGTTGAGAGATTTTTTAAATTATATACTGATGTTGGGTTTTGTCAAATGCTTTTTCTGAGTCTATTGAAATGATCATATGATTTTTATTTTTCATTTTGTTAGTGTGGTATCACATTGATTTGTAGATATTGAACCATACTTGCATCCCTGAAATAAATCCCACTTGAACATGCTGTATGATCCTTTTAATGTATTGTTGAATTCCATTTGCTAATATTTTGTTGAGATTTTTTCCATCTATGTTCATCCAGGCATATTGACTTGTATTTGTCTTATGCTATTCTTGTCTGGAATGACTGGCCAAGCACATGGCCACTTGCCCATCTCATTTAATCCTCATAGCAACCCTGTGAGGTAGATGGTGTTACTACATTTTGTAGTTGAGGAAACTGAACCTCAGTGAGAGAGAAAAAACATAGATGTGAGAGAGATACATTGATTGGTTGCCCCTTGAACGCATCTGACCAGGACTGCGGATCAAACCTGCAACTCAGTTACATGCCCTTGATTGGGAATTGAACTTGAGACCCTTGAGTGCTTGGGCCAACACTCTAACCACTGAGAAACACTGGCCAGGGCAACAGATTTATTTTATTTCATTTAGTCCTCACTGATTTTAAGAAAGAGTGGAAGGGAGGGAGGGAGGAAGTGAAAAAAGGAGGGAGAAAAAGAGAGAAGGAGAGAGGGAGGGAGGGAGGGAGAAAGAGAGAGAGAAACATCAGTGTGAGAGAGACACATCAGTTGGTTGCTTCCTACACGAACCCTGACCAGGGCTGTGGATCAAACCTGCAACCCAGGTTTGTGCCCTTGACTGGGAATGAACCCATAACCTTTTGGTTTGTAGACCAATACTCTAACCACTGAGCAAAACTGCCAGGGTGGCAACTGATTTTTTAATTGAATGACTGGATTAAGAAGATGACCTAAATGATATAGTTCATTTCATAAAGCTTAAAATCAGAGAGCCCTTTTTTTAGAATTTAGTCTTCAAGTCCACCATTTTTAGAACGTGGTTCAGGCCATCACTGTCATTTTTGGAAATTCTTTTCATTGCAGGAAAGTGGGCTAAATCATTCCTTGCCAAATGAGGTTTCTTAACCCACAATTTGACTAAGAATGAGAGAATCAAATCCTATGTTTGTATAACTACTTATAACACCCTGACATAGAAATATTCTAAGGGTTTATAAATAGGTTGAAAGGGCAGCCAGAAAGATTATGCATTCCTTCTAATCTGTGCTGCAAGTGGAGGCAGGCCTTTTTCCCCTTGGCTGTGGAACACGTCCATCTGGCACATTTATTCAACAAATATTGTGTGCTTCCTCTTTACACCAGCATGCTAAGCACAGTAGGGAAAAACAGAGTTGAAAAGAATACTACCCTAATATTTGAGGGGGGAAAATGTTTCAAGTCTAGTAGAAAGAATTAATTGCACTTCTGACTTTCCCATGTATATGAAGTCTTTAAAGTTATTATTACACTTGGTTTAAGGCATTTTTTGCTTATTATATATGTTCTTTCCTTATTTTGTTATATTGATTTCTGTTCCATTATCTTCCTTTTGATAATTCCCTTCAATTTATGTAAAAGTTTAAGATCTCTGGAAGCCTACCCTATAATGCTTAGGCATAAACACTAGCTTACATGCTATTAATTAATGCAATTAACATAAATATATAGATGTGCAACTTAGTATAAACTGTGGCTATTATATAAACATGGTTTTTCCTAAAATGTCATGTCTTTTTCTCATATTGAATCTAAAATATTTTATTTTTGATAGTATCTCTATCCAGTGTATTGGAAAACATTTCCATAGAAGAGCTATGTAGTTTTAAACACATTCCTGAAATGACCTGAGTTCTACTATAAATATCATTCCTATCACCTCGACTTCTAGATGCCAGAACAAACAGAAGGGGAACTCAGATCTCTTGCTTTTTCTGCAGCTTAGTAACAAGTATAACCTTAGATACTGTGGCCTTATTAAATCCACCTAATTCATTGTTACTCAGGGAATACAATTAAAAATCTTTTAGTCAAAAACTCAGTATATATTTGCACAATGAAATACAATAGGGAGTCCATAAGTAAGTCAGTTAGCTACAGATGCATGCTTTTTTCAACAAGGGTACCAAGACCATTTAATAGGAAAAGTATAATCCCTTTTTCAAATGATGCTGGTACAACAGGATATCCACACACAAAAGAATGAATTTGGACTATTCCTGCTGAATCCAAGATGGCGGCATAGGTAAACACCTACACTGCTGCCTCGCACAACAATTTCAAAACTACAACTAAAAGACAGAACGGACATCATCCAGAACCACAGGAAAGCTGGCTGAGTGGAAGTTCTACAACTAGAAGGAAAGAGAGGGGCTCACGGAGACCCAGAGGAGCTGCAAAAAGCTGAGGTACGGAGACGTGCACGCGGAGAAAGCCGGTGCCGGAGAACCTGGCTGGCTTTCTCTGGCGGGAGGGAAACGGAGACTCCCAACGGCATTGAACCCCTTCTCAGACTGCTGATTGTGCCGCTGGCTTTCATGAGTGGGCAGGAGACAGACCCTCCCAACTGTGGCACTTCTAACTCCACTAAACCCCAGTTTCTGAAGAACCCAGGGGACCCAGACTCATATGGTTCCGGAGCGCAGGGGAGCCAGAGGGGCAGCAGTCTAGAGGCACTGCGAGAGAGCGCAGTGCGCACGCATACATGGCCCGCTCCAGTGATTACCCGTGAGACTCAGGGGCCGTGGAGGGCGGGGCCGACTGGAAGGCAAGGCGGTCCTTTAAGCCCGGAGACTACACCCATCCCAAGCTCAACAGAGAGGCTTCTGCAGTTTTTCAAGTCTGGTATCATAAGGCAGAATCCAACACAAAAGTTCTAATGGCATAGTTAAAATGCAGGAACAAGGGAAGAGATCACAAACAAAAGAAATGGAGGAAAACAAACGACTGGATAGAGAGTTCAAAACCACGCTTATAAGGTTTTTCAAGAATATCTTAGAAAAGTTGGATAAAGTTAGTGAGACCCAAGAGGAGATGAAAAAGAACCAACTAGAGATTAAAAAGAACCAACTAGAGATGGAAAAGGACCAACTAGAAATTAAACATATACTGACTGAAATAAAAAATATTATACAGAGACCTAACAGAAGACTAGAGGAAGGCAAGAATCAAGTCAAAAATTTGAAATATAAAGAATGAATTTGGACTTCTACATCACACCGTGTATAAAAATGAACTCAAATGGTACCTAAATATAACAGCTAAAAGTGTAAAATTCTTAGTTAAACATAGTTGTTAATCTTTGTGACCATAGATTAGGTAACAGTTTAATATGCCACTAAAAGCACAAGCGACTAAAGAAAAAAATAGACTTCATGAAAAGTTAAAAACTTGTATGTCAGAGGACACTATCAAGAAAATGGCAAGTCAGCCTCCAGAATGTGAGAAAGTTTGTAAATCATACACCTGATAAGGGCCTAGTATTCAGAATACTAGAACCCTTACAAGTCAACAGTGAACAACCCTACTGTATTAAAGATCGACAAAGGATTTGAATAAACAGTTCTCCAAAGAAGATACACAAATGGCAGGTATGCACATGTAAAGATTCTCCACATGAAAAGATGCTCAATATTACTAATCATTGGTGAAATTAAAACCACTAGATACAACTTCACCTCCACTAAGATGGCTGTAACAATACAAATTAAAAAGACAGCAACAGTGTTGGTGAGGATGTGAAGACATTGGAGCCTCCCTATTGGGGCTATAATTTGGTGCAGCTGCAATGATGAACAATTTGACAGTTTCTCAAAGTTAACAAAAACTTGTACATGAATGTTCAATGCATTGTTATGCATAAAAGCCAGAGAATGGAAATAACTTAAATGTCCATCAGTTAATTAATGGATGAACAAATATGATATATCCATATACTGGACTATTGGGCATAAAAATAAATGAAGTACTGATATGTGCCACCTTAGGGAATCTTGAAAACATTATACTAAGTGAGTGGTCAGCAAACTCATTAGTCAACAGAGCCAAATATCAACAGTACAACAATTGAAATTTCTTTGGAGAGCCAAATTTTTTAAACTTAAACTTCTTGTAACGCCACTTCTTCAAAACAGACTCGCCCAGGCCGTGGTATTTTGTAGAAGAACCACACTCAAGGGGCCAAAGAGCCGCAGTTTGCCGACCATTGTACTAAGTGAAAGAAGCCAGACACAAAAGGTCATCATCTATTGTACAATGCAATTTTTATAAAATATCCAAAATAGGCAAATCCATAGAGGTAGAAAAGTAAACTAATGATTACCAAGAGATGAGGGAAGAGGGTTTCTTGGTTTGAAGTGATGAAAAATGTTTTGGAATTAGGTGGTCATGGTGAATATACTCATCACTCAATTATACACCTTCAAGATGATTTGTGTTATGTGAATTTTATCTCAATAAAAGTTGTTTTGAATAAAGATTATGTGGTACAGTAAGAACACATTTGCAAATGTACATTTGCAATGAAAATATTAAGTTGTACCTAGTGATTTCCATGTCTAAATGTTTTATCATCCTCTTTCTTTTCTTTAGGATGCCAGGAAAGCATGCAATGATGCAACACTTGTTCAGGTAAAGTCTTCATCCCCGCCCCAGCTCCCAGCCCTCAGCCTATTTACTTTAGTAATTCACAGGAACCAGCTTTGCACCAACGCAAATGACATTCAGATTCTTTTCAATTAGTATTTAATTGAAAAAATGATATCTCTAAAAACACTTCATAATTTGTCAGATGCTGTACAAGTGCTTTTAAAAGCACACTTGTTAAAATAGAAGGCTGTGGAAAAATACTACAAAATATGTAGATATTTTTGTTTCTTTTAGAGAGATTCTTGATTCTTTTAGATATACTCAGATTAAGCTTTTTATTATGTTAATATTAGTAATTTTCATTAAATGTTTTATGTGCTTTACAAATATAAAACTGGCTTTCTTATAGGCAGTTACAATTATAAATGTTTTACTCTTTGATCATCTACCATTAGATTTTTATTTGGGCTGTTTTTTTTTCTTAAAAGTTGGGAGTTATATCTATTCTTTTCAGTTAATAGTCTACAGAAGATATTCTTACTAGAAGGTATGCATGTAGCATAATTTTAAATCAGTTATACTTTTTCTTGAACTACATATTGATCCTATAATTACTCTTTGGAATTATTTATATTGAATTACCTTCAATCGCTCTAAATTTGTTTTATGCCTGCTTTCTTTTATTTTTTGTTTTAGTTTTTTATTTCAAGAAAAACTTTTAAATATAATAATGTTACATGCAATAAACCTTAATATTTCAAGAAAAATTATTTTAAATATGTTACCTGCAATAAACACCAATTATTCAAGAAAAATGATTTTACATATAATAATATTCCATGCAATAAACATTAATATTTCAAGAATAAAGGGATTATAAGTATAATAATATTACCAAAACTCTACTAACATAGTATGATATCACAAAAGTTGCAGGAAATATTAAAAACTTGCAAATAACAAAATTACATCTATTCTAGAATATTTTCCCTCTGGCTCTATTTTTGTTCATCAGTTTATGTGTTGTTCATTATATTCCACAAATGAGTGAGATCATATGATATTTATCTTTCTCTGACTGGGTTATTTTGCCTAGCATGATGTTTTTAAAGTCTATTTTGTTGGATGTGAGTATTGCTACTCCAGCTTTTTTTTCTTTTCCATTTGCATGGAAAAAATTTTCCCATCCTTTCACTTTCATCTTGTGTGCGTCTTTTGTTTTGAGGTGGGTTTCTTGTAGTCAGCATATAGTTGGGTCATGTTTTTGTATCCATTCAGCTACCTACACCTTTTGATTAGAGCAATTAATCCATTTACATTTAGGGTTATCATTGAGAGGTACTTATTTATAGCCATTTTAATTCTGTATGGGTAGATTTCTCTCTGTGTCTCTTCTCAGCAATCCCTTAAAACCATGGTCAGCAAACCATGGATCGTGAGCCACATATGGCTCTTTGGCCCTTTGAGTGTAGCTCTTCTACAAAATACCCTGGCCTGGGAGAGTATTTTGAAGAAGTGGTTTAGAAGTTTAAGTTTAAAAAATTTGGCTCTCCAAAGAAATTTCAATCATTGTACTGTTGATATTTGGCTCTATTGACTAATGAGTTTGCCAACCACTGCCTTACAACAACCCCTTTAGCATTTCTTTTAATGCTGGCTTTGGTGATGATTAACTCCTTTAACCTTTTTTTGTCTGGGAAGCTCTTTATTTGACCATCTATTTTGAATGACAGCCTTGCTGGATATAGTAATCTTGGTCTCAGATCTTTGCTTTCTATTACTTTGAGTATTTAAAGCCATTCCCTTTTGACCTGTAGAGATTCTGATGAGAAATCAGGTGTCAGCCTATGGGAACTTCTTTGTAGGTAACAGTTTTCTTTTCTCTTGCTGCCTTTAAGATTCTCTCTTTGTCTTTAGTTTTTTGCATTTTAATTATGATGTGTCTGGGCATGGGTCTCTTTGGGTTCTTCTTGTTTGGGGTTCTCTGTGCCTCCTGAACTTGTGTGACTTTTTCCTTTACCAGATTAGGGAAGTTTTCTACCATTATTTCTTCAAATACCTTCTCTGTTCCTTTCTCCTTTTCTGCCTTTTCTGGCACACCTATTAATCTAATATTGTTACATTTCACATTGTCCCATAGCTCCCTTAAGCTGTCCTCCTGTTTTTTTTTCATTGATTTTTATTTTTAGTTCTCTGATATTTTTACTTCTATCTTCAAATTTACTGATTTAATCCTCATTTCCCCCAAATCTGCTGTGTAATCCTTCCAGTGTATTTTTTATTTGTGTTATGTCATTTTTGATCTCAGACTGTTCTTTTATCATAGTTACTATATCTTTTTCCATACTGTTGAGCATTTTTAACAGCATTACTCTGAACTCTGTTTCAGATAAATTTCTTATCTCTGCTTCATTTATCTCTTCCGGAGAATTCGCTAGTTCTTTCATTTCGGGTTTTGTTTCTTTGTTTCCTCATTTTGGTTGTCTGTTTGGGTTTGTGACTATGTTTTAGATGGATCCTCTACAACTCTCAATTTCTAGTGAAAGACAGTGTTAAAGGCTGTTTCTGATTAATTGGATCAGGCAAAGACTCAAAGCCTCCAGAGACCACCTCTGTTTATAGACTAATAAGATTCTGACTTGAATTGCCACCAGGCATTTTGTCCTCAGGTGTAGTGAGAGTTTTTTCAACAAGGTGGGGCAGTTGCTTCTGCCTGGAGATTAATTATTACTTTTAATCTCTTAAGTGGCCTAGGGCAAGATGTTTTCCAATTGGTATGTTGACTGTCTTCCCCCCAGGCCAGGCAGACATCTGTGTGGGAAAGATGTCCTCAGCTTTGTGAGGGAATGACTCAGCCCAGGAAACTTGGGGTATCTGCCTTCTTAGCTCTAACTCCCAAGTCTCCAGTCCTGAGTTCTGCTCTCACAGCTCCAGTCCACTTCACCCTCACTTTGCTGGAGCACAAGGTGGGTGGCTCCAGAGGGAACTTAGCATGTTGGCCTTTTAAGGGGGTACCCAAACTTTCAGCTGCCACTCCCTGGCAGACAGTACCCCACTGCTTTTCATAGCTAGATGTAATGTGGGTATCCTCCTCAGCTTGGTGCTCTGTGCTGGGGAGCTCAGCTTGGGGATTCGATCCCAGAGTTCTCAGTGGCATCCCCCACAGCTGAGATATCTCTCTGGGGCTTCAGTTGCTATCTGTGATTGCCTGGCCACCCTTTCATGCCTCCGCCCCTCCTACCAGTCTGTATGTGGTCTCCATCTTCAGTCCTTGGGTATCAGGTTCTCTCCTGTGAGTTTTCCATTGATTATTCAGGAAGCCTTTCTGTATTTTAGTTGTAATTCCAGTTTGTTCCTGGGAGCATGTCCATGTAGCATCCTCCTACTCTGTCACCATGTTTTATCCCTTCTTATGCTTGATTTCTTGCCTATTAATTATTTTTACTTTATTTTCTGAGTTATGTCTAAGGTAAAGAATAACATTAATGTCACTTTCTAAAGATCACATCAAATATGGATTCCGTGGGTCGGATACAAATGCGAACAAGACGTACCCTGAGGGGGCACCTCGCTAAAATCTATGCCATGCATTGGGGCTATGACTCAAGGTTTGTACATGCTATCTCCAAACTATCCGCAGAATTATATTAAGAATCTCTATTTGCATTTCCTTTAAAACAAATAATTTTACAGTTAGTAAACAAACTACATTTATGAAATGTTTGCAGAAAATGCATCCAGTATCAGACTTTGCTGTCATTAAAAATAACCAGTGACACTTTAAAAGTTTAGAAACAAAATTATTTCTCAAAAATATTTATTATTCAATTATCCAGGTAAATTGTTTAGGGTTTCTTTTCTTTGCAGTGGGGTGTTAATAATGTTGTTTACTATGCCAAAAGCAGTTCTATTGTATATTAACCTTGTAATTTCAGTTAATAAGCAAATATTGTTGAATATTGCTATGTATAAATTCTTGGATATTGCTGTAATTATTACCTAAATTCACAAAGGATGGAAGTACATATGTATCATTATGCATATGTATCTACAAATTGCATTTTTCAAGATGCATTCTCTTTTTTGAGACTACTTGGTTAATTCAAATAGCAGTTATTTTTCCATCTTTTACTTTGGTTTGGCATTTATTTTATGCTACTCTTCTGACAGTTTTCACTTACTTGATTTCTTATATGTGCAAATATCTTATCTACCAGGTAGTGGAAGCCTCGAAGATAGGAAGTATTTTCTGGGTGTACCCATAACATTACCTTCACATTTCAATTGCTACTTTTTGATTATTGAAATATGGTTTTTAGGCTTACATGTACTCTATTCTCATTAAATTTATATCACTAAATACAAACCAGTCAGCTAATACCTTCCAGAATCTTGAATAAGAATCCAGAATGCTATCACCATGAAAAAGTTGAATCATAACCAGACATTTTTAGTAAAATGTCTAAATTTTGCTAAATTTTTATGCTATGATGAAAAGTTTGGCATGCAGAATACATTTCTGTTAAAGTTGGAAGGCTTAATTTTGGTATCAAGTTTTTAATTCAAGAAATTATATATATTTTTTCTGGACTGTTCTCCATTAATACCATGCATAATTAATCTAAACTACTTTTTCCTTTTAAGTGTCAAATTATTTTTGTTTGTTCCTCTAGGCTACTAGTCAGTGCTTCTCAAGATGGAAAATTAATTATTTGGGATAGCTATACAACAAATAAGGTAGAATTTCTTAATCATTCTCTTAAGTAACCTATTGATTTGATGTTCATCAGTTCTTTCCTTTATTCCATTGCTTCCAACTGTAATTTTCTTCTAAGCTAAATTTATTCTATTTAAGCTAGATCCTCTCTTGAAGCTTAGGCTTTATTTTAATATTTAGCCCTATTTTCATGCCCAGGGTCAACTGCAGGAATATTTTTCAATGTGTTTTACTAGATTTTCATATTCCATATTTGAATATTAGAAAAGAGTGTGTATCAGTTTTACATAGAAATAATTTTCTAAACAAATTCCCATTCCCCAATGTGACCATGACTCTGAGATTCTTATTTCTAGCTATGGGTGAGGAAGCTTTTTTTTGGTCCACTCTAGGCATTGATATGTGTTTGGGCTGCTCAGAAGAGACAGTGGACAATTTGCTGAGAGCTCCTGCTAGGGAATCCAGCAGGTCCCCCTCATGTGTCCACTGGAAGGAATGAATGCCTGATACACAGGTGCTCAGTGGTAGTGGAAAAGCTTCAGGAAACTTTCACAGGTCAAATTCCTTTAGGTTCTGAGTACTCTTTTATTAAAGTTTAAAAAGCATTACTTTGTGAAGTAAACAGTATCTTCAGACTGTTGAGAATTTAAAAGTAGTCAAGACAGATTTGCATTATAACAGTTCTTGTATATTAATTGACATTAACCATGGGTCTTTCAATTATATTTTCCTAAAAAACAAAACAAAAATGTGTACTGAAAATACTATTTTAAGTGAGAGCACAGTAGTAATCATACACAATGTGCTGATTCTCTATTGACCACTTAACCTTTCAAGTCCCATACACATTAAATTTTACTGCTTGACCTGCAGATGATTGGTATAGGGTAAGAAGGCACCAGACAGTGGTATGAGTAGGTCGTGGAAACTCTTCCTATTGTTTAAATTTGAGCCCTATGATTAGAGGAACCATCTCTTCATAGAAGAACCATTTTAATAGACTGATACTTATATTACTCAATGTTATGTTGGAGGAAATTCCTATTTTGCACAGGACTACAAAACAATTTTATTACATTTTTTTTATCTTTAACATTTTACATTTAATATTTTAAGTTGTTATATTACATTGAAATACCCTTGTTGCTTCTCTTAAAAGAATAATTTCTGAAAAGAGCAGTTAAATTGAATTATTTATAATACAGAAAAAATAATAGGTATTTCAGTGTGCATTAGTATTTTATTTTTCAGTGTTCTCTTTCTCAGTCCATTGCATTCTTTATTTTACCTTAATTTTTAGATGCATTTAATTTTTCATATTTGCTTCTTTGTAAATAGATAGGAAGATGAATGACTGTCGTTCCTTCCTTAGTGATAGATTTTGTGCATTCTTTTGTTCTGCAGATGCATGCCATTCCTTTGAGGTCTTCCTGGGTAATGACCTGTGCTTATGCCCCCTCTGGTAATTATGTGGCTTGTGGAGGACTGGACAACATCTGCTCTATATATAACTTAAAGACCAGAGAGGGAAATGTGAGAGTGAGCCGAGAGTTACCAGGTCACATAGGTGAGCTCCACTGAATATTGTCCTGTTTTTCTTAAAAAGGTATTATTTTTGTAAAGGTGATAAATTAATGCAAAAAACTCACACAATAATGAAAATATAAAAAGAAAGCAAATGTTATTTTCTGTATTTTCTGCCACTATATAACATCACAGGGTTTTGGCATATATACTTGATTATGTAACTGAAAATATATATTAAGACTAGAAACTTGGTGCATGAATTTATGCACCAGTGGGGTCCCT
Source organism: Lasiurus cinereus (assembly GCA_011751065.1). Taxonomy (NCBI): domain Eukaryota; kingdom Metazoa; phylum Chordata; class Mammalia; order Chiroptera; family Vespertilionidae; genus Lasiurus; species Lasiurus cinereus. The sequence goes on along the minus strand of JAAGEH010000045.1, from coordinate 30,170,396 downwards.
TGGCCTGGCCTGTGGGATCGAGCCAAAACTAGCTCTCTGACATCCCCCGAGGGGTCCTGGATTGCGAGAGGGCATAGGCTAAGTCAAGGGACCACACTGATGCATGAATGAGGTGGGGAGGGATGCAGCAGGTTGGCCACTTGAGAGCGACCGCAGGAGGACTCCAGGGTGCGTCTGGCCCGTCTTGCTCAGTCATGATCAGCTGGACCTCAGCATCAAGCTAACCTGGTCAGAGCATCTGCCCCCTGGTGGTCAGTGCACATCATAGTGAGCTGTTGAGCATCCTTAGCATATCATTAGCATATTACACTTTGATTGGTTGAATGACCAACAGGTAGCATATTGGGCTTCCTATATGATAAAGAGGTAATATGCAAATTAACCTTCATGGCCTCACAAGATGGCTGCCTATGAGCAGGGGGGCTAGTGAGGAATGACCAAACAACTGAATAGTAGGCCAGTGGGGGGCCGTGAGGGGTGACCAGGCTGGCAGGGAGGGCAGTTGGGGTTGACTAGGCCAGCGGGGTGGAGGGGCAGTTGGGGTGATTAAGCTGGCATGAGGGCAGTGAGGGGCAACCAGGCTGGTGGGGGGACAGTTAGGGACAACCAAGTCAGCAGAGGGGGCAGTAAGGTGTGACAAGGCTGGCAGGGGGGGCAGTTAGGGTCGATCAGGCTGGTACGCAGAGGCAGTGAGGGGCATCAGGCCAGCAGGGCTGGGCAGTTAGGGGTGACCAGGCAGGCAGGCAGGTGAGTGATTAGGAGCCAGTGGTGCAGGATTGTGAGAGGGATGTCCGACTGCCAGTTTAGGCCCAATCCCTGGACATCCCTGAGGGGTCCCAGATTGGAGAGAGTGCAGGGTGGACTGAGGGGACTCCCCCATGCATGAATTTTGTACACTGGGCCTCTAGTTTATTATCTATATCTACAAAAAGGTAATATGCAAATTAGGCCAGGACACCATAACGGGTCGCAACTGGACAGGAGGAGGTTAAGCATGCAGGTGAGGTCCGGAGCGGAGATGGAGACAGAGACAGGGTGGCCTGCCCGAGCCAGCACAGTGGCTCTGGTGGCCTGGAGCGGACACAGGCAGGGAGGTAAGGGAGCCTGGGGCTGGCTGAGCCACCACGCTGGCTCGGGCAGTCCGAAGTGGACACAGGCGGAGGGGGAGGGTGCGGGGGGAGGGCAGGTCTGGGGCGGAAGTCAAGTGTGGGTCCTGGCTGCCCACGGCGCCAGTCTGGCCTGACTCCTGTGGCAGCCCGCAGGGTGCCTCCTCATACAATTTCAGTCATTTGTTGGACTCTAGTATAAGATAACATTTATAAAGTGTTTTTCATTGTGATACCATATTACAGTGGTTGGCAAACTCATTAGTCAACAGAGCCAAATATCAATAGTAAAATTATTGAAATTTCTTTTGAGAGCCCAATTTTTTAAACTTCTTCTAACGTCACTTCTTCAAAATAGAGTCACCCAGGCCATGGTATTTTGTGGAAGAGCCACCCTCAAGGAGCCAGAGAGCCACATGTGGCTCACGAGCCGCAGTTTGGCGACCACGGGCATATTGCTTTATTCTTCAGAGTGCTCACAAAACCATAATTTAGTGCTACAGCATTTGGTTAGCAGTGTTTGTTAGGATTTTTGGCCACTCATCGGGTTTCTGCCTCTCTGAATTTCTTTCAGTATTATTTGACCATGCTTTTCACAAAATCTCTACAATGGCATTTCCCTGCCATTTTCATATTTTGAAATACTGGTGAATTCTGAACATTGAAATGCTACCTTTTTCATGAAGCCTTCACTGGGGTGGTAGTTCTAATTTATCAAAATACATTTAATCTTTCTCCAAGGTACTTAATCTCATCTGCAATATATTGTAGACATTCGAGAGGAGTACGTCTCTCAGGTAATTGTAGTAGGTGGGAGGGACTTCATCTTATTCAGGTTGTAACTTTTAGAGTTTGCCCAACATGATGTCATTGACACAATAAATACCTAAGAAAGATATGATAAAGTTTAGTTTCAGATAGCATAGTTTGAAGTAATTAAAATTTGAAATGTAGAATGTACTAAAAAAAATGTCCAGGTATTATATACTTAACAATATATATTGGTGTTTGTCCTTGGCTGGATAGCTCAGTTGGTTATTGTCCTGATACACCACATGCAGGGAGCAACCAATGAATGCATAAATAAGTGGAACAACAAATTGATGTTCCTCTCTCTCACTCTATGTATGTATATTAGTATTTCATATGCTAAGTGGGTTATTCAATCAATTATCATCTAAAATAATGTTACTCTCTATCCTATAGGCTACTTGTCCTGCTGCCGTTTTTTAGATGACAGCCAAATTGTTACAAGTTCAGGAGATACAAATTGGTAAGTTTATTTCAGAAGAACACTGATTTGGTTGTGAGGTTGATAGTAGGAACTATAGTAAGGAGATATAATGGCCATTGTTTTTATTCATTTTTAATTGCAGTGCCCTATGGGACATTGAAACTGCCCAGCAGACCACCACATTCACTGGGCATTCTGGAGATGTGATGAGTCTTTCTCTGAGTCCTGACATGAGGACTTTTGTTTCTGGTGCTTGTGACGCCTCTTCCAAGTTATGGGATATTCGAGATGGAATGTGTAGACAGTCTTTCTCTGGACATGTGTCAGATATTAATGCTGTCAGTGTAAGTGAATAGCATTTCTAAGGGACATTTGTTGTGCGTTTAAAGTACAAACTCTGTAGCATGATTTTCATAACACATTGCCTTAAAATATTCTTACAATTTATAAGTTCTTATAAATAATGTGCTCCTATGACATTGAATTCCCAGATAGTAAGGGTTTGATTTAAAAAAGATAAAACCAGCCCTGGCCAGTATGGCTCAATTGGTTGGGTGCATTTTGTGTACTAAGAGTTATGGGTTCAATTCCTAGTCAGGGAATACACCCAGATAGTGGGCTTGATACCAGGTAGGAAGCGTGCAGGAGACAGTAGATCTAAAAATCAGTAAAAACACATCCTCGAGTGAGGATTAAAAAAATAAAAAAGACACTAACCAGTTTGGCTCAGTGGACAGAGCCATCCGTCTGCGGATTCAGGGGGCCCAGGTTCGGTTCCGGTCAGGGGCATGTCCCCAGTGGGGGGTGTGCAGGAGGCAGCTGGTTGATGTTTCTCTCTTATCAATGTTTCTCTCTCTCCCTCTCCCTTTTTGTAAAAAAGTCAATAAAATATATTAAAAAAGTAAGAGTACACTTATATAGTAATACTAAATAGTAATATTTACACTTAAGTATTTTAATAAGACATATGGAGGACCAGAGTCAATATTTACTGAATTACTTGCTATGTGTTAAACAGTAGGCTATGTACTTGGCATATGCTATTTCATTCAGTCTTAACCCACACTCTAAAACTGAAACTAAGGCCCAAAGTGTTGAATCTTTAGTGCCCAACAGCACTCACTGGTCAGAAGCCAGGTTGGAATTTGAATCTACGTGTTTTACCCCAGAGCCTGTTATTACACTGTCTCCCGTGGTTTTTGAACATGTCCATGGAATACATGTTTGTTGCTTTTCTTTCTAGTTTTTTCCAAATGGCTATGCCTTTGCCACTGGCTCCGATGATGCCACTTGCCGTCTCTTTGACCTTCGTGCAGACCAAGAGTTATTATTGTATTCTCATGACAATATTATCTGTGGGATCACCTCTGTAGCCTTCTCAAAAAGTGGGCGCCTCCTGTTAGCTGGTTATGACGACTTTAATTGTAACGTGTGGGACACACTAAAAGGAGATCGTGCAGGTCAGTACCTACGTCTACATTACGTTTGGGTTTTGTCAAGGAACGTGAAAGGTTTCTGACTGTTGGAGGCTCCTGGATACCCTGGATCTTGGGAATGGCAGCCCAGCTATTCTTACTTATGGTCTTTGTTGCCATGTTCTCTGAGATGGACTTTCCACTGTCTTCCCTGGAATGGATGAACTGGCTGCCAGTTTAGGGCTGATTTCAGGAGGAAAGCTGGGTGGTAAAACAATGAGCAAGTCAACTTTCTTTATGCCCCATTTTCAGCCCCGTTTCACCAATCTCCACTGGGCCTGTTTTCTTCCAGTTAAGAGATCCTTCTTTACTCTTCAGCAAATAAGTCTCTCCAGCCTCATGTCTTGGTGCACGCTGGAGTCACCTGGCTCTGCAGTGCAGGACACCTGGGAAGCCCGATTCCTGAACACTTTCTATAGCATCTTAGTTTACCCCAGCTCTGCCGCCACCTGGTTCCACAGATGCCTGGGCTCACTAGGACCTGCCCCTATAAGAGGTTCTGCAGTGTAATTTTGTTTCTGGGCTTACCAGACCATTTGCTATGAACTGAGCATTTTAGGGTCCACTAAGACAGTCTCCACCATCCAGCTTTGTAGCCATTGCCTGCTTTCATACCCTCATTGTCTTGTGTGTTTTTGTCCTTAACCTTTTACATTTCTAAACAGTTCTTGAGGTTTCTGAGTAAAAGTACAACATGAACATTCCCATACATTAATAATTTCCTACAACCTCTTTTAAGATATTGTAGAAAAATTCACAGTTTGCATTTTGGAGCTTTCTGTTGCCCAAAGCCAATTCTTTGTGGAAGTGTTAGGTGTTTGGCCTGGGTTGAATCAATTAGCATCCATAACAAAAGAAAAAAATGTGTTTGTTTTCTATATTTTTAAACATATGCTTGAATTTAAAACTTGCCATTGCTATTTACTGGCTTTGTTTTTCAGGTGTTCTTGCTGGTCATGACAACCGTGTCAGCTGTCTGGGTGTAACTGATGATGGCATGGCTGTGGCAACAGGATCTTGGGACAGTTTCCTTAGAATCTGGAATTAACAGTGCATACAATTTTGCTGTTTTCTGTTGATATCTGGAGAAATCAGTGCTACAGCCTATAGCAGTGATAAAAAAATTGTCTTATATTTGCTGTTGAAAACTTTTCTATTGAGATTACTACATACAAAAGGAAGCTTTCAGTAAACTACAAAAACAGAAAAGGGTGGGAAAAAACAAACAAACAAACAAAAAACAAGGCAAAGGTGCTTGCTAAGATCAAAAGGACCAGGTCATTGAGCTCATTTAACCTTGAAGTTTTGCTTTCACTCTAATTGCTTTCTTTGGTTAGAGCAAAATGTACACATTATAGCAACCAGTCACGTTTGATTGCTTTCATTTATGAACTTATTTTAAACTTTGTATACACAAAGTTTACATGTATACACAAAGTTTATATGTCTCATTTTTATTTCTGTAATGGGGGCACCAGGCACAGTAATAAATGACAGTAATACTTTGTGTCCTTAGATTTGAAGTCTCCTTGAATTCTGACCTCCCTTTTTAATCTAAAAGATCCTGGTTGCTTACTGTATTAAGAATGCTAACAGATAGGTGCCTGAGGAGAGCCCTTTTGAGTATCATTAGTTTCTTGGTGCATCCTTTGCCATCCTATCATTTAAATAAGTGCTCATTTTCAGTCCTTTGAGGGGAAGATAATCTGAAGAGTAAGGGATAGAGATTTCATTCTGAAACTTTAGACATATGTAAGAAACTTTATTAATAGGTAGTCGCAATAATCTCATATAAATGATTTTTGGTCTTTTAAAAAGCAGATTATGATCAATAGCACTCTGGGTAATCCTCTAAATAGTTGGACTTCCTATTGATTTCATATTCCAAAACTGAGTTTGTAACATGAACACTTGAATTGTACTTGCACCTGAAGAACTTTTCCCAGTGTTCTGTCAGTATGCATTTAGATCTAAGGAAATAGGACAGCGTTGTTTGGAAAAGTGTAAAATCTAACCAATCACTAGATCTGAGTAGTTATAGTTACGACAGGGTGGCTTTATGAACTCATGTTCACACATATGAAATCTGAATTGATGTAAACTGTCACATTTTAAAAAGGAAACATTTAAGCTCTGCTCTTCTGTAACATTTCTTCACACAAAATACGTACTGGTTTCTAAGTGGTGTGGCTCTGCTTTGAAGAATGGCTAGAAGAGGCTCCATTTTAAAGCCAAAAGGAAAATTCCAGGAGTAAGCACTAAAGGAGTCAGAGGAAAATACTAAGCAATTCATTCCTCTGCTTGTCAGTGGTATAATAAAATGTTATCTATTACTAAAATGAGCCCTCCTGGATTTAAACAAAGATACTCTCCCCCTTGGATTTTCTCCTACAAATAAATCTAAATGATTGACATGGGAAGATTGTTATTCTTGTTTGATGGTGAAGTCATGAAGTGTACTGTCAAATCAATAAACTGTCACTTACTGTTGAGATAGGTCTCTGTTAACTTTTGATCACCTGGAATCCTAAATACTCCCATTTTTTTATGTCAGTTCACATTTTTTATATCATGAATGTGGTAGTAAGTGCAACAACTGTAATGAAGTCAGTTTTAACATCAGATGATATTGAAAAGAGAATAAAATGAATAAAGGAAGATTAAGATATGGATCCAAAAAACATACTTGTAGATGGCAGGCATGAACTTTTTGCTATTAAAATTTGTGGACTCTATCACTTGGTAAAGAGCAGCTCTTTGAGATTAGGCAAGAGTAATGTAAAGCAATTTATTCATTTCCAAAAGGGGGTGAGGGTTTGCCATGTAATTCAGCAATTCATTCCAAAATCTTAAGAAAGCACTTGTGCCATGTGCAAAATAGCCTTGTGTAGAGAGCGTATCTCCTCTACTTTAAAAGTTATTCTAGGAACTTTAGTGGGAGGCACACAGACTATAGTTCTATGGTCTTAAACATGTTGATAAAAATGATTTATTTTACTGTGATTAGTTTATATGGGTAGTTAAAAAGCAATTCCCATAATTAAATATGTACCAAGTAACTGAAACCTACTAAGATTATGGCTAATTACACATGACCAGATGGTAACCTCCTTACCATATTAACTTACTAAACTTTTGCTTTCTAGTAATATGGGTTCCATCTGGTAAATATATTTACTTGCATTTGAAGTTCAGCTGATTGATTCTGTTCATGAGACTTCCTGATGTCCAAAAGAACAATATATAATTTGTAGAAACACTGTAGTTTGAATCTTAGTTTTTGAAGACTTAAAAAAATATGGCCAAATGTAGTTTTAAAGAACTTGTATTATCAAGAATATGGCCCTGGCCAGTTTGGCTCAATGGATAGAGCGTTGTTGGCCTGTGGACTAAAGGGTCCCAAGTTCGATTCTGATCAAAGGCATGTAACTTGGTTGTGGGCACATACCCAATAGAAGTGTGCAGGAGGCGGCTGATCGGTTTCTCTCTCATCGATGTTTCTAACTATCCCTCTCCCTCTCTGTAAAAAAATCAATAAAATATATTTAAAAAAAAAAAAAGAACATGGCTGGTTTGGCTCGGGTTGGAGCGTCGGCCCACCAACTGAAGGGTCACGGGTTTGATTCCTGAACTAGGGCACATAACTTGGTTGCAGGTTGGTCTCAGCCCCTGTTGGGGCATGTGCGGGAGGCAACCAATCGATGTGTCTCTTTCAGGTATTTGTCTCTCTTCCACACCTCCCTCTCTAAAAAAAAATCAATGGGAAAAATATAATCAGGTGAGAATTTTTAAAAAATATTGGAATTAACCGAACCCTATTAAATTGTTTTTTACCTTGTAAGGAACAGGTTTTATTTGTAGACTCTCTAATCACTTCATAAAGTTGTTTTCAGAGATCTGACAAGAATTTTTTTAAAATATTTTAAAGATATATTCTTTTCTAAAACAGTGACTTACCACGTGGTTAAATAAATCACCCAAAAACCTGCTCAAGAAAGGACTTCTTGCTACCATGAGCTAGGTCCCTCTACACTTGTGACTCCAAGGTTACACACACCATATTGAGTTCCATCTTCATAGAAGCAAAGATTTGGGATAGTATTTCAACTAGAAGAGACTAACAAGTAGTTCTTTTAATTTAGATTCAGCTGAACTGATGAATACTTGTGACAAAAGTGTAGTCTGCTAGACAATGGATGTAGGTGCTTCTGGAGTATGAGGTAAACAATTTAAGTTAACCTGGTAGATGTTGACTTCTCCAGGTGAGAAAATGAAATTTTATTACTGTTAAAAAAATACTGTGAAATACTATATAATTGACCTTACCCAGCATTTTTGAGGTCTTAGATTTAATACCAACTGACCATTTTAAAAATGAAAACCTTCAGGGAAGATTATGCTTTGAACACTATGAATGTCTCACATTATAAAACTATAATTAGCCCCACCAGTGTAGTTCAGTGATTGAACATTGACCTATGAACCAGGAGGTCACAGTTCGATTTCTGGTCAGGCATATGCCTGGGTTGTGGGCTCACCCCCCAGTAGGGTGTGCAGGAGGCAGCCGATCTACTTCTCTCATCATTGATGTTTCTATCTCCCTCCTCTGAAATCAATAAAACACGTTAAAAAAAAAAACTAACAAAATTGAGTAATTGTGGTTTATTTGTTGTATATAAACGTATGAAAACTGATTCAACAACTTCCCAAAAGCTTATTTTAATAATCTCTACAATTTTTCTTTTCTAAAGTCTTTAGGGTGTGGGTCAGGCATAAACAATTTTTTAAAAATTAATTACTATGTTCAGCTTCTAGTGCCATTGTGGAAAGCAAAAGTTTAAACTTTCTCTCATCCTGTTAGAATTTTTAAAACCCACACGCTAAACTGTCTTTCTTGTGAGGAAAAGTAGCACAATGATAAAGTAGGCATTTTAAATCTGATTAAGTAGAATGTAAAGTACTTTATACTTACTAGTTTTTCCCTCGTTCATTTTTAGTTGCCTTAAGTTTAAGAATATTGGTTACTATAGGTACTCATGAAAATGGTTTGTATTTGAATGTATTAGCTAGCACTGTTTTAATGAGTAAAGGTACAACTTGTATTTAGCAAATTTGCATGTTGATAAAATTTCCAGTCTTTTTTTTCTTAATCCAATTACCCTATAAAAAATAATGCAGTATTATGAAAAAAACTGGTTGTGTTCTAACTGGTGTTCAATGTGCCCGACAAATAATAATACAATATTTATTTCTTAAAGAACCTTGTAGATATACTTGGTATTGACAGCCTTTGATATGCGACACAATGGTGCTCTATCTTCTTTTTCTTTCCAAAGAAGCATCTGAACACTGCATTTGCATACTCTTATCCAAAGGCATTCACATCTAAGTGGGTTTTTAAAGTTTGATTAAAAAATTTTTTTTCTACTTAAAATGCTTTTTACACACTTGTAGCCAATTGACTTGGGATGTTAGTAGTGTAACTATGGGAGAGGTGAACATACTAGATTCAAGTTCTTGTAAGCTTCAAACCAAACAAAAGATGGATTTGTTCCATGATTTAACAGTATTCTTGGATCTTTCTTGCACAGTGATTCATTCCTTTATTTGTACAGTAGCTCTGTGAAATGTTGGCTGTGAATTGATATTGTAATCAATAAAGTACTTTAACCAGATTTCATGTGGCATATTTTAAGTCAAATTGAGATTTTAACATTAAGTCCCAGAACTAAACTCCAAACACAATGTCATGCTTAGCCTTAATTCCTTTATCTAAATACTAGAGGCCCAATGCACAAAATTCATGCAAGAGTAGGCCTTCCTTCCCCCAGCTGCCAGTACCGGCTTCCTCTAGCACCCAAGACCTGGACTTCCCTCGCAGCCCCGCTTCATCCGGATGTCCAGTCTAATCAACATATTATGCTTTTATTATCTACCTAATAAAAGAGTAACATGCTAATTATCCATACCTTTGTGACACCCTCCAGCCAATCAGGAGTATGCAAATTAACCCAACAAAGATGGCAGATTAATTTGCATACATAGGCACCCCATGGCCAGACACTTGGTCATCGCCATGGTGAGGACTCAGGCATTCCGCACCTCCCCAGCCACTCCAGGCCTCTGGGCAGCGTGGGAAGGTAGAAAGGCTACTCTGGCCAGAGTTAAGGCAGTGCCAGCAGCCAGGGGAACGAAGGCCTATCCTTGCACGAATCTTCATTCATGCATCAGGCCACTAGTTATATAATAAATAGTTAATATGCAAATGATCATCATGCCCTCACACCATAACAGCTCATACACTTAACACTGGGAAGAGGAATGGGGACCAGCCAGGCTGCAGCCCAGGAGAGAGACAAGCTGCCCACTCTGTGGTTCCAGGCACCAGCGACAGGCTCTGGCCCAGGAAAGGGACAAGCCACCCACTCTGTGGTCCCAGGTGCCTGTGGCTGTGGCCAGCCCAGGTGAAGCCAGCCTGGGTCCTGGTTGCCTGTGATTGGCTAGAAGAGGGAATCCTGGGTCCCAGGTGTGGGGCAATTAGGGTTGATCAGGCAGGCAGAGGTGTTTAGGGGCAATCAGGCAGGCAAGTGTTTAGGAGCCAGCATCCTGGATTGCAAGATGCAGTCAGACATCCCTCAGGGGTCCCGGGTTGGAGAGGGTGCAGGCCAGGCTGAGGGACAACATCCCTCCGCCCCTGCATGAATTTCATGCACCAAGCCTCTAGTAGATTTGTAATGGGCTACCAGAGCAAGAGATCGTAGTGCTCCTTTAGTACTATGTTAGCTTACCCTTAAAAGGACCTCAAATTTTCATTATAAAGCAAAATTAAGTCATTCTTTCCCTGAAACTCCCTTAGGATAAATAATTCCATTGCTTATAGGGTAAGTTTTTGTATTTTTAAAAAAATATATTTTTATTGATTTCAGAGAGAAAGGGAAAGAGAGAAACATTAATGATAAAAGAGAATCACTGATCGGCTGCCTCCTGCATGCCCTCTACTGGGCATCAAGCGGGCAAACCAGACATGTCCTTGACTGGAACTGAACCCATAATGAAGTGCAATCCACTGAGCCAAACCTGTCAGGGCTAGAATTATAAGTTTTTCTTTTCATAATCACAGCCTTGGGGGAGAGGGGGATTAATTAGGAAACTTCCAATATATGACCAGGCACGCTAAATGAGTAAATCCAATCAAAAGATGAGACAGTCTGCCCAAGATAGTTTATATACCTACTATAAAATTAAGAGCAAGACTCACTAAATGCCAGTATAAATGCTACATTTATCAACTGTCAGACAAAAGTTTTATTCTCACCTTGCAAGTTTGCATACTTATTTTTAAAATGTAATTTTGTAAAAAGTTTGAGGTTATACAAAGTTTATAAATTAATCTGCAAACACATAGTGAACAAGAACTCTGAATTACATCAGGTGTAACTTACATGATTTCTGTAGAATTCATGGACTGGGTCATAGGTGCACTTACCTCTAGGCATAAAGGTTGGGTCTCATTATTTTAGTGTCCATATCCAACATTCACATCAATTTTTAAACTTGATTTCCAAACTGGTGATGGAAAACTTACTACAAACTTATATACCGGAATCATAATTCCTGGACTTCCCAAATGTTAGCATGCATCAGGATGACCCGGAAAGCTTCTTGTTAACAGAGTGCTGGCCCCCAGAGTTAGTGTTCAATTCTTGGGTGTGGGGTAGGATCAAGAATGTGTACCTCTTACAAGTGGACAAGTGATACTGTTGATCCAAGGAACAAACTTTGAGAACCATAGTAGTATACTAATGAGGTGATACCAAACCACTATGCTGTTTCAAAATGTCAAGTACTTTGTATAAATTTAAGAACTAGAGCTTGTAACTTTAGACATCAAGTTTTCATGCTGCAGGTGTTACCTGATCCATACTTGTTGATGGCCTGTACCAATTTTGGTTACAAAGCAACAACAAAAGCTATAATTAGTATTTATTGCAAATTTGGCATCCTAGTATCTGATCAGCATAAAAATATATTTTTGAAAGGCTTATGTTCTAAATAATATTCTCCTTAAAATATCCTGAAAAATAGTGTTGCTGCACCACCAGCTGTGAAAAGACAGAATGGCATCCAGGAGCCTTAAAGGCACAGAAAAGGAAGCACTGAGTATTAAGAGAAGAAAGGAGCCTGAACGTTATCCCTCCTATGGAAAAGAAGCACTGTGTCCTCCTTGCTTTCTCACAAGCACCCAGGGGATTGATGCTGATTTGGTGGATCTTAAGGCTCCCTTCTGCATAACAAAGCCCTAGAATGTCAGTTTTTAAATGTTTCCATGTAAGTTTCAATTAGTTCTTAACACAAACACACACAATACTTGAAACCATAAACATTTCATTAAACTAAAAAATACAGTGATAATTTTTAACCATGCCCTGGCAAATTCATACAATTAAATAAAAGGAAAACCACCCCAGGGGGACAATTCATCAGTATCCTCAACAATTACCTTCTGAAGAACAGAATTTGTACATGACTATAACCACTCAAAATTCAGACCTCCCATCTCTGGCTATTTTTATCACTTCAAACTTCTAAAACTTAGCTTCCCTTACTGTACTCATAGCTGAAGCTGAAAATGTTTCTCTAGAAACATCAGGAAGCTATTTCGATCCAAATACTTTAGAATAACAAACCTTTATACTGCTTTACATTAGCTTTAATGGGAATATAAGGCGTAAACAACAGCTTATTTATTAGTGGTTTACATACCTGCCAGAAAGGCAAAAATGACTGTAACTCACAAGATAATACACTCAAGAACATTACACACTCCTTTTTGGTGGTTAAAACAATGCAGGTATAAAACAAAAAAGTGACTATTCCCATTAAAGTGACATCAAAAATTAGTTTTGAGAAAGAGCATTCTCTAATTCCTGGATGCCAGGAAGCAGAGTGTTTCAGAAGCAAAAACAAAGAGAGCCCTATTTAAGAGTAAGGCCCCACCCCTCAGGGGTCACATAATTGGTTCTGCTGTTCTTAACTAATTCATCACTTCAACACATCAAACAACTTAGCCTGTTCTTTACCCAGAATTAAATTAAGAGATATAATAACACTCTTCAGAAATGCAAACACCCTGAGATAGATCATTATCAGAATCTACACAAGAATTTGCTATTTAGGTATAGTGAGTACAATTCATATTTAAAATCATTTCATAAAAATAACTGTCCCAAATCATCCAAGCTGCATTTTCTCCTATGATGATCACCAAAGCGATTTCTATTGTTAAGATTCTTCTTCATTGCTTGAATGTAGAAACTGCTTAGTAAAATTCTCCAGCTCATTTTTAAGTCGAACAGCTTTATTTCTAATTTAAAAAAATGAACAAAACACCAAAATCATTAAGGTCAATTTAAAAACTCATTCCATCCAATCACAAAAAGTAAAAAAACAAACACACAACACTAGCCAACTGCTGCTACATTCATCTGAACTCAGACTACACTAAAAAACCCTTTTCAGAGGACTTATATGTGCTACTACAGCTCTGCAGTAAACAGAGTTCAATGCTTAGGACTTAAAAAGAATTACTAAAAAGCATAGGAAATGGGAGACCTATTGCCTTTCATGAGAGTCAAAGCCTAAGTGACGTAGTTATAACTGTCCTTGAATTTCCTATAAGCAACAAGTACAGAATAAGTGGTTTTATATATGGACCATGGAATACCCAAAAAAAAAATTATTTTAAATACTAGAATTGTATTTGATTGCCAACTGTCCATACAAGGAGGAAAACTGGACCTAAAATTGACCAAGGAACATAGATTTGTTCTCCCATTCTCATACTGTGCCAGGGCACACACATACTTGAACTTCTCCCTTTTTATTTTGGTCTTGTTTGTTCAGTGCACATGCTTGAGATCATATAAGTTAAATGTATATATGAATTTCTACTGTATATTTCTTCGACCACACTCCTGAAATACTAGTTAAGTTCTATCTCAATGGCTGAACCTGACCCAGTAACAATGGAGATTCCAATTATTTATAATAATAAAAGCATAATATGCTAATTAGACTGGATGTCCTTCCGAAGAAGCCAGGGCTGAAAGGGAAAACCAGGTCCCGGGTGCCAGAGGGAAGCCGATACCGGCAGCTGAGGGAAGGCCTACTCTTGTAAGAATTTTGTGCATCGGGCCTCTAGTGATATATATTTTTTTATTTCCTCTTAGAAAAAGGATGAATTAGGAGATCAAAAATATTCATACTTATTCAAGTCAGTCCAGCCAAAATCAGAAAAGTACATAAGTGCCAATTATCTGTTTTGTCATTTATCTTTTGCTATGACAAGATGAAAAACTATTTAAAAACCTCCCTAAGTTAAAAAACAAAAAAACTTCTGCATATAGTTTTACCATCTTTAAAAGGTTGTCTTTGGGAAGATCTAACTTGAAATAGGAGCAATGGAGCACTTGGGTGTGTCTGGTTGTGAGAAAGGGGGCTGGGGCCCAAGGGATAGGCAGTCATCTTCTCTGGATTCTGAGACTGAGGTACACTGAGAGGGTGCCTGCTGTCAGATAGGGACACCATGGAGAGACATGACCACACATGCTTTAAATACGACGGCCTCTCCAATTTGCAGACATTTCAGACTGCTCTTATATGGGCAATTTTATGTAGTAGGTACCCTGGTAAGTAGCAGCAGGGACTAAATGATGCTTACTGATTCCCTCAGAGTCAAACGTAAACCAGCAAATGGGTAATGAAGTGGAAAGCTGTTAATTGCCAAGAAGTAGAGACCACATGGTGAAACTTGTCTCCTAAAACAGAATTTAGACCTCTGAAGAATCCATGCTAAATCATATTAAACCAGAATTCCACATTATACTACATGTTGTTGTTTTTTTCCTACTTTTATAGCTTTGAATTTAATATTCCCCAGTGAAAATGGAAGTTATGGGTCTTGGAGATACAGGACTAAAAAGTGATTCTTTTAATTACAGAACTTGTGCTCTCAAAAGGAACTAATATAGTTTAACAGAGAGTTTGAAGTTGACATCTAAAAGCATCCATTTACATCAGATGTTTCTTCTTGTTGAAATTAGCATTCATTGAAATGTCAAAACTATGGTAAATATGAAATATTATAATTCAAGCCACCAGAAAGCTAAATTTTTAATATAATCACTACTGATTACATAATTATATTTTGGTAATGAGACCAATAAATATTCATAATATGGAAAAAAATGCTTTAAGTACCTTAAAAGCTTTGAATTGTTTTGTATTTCCTCCAATTGATCTATCTCTTTGGAAAATCTAGCAATTTCTTCTTCCAGATGTTTTTGTGTAATATCAACTTGTTGGCAAAGGCGAGCAAAAGTGGTTGCCATTTCCCTTAAAATAAAAAACAATTTTATCAGCTATCACAAATGTCTAAAAATGCATGGACTTCAAAAGATTATATAAAGGATCACAAGTTTAAAATACTCTTAAAAACATAAAGTATTAAAGAACAAAGTGCTAAGAATGGGATGAGGGAGGCATGGAACTTGTAATTTAATATGACTGTGGGCCTAATTCCATCTGGCTTTAAGATCAATGTTCAATAGGCACTATTTTCACTGCCATATGGTTGTAAACATGAACAAGCTATAAAAAGGCAAAAGATGGGTATATTTCTTTAGAAGCATAGTCAACCTTACTCACCTCCTGCCATAAAAATAATTACTGAGAACAGAAAAGAAAAATTTCATTAATCCTATTAACTTAGGCAAAAAATACTTTGAATCATAACATTTAACCATGTTTCTAGACTTAAAGGGCATTACTTCTTTTGTGTGCTAGTTCATATATTATATTTTGTAACTGGGATCATGCCTAGCAGGTATATATTTCAGTAATATTCATTAACTGTCTTACTCATTTTTCTCTTGTACATGTTTCCCATTTCATAGTCTTTAATTATCAATATTGAACAAATGAAGCATCTTTCATTATTTTAATGCTTTATTAAGTTAATATACAGCTAGTATTACTTTGACTGAGTAATTAGTTATGGTTATCTACGTTAGAGTGTGACATCCTCTAGGGCAGCGGTTCTCAAACTGGGTCGCGACCCCTTTGGGGGTCGAACGACCCTTTCACAGGGGTTGCCTAAGACTATTGGAAAACACCTATTTCCCATGGTCTTAGGAACCAACACACCACTCCTCGGTGTAGCAAAATGTAGCAATGTAGTTTACTGTTGTCATGCTACACCACGATTCAAGACAAAATTTCATTTATTTGTAATTAGAAATAAATATTTCACAATATATAATTACATATTATTTTTGTGATTAATCACTATGCTGTAATTATGTTCAATTTATAACAATGAAAATACATCTTGCATATCAGATATTTACATTACAGTTCATAACAGTAGCAAAATTACAGTTATGAAGTGGCAACAGAAATAATTTTATGGTTGGGGGTCACCACCACATGAGGAGCTGTCTTAAAGGGTCGTGGCATTAGGAAGGTTGAGAACCACTGCTCTAGGGAAAGGATCAAGTTATCTTTAACTTTTTATTTCCTATAACATCTAGCAGTTATTGTCACATGGTAGACAATAAAAGAACATCAATTGAATGGAAAGCTTTATTAACTTTGTTTTTATGTGAACCTCAGCTGATTTCTGTTGAAGGTCCAGCTATATCCAATGTAAGAAAGATCAGCTGAAACCGGTTTGGCTCAGTGGATAGAGCGTCGGCCTGCAGACTGAATGGTCCCAGGTTCGATTCTGGTCAGGGCATGTGCCTTGGTTGCGGGCACATCCCCAGTAGGGGACATGCAGGAGGCGACTGATCGATGTCTCTCTCTCATTGATGTTTCTGACTCTCTATCCCTCTCCCTTCTTCTCTGTAAAAAGTCAATAAAATATATTAAAAAAAAAATTTAAAGAAAGATCATATGTGCTGGTTGGTTTTGCTTAGTGGTTGCAGACTGAAGGTCATGGGCTTGATTCCTGTCAAGGGCACAAAACTTGGTTGCAGGCTAGATCCCCGGCCTACGTCGAGGTGCATTCAGGAGGCAACCAATGGATGTGTCTCTCTCACATCGATGTTTAACTCTCTGTCTCTCTTCCTCCCTGCCACTCTGTCTAAAAATCAAAGGAAAAAAGTATCTTCAGGTGAGGAATAAAAAAACAAAAAACAAAGAAATTAAAAAACCTATTATATAAAATAGGAGTTCAATAACTATTTGGTAAATGAATGAACTAATTCCGTGGTCTCAAATCCATGCCCTCATTGTCTCCATTCTCTAAAGCTCTATTGGTACAGGCTTTCATCTTGTGTCTGAAGAGTACAATCTCCCTGCAAATTCTTGTCTCCTTAAAAAAACCATTCTATACACACTATACCACTGCAAAGCTATTTGTCCTGTCCTAGGGTTAAATATTAATGATATCATTTCTAGGATTCCTAGTTATCCAGGCTCCTGTCCTACTGTTAGGCTCATACTTAAATGTACTCCCCAACCCCACATATACATTTCTCACTGAATCTCTCGTTTCTGAACACATTCCTTTTCTCTACCCTCTTGCCTTTGGTTTGGGCTGTTTTCTCTGCCTATATCTTCCAATTCTGCACATTCTACCTCTCCTCTAGGAAATCTATTTTGATCCACTAACCTTCATGATTTCAGATTCTAGTGCCTCACATTAAAAAGCTCTCATGTTACTTATCACTTTTCACTTTTATTAAAATGATGTACATTATCTCTTCTATTAAGCTGTAATCATGATTTTTTTTAAATTTATTTCTCAGTAGAATCCAAATACAGATTATTATGCACTGACTTAAATGAAATTCTACATATTTTTACTAAATCAATGAAATATTTATGATACATAAGACACTTAGCCGAAACCAGTTTGGCTCAGTGAATAGAGTGTCAGCCTGCGGATTGAAAGGTCCTAGGTTCGATTCCAGTCAGAGGCATGTACCTTGGAGGCAGCTGATTGATATTTCTCTCTCATCGATGTTTCTAACTCTCTATCCCTCTCTCTTCCTCTCTGTAAAAAGTCAATAAAATATATATATTTTTAAAAAGACTCTTAATGGACCCACATATTTATGTTAAGAACAAATGGGTTCACATTATAATCTTTGCACTATACTCTTATTTCTACATGCATGGCATACTTCAATATACCCGCCCTTTTTTAAAGCTGAAAATGAATTTTTCCTTTTTCTCATGGAGATGAATTTCTTAACTTACTGTTGTACTTGATGGCTACAGTTCGCACTTGTGAAGCTAACAATCATCTGCAGTTTCTCAGTTGCATAGTTCACAAACTGCTGTTTAAAAGCTCTCTCCTTGGCACGGGTGGTCCAGGCCAGCCTTTCATAAAGATATAAAGCTCCATACATACTTAATGAAACAGATATGAGTTTCCAGCCTACAGTTTTCCAAATCTGTAAGATAAATTTACAGCTTACATTGACAAAGAAAAACACTGCTGGGGAAGGCTGTACTCAGAGTTTGTACTATAGGTCTTATGAGTCAGATCCATGTTTAAGAAATTTATATTCATTCTCTAAGAGAATCTAAAGTTATCAGAAATCAAACAAGTTGAAAAAGGAGTAGCACATAAATATCAGGCAAGAAATTTGATAACCTGCTAGACAATGGTGAGATGATTCAATACATCTTGAAAAAGGAGGTTATTTCTTTTAGGTTGGGTTTCAAAAACCAAAACTTGTAAATTGATGCTGTTAATGATGTGAAATGTTTTTTTAACATGTAAGAACTACTAGTAAGAAACAATCGTTACTACTTTAAGGCAGATCCCTTTGGTATTTAGATTAGCTATGGGGGATCTGGATTATTCTTTTTATTCCATATACAAATACCATTTCTTTGTGTGCTGTGATGAAAAAATAGTTGGAAAGCATTGTTCAAGGACCAACTAATTGGTGGTATTTCTTTTCTAAAGATGCATTAAAAAAAAAGTGTATTGGGGCAATACTTTCACTCTACATGTACTTGTCAAATCATTATGCTATACACCTAACACAAACACAATGTTAGTGTCAATTTACTTCAATTTAAAAATGTAAGATGAGGCTTGTGAAACTCTTCTTAATTCACTAACTTTAACCTATACCATTTGATGTCATTTTATAGATCCTGTAAACAGAAGTAAATATACCTCTCTCTTTGCAATATAGCAGAAAGCTTTGTAAAATTTCAATTTTCATTATAATAAACGGTATTGTTTCTTACCACTCCTCCGACAACAATGATGCCCATAGACGTTCTGGATGTAAGAGAAGCTAATGCTGTTATTAAGGTAACCATGATTTCTTCCTGGGATGCATTATCTGGTGTTGCTGGATTGGTGGGAGTAGAAGCTAAAGACCTGGGGAGCTAATAATGTTGAGTAAAAGGATTACAATTAAACAACTCTAAATGGAATAAAGTTTACTATATTATATTGTATTTCTTTTAAAATTATAGTAGTAAATCAATGAAAAGAACAACTTTAGTTAATGAGTTTATCATAAATATACAAAGAAAGTAAGTGATCTGAAACTTATTTCAATGACATAATTTTCTATGACTTAGATATTATAAAGAATAATGAATTTTCATAATATATAGTAAGTTTATCTGTAACAGTAGGCCTTCAAATTAAACCCTGGCCCAGTTTGTCATAGTGGATAGAGTGTTGGCCTGTGGAAAGAAGGGTCCCAGGTTCAATTCCAGTCAAGGCACAAATCCCTGTTGCAGAGTGTTTTTTTTTTTCAGTTGGGGTACATATAGGAGGCAGCCAATTGATGTCTCTCTCTCACATCAATGCTTCTATCTCCTCGCAACCACTGTCTATAAAAATCAATGAAAAAATATCCTCGGTGAGGATTAACAAAATCCTATCTAATAAAAGAGTAATATGCAAATTGACCACCACTCCAAGACACAAGATTGCTGCCCTCATGTGGACACAAGATGGCCACCACAAGATGGCCTGTGGGGGAGGGCTGTTGGGGGTGACCAGGTCAGCAGAGGAGGGAAGTTAGGAGACCAGGCCTGCAGGAGAGGGCAGCTGGGGGGGACCAGGTCAGCAGGGGAGAGCAGTTGGGGGAGACCAGGCCTACAGTGAAGGGCAGTTGCGGGGGGGGGGGGGGAGAGGGGAGACCAGGCCTGTAGTAGAGGACAGTTGGGGGAGAGGGGAACCAAGGCCTGTAGAAGAGGGCAGTTTAGGGGGGCAAGTCTGCAAGGGGGGGGGCAACTGAGAGGGGCCCAGGACAGGGGAGAACAATTGGGGGGGAGAACCAGGACAGCAGGGAGGGCAGCTGGGAGGGACCTAGGCCTGCAGGAGAGGGCAATTGGGGGTAGGGAGGGAATGGGCCAGCAAGGGAGGGCAGTTGTGGGGGACCCAGGCCTGCAGGGAGGGCAGTTAGGATGACCAGGCCAGCAGAGGAGGGCAGTTAGGATGACCGGGCCGGCATGGGAGGCCAGTTAGGGGCAATCATGACGGCCAGGGAGCAGTTAATCAGGCTGGCAGGGAAGTGGTTAGGGGATGATCAGGCAGAAGCAGACAAGTGGTTGGGAGCTGGCAGTCCCACTGGGATTGGGCCTAAACGGGCAGGTTGGACATCCCTCAAGGGGTCCCAGATTGGAGAGGGTATAGGCTGTGCTGAGGGACACACACCCCTGTGTATAAATTTCATGCACTGGGCCTCTAGTACATAAATAAATAAAAATAATCACAAGAGCTCTGGCCAAGTGGCTCAGTTTGTTGGAGCATTGTCCTATACACCAAAAGATTGAGAGTTTGATCACTGGGTGCTTACAAAAGACAACAATCTCATTGATGTTCTCTCTCTCCCCACCTTCACCCCTTTTCTCTAAAATAAATATACCACAGGTGAGGATTAAGAAAATAAATAAATAAAATACATTATAAGAAAGTTCAAAGATAATCCACAGATTAGAAGAGCATATTTAGAAACTGTATATCTGATAAATGACCTGTATCTAGAATAAATATAGAACTCGTACAAGTCAATTAGAAGCCAATAACCTAATTAAAAATGAGGCAAGAGATCTAAATAGACATTTTATAAAGCAAAATACATGAATGACTAAAAGCACATTAAAAAAAAAGCACAAGAAAAGATGTTCAAAATCAAAACTACAATGAGATACCACTTCACATACTCTAGGAATAAAAAAGACAGATAATAACAAGTATGGATGAGAATGTTGAGAAATAGAACCTTAACATGTTGTTGATGGGAATGTAAAATGCAGCCACTTTGGAAAACATTTTGGCAGTTCTTCAGAAAGTTAAACATATTTGCCTTCGGTATAGCAATTTCACTAGTAGGTTTATACTCAAGAGAAGTGAAAACAGATGTCTACATATAGAAAGAACAAGAGTGCCCTGGCCAGTGGGATTAGAGCATCGGCCTGCTCACTGAAGGGTTGAGGGTTTGATTCCCAGTCAAGGACAAGTATCCAGTTGCAGGTTTGATCCCTGGTCTGGGTTGGGGCAAGTATGGTAGGCAACCAATCGATCTTTCTCTTTCTCCCTCCATCCTTCCCTAACTCCTTCCACTCTCTCTAAAAATCAATGGAAGAAATATCCTCAAGTGAGGATTAACTAAAATAAAAACTTCCTCAAAAACAAAATACAAAATAAAAGGAGAATCTCAACCGGTAGAAACAAAGCCACATACCTGTGTAGCACTACAGCAATAAATATCTGATAAAGACTACTCCAAACAATAAAAACAAAGCAAAAAAATCTGTACCTGAAAGACAGGCTCGGATAATCCTAGAAGCACCCTCTGTGCATTTGTAGGACCCAAGAAACGATGGACAAGGGAAGACCAGCCCAAGGAAAAACGAAATACAATATCCTCTTGAAAGTCTGAACATAACATGTGGCAATTTAGGTCATAGCTAAGATCAAATTTCTTGCAAGGAACCAGTGTATGTAGTTTATTCTGTACATCAGAAGGAAGTAATGGTTTCAAATTTTCTAGAAAGAACAAAAGCAGGACATTTATTTTAAGAAACAACAGTAAATAATATTTTACGTTTTGTAAAATATCTAAAGGAAAATAAATCTTTTACCAACAAAATAAAGAACTTGTAGACATAAATATTACCAATAATTTCTTGCTGGGATTGAAGCATTGAAGCATTGACTTCACTGGTGCACCGATCAGCCAAATTTCTCCCCATCCCATCTTCTATGTGCTTATTTAATTCCTGTAAAAACAGTAAATGTCCACATTATTTTTCTCTAGAATATAAGCAGTTTTATAAAAACATTAGAAATTTAGTAAGCACTAAAATGATCTTATTCTAAGAAGATAACTTTCCTGTATACTTTATATACAAGGTAGTTTACATTTATTATAAGAGTTCACAGGAGATGTTAACAGGTTGAGTACCCACTGCCATAAAGACACCAATATAGACGAACCACTACATAAGAATATTGAATACAGTTAGGGAACTATATGTATAGCTTTAACTACAATTTAACTTACACTTTTATATACTTTTAATACACTTGGAGTAGGATGAAACTCAGAACAAAATTCATCAACCAAAACAGAAAGTCGACAAATTTCATCTGTCATTGCACATGAAACCTGAAAATATGGGGGAAAAAAAAATCAGAGTAAAAAAATTAAACAAGATCATCAACCATTCAAAAAACCAAACTGAAAAACAAACAAACAAACAAAATATTCCTTTAAAGCAACAGGGATAACATTTTTAACATTATCAAAAATATTTCCATTCCCAGTTTAGTCATAAAATTACTGTTACCTACCTTGTTTGCCACCTCCTCTGTAACCTCCCTGATTTTCTTCTTAACATCCAGTGTCAACAGGTTCATCTGATTTCGGATAAAGTCCAGTCTATCAATGTGGTCTTCCCTCTCTTCCATTGAATAAACCCTATTATGGTAGAAAGAGTAATTAATAATCAGGGAACATTAAAATCTCAAAGCAATTAAGCAAGGGCACTCAATTATGTAATGAATCATCTGTTAGCATGATGATAAAAGAGAAAAAAATCTCATATTCCAACATTGAAAAGGATTCAAACTATATTTCACTTATAAAATATTTTATAGATGATTAGATATAAATTACTTTGTTCTCTGCCTATGTGTCACCTGAGTCCCACCAACAGATTAGTAAGAATTCTAAGTCTCCAAACACTTCATATATATGAACAGAATTCAATACTGACTTTATATAACAAATAAGTGCCATCTAATGGCATCCTGTAAGCCAAATCCAGTAGCTGCTAGTTTCTGTTAGTTTTCTTGGAATATAGTTATGCTCATTCATGTACAGTAGGTCCTCGGGTTACGTCGAAGATCTATTCCTACAGCATGAGGTAACACGATTTTCGCTGTAAGTCGGAACTCATATAAGCACCTATGTCACTCATATGAAACACATACACAGCAGTAATGAAGCGAAACAGTAAAAAAAATTTAAAAAGAAATATAACAATTCCTGACCTTTACTTGTGGTAAATAAATAATAAAAAACATAAAACACACGTGTACATACATCAAAATGACAACTTTTTTTAAATAAATGGTGACATAACCATGAAATGACGTACTTCAAGTCCGAAGTAACCTGAGGACTGTCTGTACCTATTACCTAAATGCCTGCTTTTGCTCTAAAACTGCAGAATTGAGTAGTTGCAAGAGATGGTATGACCTACCAAGCCTAGAATATTTTCTCTCTGGCCTTTATAGAAAATGTCAACCTGTATATAACGTGGAGAAAAAAAGACCCGAGATCCTAACATTTAAGATAATCTTTAACAAGAGTTTCTAAGACATTATGATTATATAAACCATCCTCAAATCACACATTCATTGTGCCCAGTTTAGTTCAATGTCCTACATTTTTAAAAAATTAGTAAGGTCAATTTAGCGGATTGACTACTTTGGCAACTATAATAAAGCTATTGAACTGAAAGGGACATAAATGGCAATACAATCTCATATAGAAAAGTGCACAGAGTCTGAGATCAGATTCTGGGGTCTCACCCCTTTGTTTTATATGTTAGAAATTCTCTAATTTTTTAGATAATACATTCTTGCAAACGTGTTAAAATTATGCAATAGATTTAGACATGAGAGGAGTTGTTCCTAGCAACATCAAATACATTTAAAATTCCCAATTATATGTCATCTTGGACTTAATCTTTAATGCTTTATACCTTTCTTTTGATTGGCTTAAACTCACTAAACATTCATTTGATACTTACCATCATTATATTTGTCACATCTAATAACATCCTGATCATTGTTTCAAGTGTATCAAGGTTGTGACAACTACCTTTTTCTTTCATAGTTCTGCCATTTTCATGCATTCATTTTCATTTTTATAAAGTAATAAATGGAATAAAATTGTGCAGTACAGTGTGACATAGAGAATAGTGCTCACCAAACTGACTTTCTGCCTGGCAGATAATATTACCTTGTTTGTTTGCCAGCTGATAAAAAAACAACCACTGGCAAAAAAAGTGATTTCAAGGAATCAATGTATGAATATATGAAAAATGGATCATGGGTTGAATATAAAAAAAAGGGTCATCTGCTTTGTGCACTTTTTTAAGAAACTTAGCTTAAAGAAATGCTTCTTCCACTGCTTTACAGATATTTTTAAAGCCACTAAACATTTTAAAACCACAAGCCCTACACAATGCTGAGATCCAGGGAATGCAAATGATGTGTACAACAAACAGAATATTTACATTTAATATTCATTTAAAAACATGCAAGTAGACACTAGCTAAACTCACAAGGTTGATTTTAGTAGGAAATTTATAATGTTAACAATTTCAAATCCTAGTTTAAGGAACTCATCTTGATACAAAAACACACGTTTATTTTGCAATAAATGCATTCATACCTTTTCTCTGCTGCTGCCACGTTTATTGAATCCATTATGTCTTGCACAGTATCTAATATCTGTTTAGCTCTGATAGTGTGCTGTTCAAACTTTGTTTTCACTGCTGACTGCGAGATACACTCCTGCGAGGGGCCCAAGCCATAACACATTACTGTAATTCCATCCCAACATTTTTAGGAATTGAAACACAAAAACTTGCTGTTTATAACTTTAACCAAAACAGAAATTAGGATAGAAAATAAATACATGATAAACACAACTTAAAATTACATAGGTTAAAAAAAATTACAAAGATGCAAAAGTAAAAAGTGTTTTCAAACAGCAAGTTCAAATCTTTGTGTTAACTTTACACAGTAATGTGCAATGGTTTTTACTATATTATTTTTCAAAATAAATAAATAACAGCATCAAAATAAAAATTTTCAGTGTTAAAAAAGATTTTCTTTTATAATTACTAATTTTATTTATATTGCCTTTAATCTACTTCTAGATTTTTATCATACTTGCAACAGATGTCCTAATAAAGTTATTGAGTTATAAATTAGAATTCTACTGTGTTAAAAAAATTTAGTTTCATGCTATGATTCACATAAGGTCATTATAAAGGACATTTGCAGATGAAAACTTGCACAATTTGAAAAATACTCTAACAATAATCTAAGTAATATTTTAATCTTCCTATTGTCATTGGTCTACAGTGTGTGCATATAGGTCCCAATGATGCCCTATCTCATTGTTTTTTACCTTCAAGCTAACTACAGCTAATAACCTGTTAATAGTTGCACAAACCAGAATTTCATTACCAGTGTTTATTTAAATAGGAAAAAATATATCAGAATGAATCACAGATAGTAATGGATGTTTATTTTGTGAAGTTTTAGTTTCAATTTTAATATATGTGCATACTACGTATTATTTAAAATACTTATAGTGATTCATCATTGAATGTTTATAAATCATTAAGTTAAAATCAGCCTTTCATGTTTACTTCACAGAACATAACAATTGAAAATAACTTCAAGTTTTTAACAGAAGAATACTATCTGGACTTTGAACAATCAAGAGATGTCCATCTGTCCTGACGGGGTGGCTCGGTTAGAGCATCGTCCCATACACCAAAAGATGGTGGGTTCGATTCCAGGTCAGGGCACATAATTAGGTTGTGAGTTTGATCCCTAGTCAAGGCATGTATAGGAGACAACCAACAAATGTTTCTTTCTTTCCTTTCATCTCTAAGATCAGTCAACGTATCCTCAGGTAAAAAAAAAAAAAAAAAAAAAGACATCATTAATAAACACAATAGATGTTTTGGAGGAGACCATGTTTATTTTCTATAATGAATTTTTAAAAATTAGGCATATGCCCCAACTCCAATATTTATTTGAATTCATCTTTTTTAACTACTTCAAAATTGTGGTTATTACTTCCTAAAGTTATTATCTTTTGTTAAAATAAATAGCTTTCAGGAGTTAGCCCTGGCTGATGTGGCTTGGTTGGGTGTTGTCCCATGCACCAAAAGGTTGCTAGTTTAATTCCTGGTTAGAGCACATGCCTGAGTTGTGGGCTCGATCCCCAGTATGGGGTGTGCAGGAGGCAGCCGATCTCTAAAAATCAATTAAAAAAAAAAAAGCTTTCAGGATTTAAAGGTAACCACTTAAAACTCTAGCGTTCTATATACAGGCTGGGGCTAAAGAAAGTATATAGTTGTGAGTACACAAAACACAGAATTGATTCTTGTATTATTATTTGTTAACTATTATATTATTTTCCATACAAACAACTGTACACCTACTTTTGACCAACCCTGTTTATTAACTTGAAAGCCATATGTTATATATTCATTTAATGTACTATTTATAACCTATGTTTAGCCTTCAGGTCTCTAAAATGGTTTCTGTTCACTTCATTAAGGTAGAAAAGACTTAAAATATTTTTGCCATTTTAGTATTGTTTGAGGTATAGAACACAAAACAAAAATCATTTCTTTAGCTGAAAGCCCAAAAGGGTAATTAACTTAGCTAACAGTTCATACAGCTTTAACTCAGAGATGTTACTCTCTTCCACTGCATAGCCTCACTTTTGCTGGTGGTTAAGCTCACTTATACATCACTCCATATCACTAATTCAGAGGATATTTGTGGTAGAAAGTTCCAGCACCCTGTCCAATACATCCAAAGCAAAAACCACCAAGAACTCTACAATATTAAACATTTAAGGTGTAAACTGCTTATTTTTAACAACCAAAACTCATGTTTTACTTTAAATAACTGTCCCATAAATTGCCAAATTAACCTCCACAAAATGATAATAAAAGCATTAAAATATTTTTAAAAGGAAAAATGGTTAAAAGAAACTCTATTCCTCGATGAAGCAGATCTAGATATCAGCAATGAAGGTTTCAATTTGTAGTTAACAGCACAGTATTAGAGCTAGACTAGACAGGAAAGAAAAGATCTCCAAAAGTTATTAGGCAATATATAAATTACTTCTTGATTAAAAAATATACAATGATGAATAAGTATAAAGAAAAACATAGAAAATTTTCTTTTAATAAAAAGTATAGCACAGTCGTATTCCCACTGATCAGAAAAATATCAAGAGTCAACCTGCAAAAGAAATACTCTATTTTACTGAATTATTTTGCACAACTCTTAATAGACTAATATGTTTTTGAATTTCATGAGGAATATATTTATCAAGAACTCTAATTTTCCAAAAAGTTTAAAATACATTAAGACAACTTAAATTCTATCTTGTCAAGGTATCATTAAACTGTTATACAACTTATTAAAGATTTAGAACCAAAACAATAAGCATATCTTAAGATAGTTTTCCGATTATCAAAAAAACATCTAAAGAAGCATGCTGGTAAGTAATCATACACAGCTACACAAGTAAATATTAATATTTATGTGTAATTAAAACATAAAACAAACTTGTCAAGAACTCCTTGATAAAAGACCCCAAACATTCAATAACATATAGTCCTATTTACCACTCTCAACTTATTATTTTGAAATATTTTTAAATAACAAGAAAGTGTAAGAATGAACATCAATATAATATATCTTTTAAGTAAATGTACAAACTATTAACATTCAATCTCATTTTTTTTTTAGGATTCCTTCTCTGGCTCTTCATATATATATATATATATATATATATATATAGTTATGACTCTATATAGAGATATAAATATACTTACATGTGCGTGTGTGTGTGTGATTTCCTGCTATAAACACACAGACACACATATTTCTGAATAATATGACAATTCACTGCAGCCACTACCTTACTACTAAATATATGAACATGTGTCTCCTACAGATCCATAAAAACAATTATTGTATTCAGAACATTTATCACTGGGACAATACTACTAACCTAACACAGAGTCCATTTTCAAATTTTACCAGTTACCCAGGAATGTTCTTTACAACAAATTCACTGACATTTTACAGAAGAGTTATTTTATATATTTTTCCACCAAACAATCAAAATTATTAAAAAGTTAATGCCCAAATAACTGAGCAAATATATTTAGATTTCTCAAAGACTTAGAATATGCAACTGTCCAAATATAGGTTGAAAACAGCAAGAAAGCCCTAGCTTATTTGGCTCAGTGGATGAAGTGTTGGCCTGAGGACTGAAGGGTCCTAGGTTAGATTCCAGTCAAGGGCACATGCATGGATTGTGGACTCGATCCCCAGTAGAAGCCATGCAGGAGGCATCCATCAATGATTCTCTCTCATCATTGATGTTTTTATTTCTCTCTCCCCCTCTCCTTTCCTCTCTGAAATCAATAATATATTTTTTTTAAAAAGAAAACATATTATATTAGAATTAATGTTTATTTTCTTGATTTAATTTCCAAGCTTTGTTTAACTTGGTATTCTATGTTTGTTCATTAATATTTAGCTCCTTTGAACCAAATCTCAAAGAAGTCCATGACAAAGATTGGACTTGATAAAAATGATGAATTTGGCACAGTTTTCCTTCTTACAAAAATCATAAAACTACAAAAGGAAGGGAAATTTTAAAAATGAAGACAAAATGTAAATAGAGGCCACAGTCTGTGATTATACTGCAAAGAAACCAATAAATTAATAAACAAAAGTTGGATAAAAAAATAAAAAATCTGAATTTTAACTCCTGTATTAAATAGGATATTCCAAAACTATTAATTACAAATAAATAATGAAGAATAAATTGGATACTGAAACCCATGGAATACGTCTAAAGTTACACTCACATAGAAATTCACAGCCCTGAATTATTTCTTAAAGAACAAAAAGCAGAGCGCACTTTCCCCAAATGGAGCTGAAACACCAAAGACATCTGCGGGAGCAGAACAGTGGAGGAGACCAGTGCAGGCTGGTTCAGACTATTGTGGAGCTGCCTAGCAGAAAAGCATCCTGGCCTCAGATATCTGCCCTGGGCAGCCTCACATCTACACTGCAGAACTACTGAGCAGTTCCACAAAAGTGCTGTTTTCACAACCATGTTGTATTACCATTGAGCTGTTTGTACTAAATAAGGTTTCCTTCTTCAAAAGAACAAAAAGCAAAAAACAATGCCACTTAAAATGCTTTAGACAACAAAAGTTCTCCCAGCATAGACATAGCTGATCCTCACAGCCAATTGGCCTGGAGGTCAATTTCTCCCAGTGATACCAACAACAATCAAGGTTTAACCACAAGACTGTGCACACAGCCCACAAAGGGGTTCACCAAGAGTGTCCATCTCAGGTAACTGGAGAGGCTGAGCCACTCAACCCTATAGGTCACCTAGCACACAAAGTCACTCTATCAATTCAGAGAAGCAGCCAAAATGTGGGAGACAAAGAAACAGATCATAAATGAAAGAAAAAGGAGGAAAGCAAATGACTAGATATAGAGTTCAAAACCACAGTTATAAGATTTTTCAAGAATTTTCTAGAAAAGGCCAATAAATTTAGCAAGATCCTCAAGGATATGAAAAAGGACCAACTAGAAATTAAACATACACTGATGGAAATAAAAAATATTATACAGAGATCTAATAGCAGACTAGAAGATTGCAAGAATTAAGTCAAAGAGTTGAATTACAAAGAAGCAGAAAACACTCAACTGAAAAAGCAAAAAGGAAAAAGAATCTAAAAAATGTGAAGACAGAATAAGGAGCCTCTGGGACAGCTTCAAGCGTACCAATATCAGAATTTTGGGGGTGCCAGAAGAAGAGAGAGAGTAAGATACTAAAAACCTATTTGAAGAAATAATGACAGAAAACTTCCCCCACCTGGTGAAAGAAATACTTACAAGTCCAGGAAGCACACAGAACACCAAACAAAAGGAATCCAAAGGGGACCACACCAAGACACATCATAATTAAAATGCCAAGAGCAAAAGACAAAGAGAGAATATTAAAAGCAGCAAGAGAAAAACAGTTAGTTACCTACAAGGAAGCACCCCATATGACTGTCAGCTGATTTCTCAACAGAAACTATGCAGGCCAGATGGCAATGACAAGAAAGATTCAAAGTGATGAATAGCAAGAACCTACAACCAAGATTACTCTCCCCAGCAAAGCTATCATTCAGAATTGAAGGGCAGATAAAGAGCTTCACAGATAAGAAAAAGCTAAAGGAGTTCATCACCACCAATATTATATGAAGTGCTGAAAGATATTCTTTAAGAAGAGGAAGAAGAAGAAAAAGGTAAAGATAAAAATTATGAACAACACATACATATCTATCAACAAGTGAATCTAAAAATCAAGTGAATAAAAAAACATGATGAACAGAATAAACTGATGAATATACTAGAATCAGGGGCATAGAAAGGGAATGGACTGACAATTCTTGGGGGAAAAGGGTTGTAGGGGTATGGGAAGAGACTGGATAAAAATCCTACATCTATAGATGAGGGCAGTGGGGAGAGGAGGGCATAAGGACAGAGGGTGAGGTGGGAACTGGGAGAAGGGGAGGTATGGGGGGAAAAAAGAGGAACAACTGTAATAATCTGAACAATAAAGATTTATTTAAAAAAATGCTTTGAACACTCAAACAAAATTTTGGCCTATCTGGTTATTTCTATAAACTCAAACAATTTTTATCTGATTCTCATTTTAGATCTATAAGAGTTTCAACTAAACAAAAATTTCAAATTCTAAATCCTAACATGTTCCACAAGTTTATTTAAAAGCTCTTGCTCATAAGCAGTTTTTTTCTGTATATAATTTTTAGATTTCCAAACAATAAAAAGTAAAGTGCCAATTTCCTCCTACAAATATTAAAAAGAATAGTTCCCAAATCTGCCTGATTATTGCCAATCAGCTGGAAAGCTTTGAATACATACAGATTCCTAGGTCCATCCTAGTTCCACTGGATCAGTCCCTGGAATAGGTCATGAATCCTCAGACCTCTAAAGCACCTCATGTTATTCTCAAGATCAGCCATGTTTGGGAACAAATGCTCTAGAGTGCATCTGTTATTCTTCTCATCTCC
This sequence comes from Lasiurus cinereus, assembly GCA_011751065.1. Taxonomy (NCBI): domain Eukaryota; kingdom Metazoa; phylum Chordata; class Mammalia; order Chiroptera; family Vespertilionidae; genus Lasiurus; species Lasiurus cinereus. Next base: position 30,139,140 of record JAAGEH010000045.1, on the reverse strand, counting down.
ACCTCTTCAAGGAGCTACTTTGGGAGAGCAAAACTGTACCAGAAACCAGTAAATTATTTGGTAGGAGAAATCAGTGACAAACAGGGAAGGGAAAAGGATGAAAAGAAGAAAAAAGTTAATAAATAAGGAAAGACAAGGGAAACAGAACAATAGATCCTCTCCCCAATATTTTCCCTATGGATAAAAGAGAAGAGCATTAAATCTCTTATGAAAGCAAAGGGAAAGAAAATAGACAGCAATGGTCTTCCAGTAACTGAGACTTCATGTATCCTATGGCTGGCCTAGTTTGAGAGAATATGTGCTGATATCCCAGGAGTCTCTGAACAATTAGAGATCTTACCAAGAAAGCTGGTATTGGGTGTTCTTTCTTTAACACTTTTTCTTCATCTACCTAATCATCTTTCTCTCTCTCACCAAATTAAAAACAGGGAAGGGTGAGCAAATATTTAATTCTGCCTAGTACATTTAACATTCATGTCTTTACCATTAAGGCAGTTACTGCTTATAAGAAAGAATAATTACAGCAGATCATTCATGGGTGAGAATATGCAATTTAGATGTCTTTTAACATCTATGTCTTTAAATAAGAGTTTAGATTTCTTTTAACATCTATGACTTTTAACATCTAAAGAACTATTCAGCCAAATGCAGGATAAGTTTTAATGTCTCTGAATAAAACATCTACACTAAGACATTAAAAAATATTCTTCCTCCTCGATGTTGCATACACATCAGCCAGCTATCTTAGAGCTTCAGTGATTCGTACAGATTTCTAAAGTACAGATCTTAATTATTTTTGTATTCATTCAGGGCATTTGGCATAAAATGTAGAGAATTAACAGGTGACAAGACAGTTTAGAAATATAACACACTTTTATCACATGGCATCAACTATGTTCTATCTCTCTATATATACAGAGGTACAAAAGAAAAAAAGATGATCTTAACCTTGCTCTATTATTCATTCCAACAGCAACTGCATTTGTTTAGTCTTAACCCAAATTAAACTAAGTTCAATATAAAGAACTTCCCTCAATTCACAACAAACTAAATATTAGAAAGCAGCTTCTCATTTAAATGTAAATACATAAGAATGTAAAAGAAATTAGAATCTTTAATTCTCAATTCTTACGAATCATCCATTTTGCAGGGACTTGCATTCTTCAAACTTTCCTTGTTTCACTTGCTGTGTAACTCTACTAAATAACAGTAAAATTATTAACAAAGATAAATAGTGGAAATATAATCACTCTCCATTCAATGATAGGGTTTTATATTAGACAATACAGTCCACAAAATTCCTACCTCAAAGATTCGTTCAAAATTCTGAAACTCCTGTAATCTTGCCTGAAATCCTTCAGCAAGTGCCCCACCTATAACAGTTAGGTAAAGATTTTAAAACCATATAGTAAGGTAGGATTTCTGGCATGCCATTTTTATAACTGATGCCTGTATTTCAAAAGTAAGTCTATAATGAGTACATACCACCTTCTGGCATCCCCTGTGCTTTGTGCATTCTAGCACTAAGAACTTCCTTTGCGGAAACAAAGAAAATACGATTCCTTGCTTCTGAAGGATCCACAACTTTGAGTTCTTCCACCAAAAAATGTAGGCATCTTTCTGTGTGCTGTCTGCGTACCTAGAGCAAAACAGGGTATTAAAATAATTCTAATAACTAAACAAATATAA
>JAAGEH010000045.1:30109758-30137441 GCA_011751065.1 Lasiurus cinereus | reverse complement strand
GAGCAAAACAGGGTATTAAAATAATTCTAATAACTAAACAAATATAAACTCCATTTTTAGTGATACCACAGTTATAGTTCCCATATACTTAACAAATCCTAATTATACTTGTAATAATTAAGGTTTGATATTTGCTGACAGGAAATTTGTCTATTAATTTAATGATTCTTCCATGGAACATTTAATTTAAAACTCTGATGGACCATCCAATACTACATAATCATTATAAAATATACTATAGACCAATATTAGTACTTAATGGAATAGGAAGACATTCCTAATTCTGTATTAAAGACATACATGATTATACAACAACAAAATGAAGTATATACATATATATTTGTATTTATGTAAATTAATAAGTGACATGCAGGCCAACACCTACAAAAATGAATGGCATTTTTACTTCTTCCTTACGCTTTTATTTTCCACAATGATGCTAGTAATATCTTTGAAACCAGGAAATTAAAAGGTATAATAAATTTGCTACAAATGAATCTATTTTTATTTTGAAGTCAGAACATATACAATATATTCCTCTTCTTAAAAATACTGGTAATCAAAATTGAGGAGAATGTATTAGCTAGGAATTAGAGTGCAATGTTAGGTTTAATATTAGCAATTGGGTATTAAAGTTAGGACTAATGGTTAGAATTAGGGCTTGGTACTAGCCTTTAGCATTATGGCTATGATTAAAAAAATTCTCTATTTTAATACTTGATAAAACTAAACTCATAGAAACCCACACTTGAAACCTGTATGTTCACGTTGACCAATGTCAACCCAATACATTTAAGTAAAAAAAATAAACCACTCAATAAAAAAAATAAAAAGGAAAAAAATTTAAGCTATATAAGAATAGAGAAAAACCACCTGTGGATGATATTTCCTAATTCTCTGATGATTAAATGAGACTTCAATTTGGAAGAGTGTGATTATAAAACAAGAGTTAAAGCCCTGGCCAGTTTGGCTCAATGGTTAAGCATCAGCCATGGGATGAAGGGTTGAAAATTCGATTTCAGTTAAGGACATGTACCTTAGTTGTGGGCTTGATCACCATGTGCAAGAGGTAACCAATTGATGAGTCTCTTTCACATTGATGTTTCTCTGTCTCTACCCCTCCCTTCCACTCTCTCAGACAACCAATGGAAAAAATATCCGCGGGTGAAGATTAACAACAACAAAAAATTTAATACCAGTATATAAAACTTCATATTAAGCAAAATTCTAATTTGGTGTGTGGGAAGAACAATGAAAGCAAATAATCTAACATGTGAACTGTAATAGAATAGTGTAAATTTTAATTTTTTATGCATTTTATATATCATTTATGATAAACATATACCACTATTAATTAAAATCAGAAATGGTGTCAAGCAAATTAAATAAACATTATTTACAGACCAAATACCAGATAATCTATTCTTTTTATTTATTTTTATTTTTTTAATCCTCACCAAGGACATATTTATTGATTTTGAGAGAGAGAAGAAAGAAGAAAGGGAGAAAGGGAGGGAAGGAGGGAGGGAGAGAAGCGGGGGAGTAGGAAAGGGAGAAACATAAATTTGTTGTTTTACTTACTTATGCATTCATTGTTTGATTCTTGTATATGCCCTGACTGAGGATGGAACCCACAATCTAGGTATGTGTCCTGACTGGGAACTGAACCCACAACCTTTCAGTGTACAAGACAAGACTCTAACCAACTGAGCCATACTGGCTACTTCTTTTTAAAAGAAGTTTCTAAAAGCACCAACATGACTAAAATAGCAAGTGTTGATGGGGATATAAATCACCTGAAACCCTCAGTTACCTGGTGGGAGCATAAATTGGTATAAGCACTTTAGAAAACTCTTGGGCTATGTTTGTCAGTAGCACATTTACCCAGTTGTGACAAAAATGTCTTCACACATAGCCAAATATTCCCAGGGGTCAAAACTATCCAACCCCTCACACTGATAAGCACTGATATATACCCGAAAGAAATATAAACCCATGTGTTACAAAAAGACATATATATATATATAAAAGAATATGCACAGTACCATTATCCACAGTAACTAAATATAGGTAATTTACCCATATGCCTATCACCAACAGAATGAATAAATCAAGTGTAGTTAATCACAGGATGAAATCTTATACAGCAGTGAGAATGCTCCTTAACTATGCACAACATTGTGATTGCATATCACAAACAATGTTGAACAAAAGAAATCTGACACACAAAAGTAGGTATAACTATTACATAAATTTGAACACCTGGAAAAATTAGTCTAGGGTGTTAAAAGTCCAAGGTAATTATCCTTTGGAGGAAGAACAGAGGATGAAAGGGAGGGAATACTGGAATGCTGGGAATGCTCTGTTTCTTGATCTGGATCCTGACAAAGTTGTGCTAAATCTGTAAAATTTAACTGAGCTGAAATATGATTTGTACTCTTTTCTATTATGTTATAACTCAATAAAAAAAGTAAAAGAAAAAAAGTTCAAAGATCTACAATGATTACATAGTACTTTTATAACACAATTTTCCTTCCAAGTAGCTTAATAACATCTGTTTCAAACACTGACTTCAGATTTCCTATAATTATATTCTTTTAAGTAAGAGAATAGCTGCTTATGATGTATTATACTATAGGTATACAGTTCCCTTCCATAACAATGTACATAAGTATATTTCAAGTATTAAGGGGGAAAAACTTACATCTTCCATATATTCTGGCTCTGATGCAGAGGCGTCCCAACGATTATTCAGAATGAAAATGTTAGGTTTGGAAAGTCGTTCATTTACCTTGTGAAAAAACTGTTTTTCCTAAAAAATATCAAATGGCCAACAATATGTTCACTTATAAAAACTATTTTTATATTTTTACTTATAATTTAGACTTCTTTCAATCTAAAATTTAGAACCATTTAGACAACAGTGATTAATAGCCATTGATAAAGGATCCCAAAGCCCTATAAGCATTAAACTTTTCAAAGATGAGGAAACTAAAACATAAGAAAGGAAAAAGTGAAGATTTTCCTGATCCTGCCATTAATCTTTTGAAATTCAATTAAAACAAATACATAAAAGTCATTGCTTGATATGACAGTCTGAATTTTCAAAAAGCTACAGCAAATCTTACACCATAATAAGCAACAGAGAAAGGTATGTGCCAAAAATATATAAATAAATGCTGGTACTATTCAAAGGAAGGAGACACCCTGTCTAGTTGAAATTATGAAAAGCTCTATAAAGAAGGAAGAGGTGAAAATACTGGTAATAGGGCTTTTTGAAATGACGTTGGAAGGGGAGAAGAATATGAGCAAAGAACAGTATAAATAAAAGCATCAAAGTCAGCATGCATATCAAAGTTTATCTAACAGCCCAATAATGGAGTTATTTTAACAGATTTATCTATTTTTTATACCATCAGCTGATAAACGACTGTCAGTGTTGTCTCAATAGCCTGGTCTATGTGACATAGATTAGGCTATTGGCCACTCAAACACTAATAACACTGTGACAAAACAAAGATCTTGCGGCTATACCTAGGTTATAATAGTGTTTGGGCATTTATATGCTTTTGATGAATAACAACTTTTAAAAATCATAGTATACTTTTAGATACAGTACTAGATTATCTAAAAATCTGGAAAGTTTATTTGGGATTAATTTGGCTCTAGAAATTTGAGATAAATAATGTTATAAGTTTGACAGTAGTTTAATATATATGCACAAGTTAAGCTAGGAAAGATTGACAAACCTCAAAGTAGAAAAGCCTTGCCCACCAGACAGGTGTGTGTGTGTGTGTGTGTGTGTGGTGGTGGTGGTAGTGGTATTATTCTTGATTCAAGAGACTTGAGTCAGTATCCTAACAATGCTGGTGCCCATCCTTCTGAAACTGGCAAATAACCACAGTGAAGGTCAACAACACACAAAGATTCAGTAGAAGCTAGTGCCACCAAACCCTGGGAACACTCAAGACCAGAATAAGCCCTTTCAGTTCCATGGAGACACAAACCTCTTCATTCACTCTTGATTTAGAAGTTCTTTCTAATCTAAGATTTGGATTTCCCTCACTTTTCAGAATTAAAACACACACCATTTCATTTCCTTCCACTAACTGTATATGATTAAGTCCTACCGTGTTCATTAATGTTGATTCAGAGTTGGCAACCAAAACGAAGACATCAGCATCTAAGCAAAACTTATCAATCCAGCTATCCAGTTCTGTAGTGACATCTGTACCTGGACTAATGGAAATAAAATAAAAAATTTTATAACATTTCTTAAAGACAATTTTTAAAACTTTTATAAATAGTTTAAAGTCTAAAGGACAGAATTTCTATCAGTCATCAGTATGAAACCCAGGAGATTTATATTACTTTCTCACCTACAAGCAAGTACTTGTGACAAGGTGAGAGCCTGTGCTTTAAATAATTCTCCATATTTATTGCTGACAAGGAACTTCCAGAGCCTATGCAATTGAGAACAAATGCTTAAAAGAAAAAGAAAGAAAGAAGAAATAAAAAGAGCCCCCATAGCAATAGATGAATCTCTTAAATGTTTATGCTTTGGAAGGCTAAAAATAAGTACTAAAAACAAACAAGGCTAATGTATAATAAAAAATAAAGGTGCTGTCTTAGCCAGTTTGGCTCAGTGGATAGAGCATCAACCTGCAGACCAAAGGATCCAGGGTTTGATTCCAGTCAATGGCACTTGCCCAAGTTGAGGGCTCAAACCTCAGAAAGGAGCAAGCAGGAGTAAGCTAATCAATAATTCTCTCTCATCATTGATATTTCAATCTCTCTCTCCCTCTCCTTCCCTCTCTGAAGTCAATAAAAATAGGTTAAAAAAAACAATATGAAAGTGCTTTCCCCGCCAGTATAGCTCAGTGGTTGAACATCGACCTATGAACTAAGAGGTCATAGTTAGATTCCAGGTCAGGGCACATGCCCAGGTTGTAGGCTTGATCTCTGGCAGGGGCATATAGGAGGCAGACATCAATGATTCTCTCATCATTAAAGTTTCTATTTTTCCCTCTCATTTCCTCTCTGAAATCAATAAAAATATTTTAAAAACAAAAAGAAGAAGGAATTAAAAAATAAGGTTATGGCAGCTACATTCAGTACAGCTCAGAAAAGAATAGGTGCTTATAAGCATAAGTAATGAAAAATAAAACACCCTCTACTAGATGTAAATAGAATGTACAATCTGTACTGTAAAATTTATAGTGCAGCTATCAAGTTCACTTGATGTGTCCTGAAATAAGTTGGTAAGTTGACAGGTAAGTGTCATGGATACATTCTGACCATGAAATAAAAGCAAAATTAATTAGCTAATATTACTCTATTTAAACCAAATATTTTTATTTCACCAGCATCTTCTCTCTCATCTAAGCTATTTCTATTAATTTAAAAACTTTTCCAATGAAAAGAAATGTCTGTCCTCAAAAAACAAAATGGGTTCCACAGCACACTGAAATTTTAACTGAAGAAAACAAAAATAAAAAATAATTTAAGTATCTTTTTTGGTAAATGACATTGCTTAATAGACATGAATTACCATTTATTAAGTACTAGTGTAGTAAGGTGACTTAAAAACATATATAAATGCAAATTAATGAGAAGAGTTGGGAAAAAATTCCAAAAGTACTTGATTAATTCTTGACCAAGGAAAAGCTACATGAATTGTCCAGCAAAGTTATTTTGGGAAACTTGGTCTGAAGAATAAATTCATTACTAGTTTTAAAAATTAACCATTTATAATTCTCTACCTAGGGGCCTCGAATTAGACAATCTTTAAGGCCCAGCCATTTATACAAACTATGAAGTCAATCTAGAGAAACAAAATAAGACAAAAGTAACTATCCTTGAAATTTCTTATAATAGAAATAGACTGATAAATTGGCACTTTTATGATATGATTAAGATACAAAAACAGCTGAAACCGGTTTGGCTCAGTGGATAGAGCGTCTGCCTGTGGACTGTAAGGTTCCAGGTTCGATTCTAGTCAAGGGCATGTACCTTGGTTGCGGGCATATGCCCAGGAGGCAGCTGATCGATGTTTCCCTCTCATTGATGTTTCTAACTCTCTATCCCTCTTCCTTCCTCTCTGTAAAGAATCAATAAAATATAAAAAAAAAAGATACAAAAACAAACACCTTATTTGTTCTTTAACAGTCTAGGAAATAAGAATAAAGCAGCAATTGAACATTTTAAATTTTTATGTACTACATGCTAAAGCAAGCAGCATTATTTTATAAATACACCTTTACAAAAAGAAAATACAATTCACATGTAATTTTACCTGTCTACTAAAACCAGGTCATCTCTCAAGAGGGCACATTTTGCCTTTGGCCAAAACACATGCACAAGAGAACCAGTTTTTAAGTCTTTGTCCATATGCAGGGCATGGGCCAGCTGATTAACTGTCTAAAGTGGGAGGAAGAGAAAAAAATAAAACATTTACTTATAATAAAATGTAATAAAAAATAAAATAGTATAATTTGGCATAACATTTACTTTTGTAAATATGCATAAAAATCTGAACTTTAAATAATTTGAAATAAAACCATTTGAGAATCTTGAAAAACCTGAGTTTTAGAATTACCAACTAGAAAAAAAAAAAGTGATACCCCTAAAACGGTTTATTCATACCATTCTGCAAAAATAATCAGGGCTGTAAACATTCTAAATGCACCCTAAAATGGAACTTGATAGTGCAATACTATGCAGTTCCAGAAATTGGTATTACATGTCGGAAAAGAAATGTCTATCAAGGAAGGAAAAGCAAATCAGGAAATAGCACATGATATAAAGCCATTCTGCCTTAAATATACAGAGAAACACAAATTTAACTCTACACCAAAGGGTTTCCATTGGTTTTGGGAAGTAAGTTTTGTTTGGAGTTTTTCTTTTTATTTCTGTACTTTCTGACTCTTCTAAAATGAATGTGAATTGCATAGAAATAACAAGGAATAGAAGAAATGTCATCAGCACATATAATTCTATGGTTCATTTGTGGGCTATATCAAATTGTAACGAGGAACATCTATTTTCAAATGGGCACAATAGTTCTGATCAGGGATGAAGTGAATTTCCTATTAGGTAGGTTGTGTTGTTTTGTTGCTTTCATAAGCTTTTTAATAGAATTAAAAACTTGTACTAAAATCTTGATGTCTCACTTATAAAATTAAAATAAAAGCATCTATTTACAAAACTGTGGTGAGGTTTGAGTTATTACAAGTACTTTGAACAGTTCCTGGTACATAGCAAGTGTACAATACAGTACTAGCTATTACTGTTGCATTTCTTTTACTAAGTTAACTATTGAAACATGAGCAAAAGACTCAGAGTCTACCTATACCTTAAAGCAGGCTACTACTTCAGGTAAACAAATTTAAATTTTGAAGGAAGGAAGAAGAGTAAAAGGCCATGAAGGAAGAGGACTGGAAGTAGAGCGCACAAATCAGAAGAAGTGATTACTTTAAAATATCACAGCATACCTGACTTGAGGATCTAAAGCCACAGGCAGTTTGAATTCTAATTTGCTAAAAATCTTGATTTTACAATAAGTGATTCCTTCACTTGTATGGGTTAAAAGTTTAAAGAAATAGTTTCATAAACTTTATCTCATTCCTCATAACTACTCTGAAGGGTATTACACAGACTGAATTATCTGATAAACGTCAAACAGCAAATATCAAACCCATGAATTCACCTACAATTTACCAAAAACTAAAATGGTATGGATCTTCAAACATTGAACTTTTGCATTTGTGGGACAGAAATCGAGACTTAGCCTAACTGCAATGGGAGAGTGGTTGAGTGTCGACCTATAAACCAGGAGGTCGTGGTTTGATTCCTGGTCAGAGCACATACCTAGGTTGCAGGCTTGATATCCAGTGTGGGACATGCACACAATGCCTTTAACCAATAGTTCTCATTTCAGTTAACTCTTATATCCAATTTTTTTATTTTACTGTTTTTAGCTGAAGGAATCTAGAGTTACTGAATCCATTAAGAAATTTATGAAAGAAAATTTTTTTTAAAAAGACTTCAACTTTTTATCGGGACATTATTTTAAAAAATTAGTAAGCTTTTTAAAAACAAAAACAAACCAACAAAAAATCCTCACCTGAGGCTTAGACGGGAATGGGAGAAAGACAGAAAAATCAACTGATTGCCTTCTGTAGGTCCGTATATGCCCTGAGGGATCGAACTCGAAACCCAGGTATGAGATCTAACTGGAAATTGAACCGGCAGCCTTTGAATGCACAGGAGGCCACTCAACCACTAAACCACTTCCGTCAGGCAAAAACTTAGTAAGCTTTTATCTTTTATTAACTTACATTTTAAGTTAAGGATAGGGTTTCTTATCTCAGTAATTTAACTCTGAAGCAAAAGAATTTTAGAGAATTTAAAATATTACTGCTGGTTTAAAAGCCATGAACATAGACATTAACACTTCTTCCATCTCTAGCAATGCATACATCTTACAATTCTTTTTTAAAGAACTAGGGCATAGTTTAAGATACATTATGTTGCTAAGTCAAATCTAATACCTTCACACTCTTTTTTTCATCTGATCCTTCTGTCATAAGATAGGCTCTATCTCCATCGGTTCCTTCAACACTCAGTAAGCAATTGGTTGTATGGCCAATTCCACTGGGGAGGACTTTATCCCACAACATTGCGTTGATAACAGAGCTCTTCCCACTGCTTGTCCTGAAGAATGAATATGTAAAATCATGAAAAACAAAACATAACAGTAAAAACTTTGTTCTTTTACTGGGTCTAAGACTGACTTTTCTAGAATTCAAATTTTATTAAAATTTCATCAGATGGCATTTTTCATGAAAGAGTTGATAATTTATACAAATATTAACAATGTACATTTCAAAAAGATAAAGTAGAGGAAAACAAATCCTACCTTTTCCATAAAGCTATCCTTGCCTTCTACTTTTTGCTTCTTGGGGCAATTTGAAATCATAGCCCTAAATTCTATGACACTACCCAGCCCAAAATGTGGTCTAATGTCCCATGTCCTTAAATCCACAGCTAACACCTATTTCTCCTTCTCAAGTAGGACAACTGAGGGTGCCAATCAGTGGTCCATGAGGTCCAAAAGGTTGGCGACCACTGCTCTAGGAGGCCTTTTCCTTCCCACTCTTACTCCACCTTAACCTGAGGAAGGGCCTCTTTAACAGACCTACCTCATCCTTGACTCTCAAAGGCCTTAAGAATATATGATTAAGTGTGAGAATCAGACAATAAAAACATAAAACAAAAATAACAGAGCACTATAACATTGTTTTAAAAGACATAAACAGGGTGATTTTAGTAGAGAATAACCAAGAAGAAATATTTAATATTAAATAGGAAAGGTTTCTAAGGTAGTAACATTGAGGATGAGATCTGAAGAGAGAGAAGGAGCCAGACATACACAGAACAACACAAAGAGAATTCTATGAATAGGAAATTGCAAGTGCTAAAGCCCTAAGATGGGAAATAGCTTAGAAGGCATATGAGGTGTAGTGAGTACATAAATGGCTCTATTGGTACATAGCACATATTTGATTACCAAGTATGAGCTAGTCATTTGTCTTTGCATCCTGGTGCCCAACAGAGTACATGGTCCTTAGGTAGTTAACAAATGATCCTTAAATGAATGCAGAAGCTGAGGCAGAGATCCCTTTATCACTCCAACGGGTTACATTAAGTACTGGCACTTCCACACTAGCCAGTTTGGCTCAGTGGATAGTGTTGGCCTGTGGATCTAAGGGTCCTGGGTTCGATTCCGGTCAAGGGCACATACTGTGGTTGCAGGCTCCTCTCCAGCCCGTGCCCCTGATTGGGGCTCGTGCAGGAGGCAACCAGTCGTTTCTCTCTATCTTTCCCTCTCTCTTCTACTCTCCCTAAAAATCAATAGAAAAATATCCCTAAGTGAGGATTAACAACAACAAAAAAAGCTTCATTAATTCTCTGTATAATACCTTGTATTAAAATTATTCTTAAACAAAAAACAACAACAAAATCTGGCATTTCCTACTCTCTGGGAATCATGGGGCTGAGAATCCTTTCAGAAGACATATCTGATAATCAACAGAAGCTTAAAAGAGTAAGTCACAATTATGTATGTCATTATCTGCATTTCTATTCTTTTTTTAAAATGTTTTTATTTAATTTAGAGGAGGAGAGAGGAAGAGGTAGAAACTTCAATGAGAAACATCAACATAGATTGGCTGCCTCCTGCACACCCCTGCCAGGGATTGAACCCCAAACCAAGGCATGTGCCTGATAGGAAATCCAGCCAGTGACCTCTTGGTGTATAGTTTGAGCCATAGCAGGTGTGCTGTATTTCTATTCCTATAACTGGTCAATCCTTAGATATGAGCATCCTTAAAAATATAAAAATATGATTGAGCTCCATAGCTTCATTTTTATATCAGGAACTAAAATAAACAAATTATCTTACATGCGAACAGATTTACCATAACACAGCCAGAAACTGTTATGGGAGAAGTATCACTTGTTGGAACATCAGAAATAAAGCTGAGGCTATGAGAAAAAAAGCCAGTTTCTGGAAACTACCCTTGAGAAGAAATAATAAAGGATTACCTGCCAAAAAAGGCCACTTTCATGTGTCTCCGAGACAGCACCTCACCAATGATGGAAAGCTTGTTTTTATAACCCCGTATTTCTATTAGATCATCTTCAGTAGCTATTCGATCAAGTTCTGAATTCCTGTACGTTGCTGCAAAATTGCAATGGTATTAGAAAAAGTGACGAAAAGAAATATTAAGATTTATATAATGTAATATCTAAGATATGCATGTATTTTGGCTCTGTTCTATATTAACAAGTCATTTGAAAAGTAAAAATGCCCATATCTGAATATTTGGTAAAGATGAATGCCTTCTTGCAATGGTTCATAAGAATCCTGCCCAAAAGAATGTCAACATTATTAAGATATACAGGGGCCCAATCAAAAGTGTATATTTGTTATTCATCTGGGTCTCAAAAATACAAAACAGCCAACTAAGACAAACATGTATTTCTGAACAGAGAAACTAGAATATGCACCTATCGTTGTCCCATCCTGACTGAATCTTCAAATCTTGAGCTGAGAAGAGGGATATACATGTTAAAAGTAAAATTTGAATGGACACCCCCCGCCCCCAATAAACAAAGGCATGGTTCAAGATCTCCAAGATAGATAAGACGTGGCTACCTTATAACTTCTTATCTGCTACCCACAGGGATGAGGTAAACAACTCACTTCACATGAAAGAGAATTGTAGATTGAATCCCACCCCAGCTCCAATCTCCCCTCCCCCAAAGATAAGCCTGGGTTTAAAAAGTAGAAAAGACCTTCAGTTTTGTTTTTATTTAGGATTATACATTTTACAGTTATATTTTTATATCTCAATTTTGTAGGTAAAAGCACGAAGATCCAGTTGGAGACAAACTGTTAGGGGGTAGAAATAGAATACAGGGGGCTAGCTGAGAAATAATATTAATCATGTTCGGTTAACCCTAAGTGTTTCATCATCATTAAAGAAAAATGCCTCTGGGATGGATGAGTCAACCTTGGAATATGGTCCATCTTCACTCAAGAACTGCTTAATATCAAGGAAAGATTACAACCTTGTTGTCCAAACAATGGAGTCCCTCTCCAGTCCCCTGTCTCTGCACCGACCCCCCCACCCCAGCCCACCTTGCCTACTTCCCCATGCCTATGATCCCTGCTTCTCCATGTAATCTTTGTCCTACCTAACATAAGCAGCTGTCTTATGGGGGCTGCAGAGCAGATTTTTGTGGATGACCTGTTGCTCTCACATATAGCCGGCATAAATGCTCATAATGTAATTCAATCTTGTCTCTGCTTAATTGCTCAAGTAGTGACAGGCAGCCTGGACCCATTGGTTCTCTGGTTAAAAAACAATGATATAGCTTACCCAGTACTCATCTATTCAACTTAAGCCTTAAATATCTCTTCTTACTTTTCAAGTGCAATAATAAAATACGTGGGATCTGGTGAATAAAGTAAATGAGTAAGTACAATTACATTCACCTTTGTTTTTCATTTTATTCTTGTTCTTCTATATTCTTCCTGACTTATTTGCTTTGTCTCTTTTCATAACATTTTTTTTCCTGATGTTCTAAAATCAGTAAAATCGAATTAAGATTTTAAAGCTGCTATTCACTAACTCCTAGCATGACACTCAATCTATAACTAGCTCACAACACAAAATATATTTAATTTTATCTTCACTTCCTATCAACTGTTTTAGAATAAAATACAATTCACTGTTCCCAGTTCAAATTTCTCCCAAACTGTAAATATAAAAGTTCTACACCAGTACTTTTTCCTCACTCCAACAAAACTGAAATTAGGTTACAGTTTGGTGATAGAGACACAATAATAAGTCATGATCCCTATCCTCAAGGAGCTCAAAATCTGGTGAGGGAGAGTAAGGAGGGAAAATGTAACATTTCATTCTACTAATCTATTGACTGTGTCCCAATTGTCACTGGAGAGGTTTCCGGAATCCCTCCCTTTTCATTGTATCCTTGAAGGTCGTGTAATCTTAAGAACCAGGAAAGTTTTCAACAGTTATCTCCAAGGCAAGTAATCCCTCTCAAGCCATTCCTATCCACCTGTTTGAACAGTTATATTCATTTTAGGAAGACTTTTTTGGTCCTTTTCCACAACATCCCAGCCTCATTTGAGAAGAAAATAGGCCTGAGATCTTGGCTTAACTACTGAGTTGGGGAGAAGATAAGTACAATGGCTAACTGTGGGTTGCCTAATTTTTAGTCTGGACATTTACTAGCTTTGTGGAAAGAGGAAGAAAGAGACAAACATTGATGTGAGAGAAAACCATTGATAGGCTGCCTCCTGTATGTGCCCTGACTAGGGACTGAACCCAAAATCTAGGCATGTGCCCTGACTGGGATTGGACCCTGCAACTTGTTGGTGTGTAGGAGGACACTCTAACCAACTGACCCAGCTGGCCAGGGCATCTTGGATTTTTTTTATCTGTAAAATGAGTATGATTAAAATTATGCCTCAGTGTTGATATGAGGGTTAAATAAGCTATTAATGTTACTGATTTGAGTTAATAATTATAGTTAAAATTTAATTTGTTTTGTATAATAAATACGTAATGAGTTAAGTTTTTAATGTGTTGTTAATATAATAAAGTGCTAGTACAGTACCTCAAATACAAGTACTTATTTCTTAGTTGTTATTAATTCCATTTTATTTTTCTCCTCTGGAGGGCAAAAAATGGGTTTTATTTGTTACGGTATCTCTCATGGCATATTCCACTTATATTTGTGTTCAGCAGGTGAGGCTGAAAGAATGATGCACCCGCTGTATATTTTCAACCGCCTTTATTTGAAAAACTTAAAAAAAGAGAAACTAACCTTCAATGAAATGTGAGCCTTGAGTAACAAATTCCAGTAACTGGTCAAAAATGGCAGTGATTGCCTTCTTAGCCAGCACAAAGCGTTTCAGGGGAGAAGCAGTTTCTGCCATGGTGCTACTGGGAGGGAGAGAATAAAGAAAGTTAGACGGGCACAACTTAGCCTGGGTCAACAAACGCCTGCAAATTAAGGACACGTTCCGGCGACCCCGATTAAACTTTACCCAAGGAGATGAAACCCCCGGCCGAAACGGTCTTCTTCATAATCAGTTGGGAGAGAAAGAAGCGTTTGTTTGGGTCAGACCCCGGGAGATGCTTCTGAGGAGGACGCCGCTGAAGGGCGTGCACGCTGTGGGCCACAATCTCGGTTGCAGTTTCTACTGATGTATTATTTCTCTCTGGCGGAGAGGAACGCCCCTCGCCGGGGCTAAACCGCCCCGCAGGCGGCTCCCCGGCGTGTGGGGAACAGGGCTGGGCCCAGGCCGAGCTCACGGACACCAAGTGGTTGAGGCTTCTCCGCCCGGAGCGGCTCTGGGCGGGGGGAGGTGGCCCTGCCGAGAGAAGACATAAGCTTCCCGGGCCAGGGTCAGCCGCACGCGGGTGCAGAGAGGAGCTCTCCCCACGCAGGAGGAGGAGGAGGAGGAGGGCCAGGCGTACAGCGAGCCGCGACGCTTCCCGCCCCGGTCCCAAGAACTTCAAGGAATCGGAGTTGACAGGGCACAAAATTCCCCGGCGGCCTCTCATGAAAAAGACACTAAACACACACACACACACACACACACACACACACACAAGAATAAACACACATCGTGTGTGTGTGTGTGTGTAATGAAGCAGAGTGGGCGTAAGGAAAGCCGAGGATCGCGAACCGACCGAGCGAAGGAGCCGCGAGGGACGGGCAGGGCGAGGGCGGCAGCGCCCCGCTTCAGGCGGGGGACAGCGCCTACCTGGGGGGAAGGCCTTCCACGCCGTGCGCCGCGCGGCCGCGGGACCCCGCCGGCAGGGCTGGGCGGCCAGACCCACAGCGCCCCGCGCGCCGCCCGGACCGGGGCTCCCACTTCCCGGGCTTCGGCCTCGCGGGCTCCTCGGGCCAGACCCGCCCGCCGCCCCACTCGCTCGATCCCGTCCCGCAGGACCGCGGCGGCGGCGACTCGTCACAGAGCAGCCCGCGCACGACTCCCCGCCCTCGTCCCCGGCCGCGCGAAGGTCACCGCGGGCGAAGCACGCCGGCCGGCAGCCAAGGCAGATGACACTCACCCTGGTCCTGGCTCCGCCGACCCGTCACCGGCCGCAGCACTCCAGCCAGCAGCCCGCCCTCAGCCTCATCCTGGTCTGGCAGGCCCGGAGGCAGGAGGAGCGCCAAGGGGGCGGCAACTTCCGGCCTCTCCCCCGGACGGAATTTGTTTGGCTCCCTGACCGGAAGTGCCTCGAGGCGGGGCGCCATTTTTGTTGTGGGCAGAAGGCAAGGTTTGTTGTGGGTAAAGGATGCTCTCGGAGGAAGGATTTGTCGTTTACCCTTCCTCCCCTCTTCCCCCCACTCCAGCCTCCCTCTGGGTTCTCCCTTTCGAGTTGACACGCCTCTGCCCAGCCCAGTCTTAGCCAACTGCCAGCGGCTGGTTGAGTGGGGGAGAGCTGAGAGGAGAGGAGGCCGGGTGAGGTGGGGTTGGAGCCACCGGACACGAGGGATGCCCGCTTGCTGAAATAAAGGAAACCCTCGGGGCCACGCCACTGCTGGCTGCCCTGAACGGGGTGTCTGGGCTTGGAGGACAGCCCTGAGTGTGTGTGTGTGTGTGTGTGGAAAGACTTCAGCGGTGAGACAGAGGAAATGGATGCATCCTTGTCTATTGCTTCGCAGACTTTGTAATGAGGAATCACCCGGGGATCTTGTTCAACTGCAGATTTGGGGTCGTTGGCATAACATCCTTGGGGGGAGTGGCTGCTGCTGGTCAGCACAGTTCCCGAGGACCTTTCTTTAGAGCTGGCAAGTGAGGTGCAGTTTTGTCTTTTAATTCTTTACGGTTGGAAGTATTACCTATGTCTCCCTTCCCGCCCACTGACCTCTCCCAGCCCACCCTGCCCCCCAGCACCGGCCTTCACCCCGCTATGTGGTCAGCGTCCACTGGTTGTGCTGAGAGGCGTTTTGAAGTGAAGCCGCTTCACCTTCCCGAGCCCGAAGTTCTTCATCAATAAAGTTGGAGTACTAATAACACCTATCTTGTTTGTTGTGAAAATGGGTCAATGATCATGTAAAGTGCTTAGAACAGTGTTGGGCGGGTAGTAAGAGCTGGATACATACGTATTTTTCTTCTGGTGGACAAAAAAAAAAAAGGGGGGGGGTTCTGTAGAAAGTTAACACCACAGGGTAATCTGATCATAAAGTCCTAACTGGGCAGGTCATGGTGGGTACCCATGCCCCAGACTTATATTCTTTAGTGAAAGGTTTTCAACCAGCCCTGCCTGCCCCTTTTTTGTGCATCTCGGTTAACACACTTATCCCTCCTTTGCATTTTCCAGTCTTTCTTACATCCCTTCATTAATTTTAAATGTAAGGAATTCAATAATTCAATTCTTTATAGATCAGATTTAAAAATTAGGAATAGTGTTAATCTGTTGAAAAAGAAAAGCCTATATATACTATGCCTGCCAACAATTCGGCAAACACCTAATAACCCTGCTACAGGCCCAGTGGAACTGAGGAACTATTAGATGATGATGTACATTCAAAGAAACATAAGAAAGGTGATTAAAAAATAGTATAACTGGCAAATTTACAATAGGAAGAGTCTTTTGAATAGTGCACAATGACCTTGAAATTTTGGAGTACAAGAGAAATGCTTTGGGATTTCAAAAGTAGTAAGTAACTCATTGTAAGGTGGAAATAAAAAACAGCAAGAAAAAAAATGACCCGTCACTATTGATCACTGACAAGAATTCTATTGTAATACTAATAAAAAACATTCATACTTGTAGTTCAAGCCAGAGTACAGTGGAAATGCCATTTTGAGAGGGAAAAGACGCAAAAGTAGTTAGAAAATTTTCTTTTTAGGTATGATTTTCCAAAGAAGTCCTTTAAGTAAAAATACAAACCAGCTACCTCAGCAATTTATAGTCAGTCACAGACTTATTTGAAAGCTGAATCAAAGCCAAAAGTTTTTATTGGGACAAGCAGTCAGTGGGATGTCACTTCAAACTGCAGATTCATCAAAAATACAAAATGTTTGTTTTTAAAACTTGGATTTAACATGTGTAGCTTCATTACAGTCTTTTTAAATTTGATTACTAACACCTGATCAAAGTAAAGCAATAAATTACAGAATTTTAAAAAACCAACAAGGCATTACTTATTTAAGGTTTGTTTCCTGAAAATCAAATTCCTGGAGCTTGATGTATACCCAAAAAGTGTAAAAACAGAATTCACAGGAAGGCAGCTGAATGGCTAGGTTAAGTAGCCATGAAAAATATCCCAAGGACAAAGCTTAGATTTTTATGTAACATAGTGTAATGGAAACATTAGACCAGAAGCCAAATAACTTGGATTCCCTCCTGTCTGCTCTAATGGTTTTGTGTCCTTGACCCAACAACAATCTAAGTTTCTATTTATACAAGAAACTTAGAAAACCATAGGGTTTAGATGAGATTGTTTCTAATTTAAACTATTACAATTTTAAGTCTTTTAAAAAACATTTGTATGAGACAGCCCTGCCTGGAAAGTTATCAGATGGGATGGCAGTTTGTAAGAATACAGATATACATACATGACAAAACAGTAGAGAAACAAATGACTGGTTCTAAAAGTACTTTTTGCTGCCAGTATTTTCAAAATAAATTCCCATTGTTTTTGAAGTGGAAAAATTATAGGTCATAAATTGGTTTCTTCAACTGTATCTATACTCCTGAACAAATATTGTTAGCTGCAGTTATTAAATTTTAAGCCAGCGATATGCAAAAATTTTACCTTCTTGGTACTATTTAAGAAGCTGCTTTTGAATTGTGGTGATTGTGTCTCTCTCCTTCCTCAGAATTCATATATTGAAGTTGTAGACACCAGTACCTCAAAATTTGGCTTATTTGGGGATATTGGTCTTTACCATATCCAATATGACTGATGTCTTTGTAAGAAGGGGACATTTGGAGACAGACTTGCATATAGGGAGAACACCATGTGAACATGAGAATGTCCATCTACAAGCCAAGGAAAGGGGCTCAAAACAGATCCTTTGCCGAAGCCGGTTTGGCTCAGTGGATAGAGCATCGGTATGCTGACTAAAAAGTCCCAGGTTCGATTCCAGTCAAGGGCATGTATCCTGGTTGTGGGCACATCCCCAGTAAGGGGCGTGCAGGAGGCGGCTGATTGATGTCTCTCTCTCATCGATGCTTCTCTCTATCCCTCTCCCTTTCTCTCTGTAAAAAAATCAATATATTTTTTAAAAAATCCATTTAAAACCAGATCATTCCCTCACAGCTCTCAGAAGCAACAAACTATGCCAACATTTCGATTTTCAAATTCTAGGCTCTAAAACTGAGACAACGCATTACTGTTGTTTAAGCCACACAGTTTATAATTTGTTATGGCAGCCACAGGAAACTAATATAGAGCTAAGATTATTTTACATTTATCAAAAGTAATTTGTACGTTATCATGCCAGCAACCCCTTATCGCCTAGATCTTCCTAATTCTGTGTTAATACTTCAGTGGAATTTCCAGGCAACAAATAAATGGAAATGAAAAATTTTGACACGACTTTGCAGTTGTATAATTGAAAATGAAATGTGAACAGGTTAAGCATTATGAAATGTTTCTTTTTCATTGTCTAATCCCTTAACAGTTCCTCTCCACCCTCCACCTTAAATTCTTGGACATATATACACCATTTAATATATATAAGGACTAAAATAAAGTGAGAAAAAAAAAAAAAGACTGCCAAGAACACTGGCCTTCTAGTGTTACCAAAAGAATCACTCAGATGGAGCCCTGGGGATAATTACTGATCGGGAATGCAAAAGGAGGGTTTGGGTTCTTATTAATGGGAGTACCAGTAGACTTGTTTATTATGTTACATTTTAGTTTTGGTACTGCAGTACTTTAATGTCTTCATACATGAAAAACTAAGCTTGTCTTGAGTTTTAAAAAGTTAACAGCACCAATGGTTATGGAAGGAAAACAAGTCTAGTATTTTTAGTACATGTGGTTCTTATTCATTCATGAAATCAGAGCACATGCACAGAATAAACCCCAAAAGTGGTTAAAATTGTGAGCTACCATGCACGGAAAATATTATATTTTGGATACATTCATATACTAAAAAATGTAGCCATGTCAAAAGAATTGGACAATTAAAAATCTTGTTTGTTAAAGGCAGTTCTCATAAATTGTTTAAAATCATCCTAACATCTCCAAAAAGTGTATTTATTATTTTACATTAACATTATGGAAGTTAAAGAGAATAATCAAGTTGTCTCATGGACTGAAATGTGACTTAATAATTCCCTTTCATTTCCAAACCTCATCAAGCAATCACTGCATTTATGAGGTAAGTCAGCCGAATGCTTGAAGTCTAGGTGAATTTTAAGATCTTCAATTTGTCCTGTTGAATATTCACAGTATTGACATAAATAAATCCCTTCAGATAAATGTGAATTTAAATGTTTGCAATATTCTAGCATACTTGAAAAGCCTTTGCCACAGTCATCACAAACATGAGGAAAAATTTTAGTATGTTCAATAGCAACATGCCTGTTAACATTTGTATGAAGTCTACTCCGAAAACCACATACTTGACATACAAAGAAGTTTTTACATTTGTCAAAAGTAATTTTGCTCAGGAGACTGTACTGTCCATGCTCTCCATTGTTATATTTGTCACTTAACTCTATTAATTTACATGCATGTTCATTTACCACATGGCTATGCAAGTCTTCTGGATCATTTGTTTCATGTTCACAGAACTGACACAAGTACTGTTCATCACAGCTGTGCTCCTGGAAATGCAGGTAGAGTTCACTGCTTGAGGAGAACTGTACATCGCACTGCTCACACCAATAAAGGTGATCACTAAAATGGGTGTCGGCAATGTGTTGGCTGAGGTTCTCAAAAATTACTGTCTTATAATCACAGTATTTACAAATGTAGGGATCCTCTTCATGCAGTTTGGCATGTTCGATCAGAAGCATGTTGGTAGAGAAACTTTCCTTGCACACTCGACAAACATTTGAATCAGTACGCTTATGCTTCAGGATCATATGCTGCTTTAAATCAGAAAAATATTTGCTGTTGAACTCACAAAGTTCACATTTATAGAGGCCACTGCTATTAGCTCTCAGCAAAGGCCATTTCTGCTGGGCAGTCACATTCAGAGCTTGGCTCTTATCAAGAATTTTGCAAAGTTTAGCTGGTGGCTCTTCATCAGTTTGGTCTTGGAGACTCTCAGAGGAATTATTTTCTGCCTCTAAATCGTAATCTTCAGAAATTGCATGCACTTCTGCAGCAATTGGAACATCTTCAGCAGTGTGAACTTCTATAGGACTCTCCTCTTGAGTTTGTTGGTTGAGTGATTCAGGTGAGTCACATTCCTCATCACAAATTTCAACATCGGCAGATTTTTCTGAAAAATAAAACAAGCCTATTATTACTATTACTAAATAAAACCTACTAAATAAATAACTGGCAAAAATTTACTTTATGCATTATCTCTTCAATGATCTATAAGGATATGCAAATGCTATTACTTAGTTTCCCTAACCTGTAGAAAAGGCAGTGTGGTCTAGAATTCTAAGTACGGGACTGGGAACCAGATAGTTCTGATTTCTGTTTCTGGCCTTGACTCCGTCTGTAAATTTTGGCAAATCATTCGATGTCTCTGTATCAGAATCATCATCTGTAAAAAGAAATTTGGAAAACTTATTGTTTATATCAAAATATTAAATGTTAAATACTATAACACAAAACACCAAGTATTTTAAATATAATTTTGAATTCCAACAGGAATAACGACTTCGATTTGAAGATGTGTATCACAGACACACAAAAAATCTGTCCAAACAAGTAAATGTTTTTGCTTCCATGCCCCATTTGGACTAGAACACACTTCTTAATGTTACTGAGTTTGAATAAGCCTTTATGCCCTCAGCCCAGCCCTGATGTTTTAAAGTTAGCATGGATAAACTGAAATACAGATCAGTAGAGAACACTGGGCTTCAACCTGATGTCATTGTTATTTTTTAATGTTATTGATTTTTTAGAGAGAGGAAGGGAGAGGGAGAATGAGATAGAAACATCAATGAGAGAGAAACATCTGATTAGATGCCTCCTGCACACCCCCTACTGGTGATCGAACCTGCAGACCAGGCATGTGCCCTGACTAGGAATAGAACAGATGACCTCTTGGTTCATGGATCAACACTCAACTACTGAGCAACACTGGCAGTGCTGTTGTTTTTAATATACTTTATTTATTTATTAAATATATTTTACTGATTTTTTACAGAGAGGAAGGGAGAGGGATAGAGTTAGAAACATTGATGAGAGAAACATCCTGCACGCCCCCTACAGGGGATGTGCCCGCAACCAGGATACCTGCCCTTGACCGGAATCAAACCTGGGACCTTTCAGTCCGCAGGTTGACGCTCTTTCCACTGAGCCAAACCGGTTTCGGCTACTTTATTTTTAAGATTTATTGAAAAATTTTGAGTAGTACAGAGAATTCCCATATATCCTGCAGTTTCTTCACTATTAACATCTTATAATGTACATTTATTACAATTCATGACCAATGCCGATAAATCTATACTTCCTCCAGATTTCCTTAGTTTTTAGCTAATATCCTTTTTCTGGTCCAGGATCCCATATGACATTTTGCTGTCAAGTCTCTCTAGGCTACTGTTAGCTATGGCAGCTTCTCAGACTTTCCTTGGTTTTGATGACCATTACAATATTGAGAACAGATCAGGTATTTTGTAGGATGCCCCACTATTAAAATGCATCTGTGGTGTTTACATGATTCAACTGGGATTATGCGTTATTGAGAGCAGACCACAGAGGCAAACTGCCATTTTATCACAACTTATCAAAGGTACATTTGATTAATATGATTTATTATTGCTGATGTTGACTTTGACCACCTGGTTGAGATAGTATTTATCAGATTTCTCCTCTGTAAAGTCATTCTTTTACTTTTATTTACTCTGTGCTTTGGAAGGGGTACATTGTAGAGTTCATATTTCAGAATCCAGGATTTATATTCCACCTCCTTGAGGGAGGAGTATCTACATAAATAATTTGGAATTCTTGTGTACAAGAAATTTGTTTCTTCCCAAGTTTTGTCTGGGAGGGGTCAGTAAGCAGTAGGCATTTCTCCAAGAAGCCCTAGTTCCTTTCATTGGAGAATGATACTAGACACCAAGATCCCAACACTAGATGTGCTCACTGCCACTGGGTGTCATTTCTTTTATGCCCTCCCAGACAATGAAACAAAAACATGTTTGTGTATACCACCACATTTGTATAAACATACCCTATATATATTTCTGTATGTTATATCTGTATACATTAAGTCAAACATGAGTTCATACTGATGTCTGACTCCATGTTATTTTTAATAATTTATGTTTCTGTGTCTGTAACAGGAGCTCAAGAAAACTGAGAGTTTTGATGGTTACAGAGGAGAGAGAAAACCAACCCAAGTCGTTATCATTCATTCAATGCTCTAGAAAAGAGCAGAACATGAAAGATTGAAGAAGACCAAATCCTTTACTCTCTGTTCTTTCCTTCCATTAGCCCTCCAGATGAAAGGTATAGTTGAGTGAAAGGACCATGAATAACACTATTCTTAGCTTTTAACCATAATACTCCTAACTCTGCATCACTCCTGCTTTGCCACCAATTCCTAGCCAACTAAAATAGATTTAGGAAATGTATTTTTTTAATATATTTGAAAAAAATTAAAATTCACTTACTTGCTTTATTACAAAAAAACAGTTTTCTTACATTTAAACAAATGTAAACACCCATTTTGAAATCATAACTCACCCACATTTTCAAATAAGGAAAAAATAATTATAAAAATAAAGAAAAAATATTTTGGAAAATATTAGATATACCTTTGTTGTCAAAATATTTTAAGTCTGGTTGCCTCATAGAACAGACACTGTAACAATGATCAGAAAAAATTCCACTGAATCCATCTGCAATTCTGCTTATTCCAGAGGAATCTGAACATAAAACAAAATTTTAAAAACTTTAAGCACAGTAAACATATACATTCATGACACCCACCCCTTTATCCAACATATATAAATTTTTATATTATCTGTAATAAATATAAAAGCTTCCTCTCTTCTGATAGCTTTTATTATTTCAGACCTGATATTAACATTGAGTTTTTGAAAGAACCACAAATTATACAATATAAAAATATAATACTCTGAAGCATTGGTATAAAGATACTTTATGTCTAAATCCCACAAAATAAAAATATGCAATTAATGTGTTAATTGCAAAAAATAAAACAACACCCCCAAACCTAAATTAACTCCAAGAAAACATTCTCTAAAGTACAAAAAAAGCATTAATAATTGGAAAAATGGTGGCAGTACCAGTTAGGGTTTCTGAATATAATCATTTCAAGTATTGTCTAGGAGGGGTCAGTAAGTAGTAAACCAGATTTAATTTCCTTAGATATGAAGAAAGTGTAGGTTGGGTGGGCTAACAGGTGTACCTGAGATTGTTCCAAGTACTGTATATGTGAGGTATATTACAGATGACTACAAAGATCTCTTTTCCTTTTTTTAAAAAATATATTTTTTTATTATTTTCAGAATGGAAGGGAAAGGGAGAGAGATAGAAACACATCAATTATGAGAGAGAAAAACATTGATCAGCTGCCTCCTACATGCCCTACACTGGGAATCAAACCGTGACCTCCTGGTTCATGGGTCGATGCTCAACCACTGAGCCATGCTGGCTGGGCAAGACCTCTTTTAAATACTGCCAATATAGCACCGTAAACCTCAACAAAGTGATTTAATATTACAAAATCAAAATAAAAGTTCACATTTCTGAAAGTAATTTATAGAATAAAAATTTTTTTCGCAATGAGCAAAATATCTTCTAACAAGATTATTGTTGTGCTTAAGCACAAGGTTGGGAAGCATACAGACAAATTTCAATTATGCTGTATAAGTATCCAACCTTTGATATTTAATTTTAAATATCTATAAATCCTGAAGTTGTGAGGATTAAATGTTCTGATGTGTACCTAACACGTGGTAGACAAAGAAGAATTTATACTCAGGAATTATTTAAAATTTTCTCTTATTTAAAAATTGATTCAGATATATAACTTTTATTTGATCATTTATGAGAAAATAGATTGGAATACAGTTGCATGGAAATTAATCAATGGCTCAACTTTAAGATAATTCACTAACCTGAATAACGAGAAGGGTGTAAAGTCTTCCTTTTTCTTTTTTTAGGGTATTCATTCATATCTTTTCAATCTAAAAATGAAAAAATTTAACAAATATGTCATAAGTAACTATTGTTATAAAAATTCCTTCTAACCAAAGAAATGATCGGCAATAAGAAATGTGTGTCACCTGAAAATCTACTTCATAAATGTTAAAAAATGCTTCTGTTTATATTTTATTTTTCTAATCAAGTTTAAAGGCAAGACACAAATTTCTGTTTTTTTTTTCCTTCTTGAGTTTGAGAACTCTTTTCCAAGTCTTGATGTAATTGTGAGAATTGGATAATTACAATAAGCCTTATGCTTAAATTACTCTTTTATATTATTTTTTATAAAAAACAAACTGCCTATGATACTATATTAAGAACAAAACAGATGCATTTTTTAATACTGGAAAAATTTTGATATAGTTTTCAAGCAAAAGGTGAATATGATCCCTTAAAAATATATATTTTCACAAATCTGTTTAGATTCCCTGGCTTCCAGAAAAAATATCCATCACACTGAAGCTCAAAATATAATTTTCAACAAAAAAGCCCTTTTCTTACTTATGAGGAACCTTCAAACAATCTACTGAGAACAAAACGTATAGCAATAGCCAATGTATAATTAAATTCTCCTGGACTGTTATAAAATTCACTCACTTGTTTTGCCACATTCCACTTACTGTTATAGTTCTTAATATGGAAGAGAGGAAAATTGAATTACAGCCAAGTTTTCATAGATGGTCAAAAGGAACCTGTAGGAAAAATATAAGTCACAATGTAGTTCATTTCTGAGACTCAAGAATACAATACCAGTATCTTTAATCAACTGGAAAGTTATACAGAATTAATTCAAGCATAATATTCTTTTGAATATGCTGCATTAAGTACTCAAAACTGTATATATCAGTAAATATGTGAGCATGTGTAAATGTGTCCTATTTCTTGGGATGAATTTACCTTCTAAAGCTATATCTTACACCAAAATAGGAATGCAATTTTGTACAAATTTATTCAGGCATAATAAAAGCAAATACTAAATCACAGACTTTTTCTATAGATTACTTACCAATAGAAGAATAATGATCACTTATTGAGCATCAATTATATACCAGGCTATGCCTTATCTTATTTAATCCTGAGATATGCAAAATCCACTACCCTCTCAAAATCATTAGTGGTAAGAAATTGAGGCACACATTATTTTTTCGGCTTCACAAAGTCCTCTCTGTGTATATTAGCACCACAGGGGATGTCATCATATGGTTAATAAGTAGGGCTTTTTAGTTTATTGAGCATTTTCCTAACCTTTATTTTATTTAATCTTCACAACAATGTTGTGAGGTACATAGAGGAGCTACTACTAAACCGAGACTACATAGAGGAGCTACTACTAAATCAACTCAGTAGTATTACTGATTATCAAACAGACTCAGTAAAAGTCAACTAAGTGGGAGAACCAGAGATAAAAACGAATTAAAACAAAACAACAACAAAAAAAAACAACACTAGGTTTTGAATAGCTAACTGTGTAAATCTTCACTGTCAATCTCTGCTACCAGCAAGTTACATCTTGCTTCCAGTTCTTACTCAGCCACCAATTCAGAGAAAGGGGAAGGGAACCATCCAAAGAAACTGACAATCATGAGATATACAGAAATGATATCAATATATATAATGCCTCATCTAAAATAGCATTTCTTGAGCCCATCCTAATCAAGTGCATTCAAAAGTAAAAGAAACAATGTTTTCATTTTTATGTAATAAACCACCATTTCAAGACTTAATATGTCTTTTTTACAATTCCAAAATTTAAACAGCTAAAAGCTTTATACTTCAGGTTCTAAATGCTCTATAGGTAGCTGGGAAAACACTAAAAATTGGC
The DNA here is from genome assembly GCA_011751065.1 of Lasiurus cinereus. Taxonomy (NCBI): domain Eukaryota; kingdom Metazoa; phylum Chordata; class Mammalia; order Chiroptera; family Vespertilionidae; genus Lasiurus; species Lasiurus cinereus. Next base: position 30,111,688 of record JAAGEH010000045.1, on the reverse strand, counting down.
AGCCAAACATGTTCAAGTAGCCTCTTTTTACTTCACAATACACTTCATACTCTTTTTGAATGAAGTATAAGAAGGAAAAGGAAATCGAGGATGGCATTAAAATTAACGTACCAGCTGGTATGGATTCAGACTATTAGATGAAATAGAACCACCTTGATCAGAAAAAGATTTGACTCCTACTTAATGCTGGACAGTATCTAAACGTTTATCAGACCTCCTTTCAGCAAGATGATAAAATGCCCACTCACGACCAAACATTTTTAACCATCCTTTATCTCAGCAAATGTTTTCATGTGCTTTTTGTATGCACAACCGCCCAGATGAAGAAGGTTAGCTTTTACTCAGGGACATCATATAAACATTTGCTCACTAGTCCTCACCTCGTGGGGAAGATTCTCAATCAAACTATAGATAAATGCCACTGCAGGAAAATTAGGAAAACATTTTTAAATTAATCAAGGCACCTGGAATCTATGCACCCAGAAAAAAACCGCTATTAACATTTTTGGTATGTAGACTTCTGGACATTTTCCTATTCTAAGACATACATTCATTTACATGTACAAAAATGAGTTCGCGCCACAAGAAACAACTTTAAAAAGCAACTTACAAAATACATGTCAGGCCGTGGCCAGCTTTGCTCAGACGTAGGGTCTTGGGTCCAATTCCCAATCAATGGCATGGACCTAGGTTGCAGGTTCCATTACTGGACCCAGTCTGGTGCCTGCAGGAGGCAACCAACCAATGTCTCGCTCTCCCCTTCCCTCCACTTCTCACTTTTTTCAACAATAAGAATATCTACCCACAAAACAGACTACACAGAATAGGCACCACCCTTTTTTTTTTAAAGGCCTCTCAGGCCATGTAAATATCCTGTTCCTAATTAGTATAAAAATAAAACAAGCGTGTGCAATAAAAAGCTACATGCTTCTACTGAGGTTTTACAACCAACTTCTTTTCCGCGTTCATTTAAAAATAAGTAAACGGCCCAGCCCGTACGGCTCAGCGGTGGAGCTGCGACCTTCTAGGAAGCAGGGGGTCTCGAGGTGCCGGGACTGAGGGTCCGGCCCCAGCAGGAGGCGCGCAGGAGGCAGCCGGTCAGGCTGAGCCTCTCCACGACGTTTCTCTCTAGATCCCTCTCCCTTCCTCTCATTCTTTCTTAAAAAAAAAAAAATCAATGAAAACGTATTTTTAACATAAGTAGCTGTTTTCCAGGTTTTAAATTGATTTAAAAAACAAAAATGTTGCAGGGGAGCTTGAGTCAGAACCCACTTTTTATATGTCCAACTTGCGTCAGTCTTTGCCTCTGCAGAGATAATCTGCTTCGTATCCCTCAGTTGTACTGACACACACACGCACACACACCCCAACATCAAAAGAGGTGCATAAGCGCCCCGAAGAGTGGTTTACACCGCCGGCTGCGGACGGCAGAGCCCGGACCCCCGCCGGCTCGTGCGGCCGCGCTCCAGGCGCGGGCTCGGGGCTGCGCGGCCGGAGGGTCGCCCGGCCGCCTGGCGGGGCCCGCGGCCAGCGTGGCACCTCGGGCGTCCGCCAGCAGCCGCAGGACCTGCCGCCCCGCCGCCCCCACCGGGCCCCCCACGGCCCCGCCTGGGCCCGGCGACTAGCGGGGACGCCGAGGCCCCGACACGAAGGGGCCGCGGGGGGAAACGCAGCGGGCGCCCGGCGGAGCCGCGCGGCGGCGTCACCGAGGGGGCGGGACTGCCTCGCGATGGGGGAGGGGACGGCCATCCCGCCGGGAAACCGCGGCAGCGTCTCGGCTTCCCGGCCGCCGCCCGCCGGCCGGTGCGGCCGCCGCGGGTGGGGAGCTGCGCCCGCACGCGGCGCCCCGCAGCAGCCCCGCGCCGCCCGGCCGCCCCTGCGGCCCTCACCGGTCCCCGGGCCCGGGAGTCAGCCCGGGCGCAGCTCCCCG
>JAAGEH010000045.1:29970962-30109358 GCA_011751065.1 Lasiurus cinereus | reverse complement strand
CACAGGGTGGCGGGCGGCGCCGCTCAGGCCCTGGCGCTCCGCCCGGCCGGCCCCGCTCCCTCCCGCGCGCCCCACACCCGGCCCGCCAGGCCCCAGGCCCAGCTCCGCGACCACACTCACCGGCCCGCTCCGCGCCTGCGCCGCGCACCTCGGAAGCCCCGCCGAGAGGGCGGGAGGTGACGAGGTGAGGGAGGGGGCAGGGGATCGGGCCGCGCCGCTTCGCTCACGGGCCTGGGAGGGACCACCGGCCTCCAGCCCCGGCGGTGGCCCGGCGACCGCGCCCCCTGGCGGCACCACTGCGCCGCCGCAGGCCCACTGCGGCGCGGGGTACCGCCCCTCCCTAGCGGGGCGGGCGAGCCATCCCCGAGAAAGGCTCCCGGCGAGGCCGTCCGGGGAGGTGCCCCTGCCCGCTCCCAGCTCTGCCCCCTGCGCCGGAAAAAAAAAAAGTGGGAGAAGCGCATCGCGCCGGCAGCCCTTTTCCCACCGCCTCCTCCCGGGGGGGACGTGCGGGGAGGACCGTGCACGGGCGAGGCTGGGCACGTGGCATTGCCACCCCTGCGAGGGGCAGCCGCCGGCCGGGACCACGGGGAGGGCAGCCCCCGCGTCCTGGTTTTACTGACGTCGGTCGTCGAGCCACACACGGGGCTGCAATGCTGTCCCGGGGCCCTGGGTGAGAAACTCTTGAAGTCCGTGTGTTATTATTAGGCTCAAGCCGGATCCCTTTGGGCTCCCGAAATCTTGGTGGAAATGCATATGAAATTATAGGGATTGGATGAGATGATTTGATTCCTTTTCCTTGAGTTTCTCTGAGAAGTTATAGAGAGGATTAAACTACATAAGCATAAACACACTTGTGGAAACGGGTTGGAAAATGAAGGTTTCTGGCCCCGCTGGAGTGGCTCAGGGGTTGAGCGTTGCCCCATGAACCACAAGCCCGGGTTGCAGGCTCCATCCCATCCCCAGCAGGGAGCCTGCCAGGAGGCCGGCGATAGATGATGCTCATCATTGGTGTTTGTATCTCTCCCTCTCCTGAAATCAATGAAAGCAGAGTTTGTTTTGGTTTTGTTGTTATTGTTATTTTCCCCCGTTGATTTTTAGAGAGAGTGGAAGGGAGAGGGAGAGATACATAGATTGGTTGCCTCTCACACAGGTCCCAGACCTGGGCCAGGATCGCGCCTGCAACTGAGGTACCTGCCCTTGATCTGAATCGAACTTGGGACCCTTCAGTCTTATGGGACATTGCTCTATCCCCTGAGCCAAATTGGCCAGGTTTAAAAACATTTAAAAAAATAAATAAATAATGAAGATTTCTGTCCAAGAATGGCCATATATTTAACCTTTTTGACAAGTTGAGATGGTTAGTTCCAATTTACAAACTAGAAGAGTGAATTTATGAAGGTCTACAGAGCCTAGGTCTTATTCATTTTTGTAGCCTCGGCACCAAACTGTTAAGTGGATGAATGATTCCCATGTGGATTATCAGGTGCTCAAAGTCACTGGGATAGTCAGGGCTGCAATCCAGCTCATTTTATCCATATCCACAGACCTTTTCTGATTACCACATTCGTACCAACCAACAGCTGGATAGTAATGATCACAGACCTTACACCAGAATCTCTTCAACTATCTCCCAGGAGGTAAAGCCATATTTGCAAAACACTAGTTTGTGAGTTTCAACTCTTATGGTCTCATAACTTCTATGTGTGCTCAGTCTAAATATATGAATATTTACGAATACAGTAGGAAGAGATTTAATGGCATTTTATCCTAGTATAGGGAGTACCTGGCACAGAGTAGGGGATGCACACATATTTGCTGAATTTATAAAAAGAAGTATGTATCACTCCCTCTTGGCTGGTTAGGCTGTTAGCCAGTCTGATATAGTGGAAGCCACAAGGGGGTGTTATGGGACCACTTTAAGTTACTGATTTGCTCATTGTTGCCCATGCCAAATACAACCTTCACTTCTAAGGTTGAAGTTCTATTCCAAAACATACATTTATTACTGAGAGCAACACCACCCTCATTACTTTAAAAAGAAAGCCCACACTATTTACCCAACAAAGTAAATAAGATCATCCCGATGTTTACATGTCATTAAACATAATCATGAATCAGAGGCAACTTGAGATTCTGTGATTATGTTTTTCAGTTTGATTTTTAAATCTTCCTGTTCCTGTTCCTCCTCTTGAGGATAGTGGCTGTGAGGATAAAACCCTCGTATCTTAAGAATACTAGTTTGTTATTCTTTTCTATATTCTATTTTAGAATATACTTTGTTATAGTATTCTGTTATACTTTGAGGGGATATTGAATCATCATTCTTCCAACTTTTGGCAACACTTTGTAGTATAGCTTATTTTTTTTCCTAATTAGAAAAAGGATGCATGTTTATCACATAATGGAGACAATAGAAGGATATGAAGATCAAAAAAAGAGGTATAAGGAGAACAAAAGAAAATGTATAAATTCTACAACCCAGAGCTAACCACTGGAAACATTTTTCTCAATATGTTTCCCTTATTTTATATTTTTATCCAAATAGATTTGTTTTTTAATTAAGATTTGATTGGTTTATATTATTTTGTAACAGCTTCCTCCCTTTTATTTTATGTAGCATGAACATACCTTATGCTCTTAATGCTAATTGCACTTGACTTGTAAGTCTATTTTTTTCACCAGGTAGGGGAAGTTTTCAGTCATTATTTCTTCAAATAGGTTTTCAGTATCTTGCTCTCTCTCTTCTTCTGACACTCCCATAATCAGATGTTAGTACTCTTGAAGTTGTCCCAGAGGCTCCTTACACTATCTTCAAATTTTTTTATTCTTTTTTCTTTTTTCTTTTTCAGTTAAGTGTTTTCTGCTTCTTTAAATTTAAAATCTTTGACTTGATTCTTGCGTTCCTCTAGTCTGCTGTTAGGTCTCTATATAATATTTTTATTTCAGTCAGTGTATGTTTAATTTTTAGTTGGTCCCTTTTCATATCCTTGAGGGTCTCACTAAATTTATCAATCTTTTCTAGGAAATTCTTGAAAAACCTTATAACTGTGGTTTTGAACTCTATATCCAGTCATTTGTTTTTCTCCATTTCTTTTGTTTGTGATCTGTTTCTTTGTCTCCACATTTTCACTACTTCTCTGAGTTGGTAGAGTAGCTTTGTGTGCTAGTTGTCCTATATGGCCCAGTATTTCTGCCTCCCCAGTTACCTGAGGTGGACACTCTTGGTGCACCGCTTGTGGACTTTATGTACAGCCTTGTAGATAAGTATTGATTGTTGTTGGTATAATTGAGGGGAATTGACCTCCAGGCCAATTGGCTGTGAGGATCAGCTGTGTCTACACCAGGAGAACTTCTGTACTGGAGACAGCCTTATGAGACAATACTTGCAAAATTGCATAAGCCTCTGTGCTTGGCCTGAATGGGGTGGAGTCTTCGGGCTGAGCAGGCAGCCTTGACTTCCCATCAGCCCTGCCTGACGTGGCCCCTGGGTCTCAGTGTCCCTCGGTAATCACTGCAGCCCTCTCTGCATGCACTCATGCGCACACCTCCAGACCTCTGCCTTTCTCAGCTCCCCTGAGTTTTTGTGTGCTCCGGGGACCTGTATGAGTCTGGATCCCCAGGGTCTTGCCCGAAACTGAGGCTCAGTACAGTCAGAATTGGAGTTATGCGTAGTCAGGAGGTTCCGTCTTCCTCCCCCTCGAGAAAGCCAGCGGCACAGTCAGCAGTCAGTCTCTGCGTGCACTTGTGTGCACACCTCCAGACCTCTGCCTTTCATGGCTCCCCTAAGTTTCCGTGCACTCCTCCCTTTTCCTGACAGTTCAGACTCCCCCCATATGAGTCTGGCCCGTAACAGGAGTTCAGTGCAGTCCAAACCAGGGTTCAGTGCAATCTGGAGTTTCCATCTCCCTCCTGCTAGAGGAAGCCAGCCAGGCCCTCTGCTGCCCATCCTCTCCATGTGTGTGTCTCTGTACCTCAGCTTTTTGCAGCTCCTCTGGGTCTCTGTGAGCCCCTCTCTTTCCTTCTAGTTGTAGAATTTCCACTCAGCCAGCTTTCCTGTGGTTCTCCATGATGTCCTGTCTTTTAGCTGTAGTTTTGCAATTGTTGTGCGAGGCAGCAATTTAGGTGTTCACCTATGACACCATCTTGGTTTCTCTCTGCTTCCATCTTTTAAAATGCTCTGCTGCCTTGGCTGCTGTGGCTCAGTGGTTGAGCATCGACCCTACCTGTGAACTAGGAGGTCATGGTTTAATTTCCAGTCAAGGCACATACCTGGGTTGCAGGCTTGATCTCCAGTGTGGGGTAAGCAGGAGGCAGCTGATCAATGATTCTCTCTCATCGTTGATATTTCTATCTCTCCCTCCACTTTCCTTTCTGAAGTAAATAAAAAATATTTTTAAAAAATAAAAAGCAATGGAAAAAAATCTTCACTCCTCCGGTGAAGACAAAAAAAAAATGCTCTGTCAATTTGGTAAGTAAAATATACTATTCCATTTTAATTTGTATTTCTTATTTTTTTGTGTACTTGAACATTTTCTCATGTGTTTATTGCTATTGTATTTTTTTGTGTGTGAATTTTCAGTTTGTGTCCTTTGCCCATTTTTTTTTAGTTTTTTTAAAAATAAAACTTTTTAACTTTTTGTCTGAGATATATGTTATGTATATTTCTAGTTTTCTTATTTATTGACTTTGAGATGGGGAGGGAAGAGAGAGACAGAGATTGAGACATTGATTTATTGTTCCACTTATTTATGCACTCATTGGTTGGTTTTTGTATGTGCCCTGACCGGGATTGAACCCACAATCTTAGCCTACGGGGACAGCATTCTAACCAGCTGAGCAACCGGTCCAGATTCAAGTTTGTTTTCTTTTTAATTTTGTTAATGTTACAAATGTTTTAAATTGTTGCAAAAACAAGCTTATTAATGTTTTCCTTTTCAGGTTCTACCATTGGCTTTATGTTGAAATAATGTTCTTCTACCCGTTTTTTACTTAAACTTTTTAGTTTATCTGTAATTTATTTTAGGGTATGAGATAAGGAGAATGCTCTCTTTTGCTCTGTCATAATCATTTTTTTCTTATCTTCCTTCAATTGTATCACAGCCTGAAATTATATTTGTAGTAATAAAATAGCTTCATCTGATGCTCAAGTAACTTTATTTTTTAAAGTATGTTTGTATTGATTTCAGAGAGAGGGAGAGAGTAACATCAGTGATGAGAGGGAATCATTGAAGAGCTGTCTCCTGCACGCCCCCTACTGGGGACCAAGCCTGCCACCTAGGCATGTGCCTGACTGGGATGGAACTGAATTAGATCTCCTGGTTCATGGGTTTCTGCTCAACTATGGAGCTACACTGGCCGAGTTCAAGTAATTTTCTAGTATTGATTTTCAAACCTTAACTGCACCAGACTCAAAGATTTTCCTACTCAATCTCCAGAGTTTCTAATTGGGTAAGTTTGGGCAGGAGCCTGAGAGGCTGCATTTCTAACAAGGCCTCAGGCTTTCCCCATCTCACCCCACAGTAAAAGTCCTTCTTACAATCCCATAGATAGGCTCTCGCTTTTTCTCAGCTGTGTTTCAGCGTGTTTCCTTCACCGACAGTCCCTTTTTTTCTGGGTAATATCACACTCATAATTTATCCCTTTTATGAAATCATTGACTTTCCCAGCAGAAATTTCTGATCACTCTTTAGAGATTTCACAGTATTCAGTACATTAGTCCATTTGTCACTAGAGATGCATTTACTGTAAAAATACCGTGGCTTAAACCTCAAGTCTCCTCAATTGCATGAAACTCTCCCAAGATGAAGTACTTAATTTTGCATTTATAATTTTATATTATCGCTTCTAAGTTGGTCCCCTTAATTTGTACAAGCTCCTGTCCTCACAAAATTTGGCTCCACTGCTGTTTATTCTGTTGTGTCTCCACTGACTGTGAATTCTGGTTTTATTATATTACAATCTGCTCCATCTCCCTGCTTAGCACAATGATTTACATAGAACCTCATTCATTTAAAAAAAGTGTTTTTAATTCATCAATTTCTTTTTAGAGAAACATCAATTTTGTTGCTTCACTTACTTATTCATTCATGGGTTCATGCTTGTATGTGGCCTTACCAGGGATACAGCCCGCAACCTTGGCATATGGAGAGGATACTATAGGGGCTTAATCACAAGGAACAATAGCCTGTAATTATTGGAATCGAAGGTCTAGGTCAGTGGTCGGCAAACTCATTCGTCAACAGAGCCGCAGTTTGCCGACCACTGCTCTAAACCAACTGAGCTACCCAGCCAGGGCCCTTCATTTCTTAAGTAAAATATTTATTGCATGTCTATCTATGTTTGGCACTGTACTAAGTACTGGGGATACAGTGTGAGCAAGATAGATATGGTCTTTGCTTTGCTAGTCATTACCATAGGCTAGACAAGCTGGGCAGTTAAATAGCAATAGAATATGATGACTAAGTTGATGTAAGTTAAGAGTTTATGGAAGCACATGACAGGCAGCCTAGCGTGGTCTAGGGAGGATGGGGCAGGTGAAGAGTCTAAGCATTCACCTTGTGGAATGAATTGATCAACTCTTTCCTGACCACCTACCTTGCTGGCACGAATGGTGATCTACTACTGACTCAGAGATAAAGAAGCTGCAAGATCTAACTGTGATAGCGGCTATGGACACAAAAATATGTTTTTAGTTACTTTTTTTGACAATCTTATCAGGCCACATTGCAAATCCCTGTAAACCTATTAGAACTGTAACTTTTTGTTTCTAAGTTCTCACGTCTTATACCAAGGGGTACCATGTACTCAGAGGTAACCATGGGAGCTGCTTTTGATGACCAGGCATATCCAGAAGCTTACCTTTTCCAAACTTTGACTAGCTCAAACTGAGTAGCATTGCTTTCTCTGTTTTGGGCAATGGGGAGTAAAAAATAAAACAAGTCCGTGGACAGAATAAAAGGGGTCTATGGAAAATAACCTCACAGTTGATCAGATCATAAATTCCGAACTGGGCAGGTCATGGTGGGTAGTCACATCCAGGAATATAACTTTTCAGTAAGAGGTTTATCTGTACCTTAAGCAAGCTTGGTCCATTGCTCCTAGGCATCTAGATCAGTGGTCAGCAAACTGGGGCTGTCCAGCCACATGCGGCTCGAGAGCCTCGGTTTGCCACTCTGTTGACGAATGAGTTTGCCAACCACTGCCTTAGGGAAAAACACTTGAAAAACATTTTAATAATGTACTAATATCTTTAACCTGAAGTCAAAATTTCTGGGTAAGGGTAATAATGCCTTACGCAGTGGTCGGCAAACTCATTCATCAACAGAGAAGCACGCCACAGCTCACGAGCCGCAGTTTGCCGACCACTGATGGTTAATACACCGTAGAAATAAGCCCAAACTACCCTCAAGAAAGCACCTCATTTTGTAACCCTATCTCCGCTTTGCTTCCCCTCTCCTCTATGTAATCTTCCTTCGGTCTTTTCCATTTCCAATGCACAAGGAAACTGCTATTCTCCTGAGCACTTGAGACTTACTCCCCAGCCCAGGATTATTTGATGTCAAATACACTCTTATAAAAACTCTCTCCAGGTTTGGACGGTTCTTACGTTGACATCATAATTATTTGTAATTCTTGTTAATCACAATAAAAGTGGGTGGATAGGGGCTCTGTGTCTTCCCCAGTAGACGGTATGCTTTGTGAAGGTAAGAAATGAGTCTGCCTTGTTGACAGCTAATCCCCAAAGCCCAGCCCAGTGTGACCCAGAGTAATCACTTGACAACTATTGTCTGCATGAAGGACAAAAGGAAAGGATGCAAGAAATTTGTATAATATTTGTGTAAATGTGTACAGTGTTGATATTTGTTCAATGTTTAGTCCATTTTGTGTGTTCAGAGTATGTTTAATAGCAAAGATAGTAAGTATTCCTTCTCATTTTTAATTTTCCCCCTAAATATGTTTTGAAATGTGAAATTTTATTTTTTTCTTTTACCAAGGCACAGGCCCCTCTCTTGGGTCAAATCCATTCAAGGGTGCCTTGCCTTTCACAAAGAAAAGAGAACTCTTCCTGGGCTCCCGCTGGCTTTCCATATAGGCTGCATTAACTCACTGGTGAAATCCATGTTTAAATAGAAAAATTGATGTGGAGTCTTCAAGGGGAAGGGTAACATCAAAGCAAGCTTAGCTTAGTTACTCTTAGAGCTACAGGATTTTTAGCTATTTTGAAACCATTAAGAAAATGAAAAAGATTTAAGGAGGAACACCAGAAGGAATACAGGTCTTGATTTTTCTGTCCTTCCCAGATATAAAATTCCTTTATTTAATGATTTAAAAGTGGATTATGAATCATTGACCTACTCATTAAAATGATGAAGTTTAGTATATTCAAAGGGTAGTTTACTTGAACAGTAATCTCACTAAATTGTCTCCACTTTTAGTCTTCATGCCTTTTGGGTATTTTTCATGGCTTTTATAAACTTTTTCAAACATAAACAAGAATGGAATCATAAATGAATTCTCATATAATTATCATTCTATTTTCAATAATTACTACTTGATTTTTTACTTGATTTTTTATTTTTTCCCTTTCACCCTCTTTTTTCCCCTTCTTTCTTCTTGTCCTCTCTTTTCTAAGGCATTTTAAGAAAATACCAGGTCATTTCATTTCTACATAATGTACACTAATAAAAGAGAAAAATCAGCCGAAACCGGTTTGGCTCAGTGGATGTAACATCAGTCTGCAGATGGAGGGGTCCCAGGTTCAATTCCAGTCAAGGGCATGTACCTTGGTTGCAGGCACATCCCCAGTAGGGGTCGTGCAGGAGGCGGCTGATCGATGTCTCTCTCTCATCGATGTTTCTGACTCGCTGTCCCTCTCCCTTCCTCTCTGTAAAAAAATCAATAAAAATATATTTTAAAAAATAAAATAAATAAAAGAGAAAGATCAAATTGACTATACCTCCAATCAGGAATGAGTATGCAAAGTAACCTAACAAATATGGTAGGTTAATTTGCATATGCAGGTGCCCAGCAGCCTGCGTCCCATGAGCATTCTCGGGACCCAGGCTGCTCAGAGCCTATAGACCCACATGTAGGCCCTGAGCAGGTGGGGTCCCAGAATGCCCCTGGCCACTCTTGGCCTATGAGACTTGGCACCTAGTGGCTGAGGGCAGGGCAGCAGAGGCTTAAGCAGGGCCAGAGTGGAGCTGGGGGTACCCTGCCCAAACAGAGGCTTGAGCAGAGCTGAGGGGCCTTGCCCAAGCCGCAACGGAGGCTTGAGTGAAGCAGGGGGCCCTGCCCAAGGCACAGTGGAGGCTTGAGCAGGCCTAGAGATGATGGGGGGTGCCAGCCTCAGCTTGCCAGCAGTCCTTTCTCTGTGCATGAGCTACAGAGGAAACACCTTTTCTGACCGCTCATTGGCTAAGCTCCTTGTATGCCACTGGTAATATTCTTGGTAACTTACCCAATAAGAATCCAAAAAGGTGATCTAGGGTTTTTTTTACCACACTCCTGGAGAAAAAAATACAGGTCTGCTTCTGGAGGGCTAAGAAATGTAATATCCTGCCCTAGCCAGTTTTGCTCAGTGGATAATGCCTCGGCTTGCTGACCACAGGGTTTGGGTTTGATTCTGATCAAGGGCATGTACCTAGGTTGCAGGCTCCTCCTTGGCCCAGGGCCCAGGTCAGGGCTCATGCAAAAGGCAACCAATTAAAGTGTCCCTCTTACATTGATGTTTCTCTCTGTCTTTCCCTCTCTCTTTCACACTCTCTAAAAATCAATGGAAACATATCCTCAGGTAGGATAAAAGAAAGAAAGAAAGAAAGAAAGAAAGAAAGAAAGAAAGAAAGAAAGAAAGAAAGAAAGGTCATATCCCATGAAAGATACATCTTGAAAATGCCTAAAGGAAGTTGTCATTTTTTCATGGTGAATGGACTGGAGTCCATGTTGATGAGAACACCTTGGCAGCTTCGGTGGCTGGCAGTGGCTGCAGCAGTGGGGTAAAGGGGCTGGCGCCTTCCCCTGATCACCCTAGTCACCTCCCGCAGAGGGAAACCAGACTTCGGGTTAGGTCCACTCCCCCTGGGGAACAGGCCTAAGCCATCAGTAGGACATCCTCTAAGGGCTCCCAATTTGTGAGAGGGGGCAGGCTGGGCTGAGGGACCCCACCCCCCAATGCACAAATTTAATGCACGGGCCCCTAGTTCTCTATAAAATATGGACTGTAATCAACACAATTTTATTTTTACACCAAACAAAAAGAACATTAACTCCTTAATATCTTCACAGACACAACTTTCACCTTTTTTTTCAGTTGTTTGTTCAAAACAAGATCAAACAAGTTCATAATTAAATCTACTTCTCATGTCTTTTTAGTTTCAATTAAGCAGGAAAAACTCTCTTCCTTTTTCCAAATCATTGATTTGTGGAAGAGGACTTTCTTTTCCTTTTTTTGGTCCCGTTTTTATTGTTCTTTTTTTTTTTTTTTGGTATGCATTATGTTTTTCCTTGTGGGAAATTGATTTAAAATTTTTACTTTTAAATGTTTTACATTTATTGCAAACAGAACTCCAAATATTTGCACTTTAAGGAATCTTGCATCTGTTACTCTTTGCTAGCTTACAAAGAGTAGGCAGTTTCAAAACAAAATAACTAGCTTTATGGAGGTGAAGGGGAAATTACTCTGCTTTTATTAATTTACTAGAGGCCTGGTGCACAAAATTTGTGCATGCGTGTGTGTGTCCTTCAGCCCAGCCTGCACCCTCTCACAATCCAGGACGGCTGGTTCCCAACTGCTCACCTGCCTGCCTTCCTGATTGTCCCTAAATGCTCTGCCTGCTCACCTGCTCACCCTTTAACCACTCCCTTGTCAGCCTGATTGATGCCTAACTGCTCCCCTGCCAGCCTGTTTGCCCCTGACTGCCCTCCCCTGCATGCTTGGTCCCCCCAAACTACTCTCCTCTGCAGGCCTGGGTCCCCCCAACTGCCCTTCCCTGCAGGCCCAGTCACTCCCAACTTCCCTCCTCTGCCAGCCTGGTCACCCCTAATTGCCCTCCCCTACTGGCCTTCTTGTGGTAGCCATCTTGTGTCCACTTGGGGGCAGGATCTTTGACCATGGGGGGCAGCCATCTTGTGTATTGGAATGATGGTCAATCTGCATATTACTCTTTTTTATCCATTAAATCTTTATTATACAGATTATTACATTTGTTTCTCTTTTTTCCCCTCCATAGCTCCCCTCCACCCAACTCCCACCCTTCCCTCTGCCCTTACCTCCCTCCCATTGACCTCATCCATAGATGTATGATTTTTGTCCAGTCTCTCCCTGTACACGCCTCACCCCTTTCCCCCTGAGAATTATCAGTCCACTCCCTTTCTGTGCTCCTGATTCTATTATATTCACCAGTTATTCTGTGGATCAAATTTTTAATTCACTTAATTTTTAGATTCACTTGTTGATATGTATTTGTTGTTCATAATTTTTTATCTTTTACCTTTTTCTTCTTCCTCTTCTAAAAGAGTACCTTTCAGCATTTCATATAACACTGGTTTGGAGTTGATGAATTCCTTTAGCTTTTTCTTCTCTGTGAAGCTCTTTATCTGCCCTTCAATTCTGAATGATAGCTTTGCTGGATAGAGTATTCTTGGTTGTAGGTTCTTGCTATTCATCACGTTAAATATTTCTTGCCACTCCCATCTGGCCTGCATAATTTCTGTTGAGAAATCAGCTGCCAGTCGTATGGGTGCTCCTTTGTAGGTAATGAACTGTTTTTCTCTTGCTGCTTTTAATATTCTCTCTTTCTCTTTTGCTCTTGGTATTTTAATTATGATGTGTCTTGGTGTAGTCCTCTTTGGATTCCTTTTATATGGGGTTCTGTGTGCTTCCTGGACCTGTAAGTCTATTTCTTTTACCAGATGTGGGAAGTTTTCAGTCATTATTTCTTTAAATAGGTTTTCAGTATCTTGCTCTCTCTCTTTTTCTGGCACCCCCACAATTCTGATGTTGGTACGCTTGAAGCTGTCCCAGAGGCTTCTTACATTATCTTCACATTTTTGGATTCTTTTCTCTTCTTGCTTTTCCAGTGGAGTGTTTTTTGATTTTTTATATTTCAAATTTTTAACTTGATTCTTGTCTTTCTCTAGTCTGCTGTTAGGACTCTGTACAATATTTTTTTTTTCAGTCAGTGTATGTTTAATTTCTAGTTGGTCCTTTTTCATCTCTAGTTGGTCCTTTTCCATCTCTAGTTGGATCTTTTGCATCTCTAGTTGGTCCTTTTTCATCTCCTCTTGGCTCTTGCTAACTTTATCCAACTTTTCTAGGATATTCTTGAAAAACCTTATAAGCGTGGTTTTGAACTCTATATCCAGTCGTTTGTTTTCCTCCATTTCTTTTGTTTGTGATTCTCTTCCCTTGTCTCGGCATTTTCACTATGCCGGGAGAACTTCTGTGTTGGATTCAGCCTTATGATACCAGACTTGCAAAGCTGCAGAAGCCTCTCTGTTGAGCTTGGGATGGGTGGAGTCCCAGGGCTTAAGGGCTTAAGATCTTGCCTTCCAGTCGGCCCCACCCTCCACGGCCCCTGAGTCTCACGTGACTGGGTAATCGCTGGAGCAGTCCTTGTGGGCACTTGCGGGCAGTGCCGTTAGACCGTTGCCTTTCCAGCTTCCCTGCACTCCAGGACCACACGAGTCTAGGTCCCAAGGGTTTCACCCGAAACTGGGGCTTAGTGGAGTCAGAAGTGGCACAGTTGGGAGGGTCTTTCTCCCCCCACCCCCACCCCCACTCGCAAAAGCCAGCGGCACAATCAGAAGTCTGTCCTCTGCATGCAATGCTGTTCGTGCCACCAGACCTCTGATCTTTTGCAACTCCCCTAAATTTCCATGTACCTCTCCCTTTTCACAGTCCAAACTTCCCCCGTATGAGTTTCGGCTGGATCTGGGGTTTAGTGTCGTAGGATAAGGGGTTCAATGCCTTTGAGAGTCTCCATTTCCCTCCTGCCAGAGAAAACCAGCCAGGTACTCAGGCACTCGCTCTCTCCACGCATGCGTCTCCGTACCTCAGCTTTTTGTAGCTCCTCTGGGTCTCCGTGAGCCCTTCTCTTTCCCTCTGGTTGTAGAATTTCCACTCAGCCAGCTTTCCACTCAGCCAGCTTTCCTGTGATTCTGTCTTTTAGTTGTAGTTTTGAAATTGTTGTGCGAGGCAGCAGTGTAGGTGTTTACCTGTGCCGCCATCTTGGATTCTCCTGCATAATACTCTTTTTTTTTTTGATAGAATAGAGGCCTGGTGCATGGGAGGGGGCCAGCTAGTTTGCCCTGAAGGGTGTCCCATATAAGGGTGGAGGTTCCCTTGGGGCATGGGGTTGCCCTGGCAAGAGGCCTGTAGTGGTTCACAGGCTGGCCATGCCCCTCAATGTCCCAAGTGGAAACCCTGGTATCTGGGATTTATTTATCTTCTACAGTTGAAACTTTGTAGTCTAGAGTGGAGCCAAGCCTCCTGTTCACTCCATGGCAGCATCCATTTCTATTGGGATTTATTTATCTTCTATAATTGAAACTTTGTAGCCTTAAGCAAGGGCCAAAACAGGCCAGGGCTGCAGAAGTTTGGCTTCCTTCATTGCCTGGGACAACCCTAGCCTCCTGCTCTCTCCAGCTCTGTGGCAGCTGCCATTTTTGTTGGGATTTATTTATCTTCTATAATTGAAACTTTATAGGCTTGAGTGGAGGCCTGGGCCTGCTAGGGTGTGCAGACAGCATGGCTTCCTCCCTCGCCAGGGAAACCCAAGCCTCCCTCCTGCTCATTCTGTGGCCGCAGTCATCTTGGTTGGGGTTAATTTGCATACTCACTCCTGATTGGTTGATGGGCATGGCTTATGGGTGTAATGGAGTTAATTTGCATATTACTTTTTTATTAGCTAGGATTTGAAAATTATTCTGTTTATATTAATTTATTTGGATCCATAATATTAAACAGATTTAGAGGTCTCATTTTCCAAAGAGAAACAATACATTACTGAGTACAACATAAGGTCTTCAGTCATATTTTCTAAGTTTATCACTTTGACACTTGTGGCTTCTTTGTCTGCTTAATTTTTATCTCTAAGGACCTCTGAAAATTAAAAGTTATATGAAAATCAAGATAAACTGTTAAGAATGAGACTTCCAATTCCCTATCTAGTGTATATATTACCTTCTTTCTTATTAACCATATCTTGACTGACATAAACATCAGAGATGTATTTTAATGGTGACTCCTAGCAGCAACAGTTTTCCCTGGAGGCAGAGAATAGAATCTGAAGCTATTGCATTGTTCTAGGTGACAGGTGATAAAGACTGAAACAGGCCAGCGAGTGTTAAGGACAGAAGAACAGGATAAGTTTAAGAAGAATTTAAGAGGTAAAATTGTCAGAATTTGGTGATAATAGAATGTTTGGAAGTGAGGGATAGGGAGTAGTATAGAAAGGATTCCCAGTGTCTGGCTTGTGTGACTGATAAGAGATAGATTAACTGGCATACGGACTGCAGGAGGGAAAAGAGAATGAGTTAAATTTTGGACTTGTTGAACGGAACATACAATTGGAGTTTGTTAGGGTGGTCTAATACTAGGTAGAAGGGACTGGGTCTGGGAATATACATATATGGTCAGCATTCAAATGTCATGGCTCGTATGCCTAATACAGTGGTACTAATACAAGGTTATGGAACGAGTTTAATTCGTTCTGTAACCTTGAGGCGTGGGAAACTATGAGATGCTCGAGTCGAGGTAAACTGGTGGGTCATGTGCAGCCGGCCGATCCACGCGATTAGTCCTATCTCAAATGTTGCTCGTATTTCAAAGCAAAAATCGCTCGCTCGACGGCTCATATCTCAAAAATCTCGTATGCTAGTGCACTCGTATCTCGAGGTACCACTGTATAGGAGATGATATATTAGATTCATTCATTCATTAACTCACTCACTCATTCTTTTTATAGTGTATCTTCTGCTATTAACACTGTCAAGAATCTGAAGCCAGACTGATGTATTTCAGAGGGAAGGGAGTGGATGGGAAGAGCTTAACCAAAGAACTTATATACTTATATGCTTAATGCAGGGACAGACAATAGTGAGGTGAAGGCCTGGGGTGGGACCAGAGCAGGGTGAAGGAGGTCAATAGGGAGAAGGAGACAGCTGTAATGCTTTCAACAATAAAGACAAATTAAAAAAAAAAAGAACCTGTTGTAAGTGATAGAAATCCAATTTGAACAACCTTAGGCAACAGAGTATTGGTTCACAACAATAGGGAAAGAGAGAATGCAGCCTCAGAGAAAGAGGTCAACAATACTATGGAACTGGAAAGTAGATACTCAAGAGTTACCTACCTTAGCAGACCTCAGAAAGCTGAATTCTGTCCACATTCACCAGCCCAAGATCACCAGGAACACACCTGGAGCTGAATAAAGTAATGTCTGCTTAATTTTCTGAGCAAGAGTGAACACACCCGAAGGAATCCTGAGAGCATCTCAGTGAAGAAGAATTGAGAAGGAATTCTTAAAGGAACGGGTTTGTACAGCATGATTCTAAAGAGGGATAGGGAACAGTATATCACCTCTGAATGGGATATAGTTGAGAAATGGGTGAATTTCAGCAACTATCTCAGAAATAATTTTTTTGGGGGGGACTGAAGGAATAAAACCAGACTGGGGATGTCATTGTCAACAAAGCAGCAATCCTCTGAAGGAAAGATGGTTAGTCATTTTTGCAGCTGTGGTATGGCCTTGTTTATGTGACCTTGTCCAGGTCCCTTGGAAACATTGTTTATGTTCAGTTAGGAATAGCACAGCCTGATTCCCAGCAGGGCTGATTTTCCTTTTCTCAGATCTAACTGGCTGAAAAGAGGGTAAGTCCAAGAAGCAAGCCATTTTTTCAGACTAGTGTCCTGGAAAGGCTCAAATTGGACAAAATAGGCATTGGCATGAGTTTGATTAAAAATTTGAGAAACTCTATGTAAAATTAAATTCAGCATAAGAAAGCAGTTAGGCTTATTACAAACATTTACCCCTCACCCCAAATTCTTCATGGGTTGAAATCCTAACCCCTATGTAATGCTATTAGCAGGTGGATCCTGTGGGAGCCCTCATACGGCTGGAGCCCTCATGTTTGAGATTAGTGAGTGTCCTCATAAAAGGAGAACCTAGTGTGGCTCAGTGGGTTGGGTGTCATCCGATGCAACAATTCCCTATCAAGGCACTTGCCCAGTTTCCAGCTTGATCCCCAGTAAGGGGTGTGCAAAGAGGAAACCAATTGATGTTTCTCTCTTATAGGAATGTTTCTCTCCCTCTTCCTTTCTCTGAGATCAATAAAATTAAAATAAATAGATAATAAGTAGAGAAACCAAGATGGCGGCATAGGTGAACACCTAAACTGCTGCCTTGCACAACAATTTCAAAACTACAACTAAAAGACAGAACGGACATCATCCAGAACCACAGGAAAGCTGGCTGAGTGGAAATTCTACAACTAGAAGGAAAGAGAGGGGCTCTTGGAGACTCAGAGAAGCTGCAAAAAGTTGAGGTATGGAGACACTACGTGGAGAGGATGGGCAGCAGAGTGCCTGGCTGGCTTCCTCTAGCAGGAGGGAGACAGAACTCCCAACTGCACTGAACCCCAGTTCCGACTGCACTGAACCCCAGTTTCGGGCAAGACTCATATGGAGGGAGTCTGGACTGTCTGGAAAAGGAAGGAGTGCATGGAAACTTAGGGGAGTCACAAAAGGCAGAGGTCTGGAGGTACAGGCCTGAGTTCACACAGAGAGAACTGATTGCTGATTGTGCTTCTGGCTTTCTCTAGCAGGAGGAAGAAGGAACCTCCCAACTGCACAGCACTCCAGTTCTGACTGCACTGAACCCATTTTGGGCGAGACCCTGCCCCAAAACTCAGGAAGCTGAGTAAATCAGAGGTCTGGAGATATGCCCATGAGTGCACACAGAGAGGACTGCAGTGATTACTGCAAGACAGTGAGACCCAGAGGCCTCATAGAGCAGGGCTGATGGGAAGCCAAGGCTGTCTGCTTAGCCCTGAGACTCTGGCCCATCCAAGCTGAGCACAGAGGCTTATGCAATATTTCAAGTATTGTCTCATAAGGCTGACTTCAGCACAGAAGTTCTCCTGGTGTAGACACAGCTGACCTTCACAGCCAATTGGCCTGGAGGTCAATTCACCTCCTCCCCCCCAGTGCTACCAACAACAATCAAGACTTAACTATAACAAGGCTATGCACACAGTCCATAAAGGGGTGCACCAAGAGTGTCCACCTCAGGTAATTGGGGAGGTGGAGCTACTGGGCCATATAAGACAACTAGCACACAAAGCTACTCTACCAACTCAGGGAAGCAGCGAAAATGTGGAGACAAAGGAACAGATCACAAACAAAAGAATCAGAGGAAAACAAATGACTAGATATAGAGTTCAAAACCACAGTTATAAGGTTTTTCAAGAATTTCCTAGAAAAGGTCGACAAATTTAGCAAGACCCTCAAGGATATGGAAAGGAACCAACTAAAAATTAAACATACACTGACTAAATTAAAAAATATTAAAAAGAGACCTAACAGCAGACTAGAGGAATGCAAGAATCAAGTCAAAGATTTGAAATACAAAGAAGCAGGAAACACTCAACTGGAGAAGCAAAAAGAAATAAGAATCCAAAAATGTGAAGACAGTGTAAGGAGCTATGGGACAACTTCAAGCAAACCAATATCAGAATTATGGGGTGCCAGAAAAAGAGAGAGAGCAAGATACTGAAAAACTATTTGAAGAAATAATGACTGGAAACTTCCCCCACCTGGTGAAAGAAATAGACTTACAAGTCCAGGAAGCACACAGAATCCCAAACAAAGGGAATCCAAAGAGGACCACACCAAGACACATCATAATTAAAAAGCCAAGAGCAAAAGACAGAGAGAATATTAAAAGCAGCAAGAGAAAAACAGTTAATTACCTCCAAGGGAGCACCCATACGATTGTCAGCTGATTTCTCAACAGAAATTATGCTGGCCAGATGGGAATGGCAAGTAATATTCAAAGTGATGAAAAGCAAGAACCTATAACCAAGATTGCTCTACCCAGCAAAGCTATCATTCAGAATTGAAGGTCAGATAAAGAGCTTCACAGATAAGAAAAAACTAAAGGAGTTCATCAACACCAAACCAGTATTATATGAAATGCTGAAAGGTACTCTTTAAGAAGAGGAAGAAAAAGAAGAAAAAGGTAAAGATAAAAATTATGAACAACAAATACATATCTATCAACAAGTGAATCTAAAAATCAAGTGAATAAAAAATCTGATGAACAGAATAAACAGGTGAATGTAATAGAATCGGAAACACTACAATTCAGAAGCATAGAAAGGGAGTGGACTGGCAATTCTCAGGGGGAAAGAGCTGAGGGGGGTGTGGGAAGAGACTGAACAAAAATCGTACACATATGGATGAGGACAATGGGGGGGGAGGTAAGGGCAGAAGGTGGGGTGGGCACTGGTTGGAAGGGAGCTATGGGGGGAAAAAAGAGGAACAATTGTAATAATCTGAACAATAAAGTTTTATTAAATTAAAAAATAAATAAAAATAATAAGACCCTGGAGAGCTCCCTGTCTCTTCCTAATAAAATGGTTTAACTTAAAACATGTATATATGGTACTTTTATTTTTTTATTTTTATTTTTTAATATATTTTTATTGATTACAGAGAGTAGGAGAAAGGGAGAGAGAGATAGAAACATCAATGATGAGAGAAAATCTTTGATTAGCTGCCTCCTGCACACTCCCTACTGGGGATTGAGCCCGAAACCTGGGCATGTGCCCTTGATCAAAATTGAACCCAGGATCCTTCAGTCCACAGGCTGACGTTCAATCCACTGAGCCAAACCTGCTAGGGCTACATATGTTACTTTTAAATATACATATATTTTATTGATTTCATAGAGGAAGGGAAGGGGAGAGAGACATAGAAACATCAATGATGAGAGAGAATCATTGATTGGCTGACTCCTGCATGCACCACACTGGGGATTGAGTCTTCAACCCAGATATGTACCCAACTGGAAATAGAACTGTGACCTCCTCCTGACGCTCAACTACTGAGTCATGCTGGCCGGGCACAAAACATTATTTAAAAAATCATAATAACTGAGAAAGGAAGATAGATACGTGGCAACAATTGGAACCATGAAAGCTCGCGCTCGCTCTCTCTCGCTCTCTCTCTCTCTCTTCCCTGTGCTTCTGATTCATATTCCCTCACTGTGGATCAGAGTTATTGGTGTTCAGTGGGGTGGAGGGGCTATGGAAGGTGGTGGTTACCAGCCTACAAATTCTAGCTAGGCGTAGCTCCTAGCAGTTCTGGACTCATTATTCTCATAGCTTTGCTAGAGAGCAGAGGACTTTTCCTCAACTTCAGTTAATATAAGAATGACTTGTATTTTTTGTTTGATGGCTCTCTTCTACATCTGTGAAGGCTACTTTAGTGTCTTTTGGACCCTTCCTCCTAATGTGGATGGGGTTAGTGATTATGAAAACATTCCTAATGTGGATGGGGTTAGTGATTATGAAAACATTTGTAAATAAAGATTTTATTTGCTTGTATTTGCCAGCATTTCTTTTTTCAGAACAACTTGAAATTTCTAATGCTTTCCAGTGGTAGCAGCTGCTGTTGCTATTTTGGTAAGGAGATAAAAAAATAAGACAACTATCCCTAGCACGGCTTGGCTCAATGGATAGAGCAACATCCTGCAGCCCAAAGGATCCTGGGTTCGATTCCAGTTAAGGGCATGTACCTTGGTTACAGGATCCTCCCTGGCCTGGGCCCTGGTCAGGCACATGCAGGAGGCAACCAATTGATGTGTTTCTCTCATATCGATGTTTCTGTCTTTCCCTCTTTCTCCCCCTCTTTCCAAAAATCAATGGGAAAACATCCTTGGGTGAGGATTAACAAATAAAAGAAAAGAAGTAAATTAGTGACTAGTTTTCTTTTATACGTGTTATCACATCCTTCCTTGGCAGGAGTTGGTCTTTGTTATTCACCTCAGATCTTGTTAGAAATGCAGAATCTCAGGCCCCAGAATGTGAGAATCATTGTACCAGAATCTAATATAGGTAGTCAGAAGCTGCTTCCCAGGTGATTAAGTTGTTAACTAATGATCTAAGCAAATGAATCAGAATTCTATTCTTCCTTATTTATGTTTGTGACTGAGTTAACAGTCAGTGCTTCTCAAAAATTTGTATGCATGCAAATCATTTGGGTTCTTATATTTAAAACTTTTTATTTTTAGATAGTTATAGAGTCACAGGAACCAGCAAGGACAACACGGAGACGTCCTGTGTATCTTTCATGCAGTTTCCCCCAATGGTTACAGTTTGTGTAACTTTAGTACAGTATCAAAACCTGGGAGTTGATATTGGTTCAATGTGTTTGTATAGTCCTGTGCCATTTTATCACCTGTGGAGGTTTCTGTAACTATAACCAAAATCAAAATACAGAACTATTTTATAACCACAAAGAACTTCTTACGTGCGTTCATTTTTTTGTGTTTTGGTGTCTGTGTGTAGTTCTATGCTTGTAGATTTATGTGATCAACACCATAATCAAGATTCTGAACTATTCCATCACCACAAAGATTTCTGACTTGCCTTTTTGCAGCCACACCCATCCACTTCCCTTTTCCACCCCATCTCTATCCCCTAGCAACCAGAAATCTGTTTTCCATTTCTAGAATTTTGTCATTTTGACAGCAGGAGATTTATAATCTGATAGAGCACCTGAATTAATCTGAAAAATAATCATATTATTTTAAATCTTAGAACACATATACTTATATGAATAGGGAGTTAAATTTTTCTTAAATTTCCTTTTCAAGGCTTGTGCAAATCAATTGAGGAAGTGCCTCAGCTGTGAATGCAGCAAGCAGAACCGATAAGCATGGTCAGGTCGATCCACCAGGAGTTAAACATCATCTCTGAAATCAATAAGAATATATTTAAAAAAATAATTTTAAAAAATGATTTGCTTTTTCAAGCTATGTATAAAAAATGAACTAAAAATGGACCAAAGATTGAGATAAAGAGCTAACCCTATACAGTTTGTAGAAAAAAACATTGTTGTAAACTTTGTAACCTGGGGTTAGAGAATTATTTCTTAGATATGACATCAAAAGCATAAGATACAGCCGAAACCAGTTTGTCTCAGTGGATAGAGCGTTGGCCTGCGGACTGAAAGGTCCCAGGTTTGATTCCCGTCAAGGGCACGTACGTTGGTTGTGGGCACATCCCCAGTAGGGGGCGTGCAGGAGGCAGCTGATCGGTATCTCTCTCATTGATATTTCTAATTCTTTATCCCTCTTCCTTCCTCTCTGTGAAAAATCAATAAAATATATTTTTTAAAAAAGCATAAGATTATACACACACACACATATATATATATACACCCACACACACATATATATAATATATATAGTAGCATTAAAAAGAAAGATTTTTGTGCCTCAAAGGATACCCCATTTCTCACAGAATGAATTTTTTTCTAAATATATGTCTGATAAGAGACTTGTATCTAGAATATATAAAGAGCTATTACAACTTAATAATATAAAGATAAATAACCCAATTTGAAACAGCAAAGAAAGAGGCATCTCTACAAAGATAGACCATGGCTAAGAAGCACATGAAAAGATACTCAACAACATTAGTCCTCAGGGAAATGCAAATCAAAACCACAATGAAATGTCACTTCACACCCATTCGAATGGCTCTAATAAAAAAGATAGGTAATGACAAGTGTTGATAAAGATGTGGAGAAATTGGAACTCTCAAACATTGCTAGTGGGAATGTAAAATAGTTTAGTAGCTTTGGAAAATAGTCTGGTAGTTTCTCAAAAACTTAAACATGGAGCCATAAGACCCAGCAATTTTACTCTCAGTATATAGAAAATTAAAGACCTATCTACATCCACACAAAAACTTGTACCCAAACTTTCAGAGCAGGTTATTCATAATAGCCAAAAATGTGGAAACAATCCCAATGGCCATCAGCTGATGAATGGGTGAATACAAAGGGGTATATCCACACAATGGAATGTTATTCACCAATTAAAAGAAATGATGAACTGATCCATGCTACAACATGGGTGAACTTCAAAAACATTATTCTAAGTGGAAGAAGCCAGTTCCACATGACCATATACTGTATGATTGCATTTATCTGAAAAGTCCAAAACAGGCAACTCTATGGAGATAGGAAGTAGATAAATGGTTATTTAGAACTGAAGGGGGAAAGATTACTGATAGGAGTGTGGGGCTTCATTTAAGGGTAATAAAAAAGTTTTAAAATTGGTTGCAGCAGTGACCAACTCTGTGAACATATTAAAAGCCATTGGACTGTGGACTTAAAAAAATGACCTTCTAAGTGTTTGAGTGCCGCAGCCATCTTTTTATAATTATCTACCAATTAAGGCTTCTCTTCAAACTTCAGTTTAATTTTCTTTTTTCTTCTTCCTGTACAGTATTAGGTGACAGCCAAACTGAACTACTCAAGGTTTCTCCAACAAGCCTTGCACTTCCCTTTCTTCCTATAATGCCCCTTGGAACCCCTTCTGTCTGCTATATCTAGTTCTCCAAAGTTCAAGTGTTAGGGCTGGGTGAAAAGGGTAATGGGATTAAACAACTTCCCCATCCCCCCAAGACCCCCAAAACAAAACAAAATCCCACAAAAACAAAACAAAACAAACTCCCTTGGGGTGGTAAGCACACAGTACAATGTACAGATGATGTATGGTAAAATTGTACACCTGAAACCTATATTTTATTAACCAACGTCATCCCAACAAATTCAATTAAAATGTTTTTTAAAAGTCCAAATGAAATGCCTCCCTCTTTTTTTTAATTGATTTTTTTTAGAGAGAGGAAGGAGAGAGAGAGAGAGAAAGAGAGAGAGAGATTTGTTGTTCCATTTATTTATGCATTTATTGGTTACTTCTTGTATGTGACCTGATTGCGGATTGAACACACAACCTTGGAATATGGAGACATGCTCTAATCAACTAAGATACCCAGCCAGGCTGAAATGCTCCTCCTCCACCTCTGACCATCTCAATTCCCATAATATTTTTGCTCAATCTTCTAAGGGCTCAGTTATGACAGAATATGGGGGAAAACTTGCTTCTCCCCACACTTTCTTATCCTCCAGGTGACCTCCACTTAATTGCTTTCACCCTCTCTTCTTAATTATTGCAAAATATAGTCAATATCTCTCTCTCTCTCTCTCTTTGAGGGGCGAAGAAAGAGTTGAAGGTACATCTGTATTTTTCATTTTGCTTAAGCTATTTGTAAAAATGTTCATATGTTGAATAGTGTGCTTCTTGAATCTGATGATCAAGGTCAGGTTGACCCAACCCGAACATATTGGGGTGAGAGAAAGCTGGGAATGAGTGAATGAAGATTCCAGATGTACGCTTGTAGAAGTTCCCATATTTTTTCAAGTGAGTGGGACAGGAGGCACGCAGAAACCATTCCTGAGCTGGGAGTCCTCCCACGCCATCTGCTGCTGGACTCATGCAAGGCCCTGTGCGCCTTCGCGTCTGCCCTGAGGAGGCAGAGAGGAACCCTAGGACTTCTGCTCAGGTTGTTTTGCCCAGAGTGTCCTCCTCTTCCTTCACTCAGCTTGAAGGGAACTTGATGGTATCAAGTTCAAAGGGACTTAATTATTTGTCCTTAATCACGTGTTAATTTTGGGATTAGAATTCTAAGAGGGGAAACAGGAATACAAAACCCTACTCAGGCATCTGGAAGAATAGTTGAAGTATGACAAGTAGGCAATTTTAAGGCCCCAAATTAGATCTTTTAGAAAAACTTGAGAACAGAATAATTCTTTTGATTGAATTTACCTCCCCACTCTAAATTAACATTTTGGGACATTGTTTCAGTCTCAGGTTAAGGTATTCTAAACTGAAATTGTCCAATGTCCCAAAGCATTACAATTTTTTTTTAAATTAAAAATTACTGAAGTAATACATGCTGTAGTAACGAATTCCGACACTAAAGAACCAAACATGGTTCATTATCTGGTTTGTATTACAGCATTTAGCTTATCCTCTCTTGTGGTCTGTACATATACAGAGAAGCAGTATATATACCATACATATGTAGAGAGCATGCAGTGGGATAAACAAGTCCAGGCTCTAGCCAATTTACCTTTGGGTAAATTGCTTAATCTCTCTGAGTCAGTCTCTAAATCTTCAATCCTCCTTAAAGGATTGATTATGAGGATTAAATGAGATAATAATGACTAATGATTTAGCATATAGTGTTTGGCACTGGTTAAGTTTCAATGATTGGGAGCAAACGAAAGAGGTGTATACAGATGTTCTCTTCTTTACTCAGTTATGGGACAGCAACCATATAACCATGTCTTAGTCAGTTCTCACAATGCCTAATAGGAGTAGGGGTTGAACAAATGTTTGTCAAGTAATAAATGAATGAATGAATGAATGAATGAATGAACAATGGTTTATTGAAGTCCTTGATATAAATGAGCAAATACACTTTTCAACAGTGAGATTTTATTTTGCACCTTTTCTTTTTTCCTATGTGCTTTCTTTTTTTCTGAAGGTCAACTTGCTTGTTTTACATAAAATGTGAATAAAGCTTGCTGTGCTCTGGATGCTGCACTTGCCCACTCGGAGAGTAAGGCAATGACTTTTCCTGTCTAGTGATGGAGACTCAGAGGACACAGAGGTTTATCTGTCAGACTTTGCAGTGAAATTAGCATTAGAACCGTCAGTCTTCACAGCAACAGAATTCTTTTAAAAAAATTCTTCTCAGCCCTCCTTTTCTTTTGTTCTTCTTTCATGTACAGGCAATCTATTAGATAAAAATCACATCTGAAGTGCTTATTTCTGCCCTAGCCAGTTTTCTCAGGCATGCGAGCACTGGCCTGCAGACTAAAGGGTCATGGGTTTGATTCTCAGTTGCAGGTTACATGTATCTTGCTTGCAGGTTCCATCCCTGGCCCTGTTCAGAAGGCAGTCGATGTTGCTCTCTCTGTCTCTCTTCCCCTATTTTCTCCCTTCCCCCCTCTCTCTAAAGATCAATGGGAAAATATCCTCCTGGGTGAGGGGAAAATCCTATCTAATAAAGAGGGAATACGCTGATTGACCATCACTCCATCATAAAGATGGCTAAACCCACAGCTGAGACCAGGTTCCTATAAGGAGCCTTAATGAGCAATCAGCAGGGACCTGAGGCTCCACCCTTCCCTGCCCCCTCATGGGGCTTGACAAGGGATTTCAGGCTGGTCTGCCCCCCTCCCCCCACCCTGGCGTCATGCTGGGGGATCTCAGGCCACACCCCCACCCCAGTGCCAGCCCAGGGAACCTGAGGCTACACCCTCCACCCTTCAGGGCTTGATGTGGACCTCAAGGTGCACTTTCTGTCCTGGTGCTGGGCTAGGGGGCCTCAGACTACTCCCCCCACCTCAGCACCTTGACAGGGGATCTCAGGCCATGTCCCTCACCCAGCAGGGTTTGACAGGGGACCTCAAGGCATGCCCCCTGCCCAGGTCTGGGCTGGGGGACCTCAGGCCACCCTCCTCCTATCCTGACACCAGGCCAGGGGACCTGAAGCTATGCACTCTGTCTGGCAGGGCTTGACAAGGGTGGGACTGCCTGGGTCTGGATCTAGTCCAATTGGGGGGTGGCCAGGTCTGGGACTCACACGATTTTGAGGTGCATGTGGGTGGGTGGGGACTTGATTCTGGGTCCCATGGTGAGCCCCAGACTCTGACAGGAGGAAGGTTTTCATATACATTTTACTAATTTTCTTTCATCTCTGACACTTCTATTATAGAGAAGGGGCAAATAGCAATATTAAATTATTTCCTCTAATTAACCCCCTTTTAATGTGCATGAATTTCATGCACCGAGCCACGAGTCTATACTAATAAAAGCATAATGTGCTAATTAGACTGAACAACCTTCCAGATGTGATTCCAGACATCCCTTCTGAACAAAGCTGTGGTAGCAGAGGCCAAGGCAGAGGGGTGATCAGGCTGGCAGGAGAGCAGTTAGGGGTAATCAGGCAGGCAGGCAGAGGGGTTAGGGGTGATAAGGCAGGCAGATAGGCGAGCAGTTAGGAGCCAGCAGTTCTGGATTGTGAGAGGGATGTCCAATGCCAGCAGCTGGACATCCCCTGAGGGGTCCTGGATTGGAGAGAGTGCAGGCCGGGCTTAGGTCCCCCAATGCACAAGTTTTGTGCACTGGGACTCTAATATATATATTTCTTATTTCTTTTCAAAGAAAGTTCTTTCCACACAGGAACACCAAAATAAATGAATGCTCCAGGTGGAAGGCTGAGGGAGATGAGTGATGCTGTTTTTAGCTTGCCAGACTCTGCACACCTTGATAAATATTTTTATTGTACATTTTTTCAAAAACGTGCATTAACTTATTTGCATAGCTTGCCAAATAAAGCAACCACCCATGTAACTGATATTCAGGTTAAGAAATCAAACATTGTGAGTCCTTTATCCCAATCCACGTATCTATTTATGACCCTAACCCCACTCCTCTCCTCAGAGGTAACCGTTATCCTTTTAAGATAGTCATATTTTTTTGTTTGCATTTTCATGATGACTAATGAAATTTAGTACCTTTTCATTGGCAAGTTGGATTTCCTGCTTGGTGAAGCATTTGCTCATCTTACTCATTTTTAAATTGGAATGTATGCCTCTTTCTCCATTGATTTGGCCAGTTTTCCTTTCATGAGTAATACTAGAGGCCTGGTGCATGAAATTCATGCGGGGGTGGGGTGAGGGTGGGAGTGGGGAAAGGGTGTCCTTCAGTGGGATATCCCTCTCACAATCCAGGACTGCTGGCTCCCAACTGCTTGCCTGCTTTCCTGATTGCTCCTAACCACCTGATCATCCCCTAACCACTCCCCTGCCAGCCTGATCCACACCTAACTGCTCCCTGTCCAGCCCGATTGCCCCTAACTGCCCTCCCCTGCAGACTTACCCCCCCCCCCAACTGCCCTCCACTGCAGACCTGGTTCCCCCAACTACCCTCCCCTGCTGGTGTGGTCTCTCCCAACTGTCCTCCTCTGCTGGCCCAGTAACCCCTAACTGCCCTCTCTGCTTGCCTGATCGCCCCCAACTGCCCTCCCCTGCAGGCCTGTATCCCACCCAACTGTCTTCCTTTGCTGGCTTAATCACCTACAACTGCCCTCCCCTTCAGGCCTGGTCCCACCCCAACTGCCCTCCACTGCAGGCCTGCCTCCTTCAACTACCCTTCCCTGCTGACCTGGTTTCTTCCAACTGCCCTCCTCTGCTGACCCATTCACCCCTAAATGCCCTCTCTGCTTGCCTGATCACCCCCAACTGCCCTCCTCTGTTGGCTTGGTCACCCCTAACTGCCCACAACTGCCCTCCCCTGCAGGCCATCTTGCGGTGGCCATCTTGTGTCCACATGGGGGCAGCCATCTTTGATTCTATGGGGGCAGCCATCTTGTGTCTTGGAGTGATGGTCAATTTGCATATTACTCTTTTATTAGATAGGATAGGTAGATGTTGATTAGTGCAGTTCTTGGTCATATCCAATCTTTTTAAAAAAAATACCAGGTGCAGTTTAAGTTATGGTGTGTGTGTGTGTGTGTGTGTGTGTGTGTGTGTGTGTTCAGTGTGTTCAGTTTGTTCTCCTTTTCAGATGTTACCTCCAGCTGTTCACAAGTTTGCTGCCCTTGATGCTGGGCAAGAGCCTGGTTAAGATTTGAGTAAGTGCCATCAAGGGAGGGCACAGGAATCTTTTAATGGTGGATACCAAAGGCCCGCTGTGAAGGGAAGACCTCCAGTCAATTGTTACCTGGAAGCAGAGAGCAGAACTTGGTCTCAAAAATTCCCTAACCTGGGTAGTCCCCTTTAATCAGTGCTGGAAGACAGCTATATTCCCATTAGACCCAGTAGTTCATCTGGAAGTCAATGTTTACTTGGAAGAGAGCCAGATGAGAAGGAGAGTTTCAGAAGCATTCCCCTGGAGAAATGCATCTTCCCTTCCGCTAAATAAAGATAAATTGGAGGAAAGAGAGGAAAGTAGGAGAAAGTTAATTGCAGTCTCCACTACATAAGCGGCTGGAGCACTTCTGCATGTCTTTAAACATTGTTTGAAAAATGCTGATGGGCTGATTCTGCAGTATAATGACTGACAGTTTTTCATTTGAACTTTTTTTTTTTCAACCCTGAGGATGAATCTTAAGAACTTTATTTTGTTTTAAACAATGTTTGAGCCTGGTTAGAATTTTGCTAAGAGTTACTTTTCAAACAAAAACGGAGTTGCAGCCCTAAGTGGTTTTTCTCAGTGGTTAGAGCATCGGCCCAAGGACTGAAGGGCCTCAGGTTATGTAGGGGACGCCACCAATCGATGTATCTCTCTCACATTGATGTTTCTCACTCTCTGTTTCTCCCCGCTGGCTTCCACTCTCTCTAAAAAAAATAAATAAATAAGCAGAAACAATATCCTTGGTGAGGATTAACAATAAAAAATGGAGGTAGAGCTTTCGGTAAGCTCTACAAAAGCAGGGATATGGTTTGGGGCACTCCGTGGCTGAGGTGTAGAGAGTGAATCCCTGTGAGAAAGCAGGAATCACTGTGGTGCACTTGTCCAAGGAGAGACAAGCCTGGAATGGGAATGTGCTTAGTTTGGGGAGTAACCCCCCAAATGCAAGCAGACGCGCCTCAGTAGCCCATCAGTTTGACAGTGTCTCAGTAGCCATGGTGTGGTGGGAAGATCAGCATTAGGAAGCTTGAGTTAGGTCTGGCTCAGCTGCCAATGGGCAACAACCCTGAGCAAGTCACTTAACTTCTCTGGGTTTCAGTTTCTTTGTAAGTCTGGGCGGTATAGGCGAGGCCCACACTGTCTAGTACAGCAGCCACCAGCCACGTGTGGTTTTTGAGCACTGGAAATGTATCCAATGTAACTGAAGAAGAACTAATTTTTTAATTGAATTTAAAATTTAAATTTAAATTAAGAAAACAAGTAGTAAAATGTTTTTCCTTTCAACACAACTTCATAACTTTAGAACTATATTTCACTTTAACTGAACATTTAGCATACTACTGAAATGTGTTAGAAATGTAAAATACAACCTGGCCAGCATGATTCAGTGGTTGGTTGAGTGTCGACCTATGAACCGGAAGGTCATGATTTGATTCCCAGCTAGGGCATATGTCTGGGTTGTGGGCTCAATCTCCAGTGTGGGGCATGCAGGAGGCAGCTGATCAGTGATTCTCTCATTATTGATGTCTCATCTTTCTCTCCCCCTCCTCTTTCCTCTCTGAAATAAATAAGAAAATAAAAACAAAATAAAAAAGAAATGTAAAATGCACACTGTATTTCAAAGAGTATGAAAAAGTCTATAGATTATCTCAGAAGTTTTTGTATTGGTTACGTGTTGAAATTACAATATTTTTGACATGTTGGGTTAAGTAAATGTATTTTTAAAATTAATTTCAACTGTCTCTTTTTTGCTTTTAAAATGTGGCTACTAGAAAAATTTGAATTATGTATATAGCTCATATTGTATTCTGTTGGATAGTGACAGGCCTGCTTGCTAGCTGTGTGACGTTGGGCAAGTTACTTAACCACACTGGGCCTCAATTTCCTCATTTTAGAAATAGAGATAAACACATCCACCTCATAGAGCTGTAAGGATTAAATGAAATAGTACCTGCAAGGTGCCAAACAAAGTGCCTGTGATTTGCTGAAATAAATTCTCTCCAAACATCTCATCTCCCTGATTGTAAGTTTTAATACCCAATGAGGGATCAAAAAAGGAAATCAGGAGAGAAAATATCCTTACTTGTGCCTTGTAACTCTAAATGTGACCTTATCTCAGAGGGTACTAGTTTCAGTGATGTTGCCCCTATGGGTGGTTGAAGAGGAATTTTCTGCATGTCCTATGAGAGTTAACTAAGGCAACCAAAGTCATTTGATGTCCTCAGTCCCCTCCATAAGAGTAGTTACTCAAAAGGCTCTCTGATGAACTTAGCACTAAGCTTTCTGCTCTAGAAACTGGGGAGAAATCTCCAAAGGAATTTTTTTTCTAAAAGCATTGGATCACGTCTTGTTTTTACTCATTTTTATTTAAATATATTTCTTTATTGATTTCAGAGAGGAAGGGAGAAGGAGATAGAAACATCAATGATGAGAGAGAATCATTGATTGGCTGCCTCCTGTACACCTCCCATTGGGGATCAAGCCCACAACCCAGGTATGTGCCCTTGGCCGGAATCAAACCTGGGTCCTTCAGTCCGCAGGCTGACCCTCTATCCACTGAGCCAAACCGGCTAGGGCTGTTTTTACTCTTTAGCACCAGCCAATCCTCTGCAGAAGAGAAAGAAATGGAATCATCAGCCCTTGTGGATACTTGAGTCACCTGCTCCAGGGGCTGTGCTTGGGGAGCAGATCTGGAAGCTAAGATATCTTCCTTTGATCTGGTGTTAATTGCTTTCCAAAAGTGCTAACCTGGTGCACAGGAAAACAGCATGTAGGAATGCCACAGGCATCTAACCTCATCTGCTGCTCCCTTAACATGGAGAAACTGGATGGCAAGCAGGGTGGATAGAGCCATTTTGTTATTTGACCAGGCTCCCATGAGCCCTTGCATATACCTTTATTATTGTACTTGTCATATATAATCATTCTTTTACAGCTCTGTCAGCAGCAAGAATATGAACACCTCTGAAAGTATTGCAAACTCTCAAGAGTGCTTTTGACATGGTAGCTGTTGTGGATGGTGCCTCCTGGAGGTGTGCATGCACAGCCTGAGCAACTCCCGACCCCAAGCAGCTCTGCTGAGGCTGCGGCGGAATGGGTGGTTAGCAGAATAGCTTTGTACATCTTTTATCCTGACACCTGGTATATGGTAGGTACTCGACAACTGTTTTATGAATGCATGATACTGGCCTTACCATCTAGTCCATTTATTTGACCCATTTTCCCAATCTGTGGATCTTTTCATCTAATCAATTAGCCTATTATGATGATGTCCCCTTCCCCACTTCAGCCAGGAGAGTGCTTCAGTTTTCCTCCCAATTATGTTTATTATTGAATGTATTGGGGTTACACTGATTAATAAAAGAGTTCTTCATTTTTAAAGGATCTTTGTTATTGATGTTTCTTGGGTATCCAGAAAAATTTCCAGAAATGAGCTCCCATGTGGGGGGAGCTGGCACATTCAGGCTGCTTGATGCTGCTGGGGTCTCTCCTGCTTGGGGGGACTGGGCCTAGAGGGCTGGGTTGTTGCACGTTTTTATGCTGAGAAACAGGTCAGTGACCTCTGGCCTCATTTTCAAAGTCACAGATGTGGCTCTGGGGGAGAAACGGTTTATATCTCCATAACATGATAGCATTGAGTTTGGATCACAGCTGCAGCAAAATCAACCAGAGACAGATACACAGGATGTAAACAAAGCAGGAATGAATTTCAACCATTTTCCTAATTTGGAGGCGTGGATTGTGGGTGGATTATCTGTCTTGGATTTTTCCGGGTTTCTTCAATTCATACTTGAATGAGGAAAAATTTAGCCCTGAATGCTAATGGTACCAGGGAGCAAAAGCTCCCTGGTTTGGCTTCATCTCTGAGTTTGTTTGTCCAGGTGGAAAAACAGCCATTGAGCACTCACTGTGTGGCAGGCATGGCTGGCCTTGGGGATTTTCTTCTCCCCCAGATCCTTTCACCTAACACTGCAAGCCTCCTGTTCCAGGGAAAAGAAGCCATAGCCTCCTATGGTTTTGAAGAAGTTGAGCTGCCCAGACCTGAGTTCACCTGATCTATTTCTTGATTGTTCAAAAGGGATCATAAAAGATTTTTAGAAAACCTTTTTTTTTTCCTGATGAAATCTGACTTTCAAAATGTACTGTGCTGCTACAGGCCCCAAGTCACATATTTGGATGTCAGAGACTGAATAGTGAGTCTTTTCCTCTTGACATTTCTGTTGTAAAAGCCCATCTACCCTTCTCTCTGCCTAGGTGCTGCAGAGCTGTCTGACTAGATCACGTCCAAGAGGAAGATCCATTAGTATATTTTAAAAATGTTTCCTGCCTTGTAAATAGTGTTGATCCCTGTGGTGGAAATGGCAGGTACTAACCCCTGAAGAAGATCCTTTATGTCTAACATGTACTAACAGAATTCATGTCCAGGCAAAGAGGTTCAGCAAGTCCCCAGCTTCCCAGAGGACAGAATGGAGAAAATGAAAAGAGACCCAGAACTATGTGAAAGGACATGAGAGTGTGGTTTCCCCTCAATTTCCCAAATACTTTGTGCTGTCCTCTTACACTTAACCCCTCAGTTACCGTAACCAAAACAGAAGCAAAGCAGAGCACGTACCAGGTTTGTGAAATCAAGCTTCTCTAGTTCTCCTCCTGAGGAGCTGGGAATAAATTGTGCTTTTCAAAGAAAGGATAATGAGAATTGACAGGCCATGCTATAAAATGACACTTGGAAAGGGTAAATAGGATCCAGTGCTTAGGATCCAGCCCAGGGTTATGACTTGTGAGTTTTGCTTTTCAGTGTGAGAAAAATATGGCTCAGATAGTTTAGTTTGGATGAGCCAAATGGGGTTACCCATGATCAGTTTTGCCCAGGTGGCTGCAAAGCCAGGCACCTAATTATGTGTTCTGGAAATAATCTTGGTGTGCCATGTCCTTAAAGGAAGGCCTTTTTCCTTGCTGCCAAAATAATTGAGTCTCATAATTTAAATTTGCTGATATCAGTAGATGGTTATTGGTTTCAATTTATTATTAATAATTGACACAAAGAACAAACTTGATTTTAAAGAACTCTAAGCCTTTAAAGATGGATTCTGTTCTCTTCATCATATATATATATATATATATATATGTTAATTATTGATTTTAGAGAGGAAGAGGGAGATATAGAAGCAACAATTATGAGAGAGAATCATTGATAAGCTGCCTTCTGCACGCCCCACGCTGGGGATCAAGCTTATAAACTGGGCAGGACCCCTGACCTGGAATTGAACCATGACCTCCTGGTTTCATAGGGTGATGCTCAACCACTGAGCCACACCGCCTGGGTCTCTTGATCATCTTTATGACTGGGTCAAGTTTTCTGTAAAGGAAAGCAGAAAGTAGAAATATTTACTTTTAATATTTAGGTGACACTCCTTCATTTTACCTCAATGGCTCAGAAATGATTCTTTTTTTTTCAGAGACAAATGACAAAAACTCAACTCCTTTTAACTTTAGAGAAAAGTGAATTTATTGACTCATATGACAGGGAAGTGCAATCAGGAATGGATTAGCTTCAGGCACAGCTGGAACTTGGGGTTCAAAGATTATCACCCAGGCAGCTTTCCTCTTTGCACCTTTCCTCAAGGAGAGGCAGGTCCCCTTCATGTGGTAGATAACTTGGGAGAGAATAGCCCTAGGGCCATATTCTCCAGTTTAGCAACCCTGAGTGAACATAGAAGGCTCCTGTTCCATTGTTCTGGCATTGTCTGCTTGGATCATGTGTTCATCTTTGAACTAGTCCCTGTGACTGGATATGTGTGTGGGGAGTGGGGAGGAGAGGGGGTAGTACATGGGAAATGGACAGTTTGGGCCAAGTGCTGATCCCTGTAGTGGAAATGGCAGGTACTAACCCCCGAAGAAGTTCCTTTATGTCTAATTGACACTAATTCAGTCACATGTCCACCCCTGAATCGCACACCTGACCAAGGGATTGTGAATAACTGATTGGTCATGCCTCTAGAGACAGAGACATAGGACCAGAACTGGGGGGAGCGGGGGGAGAGGGAAGGGTAGGAGCAGGGAGATGGAAAACTGGGGCCCTGGCAGAAGCATGAGTAGAAGCTGGCTATATAAAACCAAAAACATTCAAGAGATTTTCCTAAAAGCTGGCATTTCTTTTTTGAAGATTATTTATTTATTTTAATTCATTTTTAGAGAGACAGGAAGGAGAGAGAGAGAGCAGAACATCAATGTGAGTGAGAGCAAATCATCAAATCATCAATTGGCTGCCTCCAGCACACCCCCTACTGGGGATTGAACTGACAATCCATGCATGTGCCCTGACTGGGAATGGAACCAGCAGCTTTTCCAACAGAACCACCCAATCAACAGAACTACATTGGCCAGGGCAAAACTGGCATTTCTTATTTAAAACTTTAGAGGTTTGATTTGTTTTATTTTTTCTTTTAAATATTTTTATTTATTTCAGAGAAGAAAAGAGAGGGAGAGAGAGATAGAAACATCAATGATGAGAAAGAATCATTAATCAACTGCATCCTGCATGCCCCATATTGGGGATTGAGCCCACAGAGCCCACAACCCGGCCATGTGCCTTTGACCAGAATCAAAACTGGGACCCTTCAGTCTGCAGGCTGATACTCTATCCACTAAGCAAAACTAGCTAGAGCTGTTTTCTTTTTCTTTTTTTATGTGACACTATATGTAAGTTTTCCCTGGTTACAAATACTTATGTTTGTAGAGAGTTTTTGATTTTACGAAGTTCTACCAACCCTTCTAATAGCCCCATGAAGTTTATGCCTGTTCTCATTCTACAGGTGAGAAAACAAAGGTTACAGAGAAGTTAAATGACTAAGCCCAGAACACAGCTAGTAACCAGGGAGCCAGTGCTCAAAGCCAGGCCGTCTGACTGTACCGTCCTTGTGTTTTCCACTCTGCCCTGTGAAAGAGAAGGCTCAACAAAAGCAGTTGCAATGTGAATAGGAGCAGGGTGCAGATTCAGGAGATAGCTCAGAGGACTTAGCAACAGCCTGTAGTGACTCACTGACAGTGGGTGGAGGTGGGGGTGGTGGTAAAAGAGAGGAGATGATTCAGCCTTCCAGCCGGGTGACAAATGGGGTGGGTGCTGCTGCCATTAAGACCGAGCTCATAATCAGATAATTCGCAGCATCTCTGGTATTTTCCCTTCTTCCCATTTCAGTTCTTGAGCCACTCCTAATGAGACCCATGCAGTACCACCCCCATTTTCCTCTGCCTTCTGATATCCGGTCAGGTTCCTTTTTCTGGCCTTGGAGTCCAGTGGTCCTACCTCATCCTGCCCATGTGTAGATTTAATGATGCACAACATGAGGGTTAGCTCAGGCTCATTCCATTCACTTTCAACTCATTGATGATTTTATTCTGTACATCCCTTGGCCCATTGTGTTGTTACAGATTGGGATCCAAAAACATAATTCATAACTCATGGATCTAGTCTCATGGTTGGCTAGTGGTCTAACCTTTATGTCCTTTCTTCGACTTCCTCTAGGACTTGGGTTCTTTTGTTGCCAATTTGGACTCAGGGTTTGATGGTCCTGCGAGTGAGTCCTGGTGCTCTGGATGGCCTGAGTTCAGCAATAGAAATCTGACTCAGTTTCCCCTCCTTAGTCCTAACATTCTGGTGCTGCCCTCAGTAATGAGCTATCACCCTGACTCCTGAAGATCAGCTTGGATGACCCAGCACATTGCTCTGCTTGACTATCTGAATGGCTGGGGGCCATTGGAGTTGCCTTTTCCAACACACTTAGTTTCTGCTTCTCCCACTTAGTGTCCCTGACATAGGCATCAGGTCTACTCCTGTTCAACTTGCTGACCAATTTTTTTCCCACCTTAAAACCTTTGCGCTGGCTGTAGCCCTGTCTGCAATGCTTTGTGCCCTGGCCTGGTTGGCTTTTCCTTACCGAAGTTCAGGTCCCAGCTTATACGTCATGTTCCTATTCTGTGTTGCTGCCCTCTTCCCACCTCTTTCTGTATCATCGCCTCATATTTCTTTCCTCATCACATGAATATATTTGGAATTCTTTTATTTGAGTTCTTTTTTCTTATCTGTTTTCTCACTAGAATGAAAGCTTCTTAGAAGGCAGAGACCTCCACTCTCAAGCTCACTGTTATATTGGAAGGCCTAGAACAGTGTAAGCTACACAGTAGATGGTCAATAAACAATATATAGAATGACACAAGTGATTCTTGATTGCTGAGGCCACATCATGTCTGGTTTATGCCGGGGGAGATGTGATGCGTTTGTGCAGGCTGAATTGGACGATTGTCCACTTGGAGCTGTCCAGCTCCTTCTACTGGAGCTGTCCACCTGGTCAGGCAAGCAGAATCCTGGATTCTGCTTGTCCTTTCAAAAACCTTCCCTTACCCTGATCCTCAAAGCAGTAGTAGGCACCCATTCTTCCTTGCTCTGGTAGCACTTCTATCCAATTTTTGTATATTTGTTCACCTATCTTTTCCCCAAGTTAGAATGGGAGCTTTTTGCCAGCAGGAATTCTGTGGAGTTTGTCTTTGGGGCCCTAAAGTCTAACGCCTCATCACAATTCAATTCCACAATTATTTGCGTGGGAATATACAAGTTGGAGAGTGCATTAGTAACCTGGATGTATGAATTTGTTATGCAAGAGCTAAGCCAGGCATAGTGGTGCAATAATAAAACCAACCGATTTAATAACCAGTTATCCAAAATGATGACACTGAAGAAAGAAACCTTTGAAACTCTGGCCATTCTTCTGCAGAAGGGCGCACATTATTGTTATTGTGTCAAATTAAGTTTATCCAGGTCACCTTCCTAGTCACATGCTCTTAGGCACAAGCCTAGAATAGAAGTACAGAGTTATGTGTTCTGATCACACTCAAGACAACTCCAGAGTCATGATTCTGACATTCTCAGCTCATGAAAAATTCCATTTTCATCTAGCCTGAATTATAGTCATGAGTCTTGTGAGGCCAGCTTCATTAGTCATAAAAGTCTGTGCTGATGGGGCACCTAACCGCATGTAGATTTAATGACGCACAACATGAGAGTTAGCTCAGGCTCATTCTATTCACTTTCAATTGATGATGTTATTCTGTGCATCCCTTGACCCATTGTGTTATTACTGATCAAGATCCAAAAACATAATTCATTTGGTAATGCCAGCCTGAGAGGAAATTTTAATTGTAAAAAAAATGAGTTGTTTATTCATCAGCCATTTATAAAATGTGTAGTATATCACAGGCATTGGGCAAGGAGTCAAAAACAGGATGAATAAGATCAAGTCTTGTCTCTGAGGAGCTAATGGTAATGCAAGACAAGAGGATAAATTATTTCATTCTGAACTGGTGAGGACCATGATAAGGTGAAATCTTGGGGGATGAATGCAAGCTGGTCAGACAAAGGGTGGGAGGAAGCAAGAATGAGACAGGAAAGCATGGACAGGGAGCAGCACAAGGCAAATCAGAAGATTCTCTGGGCCATGTAAGGTTCCTGAATTTTAACCTATAAACCAGCGTTGTCCAAAATGTACTTTAAATCATACTTCCATGTGATAGTACTCTTATACGTAAAAAGGTTTCATGAATAACCAAATTTGGGAAACACTGATTTAAAAAACAGTTAAAAACACTTATTTAAAAAACTGTGCATCATCTTGTGATAGGTGTGGGGAGGGGGAAGCTATGCAGCAGGAAACAATACATATGGTCCCATACTTGCAGGCCAATGAAGAAAGTTGGAATAAAACAAATGGCTACCAATGACTTGTTAAGTATTTACAAGTGAGAAAAGTTCCAGAAAGGTGACTGTGTTAGAGGATATAGGATAGAGTGGTTAATAACAAGAATTAACATTTGTTTAGCCCATGCCACGAGCTGGATATTGGGCTAAGGGCTTCACAGTAATTATGACAATTTACAAAAGCTGATTTTGGGCAATATACTAATGTGATTTTTGCATTTCCTAGTGTTGGACATGATAATAGAGCATTTTCCAAGTGGATTTGACTATAGGACTGTCCCCCTTCATGGAACACCCATTTAATTCGATGGCAGTTTTGACATGGGGAGCCAGTGAAGCATTCTCATCTGGGAAGAGATATAGTTAGATTTCATTTTCCAAATGGTAGAAAACTTGAACTTTGTATTACCAGTGACTCAAAGAAGACTAGAAACTTTAGAAAGAGTTTAGGTGTTTTTACTCAACCTTGCTAGTGAGTAAAAATTACCTTTACTTTTTAAAATACTGACCTATTGCCTGGCCAGTGTGGCTCAATGTTAGAGTGTTGACCTATGAACCATGAGGTCACCAGCTCAATTCCTGGTCAGGGCACATGTCTGTGTAGTGAGCTCAATCCCTAGTACAGGGCATGCAGGAGGCAGCTGATCAATGATTCTCTCTCGTAATTGATATTTCTCTCTCCCTCTCCTTCTCTCTATAAAAAAATCAATAAAGACATATTAAAAAAAAACACAAAACAAAATACCAGTCTATTAAATCTGAGAACAGTCTGTATTTTTTCAAAGCTCCTGAATATGTAGGAAGCTGGTCACATTAGTTGCCTCTGAAGACAGGGACAGGAACAAGATCCTTACTGTCAAGTTGTGAGACATGGTCACATATTACCTATTACAAAACAAATGTGTAAATAAAGCTCTCTAGGGGACATCCAGATGCCTTCAGGATTGAGAATCACTGGTAGAGTTAATTAGTGAATTGACAAAATAATGCGAAACAAGTAATTAAAATGTTTATTACAAGTAAAATGTACTAGAATAGATTTGATCATTCGAAAGTTATTAACCTTAAAGCAACTTTCCAATGATGGGGTAGGAAAGTCAGAGCATGAGGGGTTAAGGAGACAGAAAAATAGGCGGGGGGAGCCGAGGCCAAACACGATCAGCTGTTCTCTGGTGGGCAGCTGCAGGGTGGGCTGTCAGAACCCTGACCTCTACTCACAAACTGACTAACTGTGGGACTTGGGAATATTTGTCTGTTCCCCAGATTTCTCACTGTGACATAGGAATAATATTAGTTGCCTTGGAAGGTGATGGAAATATTCCCTAAATGAGTTGATTGAAAAAGGACTATAAGTTCATTTGAGCAGACATGTACCATTTGATCTAAGACAGATGATGGCATACTTTATCAGAAAGTCTGGAAAAGGGTATGTTGAGATTGGCCAGCATGGCTCAGTGGTTGAGCATTGACCTAAGAACCAGAAGATCATGGTTCAATTCTCAACCAGGGCACATGCCCGGGTTGCGAGTTTGATCCCCAGTAGAGGTCATGCAGGAGGCAGCCAATCAATGATTCTCTCTCATCATGATGTTTCCATCGCTCTCTCCTTCTCCCTTTCTCTCTGGAACCAATAAAAAAATATTTTTAAAAAAAGAAGTATGTTGAGTCAAGCTTTTAAAAAAGTTTCTGCATTATAATTGTCTCCTTTATAGCAAATACTTTACTCTCTTGAAATGAGATTTATAGATGAAATAACCTATCTACATACATTAAAAATAATGTAATGCTCCAACTTCTTTATATAAAATAAAGTAAAGTAAGTTATCATTAAATATGTAATTTTCCATGTGAGTACTTTCGCATGTCTACATCAGTAATACAATGAAGTACACAGATGCTGATATCTGCATGGACAGTCACCATGAATGTGACAAATGAAAACCCCATTTATCTCTTTTATTATATTGGCAACTCAAATACCATGAACAGCTTTGCTGATGGTGACTTTTCCAAAATATGAAGGACTTTTGATAAAATTCTGAACAAAACAAGTACACATTTTTCTCCACTTAGACAATATTTTTTGAAAATTCCGTGTATATTGAGAAAAATGCAAAGACTCTCAAACATAAGATATTTTGTGTTTATGTGGAAAATGGAGTTAGATTTTTAGCTCCAATCATTATAAAGTCTTTCCTCTCCATGAATGTCCAGTGGGACATAGAAAGTTTTCCATGGCATTCAGGGAAATTCTTTGCTGTGTGGGACTTCCTGTGCACTGCAGGACACCTGCCACATTTGGCCATCCACGCCACTCCTGGTGACAACCAAGAACCTCACAGACTTCCAAAATGCCCACCAGGGGGTGGCACTGTCCCCTTTGAGAACCACTGCAGTGGGCTGTGACTGTAGTTGGAGTGTAGGTTAGGAGAAGCTCACTAAGTGCCCGTTGAATAGAATGAGTAAGAATCTTGTAGACCCTCACAACCATCATTTTGAACTTTCTCATTTTGGAGAGGCTGTGGATATAAAGGAAGATCTAGACCGGGAAAGCCAGATGTTTCCATCTTTCAAGCCTGCTCCCGTTGCTTGGAAGTACTGCTTTTAATACTACATGCCAGAGATTTTCAACCTTTTTCATCTCATGGCACACATAAACTAGTTACTAAAATTCTGCGACACACCAAAAATATATTTTGCCTAACTGACCAAAAACATAGGTATAATTTATAATTTTCATTCATTCACACCTGATGGTTATTGTCGTGTTGGTGATTGCAATTTTCTTTTATGTGACAATCTAAGGGAAAAGAGGTCAATGCCCCTCACGCAATAGTCTGATCTTGCAAGTTAAAACATTTTTGTGGCACACCAGTGGGCCTGCTGTGGCACACCAGTTGAAAATCACTGCTGTACAGAGAAAAAACATGTAAAGCCTTAGACTCATGGCTGGCTCATAGTAAGAGCTGAATAAGTGTTAGTCATTAGAATTATTACTCATCAGAGCAGGAAGGACACCTGCAGGGAGCTGATACTCGGTTCTCTAACACATGTCAATGTCGATTTGATTAGAAAAGGTGGCTGGAGATAGTCATTAAGATTAAAAATGCCGAAACCAGTTTGGTTCAGTGGATAGAGCGCCAGCCTTCGGACTGAGGGGTCCCAGGTTTGATTCCTGTCAAGGGCACGTACCTTGGTTGCAGTCATATCCCCAATAGGAGGCGTGTAGGAGGCAGCTGATCAATGTTTCTCTCTCATCGATGTTCCTAACTCTCTATCTCTCTCCCTTCCTCTCTGTAAAAAATCAATAAAATATATTAAAAAAAAAGATTAAACACACACACACACACACAAGATCCCATCTAAGACTCCACAAGTGGGTGGCACAGATCATACTCTCTTGCTGTTCTTCCCTTTGCAAAGAGAATGTAAGATCAGATATGACTTCACTTTTGTCAGTTTTAATTTTTGCTTACATCAATAAAAACTACTCATGCTGAGATGATGGTTTAGTTAGGGGTTTATTTATTCTCCAACACACGAATACATAGGCTGTTATAGACTTTTTTTTGGTTGTTGTAAATGATTTGTGCATCTCTGAATTTGGAAAGAGAAATATAGTTCTCATGAACATGAAAAATTTTAGCTACAAAGGAATTTTTAACTGTAATAGGAGCATGTAATTTGAGAGAATGAAAAAAAGAAAGAAAGAAAAAAAAAGAAAGTAATTTCTCCAGCATGATTAAAGGGAAAATGGTTCTTTTTTCTCTTGAGTAAAGCATCTGAAAAAAAAAATATCCTGAACCCTGGAGTTGGGAATTCATAATGCCAGCATCTTGCAATAATATCCTCTTTCATCTAAAAATCTCACAGCAGTTTATGGGCACTAATTAAGTTTCACCATATTCGCCAAAACTCACACTGAGTTTTATTTATTCCCTTTTTTACTGAGTAAAACTAGGGCAGAGAATCTTTACAGAATTACTTGAAGTTACAAAGCTGGGATTTGAACCCAGCACCCAAAGACTCCAGCCCAAGAGAGGGAGGAAACCTACATAGTGGCTGAGAGTTGACTTCTGGCTGATGTTCTGTGGAGCAAGAAATGTTCTCTAGCAACGCTGAGAGGAAGGAATAAGCTAGGAGTTCAGGGAGGGTCTAGGGGACCAAGAGCGGAAACCAGAGATCCTGACATACAATGGTGTCTCTTACCACTACACGACTGTCTTAGCTTGCTATGCTCCTGAATGGACACGTGGTATTGCAATTTATACCAACCATTTTAGGTTCTTCTTGAGAGGGAGGCTGGAGAGGAGCCTATGTGTGAATGGAACATTGCTCTAGGCGCACAAAGGAAATGGTCTGGTATTGGTGGACAGAGAGGCTAGTCAGTTACCAAGTGAAGGGGTATCAGGGAAAAAACTAAAGGGCAATGGGTTATGTTATTCTTTCTCAATTGGCATCTTGGATCTCTTCAAAAAGAAGGAAAAAACAAAGCACAGGCTAGGTCTGAGATCAATTTTAGGTGGCACATTGGGATGGCTACACCCGAGAAATATCCAGGGACAGACTTGTCCAGGATCCAAAATAAATCTATTTGGGCCTATCAGAACTTTTGAATGGAGACTAAAAGCAATTTAAAGTAACTCACTTTCTTCTTTTTTTTTTTAAAAATAAATCTTTATTGTTCATATTATTACAACTGTTCCTCTTTTTTCCCCTCATAGCTCCCCTCCACCCTGTTCCCACCCCCACCCTCTTCCCTTACTCCCCACCTCTGTCCTCCTCATCCATAGGTGTACATTTTTTGTCCAGTTTCTCCCTGCACCCCTCACCCTTTTCCCCCTGAGAATTGTCAGTCCACTCCCTTTCTATGCCCCTGATTCTATTATATTCACCAGTTTATTCTGTTCATCAGATTTTTTTATTCACTAGATTTTTAGATTCACTTGTTGATAGATATGTATTTGTTGTTCATAATTTTTATCTTTACCTTTTTCTTTTTCTTCCTCTTCTTAAAGGATACCTTTCAGCATTTCTTATAATACTGCTTTGGCAGTGATGAACTTCTTTAGCTTTTTCTTATCTCTGAAGCTCTTTATGTGCCCTTCAATTCTGAATGATAGCTTTGCTGGGTAAAGTAATCTTGGTTGTAG
Source organism: Lasiurus cinereus (assembly GCA_011751065.1). Classification (NCBI taxonomy): domain Eukaryota; kingdom Metazoa; phylum Chordata; class Mammalia; order Chiroptera; family Vespertilionidae; genus Lasiurus; species Lasiurus cinereus. Next base: position 30,066,678 of record JAAGEH010000045.1, on the reverse strand, counting down.
GTTCTTGTTATTCATCACTTTGAATATTTCTTGCCACTCCCGTCTGGCCTGCATACTTTCTGTTGAGAACTCAGCTGACAGTCGTATGGGTGCTCCCTTGTAGGTAACTAACTGTTTTTCTCTTGCTGCTTTTAATATTCTCTCTTTGTCTTTTGCTCTTGGTATTTTAATTATGATGTGTCTTGATATGGTCCTCTTTGGATTCCTTTTGTTTGGTGTTTGTGTGATTCCTGGACTTGTAAGTCTATTTCTTTCACCAGGCAGGGGAAGTTTTTGGTCATTATTTCTTCAAAAAGGTTTTCAGTATCTTGCTCTCTCTTCTGACACCCCCATAATTCTGATGTTGGTATGCTTGAAGTTATCACAGAGGATCCTTACACTATCTTCATATTTTTGGATTCTTTTTTCTTTTTGTTTTTCTGGTTGGGTGTTTTTTTGCTTTCAAATTAGAGAATCACAAGATATAAATTCTTTGTATTTCAAATCTTTGACTTGATTCTTGTGATCCTCTAGTCTGCTGTTGGATCTCAGTATATTATTCTTTATTTCAGTCAGTGTATACTTAAATTTTAGTTGGCCCTTTTTCGTATCCTCTAGGGTCTCACTAAATTTTTTGGCCTTTTCTAGGAAATGCTTGATGAACCTTAAAACAATGGTTTTGAAATCTATATCCAGTCATTTGCTTTCCTCCATTTCTTTCATTTGTGACCTGTTTTTTGTCTCTGCATTTTGACTGCTTCCTGAGTTGATAGAGTGGCTTTGTGTGCAAGGTGTCCTATATGGCCCAATGGCTTAGCTTTCCCAGTTACTTGAGGTGGACACTTTTGGTGCATTTCTTTGTGGGCTGTGTGCATAGTCTTTTTGTAGTTAAGTCTTGATTGTTGTTGGTATCACTGGGGGGAATTGACTTCCAGGCCAAATGACTGTGGGGATTTGTTGGTTCTACAATGGGAGAACTTCTAGGCTGGTGACACCCTTTTGAGGTGAGACTTGCTTCAGTGGGGCTTTGGTGCTCACTGAGTCTTCCCCCTGAGTGTGTCCCTTATGGATCTGAGGAGTTGTAATCTGGATGGTCCCATTCTGACCACTGGGCACACTGGCTCTCGGATCTCCAAGGAAGTGCTAATTTAGCCTCTACCTGAGGCCTCCCAGCAAGAGCTACAGAGAGATCTGCAGATTCCTCCTCTTTGTTTGGGTTTGGAAGTGCCCAGATGAGGCCCAGCTGTGAAGCAATGTAAGCTGTTGTGGAACCTTGTGCCTTTTTTTGGATGTTCTGGGTCTCCCTGACTCAGCTGCAGTTGGTTAAGGTAATTTTAGATTTCAAAGGACCAGGCCATTCATATGCAAAAGCCTCTGCACTCAGCTAGGATGGAGTCTCAGGGTGGAGCAAATAGCAATGGCTTCGTGGGGAGGGATTTCAAAGCAGAGCAAACAGCAACGGCTTCCCATCAGCCCTGCCCTAAGAGGCCCCCGGGTCTCAGTGTCCCTTGGTAATTACTGCAAGCACCTCTGAGGGGAAGCAGCCCTTGAGTGTTGCCCGCTGCCAGAAAGTCCAGTTTCTCCTCATATGAGTCTGGGTCCCCAGAGTCTCACCCAAAATTGGAGTTCAGAGCAGTTAAGAGCTTTTGTCTCCCTCCTTCTTGAAAAATCCAGCTGTGTACTCAGTTGACAGCCCTCTCTGTACTTGCCTCTGTACCTCTGCACTTCCACTTTCTTCTGAGTCTCAGTGTGCTTTTATTTTTCCTTCTAGTCATAGAATTTCCACTCAGCCAGCCTTCTTGTGGTTCTACATAATGTCTGTTTTACCTTTTAGTTGTAGTTTTGAAATTTTTATGTGAGGCAGGTGTTTACCTATGCCATCATCTTGCTTTCTTCCTGTAACTCACTTTCTTCTCCATATTTTCTTAAGGTGAATTTTTAAAGATGGTGCATGAGTATTTTTACATAAATAGAATTAGAATTAAAAGAGGGGAATGAGCTCTGGCTGGTGTTCCTCAGTGGTCGGAGCATCAATCTGCACTTGGAAGGATCACAGGTTTGATTCCTGGTCAAGGGCACATACCTTAGTTGTGGGTTTGCTCCCCACTCTCAGTCAGGGTGTGTGCAGGGGGCAACCAGTTGGTATAGTTCTCTCACATCAATGTTTATCTCTTCCTTTCTCCTGCTCCCTCCCTTCCATTCTCTCTGAAAAAGCAATGGGAAAAATATCCTTAGATGAGGATTAACAAAACAAAACAAAACAAAAAACAAAAAAATAAAAAATAAAAAAGAGGGGGAAATTACTGAAAGCCTCATTAAAAAGCAGGTACAAATTTTGAGTGTCAAATATGGGTCTCACACGCTCAAAAATTATTATATTTCTGAGGTTAAATCAAATATATAAAAATAGCAGTTAATCATTAATTTCTTCAGGCAGAGTTACAGGCCAAATTGCAGAGGATTTTATTAGCACATCTAAATATGAAAAACAGTTATTATATATTCACAATGCTAAGTTATAAACAGGGGCAGAGGCAAAACATTCTGGTTGCTATCAGTTTTTATTCCAAAATACAATTCTTATTCTAAAGTTCATTAAAAACAAGTAGTTTACCAAGGACCTAATCCCTAACTCTAACAGGAAAAGAATACCAACCATAAGTATATAAATTATACCTTTTCACTAAACAATATTAAAATAACTGGAAGAAACAGTTAATATGGGATCTATACATGGATGTTTACAGATTAGATTATACTTACATTCTTGATCCCACCAATATTTTGGAAAATGTTAAGATAATAACTTTATTAAAAAACATACAACAAAAAAGCGAACAAAGAAAAAACATACAGCAAAAGGAGTCCAGCCAGCATTCTATCATCCACATTTCAGTAAGCTACCATCCTATCTAATAAAGAGGGAATATGCTAATTGACCCTCATGCCATCACAAAAATGGCAGTGACCACAGCCAAGAAGGAGGGAATATGCTAATTGACTGCCCCACCCTCAAAGATAGTGGTGCCCACAACCACAAGATGGCGGTGCCCAGTCCCCTCAGCCCTGCCAGGGCAGCAGGCACTTGGCAAGGACAGGCCTGCCCCCAGACAGGCCCTGCTGCTCTGTGAGCCTGCCTCCAGAGTCCCCCTGTCCCCTCAGCCGCCTAGCCACCCGAGGAGCAGGCAAGCCTCAGTTGGTGGCGACCCAGCTGCTCAGGGCTGCCCAAGGCTCAGGTAACTAGGGCTGGCCGAGGTTTGCACTGCCAGCAGTGGCAGCAGCAGAGGTGTGATGAGGCATTGCCTTCTCCTGATCACCGGGTCACCTTCCACCCTGGAGGGCTCCCAGACTGTGAGAAGAGGAAGGCTGGACTGAGGGACCACCACTCCAGTGCATGAATTTTCATGCACCAGGCCTCTAGTATAATGATAATTGATGTTTATAATTTGGGGGTTATTAAAAGATCCCCAAATGCCTTTTAGATAATCAAAGAAAGATACAATGATATTTTAACCTTTGAAATAGTTTTTTAAAAAAATATTTTTTACTGATTTCGGATAGGAAGGGAGAAGGAGAGAGAGAGAAACATCAATGATGAGAGAGAATCATTGATCAGCTGCCTCTTGCATGCCCCCTACTGGGGATCAAGCCTGAAACTGGGGCAAGTGCCCTTGACTGGAATCAGATCCAGGACCCTTCCTTTTGCAGGCTGATGCTCTACCCACTGTGCCAAACAGGGTAGGGCATGACAAACAGTTTTAATGGTGAGTCATTTCATGGTCCTTTGGGTCTTGAAAATTTGGGAAATCACGTGTGGTATAGAAGCACTCCCTTCATCAGAACATGCATTAACCAGAAAAGTCCATTCTCTAATATTGCATTATAACACTTTGTGAAAGAGGAAACGTGGCCAGGGCAAAACATAATCTCTTTCTCTAAACCTTGAACTGAGTTTGCCCCTCACCAATTACATAGGGTCCCTTGGGTCTCAGAACTTTGTGCAAGCTGCTAGATCTCTATGGCGATGCACCTGCCCCCTGCTGAACCGGAACACAGGTGACAAGGTGGAGGCAGGCACGGGGAGGTGCGGGAGAAGGTCTGCCTGCAGGAAACCATGCAGGGTCTTCTTGAGCTTCTGGACCTGACTGCTCAGCCTTGTCCGGAATCTGAAGGCCTGCCCTCACTTTCCACGTGTCCAGGGAAGTGGGCGCCGCACACCGCCAGGTGCAGCTTTGGAGGCGGGGTGCTTTCCATGGATGTCCAAGCAGGGACTGCGGACTCCCTCTGGGACCCCACTTCCGCTGATGCTTAAGTATCGCCCTCTTACGCCCTCAGAGGCTATGAGTCAGGCGAAAGGAGCCCATGTTGCCCAGCCCTGTGGTCTCATGCAGCCCTTCAGCATCCCGGTTCAAATTACACTCCAGGGCGGCCAGCGGTGCCAGGGAAGGTAAGTCACCACCAGGAGCTCCCACACTGGAATGGGGACCTCGCCGAACAAGTGGCTAGCCTGGTGATGTCCTCAGAGGGTGCCCACTTGTGGTGATTCCCAGGGGACCCTGGAGGCTTTCCCGGCAGCGCTGACTAGTGTGGGCTGCATCCTTGCTCCTTGGCTTCCTTCTTCAAGTTGCAAGTTCTTGGAGGCCAGCGCCCTTATAAACTCATCTCTGACTCCTCAGCTCTAGATTATGGCCCAGCCCAAAGAATGGTGCTCGGTTGAGTGAAGGAATGAGGAAATGACTCCGGTATTTGGTCCCAGGGTTGAAGCATGCTTGGGCTTTGGAGTCACAGGCCTGGGTTCAAATCCCAAAACCCACCTGCTCCACCACTTAACCAGCTGGACGACTGTGATGTCTGCGGGCAAGTCACCTTATTTCTCTCTGCCTCATCCCCCTGTCGATGAAATGGGAAGAGTCATAGGGGATAGTAATAGTCGCTGCATGCCTTAGCGTGCTCTCTACATGATGCCAGCATACTGTCTATATTTTAAGGTATTGTTATTAACCACCTTAAGGGGGGGAGTGAGATAACTTACTTCTTTAAAGATTTTTAAATTGATTTATTTAGAGAAAGAGAAAGGCTGAGGGAGAGAGAAACAGCAATGTGAGAGTGAAACATTGATTGGCTGCCTTCTGCATGCCTCCAACCAGAAAATCAAGCCTGCATTCTGGATATGTACCCTGACCAGGAACTGAACTAGCAACCTTTCAGTATGCAGGAAGACCCCCAACCAACTGAACCACACTGGCCAGAACTCTTCTTCTTTTTTTTTTTAAACCCTCACCCAAAGGGTATTTTTTCCCACTGATTTCTAGAGAGAGTGGAAGGGAGGGAGGAAGAATAGAGAGGGAAACATGCTCCCCGAATGTGCTCCCATCAGGACTGGGAACCTGCAACCAAGGTATGTGCCCGGGAATCAAATCAGAGACCCTTCAGCTCATGGGTCAATGCTCTAACCCACTGAGAAAACCTGGCCAGAGCCAGGGTACTTCTTAAAAGAGAAGGTGAGATATTTAAGGTATCCTGAGGACCTCTTTTCTCTCCAGGAGAATGTAAAGCAGAGGGGCTGAGAGTCTTCAGCTTCACTCCCTCTGCCTGGGTCTGGGGCAGGGGGAAATCGGAAGTGGGCATCAAAGTTTAGAGAAGAGCAATGCCTGGGAGTGTTTGGGGAATTTAATTATATATTAAAAGGTTTCCAGCCTTTAATGGTGAGTCATTTCATGGTCCTTTTAATCCAAAAACCTGGGTGATTTGTCACTGGTTGAAGTGGAGTTGGGAGCTGAGGAAGTGGAAACAGTAAAGATCACCAGGGGCATCACATTATCCACCTCCGTCACCGTCTAATTACACTCATGGGTATTTGAGAGAGAGAATTCAGGAGAGTGAGATGTAGGGGTTTGACGGATGTGGGAGGTTGGGGAGGAAGGAAGACAGACCGAAGAGGAAAGGGATAGAGGCAAAAACACTTGTCTCTTAGAAATGAACAAATGCTTTTGTGAAAAGACAAAGCGAATCACTGTATGGCAGAAGATCAAATGGTAAACTTGCAATGGAACAAGTTCTTAACATAATTAACCAGATAGAAGAGCAGTTGTGTTCTTCCAGAAGCAATACAGTACCCTATATTCATTTCTGAAAGGCACAATTGGATTATTGCTCTCTCCTCTTACCAAACTCGATGAACCACGTTGACTTAACCTCATTTCCTGTTTCAGAAGTTGTCAAATAATTACAAAAATAGAAGGGTAAAAACAATGACCCAAATCTCTTCTGCAACATAAACTACAGGGAAATATTAATTTAACATAACACGATGCTTAGAAATTCCATACACATGTGAAACTAGTGTCAGGTGAATTAGCAAGCTTTGATGAACCATAGCTTCTTCCTAAGGAACATGTTTTGCACAAGTTGTAGTGTTGGAGGGAGAGGCTGCTGGCATCGGCAGGGATTACAGCTAAATGAGCATGTTCAAGGGCTTTGAAACTGAGTTTGCTTCAGGCTAAGTCAGAAGGCATCGGTAGCAATGTGTAATATGGGGAGTGTGAAAGTCAGTTGTCTGCAGGGGAGACAGCAGAAAGGGGGTGGATACTGCCTTGACTGAATAAAACATCTCCTGGTAACACACTGGTTACAAGTGGATATGTATTGCTGGCAAAAAAGGAGTAAAAGTTCTGTTTGTTCATCTCTTGGCTAGAGAGCAAAATTAGATCATTCTTAAGTGCTTTGAGGTCCTTGGATGAAAGGAGCTTATAAATACCACAACATTAATTACATGGCTGTTTATGATCTCAGAAAACTTATTCAACAATAAGAAAATGATTGGGGAAAGTATGGGGTTCTAGCTGGTGTTAAGTGGTTAGAGTGTTGGCCTGAGAACCAAAGGGTTGCAGGTTTGATTCCAGGTCAAGGGCATATACCTGGGTTGTGGGTTCACTCCCTGGCCAGGGTCAGAGGACAAGTTGATGTGTCTCTCTCACATCAGTCTTTCTCTCTCCCCCTCTTTTCCTTTCACGCTACCTAAAAATCAATGGAAAAAAATATCCTTGGGTGAGGATTAACAACAACAACAAAACTATGGCAATTTTGGAATATTATTATGTAGCCAATAGAAGAGTTACAAAACATTGCTGGTGACGTTATTATGTTAAGTGAAAAAAACAAGATTAAAAAACCTTTTTTCTAGAGTTTAAAATAATATAGAGGAGGGGACCAGCCCACTAAGTTATTATCTCTAAGTAGTAGAATTGTGGGTGGTTTTTCTTTTCTTTTTTTTTTTCAAATTTTATAAAACAAACATAAAAGGTACATTACTTTCACAAATTCTTTGACATTTGGTGAGGTTTTCTTTATGGTTCAGTTGGTGGTTAGTTCTCATAAATGCTCCATATATATTTGAGAAGAATATATATTCCACGGAGCCTGAATTTCTGCCATTATAGCTGCATTTGTTTAGCTTAATATTTTGTTAAGCCTCTTAAAATGGAATTACCTCTGGGACTCAACTGCCTTGTGAGAGGGAACAGGTAATCAAGGAAACGGACCACAGGAAGTGGTCGGACTAAGGCAAACAGGAGAACACTCTCTTGTCCACAGGGGTAGCCTCTGCTCATGGCTGGCTGTTCATAGGCAGGAATATGGACCTTGTGATGCAAAAAATATTTTTAGGGGGAATGTGCAATAATCCCAAAAGATAGGCAAGTTCATAACATTTACTTACATAAAACAAAAGCTACTTTTACAGGTAATTCTTTCCTAGCCATTGATTAATCAGGTCTCCAAAGACTTCTAGCATTCCTTAGTTTTGTTTGTTACATTCAAGAAAACAATTTATAACATCATTTTAGCATGTTTAGATAGACTTTTCAGCAAGCTCTGAACATAGGATCTCATTGTATTGCACGGAACCTGCTCACAACCCTTAGGGAGGAGCAACTGGGATCATCCCTCCACTCCCCATGGGTTGGTAAATGCTCCGATTTCTTTAGAACGATCTCTTGCCCACTTCCTCCAAAGGACAGCCATTTCTACCTCAGGGAGGAAGAGAAATACAGACCACAATGGTGGAGACCCACCAGATGGGTACAAGAAGCTGCTGTCCAGTGCTGGAGAGGACCGAGCCATACTACTAGGGTTCACAATGATGGGCTTCTCAGTTCCAATGTTCTTCTTGTTTGGAATAACCATCCTAAAGCCTTTCATGCTCAGGTAAGAAACAGAGAAAGACAGATCCAGAATTTCCAATTCAGATCAGATGCAGGCATAGTGGTGGAGAGGGGAGGCTGGCTTTAGTTCCTGCAGCCTTCTGACAGTGTCTAGGACAGGGATGACAGACTCAGTTGCTCCTCTCTCTGTGCTAGGAAGCAGCTGGGTGTGGAGCAAAAGGTGGTAAGAAAGTGAAAGACATTTCTTGTCTGCTCCCCAAATCCAACCTCAAAAATACTTCCAACAACGAATCCACAAATTAGATAGTCATATAGGAAATAAATCCTTCCTTTACTATGCAGATATCTCAAGGAAGGCTTAATTTAAGCATTCTACATGAGCACAATAGAAGTTTTTGAATTTGAGTTTTTTGAGTTGGATAATGTCTACCTGGCACATAGTAGCTGCTCAATAAATATGAGTTGTCTTTCTTTTCTTTTAATTAGTTTCCTTATTAGATATGGGTAACAATAGTTACCATTATAATATATAATACTAGAGGCCTGGTGAATGAAATTCTTGCATGGGTAGGGTCCCTAAGCCTAGCTGGTGATCTGGGCCAATCAATCGAGGCCTCTGGCTGCCAGCCAAGGACTTCCTTTGTTCTGTGTTACCCCCTGGTGGTCAGCACACGTCATAGCGAGTGATCGAACTCCCAATCCCCTGATTGAACTCCCAAGGGGACAATTTGCATGTTAGGCTTTTATATATAGACTAGTGGCCCAGTGCATAAAATTTTTGCATGGTGGGGGGGGGATCCCTCAGCCCAGCCTGCACAGTTTCCAATTGGATATCACTCTCATAATCTGGGACTGCTGGCTCCTAACTGCTCACCTGCTTGCCTGCCTGCCTGATCTAACTGCTCTTCCCTGCTGGCTTGATCTCATCCCCAACTGGCCTCCCCTGCTGGTCTGGTTTGCCCCCAACTGCCCTATCCTGCTGTCCTAATCTCATATCTGATGGCTCTCCCCTGATGACCTGATATTTCCCCTAATTGTTCTCCCCTACTGGCCAGATCACCCCTAACTGCCTCTGCCTGCCTGATTACCCCTAAATGCCCTTCCTTTGCCAGCCTGATCTCACTCCAAACTGCCTCTGCCTCAGTCCCACCACCATGGCTTTGTCTGGAAGGAAGTCGGATGTCCAGAAGATGGCCGGTTGACCTGGTCTAATTAGCATGTTACCCTTTCAGTAATATAGATAGATTATATAGGATAGGATTGCATAAATGGGGGGTGAGGAGAGGAAAGCATTTTTCATCAGGAGGAGATGCTCTTGGCAGACAAAAATATATACTCCCAATGTCCAGACTGATAGCCAGCCATATGCACTATACTGTCAAATCAGTCATTAAAAAATTGAACCACTTTCTTACACCTTATACCAAACAGCTGTTGCCCTTAAAACCCCTCCTCAGCCCCCACCTTAGGTTCAGCTTTCACAGTTCACCCAGATTTGGTTCTCGTTGGTTGGTTTCTATGCCAGTCAGCGTCTAAAGCTCTGCCTCCTAGGCAGCCATTGGCTCCTCACACATCACTCAGATTTGGTTCTAATTGGTCAGTTTCTATGCCAGTCAGAATCTCTGGGCCTATCAACAGGCCTGATCAGCAGGGCTGATCAACAGTCCCAGCAAAGGCCTGAGAGAAAGAGAGGTGGGGCTGCTGGCCAGGCCTGGAGTAAAAGAGAGAGGCAAGTGCTGACCAACAGCTGTCATGGAGGCTACGAATCAGATCCTGCTTCTCTGTCCAGGCCTCTCTTTGGGCCTGATCCACAGCCCCCTTAGCAGTCAGTGCTGGCTTGGGGCACCCGAAGTGGTGGCAGTCAGTGCTGGGTTACCATGGCAACCCAGCACTGATTTCTGGTTGGTGGAGCCTTCAGTCATTTTGGATGTTACTGACCCTGGGTTTTTATGTATTAGGATATGACAAATATACTGTTTTATTCTATTTAAAGCTAAAGCAAACCCATGATGGAAGGAAACACTACTTTAATTTTATAAATGAAAAACCTGAGGCTCAGAAAGGCCAAAGTAACTTGCCCAAGGACACAAAGCCAGGAAAGAATCTGCTTGTCATTCTGCATAAAGACCTCTTACCTCCTAAGACTTAAGCTTGCTGCAGTGAGGTGGTGGGGAGGGTGGGCATTCTGATTAGGGCAGTAGTAGCTGTTTAAATTTGGAGAATGGCTCACTAACATGAAGTGCTTTGGGGAGGGCAGCCCTGGGAATGCAAGGGCCACAGGGAATGGAAAAGGCAGGTCTCGAAGTTCAGTGAAAAGGGGTCACAGAAAAGGAATTTTTTAGATTCATCTCCTGCCATTCTGGTGTTAACATTATTTGAGCAATAATGTGGAGGTGACCATCCACGGGAGCACACAGTGCCACTCTTAGAAGGATTCCAGGGGGCTTTTCTGCCTGGTATGAGCACCAGAGAATCTGTTCTGCTCTTGGTCAACCTACTTTATTTTAATTCAATGGACACCAGGCATCCTATATCTGATTGTGTTTTTTTTTTGTTGTTGTTGTTGCTTTTACTGCTAAGAAGCTTAAATTCAAATTTGTCCATTTTCCATAATTACAAGGGATCTTAGGATATGCGGGTCACATGTTTGCACCTCACTCTTGACTTCATTCTAGCTTTCTACTTTCCTTTTCCTATTGCTCCACTTTATATCTACCTCTGTATCTAATTTCTATCTAATCTGCAGTATGTATGTAAACTATGAAATATCTATGTAAGTGGAATAAATATGTGTGTGTGCACATGTGTGTGTGTGTTTGTGTGTAGATCAGAATATTTTTTAAAAATGTGACATAGCCGAAACCGGTTTGGCTTGGTGGATAGAGCGTTGGCCTGAGGACTGAAAGGTCCCGGGTTCGATTCTGGTCAAGGGCATGTACTTTGGTTGTGGGCACATTCCCAGTAGAGGGTGTGCAGGAGGCAGCTGATCGATGTCTCTCTCTCATCGATGTTTCTAACTCTCTATTCCTCTCCCTTCCTCTCTGTAAAAAATCAATAAAATATATTTAAAAAATAAAAATAAAAATGTGACATATTTGGGAGATGGTTTGAGGCTACCACCTGCAAATTGGCACTAAGCTGTTGCTCAAATTTAAAATTTATTTTTCTAAGCATTTCTGGAAATTGAATTTAGAGAATGCTTATCTCTCCCTTGCCTTGAAAACTTGTGCCACCAGAGATAAGTTTCACACCCTAAAGGGTGGTAGTTACACCTATGCCCATCCCTTGTACTCACATTCCCCAATCAAGTGATGGCTTGTGTTTATTTGTAGACAAATAGACACACAATGCTGTTGAGAGAACAGGCTATGCACCTGGGCTCATGCATAGGAAAGAATATCCCGTTTCTATATTGGAGCTTCCTTTTTTCGAGGAAGGTTCAAATCATATTTTATCTGTCATGTAGTGAAGATTTAGAGAGCTTAAGTTCTAACACAGATAAGCAAATAACTATAAACAGTTAAAGATGCCTCATCTAAATAAGTGTAGAAATTAATTTTGTGTAAAAACAGGTTAATGCTAAACCTGTGAGAGAACCTTTCTATTTTTGTATTTTCACTTGCCCAATATTTTACTGTTCTAGACCACATTCGGTAATTGTTTTTTGTGTTTTTCTTTCTTTTTTTTTTTTTAATTTCTTGGGCCTTCGGATCATGTTAAATTGCACCAGGTGTCTCAAGTTTGTTATATTAATAAAGCGAAATGATGACTGATGGTCAAAGATCATAATGGGAGTGTACTATACAGCTAGCTGAACAATGCCTTTCAAACAGTCTGACTTAGGGTTTGCTACTCTAACTTCTTATTATTAAGGCACCAGGAAATAAACACAGTGAGCTTCTAATGAGAGATTGCTTGCATGATTTGCATTTGCCTCTTTGCAAGTAAAGCAGGCAAATGGAATTGTACTTTGTTATCAGAACTTTTGCAGGCTTCATTGACTAAGAGCCCTAAAGTTGGACATCTTCCAAAGGGTGCATTTTAAGATGATGAGGTGTTATGGTATACTTTCTTTGAATATATTTTTATTGATTCCAGGGAGTAAGGGAAAGGCAGAGAGAGAGATAGAAACATCAATGATGAGAATCACTGATCAGCTACCTCCTACAGGCCCACACTGGGGATTGAGCCTGCAACCCGTACTTATGCCTGACCAGGAATTGAACCGTGACCTCCTGGTTCATAGGTCGACTGAGCCACACCAGTTGGGCAGATGGCAGATGCGATTTCTGATGTGGATCTTGTTGGTTATAGTACCCAGGGTAACAGTGATCAAAGTATGGTTCTCCAAAGATATGTATCTTAAAACTGTTAAAAAGATTCCTGGACTTCAATTCAGATCAACTGAACCTGAATTTCTGGGACTGAAACAGAATCCACATTAAAAATAAATAAATAAATAAATAAATAAATAAACTTTTATTTCAGAGAGGAAGGGAGAGGAAGATATAGAAACATCAATGATGAGAGAGAATTGATTGGCTGCCACAGCCCACGTTGGATATTGAGCCCTCAACTCAGACACATGCCCCGACAGGGAATCTAACTGTGACCTCTGTTTCATAGATTTACACTCAACCATTGAGTGATGCTGTCCATGCTGGAATCCACATTTTAACAAACTCTTCATGCTAACAAATTCGCTCAGGTGATTCTAACGTTTGAAAACCATTGATCTAAGGGTTGGTGTAGTGAGAATATGCCAGGAGAGTCCTAATTGAGATGGGACTTGGCAATTTGCTGCTATTTATTCCCTGTCTCTGTGTCCTTATGGTGGGCCTTCTATGATGGTCCTACATAATCTCAAAATAGATAAATGTCTCAGTTTAGCACCTTAGAAATATAAAACTAAGTTTTCTAGAGAGTGAAGATCATGATTTTATTTTATTTTTTTCAAATTGGAGCACTCAGAGAGAAGAAGCAAACTGCACTATTATCCTCACACGTATCACGGATGAAGGGATGGACTGCGCTTTCACCTGTGGTGTGGCCTGCCAAGGCCAGGGCAAGTATCCCTGTCTTCAGGTGTTGGTGAACCTCACCCATTCGGGCCAGAAAGCTCTCCTACATTACAATGAAGAGGCTGTCCAGAGAAATTCCAAGGTGATGTTCTAATGAAAAAGTTCTAATTACAGCAACCCTTCCATACCAGGCTGTCTCCAGCAGGGTGCAGTACCCTGGGCCACCTCTAGGGATAAATCTGTTTCCTTCCAGTGAATGTTTTGATAGTGGTCAAATCTATCGATAAATGAAGCAAAAATCATTCTTGGAGGAAAAGTGGGATAAATAGAATGGGGAGAAATTTCAATTTCATAAGTTGGTGACTGGAATTTATAGGCTAAGCCAATGACCAGAGTCATTTCTGGGCAGATTTACTTTTGGAGGTCCCACTTCCTATCTTATCAAAGTGGTAAAAGGTACTCACAGTCCACCTTAAATCAAGCAAGTAATTTTTCTTTTTTTAAAAAAGTGTTTATTAATTTAAGAGAGAGGAAGGAAGAGGGAAATAGAGATAGAAACATCAATGATGATAATCATCCATCAGCTGCCTCCTGCACACTCCCTACTGGGGATCGAACCTGCAACCCAGGCATGTGCCCTGACCGGGAATCAAACTGTGACCTTCTGGTTCATGGGTCAATACTCAACCACTGAACCACACTGGCTAGGTACAAATAATTTTTCTTATCAGAGAAACTTAAAGGATTATTATAATTTTTATTTTATTAATTTTTGTTAATCCTCACCTGAAGGGTTTTTCTTTTTTCTTTTTCTTTTTTTTAGAGAGGGGAAGGGAGGGTTAAAGAGAAAGAGAGAGGGAGAAAGACATTGATGAGAGACACATGGATTGCTTGTCTCCAGCACATGCCTTGATTAAAGCTGGGAATCAAAATTGCAACCCAGGCACGTGCCCTTGATTGGAAATCAAACCTTTGACCCTTTGGTGCATGGGATAATTGATGCTCTAACCCAGTGGTTCTCAACCTTCCTAAGGCCGAGACCCTTGCATACAGTTCCTCATGTGGTGGTGACCCCCAACCATGAAATTTTGCTACTGTTATGCATCGTGATGTAAATCTCTGCATTTTCCCATAGTCTTAGGCAACCCCTGTGAAAGGGTCGTTCGACGCCCCAAAGGGGTCGTGACCCACAGGTTGAGAACCACTGCTCTAACCCATGAGAAATATGGGCCAGGGCAATTTCTATTTTAATAAGTTGCTCAATTGGTTCATATGATTTAAAGTGTACCTTTACACCTAACAATCAAAGTTGAGTTGTATTATATTAGTTGACACCTTACATTTTGTTATCTTCATTTAATCACTAATTTTAATCTGATGATTTGTTTTCTATTTTGGATGTAATAATTTTTAAGGTCTCAAACATGTTTAAGGCCATCGGCACAGTGCTTGGAGTGCGGTAATAAATCTCAAGCTTGCTTTTTTTTTGTTTTTTGTTTTTATTGTTTTTTTGCTTTATAAACCAGATGATAGAGAAGTCCTTTATCCACTGGCTTTGCCTCCCAGGAAACAGAGCCCAGTTGAGGTGAGGCCCCGCTGTGTGGGCCCAGGACAAAAGCCTCAATATGCTAATTCTTTATGGAGAGATTTTACAACAGGACATCAAGACAAAGACAACAGAGGGACCGATAGGTATTGAAAGCACATAGAGCTCAATAAATATTTGTTGAATGGACAAATGGATTGAGTTACTGTCCAGGAAGAGCCTGAGGACTGGCATGTCAGGAGCGTGGTCCTTATGAAGTTGGCCAAGGTCTCTTTTGCAGTGTCTTGACTCTAAGAATACTTCCCCAAACCCCTGCTTAGTGCCTAGAAATGGCCATTTTGTTTGGTGCCCCTCTTCCAAACCTTCCCCCTGAGCTATGTAGTGGGTTTCATCACCTTGGGATAGAAACTCCTGAATAGCTTCAAGCTATTTCAGAATTAAAACTGTTGAGTGCTTGATGTTGATAAGAGTGTCCTCATCTTTCTTCCTCCTCCACATTCCTAGTGCTTTTACACACCTAAGTGCCACCGAGACAGGAATGACTTGCTCATCAGGGCTCTGCACCTAAAGGAATTCTTCGATCACATAAACGGGACTCCCTTTTTATGTTTCTACAGTCCAGACAGCCAATCGGAAGATGTCATTCTCATAAAAAAGTATGACCAAATGGTTATCTTCCACTGTTTCCTTTGGCCTTCACTGACTCTGCTGGGTGGCGCCCTGATTGTTGGTATGGTGCGGCTAACACAGTACCTGTCCCTCCTGTGTGAGAAGTACCGCACTGCATTCAGAGATGAGGCAGGTGGCAAAGTACCTTATATAGAACAGCATCGAAGGAGCCGAGCAATCTCAGGAAGGTGGCCAAACTGAAGTCCTGGCCGTCAGATACCTGCAGTTTCTGCACGTGAAGACTTGATTATGCCTGGCTACAAATTAACCATGAAGAGGCAGTAAAGTATGCTATGGGAAAGAACAAACTTTTTTTTAAAAAATGTATTTTTTTATTGACTTTAGAGAGGGAGGGAGAGGGAGAGAGATAGAAACATCAATGTTGAAAATCAGTGATCAGCTGCCTCCTTCACACCCCCTACTGAGGATCCAGTCCATAACTGGGGCATGTGCCCTGACCCAGAATCAAACTGTGACCTCCTGGTTCATAGGTCAATGCTCAACCACTGAGCCATGACAGGCAGGCAAGAAAAAGTTTTTAGGAGTCTCACATGTATTCTATTTATTCTGTAAATACATCCAAACCTCTTTCCACGTGAACACTTTTTGTTCCCACATGGCAAAATGCGCTCAAGTTAGCTGTCCTTAATCTCAGCTCTTACCTAGAACTTGTCAATGTGGAAATAAATAATGAGGCTATTTAACCTATTCAGCACTGGACAACCAGCCTTGTTTTATGTCATACAATTCACATTAAAACATTTCTCAAAAAGATTCTTGATAAAGAAACAGTTCATTCAACTATAGGAAGATAGTAATCTGGTAATCCTCAAAAGTGTGGCCCTACCATTTCACTTCACCATTCGTGATAAAGGAGGGAAGCCACTGCCTAGAAAATCCACTAAGTTTAGATTTATTTATATTTAACTTTACCATGTATCATGTTAGATTTTCTTTCAGTACAGTTTTTAGTTAATTATGCTTTCTGTAAGCTCACTTTATTCTTTGTGTACATTCTGGTGTGAAAGAGATGGCTAGAAATTTGTTGTGAAATAGGGATAAATTGTACTGGATGGAATTTAGCATTCATCTCAGATAATCCCCATCACAGAAAAGTCCCACGTGGATACTCAACAATGGCCCTTATGTTAAACTAGAGGCCTGGTGCACAAAATTCGTGCACAAGGGGAGGGGGTGTCCCTCAGCCCAGCCTGCACCCTCCCCAATCTGGGACCCCTTGAAGAATGTCCCACTGCTTGTTTAGGACCAATCCCAATGGACAGTCTCACATCCCTCTCACAATCCAAGACTGCTGGCTCCTAACTGCTTGCCTGCCTGCTTTCCTGATTACCCCTAACTGCTTCTGCTGTCAGCCTGATCATCCCCTAACCACTCCCCTGCCATTCTGATTAATGCCTAACTGCTCCCCTGCCAGCCTGTATGCCCCTAACTTTCCTCCTCTGTAGGCTTGATCACCCCCAACTGCCCTCCCTTGCAGGCCTGGTCCCTCTCAACTGCCCTCCCCTGCTGGCCATCTTGTAGTGGCCATCTGTGTCCACATGGGGGCAGGATCTTTGACCACATGGAAGCACCCATGCACCAGGCCTCTATCCTACCTAATAAAAGAATAATATGCAGATTGACCATCATGCATATTATTCTTTTATTAGGTAGGATAGAGGCCTGGTGCATGGGTGTGGCCAGCTGGTTTGCCCTGAAGGGTGTCCCAGATCAGGGTGGGGATTCCTTTGGGGTTTGGGGTGGCCTAGGGGAGGGGCCTGTGGTGGTTTGTAGGCTGGCCATGCCCCCCCCACCCCCACCCCCCGGGCAACCCAAGTGAAGGCCCTGGTATCTGGGCTTATTTATCTTTTACAATTGAAACTTTATAGCCTGAAGCAGAGCCAAGCCTCTTGCTTGCTCTGTGGAGGCAGCCATTTCTGTTGGTATTTATTTGTGTTCAATAATTGAAACCTTGTAGCTTTAAGTGGAGGCCAAGTCAGGCCAAGGTGTGTGCAAAGCATGGCTTCCTCCATTGCCAGGAGCAACCCTAGCTTCCTGCTCTCTTCAGCTCCATGGCTGCTGCCATTTTTGTTGGGATTTATTTATCTTCTATAATTGAAACTTTGTAGCCTGGAGTGGAGCTCTGAGCTGGCCAGGGTGTGTGGAAAGCTTGGCCTTTTCCATCGCTGTGGAAACTCAAGCCTCCCTCCTGATCTCTCTGTGGTCGCAGCCATCTTGGTTGGGTTAATTTGCATACTTGCTCCTGATTGGCTGGTGGGTGTGGCTTGTGGGTGTAGTGGAGTGGTGGTTAATTTGCATATCACTCTTTTATTAAATAGGATGATGAGTCAACCATGATTATAAAATAATGAATCACAAAACCCTCCCAACAGGTGCTTTTCAGATCAAGCTGAATATGAGTTGAAAACAGTTTGTTCTGAAAACCAGTGTGCCTTAAAGTATCTTTAAAATTTTATTAAAAAATCTTATTTGGTGAACAATAGGATGAATGATGAGACTTTTGAAGCAATCTTTTTAATGTAGATGCAATCAAACAAGAAACTTTGATCCAAGCTAATTTAGTGCCTTTTAGAATTTAATTTTGTCATAAATTACTAAATAAACAGAATAATAAAATTGAGCAACATTGACTTGCACAATTTTGGCATTTTCTCCTCTTTCTAGTGTGGAAGAGTGGAGAGACTGTGTCTCAGTGTGTGATTTATTTGAGTTGTAGGCCATAATTACAACTTTTCAAATATGTATTTTTGGGCAATTTAGGTGAATTGTTAGAGCATTTCTCTTTCCATCTTTAGAATGGGGATCATCTCTTCTTTCATGGGGCTATTATAGGGAATACACAAGATATAGAGTATATGAAACACCTAGCTTAATTTCTGGCATCTAGTAAAGATGCTTAAAAATCTTAGGAGATAACAATCTTTTGCTAAGTTTCAACATTTAGCCAGCCTTATCCCTCTTCTGGCTACATACCACAGGAAATAAAATCAGCATCTCCAAGAGATACCTGCACTCTCATGTTCACTGAGGCATTGTTCATAATAATCAAGCTATGGAGACAGCCTATGTGCCCATCAACAGACTAAAGACATTGTGATAATATATAATGTGTGTATAAGTACATACTATGGAATATTATTCAGCCTTCAAAAAGGAGATCATGCCCCGTGGCTCAGTTGGTTGGAATATTGTCTCATGCATCAAAAGGTTGCAGGTTTGGTCCCCGGTTGGGCATGTATGGGAGGCAACCTATTGATGTCCTCTTTTTCTCTCTCTCTCTCTAAAAAATCAATAAACATATCCTCAGGTGAGAATGAAAAGAAAAAAAAGGAGATCCTTCTATTTTTAACAACACAGATGAACGTGGCAGGCATTATATTAAGTAAAATAAGCCAGGCACAGAAAGTAAAAAACTGCATTTCACTGTATTTATGTGGACTCTAAAATCAAATACATAACAACAGAGAGTAATATGATGGTTATTAATAGGGAGGTGGAGGAAATGGGGAGATGTTGGTTAAAGGGTACACATTTTCAGTTATAAGATGAACAATAAATCTAGAGATTTTAGTATACACATGATGGCTATAGTTAATAGTGTATTGAGTACTGGAAATTTGTTGAGATTTCAGGTGCTCTCATCACACACATAGTAAATGTGAGGTGATACATTAAATAGTTTGACTGTAGTAATCATTTCACTCTGTATATCAAATCATTATATTATAGGCCTTAATTGTATACAATTCTTATTAAAAATAAAATGAATTCAATCAGCCCCTGTACCTTTCATTGGACAGCTGGTATAGGGGTAAGGATAGGAAGCTATAGGAGAGGATCCTCCTCACCACCTCTTAGCTAAATATGATATGCATGTAAGGTCCAGAATGTGCTGATTAAAAGTCTTTGTATACTGAAGACTTTCTTCAAGTTGAGTTTCTGTAGTTAAGGACACATCTCCATTCTATTTTTTTTAAATGTATATTTATTGATTTCAGAGAGAAAAGGAGGGAGAGAAACATTAACAATGAGAATCATTAACTGGCTGCCTCCTGTACACCCCCACACTGGGGATCAAGCCTATTACCTGGGCTCTGCCCTGACTGGGAATTAAACCATGGCCTCCTGGTTCATAGGTCAATGCTCAACCACTAAGCCACACCATCAGGGTTCTATTCTATTTCTTAACTAGAGACCTGGTGCATGAAATTCGTGCATGGGGGTGTGTGTGTCCTTCAGCCCAGCCTGCTTCCTCTCCAATCTGGGATCCCTCAAGGGATGTCATATTGCCTGTTTAGGTCCGATCCCAGTGGAATTGGGCCTAAATGGGCAATTGGACATCCCTCTCACAATTCAGGACTGCTGGCTCCCAACTGCTTGCCTGCCTGCTTTCCTGATTGCCCCTAACCGATTCTGCCTGCCAGCCTGTTTGCCCCTAACTGCCCTCTCCTGTGGGCCTGGTCACCCTTAACTTCCCTCCTCTGCAGGCCTAGTCACCCCTAACTGTCCTCCCCTGCAGGGTTTGATCACCTTCAACTGCCCTCTCTTGCAGGCCTGGTCCTTCCCAACTGCCCTCTCCTGCTGGTCATCTTGTGGTGGCTATCTTGTGTCCACATGGGGGCAGCCATCTTGTGTGTTGAAGTGATGGTCAATTTGCCTATTACTCTTTTATTAGATTAGAGGCCTGGTGCATGGGTGGGGGCCAGCTGGTTTGCCCTGAAGGGTATCCCAGATCAGGGTGGGTGTTCCCTTGGGGTGTGGGGTGGCCTGGGCGAGGGGCCTGTGGTGGTTTGCAGGCTGGCCACGCCCCCTGGCGACCCAAGTGGAGGCCTTGGTATCTGGGATTTATTTATCTTCTACAGTTGAAACTTTGTGGCCTGGAGCAGAGCTAAGCCTTCTGCTCGCTCAGTGGAGGCAGCCATTTCTGTTGGAATTTATCTTCTATAATTGAAACTTTGTAGCCTTAAGCAGAGGCTTAAGTGCCAGCCAGGGTGTGTGAAAAGCTTGGCTTCCTCCATCGCCGGGGCAACCCAAGCCTCCCTCCTATTCTCTCTGTAGCCATAGCCATCTTGGTTGGGTTAATTTGCATACTCACTCCTGATTGGCATGTGGGTGTGGCTTGTGGGTGTAGCGGAGTGCTGGTTAATTTGCATGTTACTCTGTTCTTAGATAGGATAAGCTTGACACTCATCTAACAATATGCAATTCTTGGGGTTTTCCTCCTAACAAAGTCAAAACCACTAATTTGAAACCTAGAGTTGGTGAAAGTATTGAAACTCAAAGTGTTTGAATTCCTAGTTTTCCATTTGTATAGTGGTTACTTGGTCCATCTCAGGAAAGAGGCATTATGCTTGAAGAAGAGTCAACTTAGAGCAATATTAATTCAAAGTCACTCAAATCACCTGGCAAATGTAAGCAATTATTTGCTCTTAATTGTTTAGAAGTTCTAAGTGTCAATGCCCACGTGCATTACGGTTCCAAGAAAAATTCAGACTTACCTTTTGCAAGGCTTATACTAACTAAAAGCAAAACCAGTTTGCTTTTAACCTACTTTCTAGGTTCTGTTCTTCAAGTGATTTGAAAAAAAGTCCTTTTACACATACAACACATTTATACATTCATGTATGTGTATACATATATTTCTGCTTAAAATATAAGCATATAATTCTTTATGCTTAAAGGAAGTTAATATTTAAAGAGATATTTCTCTAATACTCATCACTTTACTGGGGTAGAAAAATTTATTTTGAAGGCATAATAGTTTTAGGTTTTCATTCAATGTTTCTCAGTCATTATTGATAACTCAAATTCAGCTAAATTTGATTATTAGCAATACTGGTTTGCTTTTAAGTACTCAAAAAATGGCAAAATATGCTTATCACAATTTTTTGTTTATAAAATATATAGAACACTCAGGATTATGTGGACACAAGTCAAAGTAATTTTCTTTTTTTAATAAACAGTGTGATGTTACAGACTACGAAGTTAAAGAAAAGCAGACATTGACAGTTTCTGATAAGCACAAACAGTAAGTGCAGTCACAGGCCAAGCTTCTTGCTAGAACAGCAAGACTGGGAAGAGGTCTTAAATTTAGTGACACTATTATTCTATAATCTCAGTACAATAACACATGCATTTTGCTGTGTCAAATACTTTTTGGGCCATCATAAAAAGAACATTTAAGAACATTTTTCTCCTAACGAATGCAGTATACCACAGGACTTCAATTCATTGAATGACAAAATATAGAGCTCAATTTGCTACAATAAGTGGGGCTAAAAAGGGTGGTAGGAGCTACTTTTTAAAATTCCCAAAGTCAACATTTTGTGTGTTGTCTTCTTTTTGTAGTGCCACATTCCCCAAGATGTTAAAGTGTTATGTTCCAAAAGGACACATTCTTTTAGGTTTTATTCAACTTAAGATTAAGTCCAAGGATGAATCATATTTAAACCACTGGTTGCATTTGAAACTTAGGTTCCATAACCAAAAACATTCCTAGAAATCAGATTAAGGCCAATTCTTCTGACCACTCATAGGAACATAAATTAAATCTGGAAAGGGGCCTTTTCTTATGAAATCAATAGATAATGGCTTTTGGAAATTTACACTAGAATTAAGGTCAGTCTTATTAAAGATATTTTGAGAAAATACCAAAGTTGGTTTTCTGCCTCCTTCCTCACTTTGAAGTACTAACAGAAATTTTTCACTTAAAAAAATGTACGTTTTTTAGCATAACCACAAAATTATTGTAGTGACAGATTAAATATGATTTCAGATAGATTCATAGCCTTGAATAGCTTACAAAATACGTTTAAAAAGCCCCTTTCCATACTTACCAACTTGAGGAATGGAGTCTACAGTTGGTAGTGAAAATCAATTACCCAACTATACTAAAGGTAAAAGGAACTGCGTTTGTTGTTTTTCCCACCCTGTTAAAACTTATACGTAATTGTGTAAAAATTAAATCAGAAAATCTCCTGATGGCTCATAACTGTCACTTTATGCTAGCCAGCATGGCTGTAATATTAACATATCTAAAATATTAACATATCTAAGCAAAAGGAATAGCACTGCATCGATGAAAAGGAAGTGCAAAACTTTAATCAAGTGGAATACTTGAATGAAATAAGCTTATTTAAAAACTACCATCCCAACTTGGGAAACTCCTAATAAATTCTAAACTCTTCTGAATTTTAGAACCTGGATGTTTACATCTTTTATGAAAGATGCCTCTTGACTAGAACTAGCAAGCAGCGTGTATACATATAGAAATGTGTGCACATATACACACACTAACTTCACTAATAATCAAGAAGAGAACACTACTAATTTTAAATATCAAATTCAAGAACCTAGTACCATGAACTTCCTAGCACTATAGCCTTTGCCAAATGGCTGGAGCAATGATTACATTTTTAACCAATTTTTTTTTCATGTCTCCAATGCCATTAAAAATGAGGCATGCCAACTCTGACTTTATAAATCTC
Organism: Lasiurus cinereus; assembly: GCA_011751065.1. Classification (NCBI taxonomy): domain Eukaryota; kingdom Metazoa; phylum Chordata; class Mammalia; order Chiroptera; family Vespertilionidae; genus Lasiurus; species Lasiurus cinereus. The sequence goes on along the minus strand of JAAGEH010000045.1, from coordinate 30,043,793 downwards.
AAATACAGTGCTCTGCAAATTTTGGTAATATCAGAGCCTTAAGTACTGAATTGTGACTCATCTATTTTTTTTCCTTATTAACCTTCTGAGGTAGAGTTACCAATCTAATTTTATCAGGACCACAGTTATCTTGAGCTAAGCCCTAGTTGTTTCAGAAAGTGAACATAACGTTTAATAGAAAAGAAAAAAGGCTTCCCAGGCCATGGCACATAAGATTCATTTACAATTTTAATGCAATAATTAAAAAATAAAAATGGTTTGTGTTTATATTTTAAAAAACAGCCCAGCTGTATTATTCTGTCACCAAGAATGATTATCTGAGTATCCTGTCAATGCTGAATCTTATAGTTCAGCCTTCACAATCCCATCCTTGATGAAGAGTTAATTCCCTTATGGTATGCACAATATATTTTCACAACTTTCAGCCTTCTTTCATGCCACATCTGAGCAGGATATGAAGAATGTAATTCATTCAAACAACTCCTCCCTGTTTTGCACCCCCCTACCCCCCTCTTCTCAAACACATCTGAAGTATGAAAGTTATTTTTAAATAGTAGAAGCACCACAATCCATTAACACCACATATGGCCTTTCAACTGAAATACTATAGTGATGTCCTGGACATCAAAATTCATTTTTTAAGGTGGATTCTGAGTGTGTGGGTCCAGCCCAGGTCTGCTGTTGGTACAGGCAATGAAACAAAGGGAACTTATTAACATTCACAAAAAGTTAACTTGCTGGCTTTAAACTAATGCTAGAAATTAAATTTCTTCAAAGAGCTGGCAAGCATAGGCTATTAGCCAGGATATTAATGAAGTGGATTTACAAGATCATTAAGAAACAAATCCAGGTTTATATGCTGTGAAATTTCCATGGTGCCTTTAAAATAGATAGGCTGCTCATAACTTTTTAAGAATGCCAAATCACGCAGTTTTTGATGGAAAAAAGAATACAGATGGACTGTGTTTTACCTATGTGAAAGTTACCAATCCACTTAAAATAAAATCCAAGAGGGTATATACATTCTAATCAAGTCATTGATTATTTTCCTGATTAATAAGAACTACACTTTACACAAAATACTTTATCAGCAGTTGTTTTCATCAAAAAACCAATAGTCAGTTTCACAGTTGAAAAAGTTACACATTAAAATATTTTACAATTCATTGTATATTCACCAGGTTCCATTTCCTAAAGGGCTTGTAATATAAAGCAGAGTAGAAGGGAAAACCTCAAAGTTGATTACTTTGACACTAAGTTTTACACAGGACACTAAGAACCACAAAAAGCTTAGGTTCTATCAGAAAATAGAGACCAAATTCCATTCTTGATTAAAAAATCCAATTAGAAACATTTTTTTAAAAAAACACACCAAATTCCACAATATGATTAACGGATTTCAAATTAACAGTAGTGTAAACATTTTTTAAAATACAGAACTTTGTATAGTTGAGAACATAACAAAAAGTTAAAGCATGATTTTCAAACAGTTGATTATTTCTTGCTAGACTGTGTTTAAAATTAGGTTTTACTTTGTTTAAACCTGCTCTTCCCCCATCCAAAATAGTCATTGAAGGAAATATTGCTCAAGTGACCAAATAAAACTATAGAGCCAATAGTCAGATATACCACATTCAATGATGTATGGCTGGCCATAGGAAGGGATCAATTGGAATTGATCTCTGCTACTAAAGTACCTGAAAGCGACTATATTGTCATGAGACATATCCTAGTCTCCCATGTAGGATTTAATTCAGTTTTTGGTTCCTTGTCTTCTGAGAACCACCTTTCCCTTTTTTCTTATTTTTAATGCTGTTTGCTTAAACTCTGCTTGGGTTTGTTTAATATTTACTTTGCTTTTAGCTAGATCACTTAATCTATATTCTTTATAAAATTTGTTTACACCTCTCAAACAGACTTAATTTAGTTGTAATAACTCTTGAAAATGGATGTCAATGATGAAATATGATATGTGGCATGAGTTTTAATGGTGGAGAGGTCCCAGGGAAAGTGGACTAACTGAATTGATGTGGAAAGAGCAAAAATTGTATATATCCTGTGCAAGGAAGCTTAAAGCTTTTTTGGCACTCAGGTTGGTTCTCTGTTAAAACTTCACTTTTCACCATCAGAGTCTCAGATTTGTATCATTTCACTGAGCTTTTCTGTAATCAACTCCTAATTCAAAAAAGACTGGGATGGTAGTATGTATTATAACTGAATGACCTAAGAGAAAATATGAATCATGAAGTTTTAATAAGTTATGAAATCTTTTGCAAAAGAATAGATTGGTTTCCTGCTTAATAGAGTTTAAATTTTTCTGAACTATTCCAAGACCGTTTAGAGAAATAAGTTCCCCTAATCTTCAAATTTATTTTTTCTGTTGGCAATATTATATACATGCCTTAGTGAAGTACCTAAGTCTCCAATAATTATGCCCTTTAAGGGTTCTAAAATAGCCAAATATTAAGAGTATTTGTATTAGAGTCCTTGTTCACTATTCAAGACTATAGGTAACTGATTTCATTAAGTGAAGATTTTTTAGTGATGCTCTTTCACTAGAGTATACAATGTGTGCTCTTTATAAAGTTGTATTCCAATAATATGCCTATTCTAGAAAACTGTCAGTAAATTATTGCACTTTTTCTGGTGTGGCACCTGAACATTTGCTAAAACTATTTCCTAGGGAATTAAATCATTCATTTCAAATACTGAGTAAAATATCAGATTCTGGAGTGATGACTAGCCTTTGCCCCTACATTTTGGGTTAATGTTTTTCAAAATGTTTAAGAATGTATCCTGTGCTCAACTGCAATTTAATAAAGTTGGAGAGTGAGCCCTGACCACTTGGAAATGGGACATAATCCTGCTTTTATTATTGAGATATTGGATAAATAGCCTAAAATAGTATTAAGTTCATGGTTTTTATTTCCCCATATTATAAAGTATTATTCATGAGCATACCTCTGTAGAGGGTTTAAACAATGAAGAAGATACTCTAAACTGTATTAATTTTGGTAACTAATTTCATATGATTGAAGCATTCTGAACTATGAAAGAGGATGCAAGATGGGCGATTCATGTAAAAAGAGAAAGAAAAAAAAAAGGATAAACTTTACTGTTTTAAGTAGTTATTCACTAGTATTGGTATAAATGGGATAGTGCCTGAGCCTTCTCCAAAGACCAAGAGAAGAGCTGACCATTGCTGGTATGAACAATAAAAAAATTTGGGGTGCAAAACAATGCATGACTATGGGACAGATCATGAAATAAAGAATATATATTAATGATAGTTTCTATAATATAAATAGCTTTTAATAAAAAAAATAATCTTTTTAATAACATTAATACTCACTTCTATTTTTCTGGAAAACATGCATGAAAAATGTATTCAATTCATCAATTGCAAAAGGAGGAAAAAAAATCAAACTTAAGGTGAATACTGTACAATTCGGAAGCAAGAACTATTCCTGCTCTTTCTTTCTCTAGGATTATTTTACTTTATGGGCCCCCAGAATTTCGCTGGGAAATAAGAATCAGATTCTTGTAAATACTGTCCAGAAAAAAAACCCAAAAGCTACCCTAAAACAGGTCTCATTTGTGACTGCTTCCAAAACTTTGCAGATAAGACCCTAAATCGTCAAAAGGTTTGATTTATTAAAAAAAAAAAAGTCTCTGGTAAAATCTCAAGAGTCCCTTCCACCCCAAGCATTTTTCTTCATTAAACAAGGAGTCAAAAACCCACTTCAAACTCTAAGTTGAAAAGCAATAAAAAAGAAAATAAGAAATTTCATTATTTCCCATCTTAATGTAATTTAACATCAAACTCCAGTTGACCTGGACCTAATGCATTAATAGACTTTGCATGTCCACATTTCAAAACATAGAACATTTGCAAGACAAAAAAGAGCATCATTCTTTTTCCTTCTCCATCATTTCTATATATTTTGGGTTTTTTTGTTTGTTTGTTTTGTTTTTTTTAAAAAAAGATACAAACAATCTTCAAAGTTTACCTTTTTGGACTTAAGGCATAACATTAAATTGCGCATTATTCTAAAGCTTAATTTTGAAATGAACTAGTTTAGTGCTATCAAACCCTGTTTGCATTTGCATTATTTAAATTATATAGTATTTTATTTCTGTTCTTGCTGTAAATTCTAATGCTGTTCATGGATTGTGCAATTCCTATGCAATCAGTCTTTGCCTGTTGATAGTTATTAACAGTGCAGACTAGAATCCAATATTGAGTTTTCAATTTCTTAGTTATCATTCAGTTCAAAGCATGCTGCTTAATTGTGTGGAAGATCCAATCCATTTTTGTTGTCCAGCCACCATGATGTGCATCATTCATTTGTTTCATGAAATATTCCAAAGCCTCTTGCTCAGTTTTATCTAAAGCTAGGGTCTTTCGAATGTATGCAATATCATCAAAAGATTGTAGTTCTGGCATTCCAGAGCCAAGCATCATTGAGAAAAGATTTATGAAGAGATTGGCATGCTGCCGGATAGCTAGATAAGCTTTGTAACACATCTCCTGAAACCTAAAAGTAATAAGAACAAGTTAGTTAGTATGAAGCAAATGGCATTAAATAGCTTCGGGTCTCTGCTTAAATGTCACATTAGAGAGGCTTCCTTGGACAAACTATAAAAAATAGAATTCCTCTCCTCAATCTCTTTATCCTATCCTAGAATGTAAACTTCATGAGTCCAAAAGGATTTTGTTTACTGCTTTATCTTTAGTACCTACAAGAATGTCTGGCACGTTAGGAGTTTAATAAGGATTTGTTAAAGATATGAATCAATCCATTTAGGATTTAGTCTGGGCCAGGACTGAGTTATAGATGAAACAAAATTTTATAAAAGGTTTTCAAAGTACTTTAAGGTTTAAGATAAGACTATTGATATACATCATAATTACCATGCTTATTCAACAAAAATTATGAATAAGCATGGTAATTATAGTTGACTGAGTTCCTCAAACTGCATGACTAAAAAATGTCTTAAGCACTATAGATTATTTGTCAATATAGAGAAGGTGGAATCCAAATATTTTAACAACAGTAAGTAAAAACTTAATGTATTAAGAAGTTTAAAGATCATTTTCCTTTTAGATTTTGACTAGTTTTCTTTTTCTTCACTACATTATACAATAAATAAAACCAATACATTAAAATATTCAGTTTCAGTTTATGCTCCAATAGATTATTATGCTCCAATAATATAACCTCTATTATTTATATTGATTGAAAAATATTTAATTGGTTTGATTGAGCAGCAAGAATTCTTCATTTTGTGCTTTTGATTTATTGAGCTTACCTCTCAAATTCTCTTGTCTTGGTGCATTCCTGGGCTCCTTTACTAATCACTATTAAGAAATCTTGTGTCAAAACAAATGGCACACGTTCTCGTTTATAACCAAATTTTTTCTTCTTGTGATCCAAAAAGTGTCCGAAATCTATATGGAACAGCTTCCAAACAGAAAAAATTATGTTATAGTTTGATAAATGCAAGAAATATAACATCCCAAATTAATAAGTTTAAGAACACCACAACAGTTGAAAAGAGAAAGCTATTACTTGTCCATCGTCTTTAACCATGATGTTGCTATTGTGACGATCTCCAATTCCCAAAATGAAGGTAGCAACACAATATCCAGCACATGAACGTGTAAACAGATCAATGGCTGCATCATATCTACAAAGAAGAAATAAACTCTTTATGCATTCTGTGAAAATACAAAGTGATTCAGTCTAAACTGGGAAAAGATGGTCAATGTCTGTATTAAAGCAATGAAAACAATCACTGACATTAGGGAAGAAGTAATTATGTCCAAAGAAGTGAGAAGTTTTGAGATTCTGAAATTTTCAAAGGTTTCTAAGGAATTTCCAGATACTCTCAGACCAAAGCACAATTCCTATTATAGTGAAAAAATACTTATTATGTTATTAAAATATTTTTTAATTGCTATAACAATAACCTAGAAGTAAAAATTTTAATTTGCAATGTTAATTTTTCTAAAAAAAGAATAAGCAATAAGAAAAACACCTTTCAGATATCTTTGTTCAATGTATAGGATTTCTCTAAGTAATAAGCAATTCTGATCATTTAAAAACAATCTCATATATGTCAAAAGTTGAACATTCCCCCCCCCCCCCAAAGTAAGTAAGTTGTTTTGTCTGGTCTAACTCAGAAGCATATTCAACCATTAAAAGACTTGTCTAACAACAACTTATATTAAATAGGAAGCAAAGAATAATACACTCACATTTCTCCTTTGTTCTTGTCTTTGAGCCACTGATGTAGCGTGTGGCTGTTGAATTGCAGTGCCCCTTTCAGGCCCCCTTTGCACTGAATCTGCATAATAGTGTGAGAGTTTCTCACCACCTCAATAAGCCCCACACAGTCCCCAATTGACAGACAACCATAAGGTAACATTCTGAAAAAAGAGGGAGACATTTGCAATTAAATGATAGAATTTTAAAATAGCAAAGATTTTAACAGGCTAGTACATGAATAGTTCAGTATTTGCAAATTTGTCATGTTACTCCCTTAACCTAATTTTATTTTTTTGCTATAGTACTAGAGATCTGGTGCATGGATTCATGGTGGGGTCTCTCAGCCTGGCCTGCGCCCTCTCACAATCTGGGACCCTAAGGGATGTGGTAGTGCATGAAGCAGCAGGTGGTGGGGAGGAGCCCGAGCCCGGGTTGGGCACCACACTGCTTGCTCCCACTCATCCCGACCCCCCTGTGCCTGCTGGTAGTGGCCTGGAAGTACTGCCACAGAGGTGGGAGAGGCTCATGCCACCACAGCTGCGCTCACCAGCAGTGAGACCGGCTTCAGGCTAAGCGGTGCTCTGGCTGTGGAAGTGCACTGACCACCAGGGAGCAGCTCCTGCACTGAGCATATATCCCCCTCCCCCTGATGGTTAGTATGCGATATAGCTACCGGTCAACTGGTTGTTTAGTCAGTTGCTTGGTTTTTTATATATAGACTAGAGGCTCAGTGCATGAAATTCGTGCATGGGGGAGGGGGAGTGTCCTTCAGCCCAGCCTGCTCCCTCTCCAATCTGGGACCCCTTGAGGGATGTCCAACTGCCCGTTTAGGTCTGATCAGGCCTAACCGGGCAGTCGGACAGCCCTCTCACAATCCAGGACTGCTGGCTCCCAACTGCTCACTTGCCTGCCTTCCTGATTGCCCCTAACTGCTTCTGCCTGCCAGCCTGATCACCACTCCCTTGCCAGCTTGTTTGCCCCTAATTTCCCTCCCCTGCAGGCCTGGGTCCCCCCCAACTGCCCTTCCCTGCAGGTCCGGTCACCCCCAACTTCCCTCCTCTGCCAGCCTGATTACCGATAACTGCCCTCCCCTGCAGGCCTGGTCCCTCCCAAATGCCCTCCCCTGCTGGTCATCTTGTGGTGGCCGTCTTGTGTCCACATGGGGGGCAGTCATCTTGTGTGTTGGAGTGATGGTCAATCTGCATATTACTCTTTTATTAGATAGGATAGAGGCATGGTGCATGGGTGGGGCCAGCTGGTTTTGCCCTGAAGGGTGTCCCAGATTAGGGTGGGTGTTCCCTTGGAGCGTGGGGTGGCCTGGGCGAGGGACCTGTGGTGGTTTGCAGACCAGCCACTCTCCCTGGTGACCCAAGTGGAGGCCCTGGTATCTGAGATTTATTTATCTTTACAATTGAAACCTTGTAGCCTGGAGCAGAGCCAAGCCTTCTGCTTGCACAGCCATTGAAACTTTGTTGCCTTAAGCAGGGGCCTGGCTAGCAAGGGTCTGCAGAAAGCTTGGCTTCCTCCATTGCCAGAGGCAACCCAAGCATCCCTCCTACTCTCTCTGAGGCCATAGCCATCTTGGTTGGGTTAATTTGCATATTACTTTTATTAGATAGGATGCTATTCCTAGAACAATCCTCAAAATAATCTGCCATAATTTATTATAACCTTCAATTGAGAAAATATTTTATATTAGAAAAGCATTAAGAAAGTTATTATGGCAATTAAAATTTTATAAACATTTGTAGCTTAAAAATATGGATGAATTTAAAGATGTTTCATTGACATCTGAACAATACTTTAAGGCAGTAGTTTCAAACTTTTGGTCTCAGGACTTGTTAATACTCTTAAAAATTACTGTGGATTCCCAAGAGTTTTTATTTATATGGGCTATATCTATTGATGTTAGAAATTAAAATGGAAAAAATATTAATGAATTCATAAAATTATAAAACAAACTATTATAAGATAACATCTATTATGACATAAAAGACTGTATTAAGAAACTTAGTGAGAAGAGTAACACTGTTTTCCATTATTTCAAATTTCTTTACTGTCCAGTTCAGTGGTCGGCAAACTGCGGTTTGTGAGCCACATGTGGCTTAGAAGCCGCAGTTTGCCACTCTGTTGACTAATGAGTTTCCCGACACTGTGATAGGGTCTTAATCACAAGGAAAACAACAGCCTGTAATAATTGGAATCGAGAGTCTAGGTCAGTGTAGGTCGCATGTGGCTCGTGAGCTGCAGTTTGCTGACCACTGGTCTAGCTTAACAGTATGAGCTGAATTCTCATATACACTTCTGTATTCAATCTAGTGCAATATTTTAATGGAAGGAAGCTGAAAGTTTTGAGTACATGAAACAGTTTATTCTTTTTTTTAAAAAAAAGATATTTCATTAATTTTTTAGAGAGAGAAAAGGAGAGGGATAGAGAGTTAGAAACATCAATCAGCCACCTCCTGCACACTCCCCACTGGGTATGTGCCTGCAACCAAGGTGCATGCCTTTGACCAGAATTGAACCTGGAACCCTTGAGTCTGCAGGCTGACGCTCTATCCACTGAGCCAAACTGGTTAGGGCAGTTTATTCTGATATTATCATGTATTAACTAGAGGCCCAGTGCACAAATTCATGCACACCTGGGGTCCCTAGGCCTGGCCGGTGATCAGGGTCTGCTGGCCAGGGGGAGGGGCTGCAGAAGGCTGGCTGCTGGCCCTCAGGAGGGAGCAGGTCCTCAGCCCCTCTGGGAAAGGGTCTGCATCCACTGCCACCCACCTCCAGTTCCCTTTCCCAGCCCAGGGCCCCAAGGCCCCGGGAGGGGTGAGACAGGAGGTAATGGTCACTAGGCCAGGTGTGGAAGGAATGGATGCTGCTGCTGCCATTGTAGGTGCCCCGCTATCGCATGGTTCTCTGTTTCCCCAGCTTTTTGCCACGCCACCACCACAGCAGGCAGGCGACCCCCCGGGGGCAGGGAGAGGACGGGAGTGAGACAAACCCTTGTGCCGAGTGCTGACTTTCAATAGGATGCTTTATGTATGAAACCCTGACCCAGAAGCAGGTCATCTACGAATGGTTTAACACCAGGGGCTGATGGGGGCTGGCTGGCTGTTGGGGATGGGACTGTGGGAGGTTGGCTGGCTAGGGGGAGAGACCACAGGCAGTTGGCTGTGGGAGCTCATTGACCACAATGGGGCAACTCCTGCTTTGAGTGTCTGCTCCCTGGTGGTCAGTGAACATCATAGCGACTGGCCATCTGGTCATTCTAGTCATTTGGTCGTAACGGTTCCTTAGGCTTTTATATGTAGAGATATTACATTCTTACCACTTTTGTAAAGAGTAATCATCTATACTTATTTTCTTACCACCTTTCTAAAGAATAATCCTCTACACTTATTTTCATTTTCTCATGTAATTCCTCATAGCTTACCTTCTCCGCCTACCACTTTACTTATCTCTTCTTAAAGCTAACCATGAATAATCATATCCAAAGGCTTAAGAAATCCCCTGAAGTACATGACACTAAATTGTTTGTGAATCTCTCCCTCTTTGGGGTTCTGTGAATCCATTATACTGATCCTCCTACTCTTTTGAACATTTTTCTTATGGAATCTTTTCTTCTATCCACCCTGGTAAATACAGGAATTTCTTAAGGCTGTACTCCTGCTCATTCTGTTATTTATATTTTATTGTTACTGAACATGCTCATAGTTTAAAGAGTCACATAGTCCCTATAAGGCTACTTAGAAAAAACAACAGCAACAACAACAAAAAACACCACCAAACAGAATCACCATAAACCTGAATCTAAGTTTTGCCAAGAATAAAAATGTTGTCATTTTATTTAAAATTAAACTTCAAACAAAAATTTTAACCTTAATTTAATTAAAGAGAACAATATTTAGAAAATATTATGACTTAAAAGCTTTCTAAAGATCCATTTACTTTTCAATGACCAAGCTTAACTTCAGATGCTTTTTTTGTACAGTCACTAATTTACAAATAAATATCATAATTACCAGTTACACTATAGTTAAATCTTTCCTTTACTGTCTAGTTCTACATTCTCTTTTGTACTCCACTCCCCTGGGAGTGGTGGTAGTAGCAGCATGTGGATCTCTCACAACAGGAAATTATACCAAAAAAGGAAACCTGATTCATATCACAGGAATTGTTTTTGGAAAGCAGCAGGAATTAGGCAAAGAATAAGAAGTTAAGAATTAAAGTTGATAACTAAAATTTGTAATCTGGCAGGTTAATTGAGATGTCCATTTCTCTTTTTTGCAATAAAAGGGTTCTATTATTTGTTACTAATATACTTTTATATATTGGCTATTCTTAATCTAGAAGAAGCATACAAATAAACCCTAACTAGCGTTGATTCCTGTCTCTTATGCCCACTTACAGACAAAATACTTCTGGAGAGGGTGTCCTTTGCCTGAAAGACCCTAGATTTGCCAAGTAAGAGAAGGAAAAACCATTAAATGCAAAGGTCACTAGAAGAAGAGGCATGAGAGAAAACTTGGAGGTAATATTGTAATTGTGGAAGGCTGGCCAGAAATCAACAGAATGGTGAAAGCTTTAAGATTAGTTGCTTTCATAAATTTTTCTGCAAAATTGATTCAAGACTAGAGAATTTAGAAAGTTTTAAAATTAGAAAATTTATATTATGAAAGAAACTTTCTTCTAAACTCAACTTCTGAAAGACAACAGGGGCCTTTTATCTCCTATATCCTGTTCTTAAACAGACATTTGCAGTTGCAACTACTAGTTTATAAGAGAGAGCTCTTCTTACTTAGCAGAATCTCAGTAGCTATTGTAAGCCAAAGAGAAGGAGAACAAAGAAATTACTTTTTACAGATCTATGCCTCTACATGCTTTATAATTAATATTTACGCATAGCTTACTTTTTCAGGATAATTTTCAACATACTTACCGAAGATCAAGACCTTGATTTTGCCAGATATTTTCCATAATGCGAATAATTTGAAGTGTTAGCATATCTTGCCGCAAATCTGAAATTCAAATAATATGTACTACCACTTTATACCATAAGTACACATTTGGGTATCATGTCATCATATTGTTTTCAAAGGGTAAATAAATAGAGCTATATTTATTCTTTAAAATAATATATTAGGAAGCAATATTTTGACTCTTTAACCCATTTCTAAAATATTTACAAAAACTCATCTATATTACAATGTAGGATAACCTATTTTCCAAAAATTTTAAATTAAAACATTTATTTTTCTGAATTCTTAAATTTGAACATGTTTATACTTAAAACATTCGATTAACCGAATTCAATGCTGAAATGTCATTTCTCAATGGAAACCCACAGCTCCTACACAGCCTATTCTCCAAGTAAATTAGGATCTCCTTTTATATGATTTCTTAGCAGACTATACTTTTCCCTTATACCATGGTTGTAATTTTATTTTTATAATTTTTTGTCTTACATCTCTCTCTTCCCTGCTAGAATGTAACCGTTAGGAGGGCAGGGATTCTGTTTTGTTTATTCTTACAACCCCACTGTCTAGTATATCAAATGTTTATGGAATAAATGGATACTCTCATAGCTAAACAAATGATAATTAGAAACAGATTCAAGCTTTCTGATTCTAAACCAGTATTTCTTTTCAATAATTATACATACATATTCTAAAGGCCAAGACATTTGCTTAATATTACACATTTACCACAACATGCATATGCCTTAAATAGCTTTCAATAGTCTTCATGGTTCATAAATATCCTGTATATAAAAGGATAGCTAAATTCATGCATCATAGGCTCATTAATACTCATCCTTACCATCCCCATTTTTAAAGATGATCTCATTGTTCTGAAAGAGTAACTCTGACATGATGTCTGGGTTCTCCCAATTCAACCACAGTGGCCTTTTTGCAGAGGACATAATTCGACACTCTTCAAGCCTTTAAAATAGTTAAAAACTTCAATAGACACTTCAGCTTTATTATTCTTTTACCCTCAAATTAATTTTAAAATAGTATTACTTTCTGAAGTATTATAAAAATTTAAAAGTTTCTACTTGATTTTATTAATGAATTCATTTCTAAGGGATTATAAAGAGAAAAATAAATGTTGCCCTGGCTGGGTAGCTCAGTTGGTTAGATGGTTGTCCTGATACAAGATTCAAGGTTCAATCCCTGGTCAGGGCATATATAAGCAATCAATGAATGAGTCGATTAATTGGAACAGCAAGTAAATGTCCCCCTCCCTTGCTCATTCCCTCCCTCCCTTCCTCACTCTCTCAATCAATAAATAATTTAAAAAATATTAAGCTTAAAAATTAATTTCATAATAGCTTATTTTTTCAACAAACGGGGACACATTATTAGTTGTTTTCTTTTTTCCTGTTCACATTCTTTTTTCAATCCTCACCCAAGGATATTTTTTTCCATTGATTTTCAGAGAAAGTGGAAAGGAGGAGGGGGAGGAAGAAAAAAAGAGAGAAACATCAATTGGATGTCTCTAACACGTGCCTGAACCGGGATGGGGATTGAACCTGCAACCCAGGTATATGCCTTTGACTGGAATTGAACCTGTGACCCTTTGTTGTGCAGATTAATACTCTAATCACTGAACAATGTTCGCCAGGGCCACATCATTAGTTTTACAGATATTACATTCCATTTCTTATCCTATGGTATAGGAAATTCTGGCTCTAGAGTGTTTTAAACTCCATTATTAAAGTACTTAAAACTCTGTCGAAACTGGTTTGGCTCAGTGGATAGAGTGTCGATCTGCGGACTGAAAGGTCCCAGGTTCGATTCCGGTCAAGGGCATGTACCTTGGTTGCGGGCACATCCCCCATAGGGGGCGTGCAAGAGGCATCTGATTGATGTCTCTCATCAATATTTCTAACTCTCTATTCCTCCCCCTTCCTCTGTGTAAAAAAATCAATAAAATATATTAAAAAAAAAAGTACTTAAAACTCATCCTGAACTTAAGAAAATTTTACAACTTTTACTTTGTAGGGTAGGAGAATGGGAGAAGGAAGCATGTACAAGGTGAGGCAAAAGTAGGTTTATAGTTGTTTCTATAGAAAATAATACAATAATTAATAAATAATACATGAATTGCTTCATGTATTCACAACTGTAAGCCTACTTTGGTCTCACCCTGTATAATGAAATATTCTAATTATAATGGACTTTTTATTTTTATTGATTTCAGAGAGGAAGGAAAAGGGAGCGATAGAAATATTGATGATGAGAATCATTGATCGGCTGCCTCTTTCACACCCCAAACAGGGAATCAAGCCCGCAACCTGGGCATATGCCCTTAACCAGAATTAAACCTGGGATCCCTCCAGCCGACATCTAGCCATTGAACCAAACTAATTAAGGCTAATTATAATGGACATTTTGGCTTTTCTCAAGATTTTTTCCAAAGAGGATACTATTTAAATATATAAATAAAACTTCCACTAAGGTATCTTACCTGAGATTTCCTAATTGATGAGCAGGATTTAGAGGAGATAGAAAGCCCTGTAGAGCATCCATGAAATCTGGTCGCCGCATCTGCTCAACTAAAAACTTCATCTGTACCTGATAAATTAGTATAATTGTGATTAGAGGATGAATTTATGAGAGGTAAAACTAACTGCTAATTTCTTTTATACACTGGAACCTCAGCCTTTGAATAGATATCTTGGATTGGCAGCAGTCTAGCTTAGACATGTTTCTGTAACACAGAGCAGATAACAGGCAGAGGTGAGAATGACAGCACTGTGCACCTCACTGTGAGCAAAACTCGGCCTGATGACAGAGGCAATGCTTTGGCTCTAGAACAGGGCGTGGTCAACTACAGAAGGTCAGCAGCCAGATTTTGTAAATTAAATTGAACTGAATATAACCATGCCCATTCATTTAGCCTTTGGCTGTTTTCTCACTCAAACAGCAGAGTTAAATAATTATAATAGAGTCCACATGGCCTGAAAATCTATTTATTATCTGACCTTGTAAGAAAAAGTTTGCTGACCCAATGTTGTAGAGGAAAGCTGTGGAGACATCATGTTCACTCTCTTTCTGTTGGGTAGAAAAGGTCAAGGGAGGCTAAAAGGAACTGATGGGAAAAGGACTTGAAAAAACATTTGTTACACTGAGTCTCACACTATACTCATGCTCTAGCACAGAGTTAGAAAGAAAAATCCATTTTTAATCAGTTCAAACCAAAGTGCAGACTGCTGAGCTATCATGCCATCACTGCCACTTTATTTTAGAAAACCTCTATCTATTAAAAATGTAAAATATGAGTGGGGAACAAAAAAAGAGTTTAGGACCTAGTAATTCATAATAAATTTATATTCATGCTGGATTTTAGTAACAAGTCTCCCCGTCCCTCTTCCTTACTATGTATAAGTAAAGAGCTAGAAAATCTAGTCATCACTGACTAGGGCTTTGATCATGTAAAGGCATTTCTTTCTCTGTCACTATCAGCCCTAATGTTAGCATACTGCTTCCTGCACTTTATCATTATTATGATAAAATACAAACCACACAAAGTAACTCCCTTTAGTCCTATGACCGGGGCAGTACTTTACATCCCTGTGACTGACTATTCATTCAATAACTGCCAATTTGTATTTTTCAAAAAATGATTTTTTAAATTGATTTCAGAGAGGAAGGGACAGAGATAGAGAAAAACATCAATGATGAGAATCACTGATTGGCTACCTCCTACACGCCCCCTACTGGGGGAGATCAAGCCTTCAACCCAGGTTATGCTCTTGGCTGGAATCGTACCTGGGCCCCTTTAGTCCGCAGGCCAATGCTCTATCCACTGAACCAAATCAGATAGGACCAATTTGTATTTTTTAATCCCTTCATTTTTTTCAATCATCCCAACCTCCCTCCCATCTGGCAGCCATCATAAAGTTCTCTGTATCTATTAGTCTGTTTCTGTTCTGCTTGTTCACTTGTTTTTTTTTTTTGTTTTTTTTTTAGATTTCACAAATCCTATGACTGTGTTTTTAGTTCCCTACACAACTCCATTTAAGCCAATAGTAATCTAAGTAGTGAATTTCATATTCATAATTAATCCACTGTATCATGGCCAATCTGTTATATAAAATTCCAGTTTAGAAGAAATGCCTAAATTTACTAATTTAACTAATATCTAGTTTCTTTTTTCTTATCTCAGTTATAATATAAATGTAATAAGCATTATTCTTTCAGAGCAGTCTAGTCCTCTTTTGCTCACAATTCCAGCATCAGAAACAGTACAATTATTTTTTTAATAATCTATATTTAAACTTATATACCACAACTTTAATAAAACAAATTCTGTGGCATTTAGATTAAAACAGTAACTTCTTTTTTTACAGAAAGTAATATTTTTTCAAGCAATATTAATGAAGATGTTAGAAAAATTAATTCAGTACTGCTAATTTACATTCTGTGTACTTTGGGGACTCACTAATAAACTGGGATTTTTTTTTTCATTTTACTGGAGATGAAGTATGATTTCACTTTTAACTATAAAATATGGTGGGATAAAGGATAAAGAATAAGAAAAGCTCATGAAAAATCTTCACATTTCATATTCCTCAGTAACTCTAAGCTTGACTAAAGCATGACATATAAGTCCATTTTAAATTCCAAAATTTAAACACTAATTTTCTTCTACTCATTTTCAAGGTCATTACTAAAAAGAGTAAGTGACACAGAATAGGGAAAATTATTTTTTATTTATTTTTAATAATTCTTTATTGTTGAAAGTATTGGAAAAAATATTTTTAAAAGATAGGATTATATAAAAGAAAAAGGAAGAAAGAGAGAACTAACAATTACTGGGCACTTCCCATGTTCTAGGGATTGTGACAGGAGCTTTGCATATCCTATCTCCATGGTCGGCAAACTGCGGCTCCCAAGCCACATGTGGCATTTTGGCCCTGAGTGTGGTTCTTCCACAAAATACCATGGCCTGGGTGAGTCTATTTTGAAGAAGTGGCGTTAGAAGAAGTTTAAAAAATTTGGTTCTCAAAATTTCACTAGTTGTACTGTTGATATTTGGCTCTGTTGACTAATGAGTTTGCCAACCACTGTCCTATCTAATAAAAGAGTAATATCCAAAAGGACCATCACCCCAACACATAAGATGGCTGCCCCCATGTGGACAGAAGATGGTCGCCACCAGATGGCCAGCAGGGGAGGGTAGTTGGGAGGGACCAGGCCTGTAAGGGAGGGCAGTTGGGGGCGGGGGGGACCCAAGCCTGCAGGGGAGAGCAGTTGTGGGGAGACCAGACCTGCAGGGGAGGGCAGTTAGGGGTGACCAGGCCTGCAGGGGAGGGCAGTTAAGGGCAAACAGGCTGGCAGAAGAGAAGTTAGCATCAATTAGGCTGGCAGGGAGTGGTTGGAGGGTGATCAGGCTGGCAGGCAGAAGTGGTAAGGGGCAATTAGGAAGACAGGCAGGTGAGCAGTTGGGAGGCAGCAATCCTGGATTGTGAGAGGGATGTCCGACTGCCCGTTTAGGCCCCCATCCTGGTAGGTTTAGGCCTATCGGGCAGTCGGACATCCTTCCAGGGGTCCCCGATTGGAGAGGGTGCAGGCTGGGCTGAGGGACACCCTCTCTCTATGCATAAATTTTGTGCACCGGGCCTCTAGTCTCATATAATGTAATTCTTACAACACTCTGAAGAAAAAATTATCCCCATTTTACAGATAACGAAGAGGAATCTCAAAGACTAAATGTGTCTAACATAACATAGCCAAGAGCCAGTGGAAATGGATACAAATCCTAATATGCTTCATTCTAAGACCCATGATCTGCATATACAGAGGTGGGCAAAAGTAGGTTTATAGTTGTTCATATGGAAATAATACAAATAAATAATACAATAATAAATATTAATTATTTGTGTACTCACAACTATAGATCTACTTTTGCACACTTCTGTATATACTAGGCTCTCAAATAACCCTGCCATACTGCAACAAAGAGTTTCAAAAACAAACTGAAGAGTCATATACCTTTTGAGTCTCATCCTTCTTCTCTTGTTTGAGAATGTCAGTTAAGTTGATGAGCTTTTCCATAGCCTCGACTTGCCTGTTCAGGTGCTTCAAATACATCCCACATGCACGGCAGTAGGATTCCAAAAGCAGGCCAAACCTCTGACTAACTGTTTTATTGTGCATCTCAGATCTAGAGGAACAGTGCAAGATTAAAACAAAAAGGACAGTACACACACACCCACACATATATATACATATAGTCTCAAATGAGTACATATATATTTAAACATTTTTTTCTAAATTAAGTGTGTTATATCATACTAACAATAAAATAATTTAAAACTTATCATTTAGAAGCAAAATAATTGAGAGTTTCAGATAGTTCTTCAAATATTAAAGTACTAGCTTTTAGGTTTATTTCAACTACTTTTTATTAACTAATCTCTCAGATATACATGAAAGTAGGAACAAAAATAAAATGAATAGGGTGGGAGTTAAGAGTTCAGTGAATATTGTTTGACTCTGCTGGTATAAATGTTCCTTTTCTACACTGTCTCTGAATTTAAGTTATTTTATTTTTTGGGGGGAGGGGTGGAATGAAATTTTATTAAGCAAATTGCTAAATACACAATAATTTTCTAAATATGATAAAAACTAGAAATCTAGAAACCCCAGAAGCTCAACTAATCCAGCCAAAAGGAACTTAAAGAGAAACATAACAAAGCACACCTGAATTTATGTTATTTTAAACCCAGCTTCTAGGTTTCATTTTAAATTTTAACATTTAAAAAAACCATGTTAACTACAAATCTATTTCTAAATTTAGAAAAAAGTGTTTGGATTATGATCCCTATCTTTGAGTATTAGGTGTATCTGGTTCTACACAATTTTTTCTATTCTTAATTAGCTTCTTTTCTAATAAGAAATTGAGATTTTTATTATTCTTCTGAATTCCAACTGCAAGGTAAGATTTTTTTCTTTATTTTGGGATATTTTAATATACATACACAGTGAAACCAAATGTACCATTAATCAACATTAACCTAGCAAATTTAACTTCACTTAAAAGTAGAATCAAAGTCTTAAAAATATTTCAGCTCTCATTCCTGTAAAAAATTCAGTTTTGAATTTCACTGTTTATTTAATTCTAAAGAGAAAAGGTTGAGGGGAAACTTATCATTGGTACCATATATTTTCAGTATGGAAAACTCTTCCAGACAAACAAAAGCAATAGTATATAAGTATGCATATTTATCATACATTAAGAAAGTAATATGTCTGTAGATAATTTAATGAGAAAATAATTTTACTTACTTTAAATGCCAAAAGAAAAAGTGCCCAATCCTTTGATTAGTCAATGCTTTTTTGAGTAAAAATCTCACAAGCAGGTTATCCAAATACTGTTCATATTTTAGGACCTATGTGTTTAAAAACAAACAAACATAAAACAACTTTACATCAATGAGGGTCAATTTTTGCATGGTTGAAGTTAAAGGTAACTTTTTTTAGAAAAAAAGTAGATGCTATGGGTGACAAAACTAATTTTTAGAAAAGCATAAAATCAGAGGTTTTGGAAGTTGCATGGATTTAGAATAAAACATAATTTTTCTTTTTTACATTATTTTACCTGTACTAGCTGAATTAGGTACTGAGAAAGTTTGTCATCTGTTAAATATTTTTCTAAGCATCGAACAGCAAAACTTCGAACCATAGGGTCTGGGTAGTTGCAGTCCAGAAGCTCCATAGCTTGTTCGGGTTTGATTGGAGGCCAGTCTTTTACCAAGCAGTACATCTGTGCAAGAGAAAGACCACAAATCATATTTGTAAAGCAAAGACAGTTGTGAATGAACCATTTTAAGACACTGTCTTAATTTTTTATTTTAAAATTAGTTTAGATAAAAGCTCCCTTAATGAATTCAGTGCTTAAAATGTTCAGTTCTAATTAATTTTATCAGTGGAAACAGTCTGAATGGTATTTTTCTCTACTATATTATTATTATTAATTAACTTAAAACAGTCTATTTCATCTCATATTTATGCAGACTTTGTGAGAGAAAACAATCCAAGTAACAGCTATTCAGGAATCTGAAACATGCATTTACCTGAGCTACTTCATCTCTAGAATTCCATTTAACAGACAGAAGCAATTTGGGTAGAATTTCAGGGATAGTTACACAATAGTGCCTGTGTGGAAAAGATAAAACAAAATAAAAAACATTCTTGCACGTTATTTATAAGACCTAGATGTCTAAATTTCCAACTATGCAATCTTTAAGAAGTTCCAAACACTTCGGTTTTATCATTACTAGCCTTCCTTAAAAAAACAACAGTGTGTTCACATTTTGTTGCATGTTTATATACACAGATACCTAGATACAGTTATAATGGCAAGGGAGACAAAAGAAAAATCCACATGGAAGGCAGGTACTTAAAAAAATTGTGAATTTATTTTATAACACTCTTTATATAATTCCTTTTATTGACCCAGTAAGCAACCTGGACCATGAGAAGAGTCACCACTTTTACTGTGGTCACGGGAAAGAATTTATGTTTTAAGGAACTTCTGCAGAAATGCACTGCGATTGCTTTATTTAAATAAAAGTGTCATGAAATAGTACGATAATTTCTTCATAATTAAAAATAAGGCATTACACTATTACTTTGAGGAAGTGTAAGAAAAAAAGGAAAACTAAGGGAACTCCAAAAAATAGAAATATCTAGACCAACTAAATTGATCTAAAACAGCAGTTTGCTGCTCTGTTGACTAATGAGTTTGCCGACCACTGATCTAAAACAACAGGATATTTTTTTGGATCTTGAATTTTATTAAAAAGCAAAAATAAAAATCAAATTCTAAAAAAGGTGTTATCAACTTAGAATTTTTAAAAAAGCATTCAATATCCAAAGTTAATACCAATGCAGCATGATTTTTTTTTCTAGAAATACTGATCTACAACTTAAAAAAGATATGTTTATATAAAAAGTCATGTATATTATGCTTTATTTACTTTAATAGGTATGGTAGAAAAAAAGGCAAGATCAGCCAAAGTCAATTCTTTCTTTTCTTCTGTAAGATAAGAAATGGACACTTACCTGTGGCTCCAAAGAAAATCTTTCTCTTGCTCAGTGATTTCAGAGAGAGGATCTCGGGTACAAATTGCTCGGAGCTGTTCTTTATCATTTTCCCTTAATTCGTTGTCTCTAGCTAGTCTGTTACTCTGTAAAATAAAGTAGTATCTTATATGATTTTCTCTGCTATATTTTTCATGAGTAATCCACATAAAAAAAGAAAGAAAACTGTTAGTTCACTTTATATTGCTTATTAACTGCTGTGAAACAGTTTACTATTCCCATGATAAGACTTTAATTTTAGGAATAGGGAAGAATCAACTCAAGACAGTATCTGTGGAACAAATCCAGTAACTTTTTTTTTTTCTTCCAGTAATTTATTTGGTTAACATTACCATCAACCACAGAATAGTAACTGCCAAAGTTAGTCAGGGATAAGAAATTGGATACTAGGGTTAGTAGTGAATAAGTTACTTTTTGTGCTGATGAGGACCCTCCTTAGTAATCTGTTAATGTTTCTGGAATAAGAGAATATGAAATAGTAATATAGTAAAATTAAAATGTAAATTATTTCATAATGATTGCCTGGATACATCCTAAATAGTCACTTTTAGGCTTTCAAATTTAAAAAGTAAAATAAATAAGGGAAAAAAGTAGAAGCAATATCCCCATTAAAACCATGTACATTGCGTGTTTGGAAACCAAAATCACCACAACTTTTGGTACAATTCCAAGTAATGTATTTTTTTCTTTAAATGTAGATATGTTAACTATATAACATATCATTAAAAATCAATTACATATCCTTTAGAAAGGGTTATAGATATTCATAATGGCTAAAAATGAAAGTAAACATCCATGCTACTAGGTTTTTATACATTTAAACATTGTTAATTTATCTAACAGCATCAAAAAATATTAGCACATATTTACTCAACAAATATTTATAAAGCATGGACTGTGTGCCTTGTCTTGTTCTTACTGTTTGGGGTCATAAAATTATAAAAGAACCTGTATTAATGGGGCTTCTGTTATAGTGGAAAGTTAAATGAACAAATAAGAATATTGGCAAGTTGATTTAAATACTCTGGGTGATGTAATAGAGAATGACTGAGAGACTACTTTAGACTTGGTGCTCAGAAATGGCCTCTAAGAAAGCATGATAAAGTAATATTTAATTGTAATCCAAGTGACAAGAAAGAATCATCTACACTAAGATAGGAAAAGACTACTGCAGATGGAGGAACAAGGAAAGTCTTCAGGGAAAGAATGAACTTAGTGTGAAGGAGGCATAGGAAGAAGGCCAGTGAACCTGAAACCCAATAAGTGAGGAAGAGGAGTGATAGGAGGTCGTGTTCATAGCAAAAGAAATTTTCAGGTCAGGGTAAAAGATTTGGATTTTATTTTCAGTGAAAATTAGTTAAACAATAAATGTCATGATTTGATTTAGTATCTGACAAAATTCAGTAATAATTTTAAATTTATTTGTACTTAAAATAGCCTTTCTATATCTTTGAAAGTGCAAAGGTAGGGAGGGTAAAGATTATTATTATTATTCAATTTACAAAAGGGATTGGTAAACTCCCTATTGAAAGTTCCTAAAGATCATTCTGAATCCTCTGCAGGGCAAGGGAGACCAGTCAGGAGTCTACTGGAATAACAGTTCAGGTAAGAGATAAAAAATGCTTAACCCTCCTTTCATCAGGAAAAGTAATCATTACCACTTACCATCTAAGAACTTTTAATTCTTTTGCATTATTTACTTATTTTTATTTGTTTATATTTTTAATATAGAATAACTTAGAGAAGAATGAAGTGATGGTGAAAAACAATTATATGACAACTGGATACTAATCTAAATATAGCAAAACCGAGGTTATTAACCAAAATAAACAACATCCTTTGAATGCAACTAACTGCTTGCTTATCAACTGTTGTGCATGAGCCTGGAACATATTCATCTTGTAAATACTAAGTCCAGATTTTAAATACATATCTAATAAATTCTAGCTTACCATTACTTCTGGTTCTTCTTGTACTCACATGTCAAAATGCAGTATTTCTGAATAACTTGATGCCTCATAATTTTGTTAGAATGATCATCTTCTTTGCTTCATATTTGTAAAACATTTCTATTTTTATACTTACAGATACCAATCAGAAAAATGAATTCAAGGAATTTTTAAATTTCTACATAACCTTTTTCTTTCCAGTTACAGGTACAACTAATTGGATAGGATATAGGCATATCATGAGCATGCTTATCAGTATTTCAATCTTAACTTAAAATTTAAGGAATTCCCGCTCATTTATAAGAGAACTAGAGGTCCAGTGCAGGAATTTGTGCACAGATGGGGTCTAGCTGGCCCGCCCTGATTGAGGAGATCATTAGATAAGTTATTTAGACTTATTATGCCTGTTTCTTTACTGGTGAAATAAGGATTATAATAGTACCTACTTCCCAGAGATTGCTTTTAAGATGAAATGAGATAATATGTGAAAAGTGATTGGTATGGCATTTGGTACACAGTAAGTGCTCAATAAATATTAGTAATTATCATCAAGGAATTATTTTTATTTTTCTAATTTATTTATTTAATGAGAGGAAGGAAGAGAGGGAGAGAGATGGGGTGGGAGAGAGAGAGCGAGAGAAAGAGAAAGAAACAGTGATTTGTTGTTCCACTTATTTATGCATTCATTGGTTGCTTCTTGCAGGTGTCCTGACTGGGAATCGAACCTGCAAATTTGGCTTGTCAGGATGATGCTTTAACTAACTGACCTACCTGGTCAGGGCAGTTATCATAAAGTAATTAAACTTACAGAATAGTGGCTACATATTTCAAGAAAGAGAATTTCTTTTTAATGTCAAAAAAGTTAATTTTAATTGTACTTTTAGTATCTGACAAAATTCAGTAATGATTTTAAATTTATTTGTACTCAAAATAACCTTTTTATATCTTTGAAAGTGCAAAGGCAGGAAGGGTAAATATTATTATTATTATTATTATTATTATTATTATTATTATTATTCAGTTTATAAAAGGGATTGGTAAACTCCCTATTGAAAGTTCCTAAATGTGGCTGGCATGCTGGCTGCCCCTGGGTGCTGCTGTTATTGCACCAGGAATATGTAAAATATAATAAGCATATTTCAGGACCTCTTGGCCCATATTCAATTGGTTGGCTTATCTATGAAATATAACTAGGTCAAAACAAAAGTGATAAATTTGAAAATTAGGGAAAAAAGTCAACAAAGAACAAAAACATCTTCTTCTCTTAGTATTGACATCTTTGTCCTTGAGAATTAAGAAAGAGTTAGAGTTAATGGTTCCTACATCATTATTTTGTAGTTCCAAATTTATGGTCAAGATTAGACAACTAGATTAATATGTGAATCCTATTTTATATATATACTTATCTAGGGGATTGAGCTATGGTGGTAAAGTACTGTCCTCTGCTTCAATGCTCACCTAACAATATATTTATACTGTGGCTCAATTTCAAAGTTACTATTTCAGAAAGGTCTTCTCTGAATCAATATTAGCCTTTTTCTCCCATCCCTCTATTAGTCATTCCTGGCACATTATTGCTTTTTCCTTCTTGGCACTTATCATGACCTATAATCTCATATTTTTGCTTTTACCTGCTTAATATCTATTTTCACCTTCAGACTACATGCTCAGTGGAGGTCTCCTTAGGTTACAACATTATTGCCTGGTACATGTCAGACATTAATGGAATTCAATAAATATTTGTTAGATGAAGACAGGCTAGAGCTCTGAATAAAGTAAGGAGAGGCAGGGATGTAGCAAAAATATTAGCATATAGAGAATTTTATTGTATTACAACACTGTCCAAGCACCTATAATAGCTATGCCAGTGTAACTAAAACATATGAAACCCCTTCTGTATAAAGAGTATATACCCAAATCCACTGATTATGGCTGATACTTAAGAAAACTTAGTGATTTGTCTTACCAGTCCTGCATGAGAATAACTAAAACCTGCTTCTCGGGACACAGACCAGTTGGCATGCTCTTCAATCACTGACATATCTGGAAACTTTACCACACAGCTGCTGAACCAGTCAAACTCCATCTCTAAGCATGGGGTTTCCTAAGAGATAGAATAAAAGTTATTACATGTATCTTGTGTTTGACTGTCGTAAAAGAATAAAAAATTGTAATTTATAATAAGAAAAAGCTTACTTTATTTGGATTTGATCCAGTAACACCAATAGGATTCAGCAAATCTTCTAATCCATGAGGCACTGGCCAAAGATTCAAAGCCATTTTTCCAGATACTAGGGTATCTGTGTAATCAAACAAGTTTATATTTCCCCACGCCAATGGACAGTGTTCCTTAAAACATACAAAAACAACAACAACAAAAAAAAACCAAGGAAAAATATTCACTACTTATTGGGTTAAATTAATAAACCTGTTTCAAAATACTTTTCTTCCCCAGAAAGGATAATTCAACAACTATGTCCATAACAATGTCCACAACAAACTATATTAATTTTTATGAAGTATAAATATCTCGTTTTCCTCTTTCCCATTTTAAATGACATGTATTTTCTCTAATTATTATTACTAGGACATTTGAACCAAAGCAAACAAGACAGATATTTGCATGTAGTCACTTAACAGGTATTTGTGTGTAGTCATTTGGTATTCCAAAACAGTGTCAGTATGACATCAGAACAAACTCACTATTTATAAATAAATTCTAAAAGCTCTCACAAGATATTCTATGACACATTTATTAATTAGAAATTTTAAATTATTTATTTTAGATAAAGAAAAATAATATCCATTTCTTGATAAAAATTCAATAAGCAGTATAATTTGGAGTTTCTAAAGGCAAATATAATTTACCTCTTTAGCACCTTTTCGACCTTTAACAGAACAAATGGAAAGGCAAAGCCGAGCAGCACGAGGAAGATCAGGAATGTATATATCATAATTCAGCCATTCATTCCACCTATGTAAAATTAAAAAAAAAAAGAATTTATCCCCCCCAAAAAGCATGTACCCAGAGTATATGAATGACTCCTACAAATCATAAGTAAATAAAGCAAGAAAGGAAGAAAGGAAGAAAGGAAGAAAGAAAAAGAAAGAAAGGAAGGAAGGAAGGAAGGAAGGAAGGAAGGAAGGAAGGAAGGAAGGAAGAAAGGAAGCAAAAAATAGGCCAGAGATCGAATGGAACAGACATTTATCCAAATGGCCAATAAACATGAAAAAGTAGTCCATATTACTTGCTATCCAAAAAATGCAAAATAAAATGTGATGGAACTACCACTATATAAGAGATTAGCTAAAACTATAAGGATTGATGATATCAAGGAGTGGTTATAGAATGTGTAGTAACAGGAAATCTCATATACTGCTAGTGGAGGTGTAATTTATACAACCAATTTGGAAAGCATAATGTACTAAAACTGACCTATGACAGCTCAAGGTATAAAATCAAAAAAATGTGTGCATTTGTGCCTAGAATGTTAACAGAATTATTTACAATATTCCCAAACTGCAAACAATCTTAATGTCTAATAGTAGGCTACATAAATTGCAGTATATTCACATAATGAAGTACCTAGTAATGGAAATGAACATCAGCTATTTACAACATGGATGAAATCTCACAAATATAATATTAAGTGAGAAAAAAGACACAAAAGAATATCTACTCCGTGAGTCTATTTACATAAAATTCAAAAAGCCCAAACTAAACAGTAATATTAGAAGGGTAATAGATACCTTTAGAGAGGAGAGAAGACTAATAATGGTCTGGGAAAGGGAATGAGGAGGGAGGGACTTTTAGAATACTGTTAAATATTATATTTCTTGACCAGTGTAGTGCTTATATAGATATTCCCTTTGTGATAACTCACTAAATGCTGCAATATATACTTTTGTCCATTTATGCTATATACTTTACCCCCCCAAAAAAAAAATTAGCTTATACAGAGGCAAATAGAAAAGGAAAACTAAATAAAATAAAATTTCCTATTATGATTACAATATTTAATTACTTTTATACATGATGCAGTTTTATTCATTTAAATAATCAGTATTAAATAAAATGAAGAATATGTTAACAAAAAGTATTTGAATTTTAGAACTATTTCACAAGTAAAACTTGACATTCATAATAAGAATAAAAAATGATAATTTTTTTCTGAAAAATTTTAAAAAATATATTTTATTTATTTTTTACAGAGAGAAAGGGAGAGGAATAGAGAGTTAGAAACATCAATGAGAGAGAGACATCGACCAGCTGCCTCCTGCACACCCCCGACTGGGGATGCGCCTACAACCAAGGTACATGCCCTTGACCGGAATCGAGCCTGGGACTTTTCAGTCCGCAGGCCGATGCTCTATCCACTGACCCAAACCGGTTCCGGCTCTCAAATTTTAATAATAAATTTCCTTCAATTTATTGGATGTTACATGTGAAATAATG
The DNA here is from genome assembly GCA_011751065.1 of Lasiurus cinereus. Lineage (NCBI taxonomy): Eukaryota > Metazoa > Chordata > Mammalia > Chiroptera > Vespertilionidae > Lasiurus > Lasiurus cinereus. Next base: position 30,017,002 of record JAAGEH010000045.1, on the reverse strand, counting down.
TCTATATTTTATTTGGTGGACATGTCTGTAAAGAGCCAAGCAAAATACATAGTTGTTATTTCTTTAAAAAAAGATTATAGTAATGGTTAAGAGTATGAACTCAGAAGTCACACTACCTAGAGTAAAATCTTGTTTTTACTATTTTTATTACATGTGCAATCCTCACTTAGTCATTTTGGAAATGGGACTAATAATAGTATCTACTCTCATAAAGTTGTTGTGAAGATTAAATGAGATAACAAAAGTAAATTAGAAGTGTAATTGGTCCAAGGTAAAAGCTCAAGTGCTAGATAATGATTTTGAAAACTTTTTAAATGTCTTCTTCAAAATTCTATTCTGCTTTTGGTCACAAATAAAAACAAGACTTCAAGACTTAACAACAAAATGGTATAAAATTTTTAATTAGCCAAACTAACATTATAAAACTTTATTAATAAAGTAAGTTCTGTGTATTCTTTGCTTGATTATGGATGAAGATTAAAAACTATGATTCACTTATACAGAGAAACTTTGTTTAAAATAAGGAAACTTAGTAAGAAGGAATTCTAAAGGATAAAGAAACAATGCATATGGAGAGAAGAAATATTGTGGGATTTGATAAGTTCACAGTAAATGTACTCAGGGTTTTTTTTATTTATTACTTCTAAATCTCTAGACCTGCTCAGAGTTAATGGGAAATATTCTATATACTAAGAGAGCTATATCCTATGACCGTTGTTGATAATACTATGCAAATAAAGCATGTTTCTTCTCAAGTCCACACACAGAGAACAATTAAGTTCTTTATTATTAGGCAATGGTTTTATATATATAGTTCAAATTGATTCTGATTTTGGGAGAGAATGTAACATTTATGAATAAATCATATGGTAATTTATCTAGTATATGGGAAAAACAGTATTTGGAACAATCACTTAATCAGAAGAATTTTTTAATATCTCATTTTCATTCTAATAACTTCATTTTCTTTTATCTAAATTTTTTTGTAAATACAGAAAAGTTTACAAATTTACTAAAATATATTCATACTGCTACCATAGGGATTTTTATCTTTTAGACTAGAGAATTCTTAAAGAAAAGATAATCAAATATAAGTTCTTTTTATTTAAAAAAAATATATTTTATTGATTTTTCACAGAGAGGAAGGGAAGATGGATAGAGAGTTTGAAACATCAATGAGAGAAAAAGACATCAATCAGCTGCCTCCTGCACACCCGCAACTAGAGAAGTGCCTGCAACCAAGATACATGCCCTTGACCGGAATCGAACCTGGGACCTTTCAGTCCGCAGGCCGATGCTCTATCCACTGAGCCAAACCAGTTTCAGCTTTAAGTTCTTTTTAAATAGCTTCTTTACTTCACTAAAATTTTGACATTATAACCTTAGCTTGTTAAATACATTTACCTTTTACTTTTATAAAAAGCTAGTTTATTTTTTGGTTTTGAAACAACTAGAATAAATGTACCCAATATTATTTTGGGATTTTGCTTGTGGCTTGCACTCCTTAGATTGTTGGTTTTACAGTTATCAAATTTGGAAAATTTTTAGCCATTCTTTACTCAAATATTGTCTTGTTGTTCCTTTCATAACCAAATCACTCAACCTGTGAGAGTCATGCAGCATGACTGGGAAATAAATTTTGTTGTTCTAATAAAAATTATAAAAGATCTTGGGGTTGTTTGTTGTCACAGCATAAATTCTAACATGAATGACGTACTTTCTGATCTAATGGTTCCGGTAGGGTGAGGAACTATTTCCCTTTCTCCAGGCAGAAAAAACTACCATCTCTTTGAACTTGATCCAAACTAGAATGATGGTCACAGCAACTTCATTATAAGATCAAAATTTTTTCTTGATTCTCCTAGAATTCAGTCTAAATTCATTATGAAATTTACTTGTGGAAATCTGTAACACTTTCAACAATAAAAATAAATTAAAAGAAATTTACTTGTGAATGATTCACTAGTTAGCTTGATTGCTATCCCACAAAATCCATTTTTTAACATCAATTTGAGTTCTCTTAAAATATTACTATTATATTCAGGGTAGACTCTTATCCCAAATGATTCTATAGAGAGAGGAAAAGAAATGGCAGGATGACAAGCTATTGGATTATACTACCTTTTATTCTGTCATTATATATCTAGGTAGTAATAATTTAAAATGTTTCCAAGAACTCCTCCTCCTCCTAAGAAACTGATTTGAATGTCATATTTATCTATTCTTGGGGGTAATGTGCAGAAAACTGCCTCTTAGTAGTCTGGCTCTGGAGCTGTCTACCAACTCTCAGTTCAACTCTCAGTGTAAATGAAAATGGAGATAAGAAAATAATAAAATGCTAGGTTTATGAATCATCAGTACCAAACTGTAACCATATTTTGTTCTCTCCTTGATACAATGGAAAGAATCAGAAAAACCCTACAGATAAAATTTTATAGACTCAATAAAGTGATTCTGTGATTTGACAGGAAGTCCTTATGTTGTATATGTAAATGTCTGGCAATTTCCTTGACTTGTATAAAGCCAATGATGGAAATTGTATTACTTTTATTAATTACATTGCTAAACACTAATATGACTTATGAAGATAGAAATCTATATACTTCCTTACCTAGGATTGGAACAAGGTACTCTTTGAGTGTTCACATTATCACATAAGGGTTCTCCTCCATGGTAGATACCTGTTCGAACATAGATCTAAAAAAAAAAGTATATATATACTAATACATACAAACATACATATAGAATACAAACACACATGTACACTACAGGGACAAAAATAGGCTTACAGTTGTTTGTATGGAAAATATTACAATACTTAATAAATAATAACACAAGAATAACTGTTTCCCCCTGACTAGGCAGCTCAGTTAGCAGAGCGTTGTCTTGATATGCCAAGGTCGCAGGTCCCATTAGAAGTTTTTGTTCAGATGTAGCTTTTCGGTTCTCCTTTACTCACATATAAAGTAAGTTAATACTGACGCAAGCCCTTCACCAAAATTTGTTGCTGTTTTCAGGGGAACATCAGACTAATAAAAATCAATATAGGCTCACCTTTAGGATAGGTATGAAATTAGAGTTTTTTAATGTTTTGGAAAGATAAATTGGTACATATCCTAAACATTATTCAATACAATTTAAAGTTAGAACACCTGCAAATATATTAATACTTCTACAAAATACATGACTATTTATAGTAATGGGATAAAGATACAAAAAAAACCTTGTTTCAAATTAAGCCAGGTCTTGCTGCCAAATAAATTCTGTAAAACTTGTGGTTTTAAGAGCTTAGGATTGTGAACATTAGAACCATTAAGATATTAGAATGATGAAGGACCATAAGCTGTATAATATTAGAGGTAGACGGGTGGTTTTCTAGCCATCTGAAAACATACTGCAGCTCAATAGATCATTATTTAGCTCAATAAAAAAGTTTATATAAAATCTACACTAATAAAAATGCAAGTTACTGTATCTTCATGACACCTACCAGCCAATCAGGAGTGAGTATGCAAATTAACCCAGCACAGATGGCAGATTAATTTGCATATGCAGGCGCTGAGTGGACAGGGGATGGGCAGGATGCTTGCACTATCAGGTGTTCTGCACCACCCCATCGGCTCCAGGCCTTTGGGCAGCGTGGGAAGGCAGAAAGGAAGCTCTGGGCCAGAGCAAAGGCAGCTCTGGCCAGAGCTAAGGTAGTGTCGGCAGCCAGGAGAAGAAAGGCCCAATCTTGGACAAACCTTCGTGCATCGGGCCTCTAGTAATTTATATAAAATAATAAGCATCAACATGACTTTACCTTGTCAATGTCTCGAATATTTACATTTACATAGGTTGCACAAAGAATTTTTATTCTTAGTGCACTATTTATACCCCAAAGGGATTTTGTAGAAGTTTCTCCATTCATATATGGTGTAGCTGTGGAGATGCGTCTGGAGTAAGATGGCATTGTAAAACAGTCCATTGGCAGTTGCGAGTAAAGGCTTTCCTTAGCCATTAGCATCAAATTGGGCATCCTCCCAAGCATTATACAGCTTCTTATATACTGTAAAAGATTAAAGGAGATGTGGAGAAGCCATTTTTTAAGTAAGATTTTTCATTGAAAAGCAATATGTAAGAGTATTATAAGAGAATTTACATACTAATCTGCAAAGGTGATAAATCAAATATTATAGACCACATTTCTTAGCAGTTGCTACATTTACATTTGAAATACATATCTGGGAGTTACGTTATAGCACAAGATCAACGAAGCACCTATTGGAATATAAATTGTATTAAAAAAAAAGAGGTCAGTTTTTGATACTTTAGTTCTACCCTTAACTGTAAGAAAAAAATTACAAACAAGGATCAGAGGATACTCATTATGAAAACACTGTACTTGTTAAAGGAAAAGCACCATCATTTAGTAAGCTTCTATCACTCTATCTATTAAGTCATATCGATGTCCAATCCAAGAGTTGCTGTCCCTTGCTCTTTTTGTTACATTTCTTAAGAAACATTTGTTTTGCTAAAAAGTACAAAACAAAACAAAAATAAGAGGAGATTGATAAAAATATAGGATATATTTAGAAATATATTAAAACATATTGTTTTATCCATGAAGTGGTAATTAGAATAGAAATTTCAAATAGAAATGCTACTATATACATATTATAATAGCCTATTTTCTTATCCATAAATCCACTAGACTATAAGCAACTTGAAGGCCAGAACCATGTCTTGCTTGGTATTGTAAATCAGTACTTAGCATACAATTGGTACAAGTACAGTTGCTTCTTATATGTATTTACTAAATAAACAGAATAGAGAGTAGGGTAATGCTAATAGTATATCTTAACAGAACTAGTAAGTCATAGATTTTTTTTGAAATGTTTAAGTACTGCTAGGGCCACTGCTTGGAAGGAGATAAAATACTCCATATTTTGGGGTTAGTGTAACTGCCAATGTTTTATGTTTGTCTTTTCTTTTTTTACAAGGGGACATTTGTGTTATTGCTTTCTTGCTTATTCAAATGAATACAATAAACTCCTTTAGAAAAAAAAAAAAGAAGCCACATGCAAAGCCTTCTGTGCAAGCTTCATGTTATTTAAAATTCTTACTGGCTAATAAAAGCATTTCCACTATAGGACTGGAGCTGTCTAGAAAAGCATATGATGCATTTTTTTGCAAGCAGAATACCTGAAACATTGTACTTATCTTATAGTACAACTAAACAGTCACCAAATCAAATGTTTGTATCTGAATAATGGTACAACTATTGTTACAATTGCAAAGCCATTAATCAGCTTATTCACATATATAATCAGATCCCCAAATATTATTACATAAAATTTAAAGGAAGATTAGTACCTGTTATTTCAAATTTAATTCATCATCCGTCTCTCAAATTAAATAATTATTGTATAAAAATAAACTTGTGAATATTACTATTATTTATTTCTCAAAAAGTATGTTCTAAAAATGCAGACACTAGTCCCCAATGTGATTACTTTTTAAATTTAAAATTAATATATTTGAAACTTGTTACTCACCTTATATTGACTCAGAGGATATTTTTCTAGGAAGTATTCATCACATCCACACACTTTTAAAATATATTTGCCCTGATATTCTAGAACACAAAGTTTTAGTTGTTCAGATGATAGCAACATACTTCGAGTTTTCTTCCTGATTGCTTCAGCAATTACTTGTTCTGGCACACAATCATGGTTGATTTTCAGAGTATACTTTTGCTTGTCATTATTTGGAGAAACTATTACCCAAATCACCACTATTATTTGCCCTATAAGAGGAAAACATTATTAGATGCAATCATCATATATACTTCATTTTTCAAGAGACAAATTTCAAAAAGCGTGCACTACCATTCTTCTAACTATAATCATAAATGACTTATAATCTAAATAATTAAATGCAGGTAAATCTTCAAATCTAATAAGGCTGCCAGGCTATGTCCAAATCTCCTGTTTTATGGCAAGCATGCAAAACTAATTGGTGGTCATAGTACCTGAGACCAATATAATTCCATTTGAAACTGCATGGTATACTTCATGGATACAACCTCTGTGAAGAGTGACTCATGATGGTATACAAAAGGTTCAGAAGTGGAAGGATTTTTGGTAACTATGGGAAAGAATCTTGGAAACTTAAAGAAAAATGAAAAATCAGAATGAGAGAAAAAATGGGGGAGGAGGGAAAATAAGATGAATTTTCTTCTTTTTTTTTTTAAGATCAATTAAGCCAAAGGATTAAAAAAAAAAAAAAAGATGATAAACTAGAAAGATTAAAACTGTCAGAATGGCCTGGGTATTCATAGTTCAGTTCTTTCAACTATCTTACATGTTGGAAAGTTTTCATAAAGATTGTGTAAAAATAAAACAGTGCTTGTTCCATTTTAAAAAGTATGCTAGAATAGAAAAGAATTTCAAATAAAATGTTATGGGTGAAATAGTATAAGATGTTAACTTATTTTACTAACAGAACTTTATATTTATTAGTGTGTGTAAGTTAACCTATTCTATAACTTCAAATTAAAAACTTCACTTTAGCCCTGGCCAGTGTTGCTCAGTTGGTTGGAGCACTGTCCCATACACCAAAAGGTTGGGGTTCAATTCTCCGTGAGGGCATGTACCGGAAGGCAGCTGACAGATGATTCTCTCTCCCCTCACCCCAACCCCTTCTCCTCTCTCTAAAATTAATAAGCATGTTCTTAAGTGAGGATTAAAAATAAACAAACTTCACTTTGTTATCTTCAAAAGTACAGAAATGTACCTGATATATTTTCATTAAAAAAACACACTATATAGTTTATATTTTTATGCTTATTTAAATCTAGAAATCAATTAAAATCAAGTCAAACTCATTATGATCAGATTTAGTATATCTAACACTAAGAAATTTATTTTTTGAATATGATATATATCAAGACAATGTAAAGTTTTCCTAAAATTTCATAAAATGTGTCTATTTATACTTGTTTTTACATGTAAAATGATAATCAGCTGTAATTCTACAGCAAGAAATGTCAAACTCAAACTTCTTTAGTTTTATTCTGAATAAACAATTCACCAAGAGCTCAGCACCATATGTACACAATTCAATTAGTATTTGGCCCTCAACTATATCTTGTCAGTATAAACAGTATCTGACTTCAAGAAGCTTATCATCTAAATGAGATAAAAAATACTTTAAAAATATAGACACGATATAAGTTTTCACTACAGTAACCAATTATGGTAAACAGCAAATTTTCTTACCTTTATCTAATTTATTATATATGTGTTTTGGCAATTCTGGTGAAGATTCTACATTTGGAGGGTAAACATACATTGCTCTACTGTGAGGTGAATTAAGATCCCTAAGATCCACAGCTTCTTTACAAACATTCAGAATATTTCTTCGGAAGTCCTGTACTTCTGGATCTTTAACCATGTCAAATTCACACACTGGCATGCCAATAGCAAAGCCTTAAAAATTTATAGAAAGAAAATAATATTCTATTAAATGCACAGTATAAACATATTTCTTATAAATAGAAAACTTGGTAGATTTGGAAGATCACAATAGAATAAAGATGTTTCTCTGGGTTTAAAAAATTTTGATAAACACATACAGTAAGAGTTGAGAAGGATTCAAATACTTTCAATAAAGATTATACTTAGCAACTTGGAGCAAAGGCAGCAAACATTATCCATATCAATTATTTTTTGGAGAATAATAAAACAAAACGGGGCTATAACAAATCTAAGTCAACCATACAAATCATACTTCTTAAAGAAAACTTTATAAAAAATACCAAGGTGTTAAAAATAGTTTCTTAGTCCAATAGTCAAAAAATACTTTAGATTTGCAATGATTCTTATTTAAAAAATCTATTTAAGATTACAAAGGTAATTAACTGGTTCAAACAGAAATATTTCAGTGAGAAGAAAATAAAGTTGCACAGTTATTTGCATTTAGAATAGGATGACAATGACATTTAGTCAAAAATTTTCTCATACCAATTTCTCGATTGAGGATCTTTTCTTCACGGTTGCCTACTGGCTCAATTACTTTTAAAAAGGGTTGAAAGAGCCGAAGGTCACAAAGCCGTCTTGTTTCATCAAAAAATTCTTCCCTTTCTGCTTCTTGGGTAACACTTACGAAAATGTAAGAAGATTCATCTTGAAGAAGTTGATGGAGAGGGTACTTTCTTGCTTCTTTAAATAGTTCATGCTTTATAGTTACTAATGTAGCCTCACGGAGGCATTCTAAAGTCACTATCATTCCATTTGGTAGTAAACATTCTACTAGGATTCTTGGGGGCATCAAGTGGATGCCCCACAGTTCACCTGATGATGGTCTTGGAGGCATTGTTCTGATCCTTTACAAGTTATACGTATAAAACTACATTAAGGAATTAGATGTGTGGCTGTCCCAAAGCAGAAATCTAAACCAAAGAAGGAAAACAGAAGTTAAAAGAGAAAACACTATAGAACAGATTTATGGCATTATTAAGTGTAAAAACCCATTTTCCATAGTTTGAATTAATTAGTTTAAGTAATAATAATTCATCTTAAATATTTTGATGGAGACTGTTGCTCCAAATTAGGCTGATAGAATCGATTGCAAAGCAGAAATTAGAAAAAAAATCACTTGTATTTCATTATATTTTGTAAAGTCATTTAATAAAATATTTTTTTATATATTTTATTGATTTTTTACAGAGAGGAAGGGAGAGAGATAGAAAGTCAGAAACATCGATGAGAGAGAGACATCGATCAGCCGCCTCCTGCACGCCCCACAGTGGAGATGTGCCCGCAAGCAAGGTACATGCCCCCGACCGGAATCGAACCTGGGACCTTTCAGTCCGCAAGCCGACGCTCTATCCACTGAGCCAAACCAGTCTCGGCTAATAAAATATTTTATATGAATGAATTTTTAACAATCAGGTCTTATCAAGACAGAAATGAGACTACGGGAAGAATGAATTAAGTTGTAACTGAAAGCAAAATTTCCATCACCCATCACTTCTATCACGCTCTTCTATTTTACTGAGCAGAAAGAATATGGGCTAAAAAGGATCCTTTATCACGGGCCAACTGCTCTCATTCTAAAGATGAGTAAAGCAAAGGCTTAGAGAAGTAAAATCTTTTACTTTTTCAAAGAAACTTCATTGACTAGTAAAAAACCCCAGATGGATCTGTGTGAGTAATTTTAGAAGTGACTTAGGCTAAGCTTTTTAAAATATATAAGAAATTTAATGAATGCAAGGAATAATGCCAAATGACTACTTTTAAATGATGACCTGCCTGCACAAAAAGTTCAAATAAAAACAAAACCAAACCACAAACGACACCAAAACAGCAGCTGTGTTTATAGTTTTCTTTGTTGAATGGCATTAACAGGTCTATGTTATGAAATCCTGGGGGCAATTATTTTATAGAATAAATAACAACCCCCAGAGTTTCATGTTTCTTAAGAATTAGCAAAAGAAAAGTCTAGTATAGTAGACAGATCATTGATTCTAATCTTTATTATACTATCGTATGTTTATGGGCAATTAAACAACTATGAAATACTCCAAATACACCCTTCTCATAAGAGAATAAATGCGATCGTAGCCGTAAAACACTTGGAGATCCTGGAGGGCAGGCACTGGTTGATATTATAGGTCATACTACACAGAAGAGAGAGGATGCTTATCTGTCTTCTTATGCCAGGCCTTATTCTGCACAAACCATTACCTCAGAGCTCACATGAACAGAAGTGTAGAAATACAATGCACTTAGAAAGGCAATAACCCTTTATAAGATAGGTATTGCCATTTTTACATTACAGGGAAACGAAAATCAGAGAAATAAAGTTATTCACCACCATATATGGATTTTGAACTTATGTCTAGGTAATTTCAAAACACATGCTGTTGTTATTTGGGCTTCAGTTATGGCCAGGTAATACTCATTGGTGGTAACTAAGAAAATGGGCTCTAAAGTTACACTGGATTCAAATTCTGGCTGCCTTAATTAGTTGTGTGGCCTTGAGAAAGTTTAATTCATCCTACTGAACTTCATTATGTGGGACCCCTCCCCCCATTTGTTAAACTGGGATGATGGTACCATATTTTTCTGTGTGTAAGACGCTATTTTTTTCTAAAACTGTTAGACTGAAAATTGAAGAGCATCTTACACACACAAGTCAGCCGAGAAGGGAGCCGTGAAGGTGCGTAACTGCTCATACTTTGTCAAAAAGGCTTCCTCCACTCACGAGCCTTGTTATTAACGTCAACTGATGCCGTAATTGGAGGTGAGGGTGGAGAGTGGGCAGATGCAATAGGGACCTGAGCAATCGGAGCCCATAAAGATGTCAAAAAATAAAAAGATAAATACTGATAGGTGATTGTCTAACTCTGCACAATTCAAACTAAATGTAATCAGCTATGCAGAAGAGTATGGAACTAGAGCTGCAGGGAGACAATATGGACTTCCTCCCACTGAGTGTATGATCAGACAGTGGAGAAAACAGAAACTATAACTTCGTAAGCTGCTAAAAAAAAAAAAAAGGCCTTAAGAGGAAAACCAGCAAAATGGTCAAACTTGGCGCAGAGGCTTAAGACTTGGGATATGGAGCAGCACCAAAGTGGCTTATGTGTGTCAACCAACCTTATTCAAAATGAACACCGTTGACTTTACAGGAAAGGCAAAATGGTGCTTCAATTTCATGAGAAGGGAAGGGTTGGCCATGAGAACACAAAGTTATCTCAGAAAATGCCATGGTTTATGAGGATGATCTCACATACATAGACAGTGACTCAGAAGACAGCAGTGATACAATAGAAGTTGAAGAAATTGATATGTCTGGAACTAATAATGATGAAGAAGAAAGCAATGATGTAACAGAGGCTAAATAAAGTGACATGATGCATAATATCACAGAACTGGTATGTAAGTAAACATTACCTGTGGTAATGACTAAATAAGAATGTGTTCTGCTTTATGTTTAAAATATTGAATTCTTAATTTTGGGTTGGAAAAGTGAGGGGCATCTTTTACATGAGGGCATCATATACATGGAAAAATATGATGTATACTTCATCGGATTGTTGTATTAGACAAGATGATGTATGAAAAACATGTGTTAAGATATCTGCCCAGTAAGCACCCCATAAATGTGTTAATTATTACTATTAATAAAACTGTAAAGCATTCCTATATTATCTTTTCAAGATATTATGAATTATCCAGGTCTGGAACCAGACAGGGATGGAGAAAAGGGATCTGGATTCTTTTATTGAGGGAGGCAAATAAATAAGGAGCTTCCCAAACCTGTGCCAACTTCAAAAGCTGAACTTGAAGGGAGCATTGGCAATGCAAGGCTCACAGACAAATCTGGAATAGCAGTGAGTGGCTCGGATGCTGTTACTTTGCAGTTGCTTTTAGTTCCTAATATTTCTATTGAAATGGTATAGTTATCTACAGCTTAGGTGTGAGGAATCCTTTGCTTTCCATCCCCACCAACCCCATGTTTTTGGAGAAATATCTGCTTGTGCTAGGCTCCTGGATAAATATGCTATGAAAACAATGGTAGATAAGATGCTTTCCTTTCGGTTGTCGAGGGACTCAGTTTATTGGGGAAGACAAAACACAGAACAACTTTAACAATGGGAAATTGTTATGAGACAGAATATGAATTTAGAAAAAGTCACACGAAATCTCCAATTGCCTGAGGAGGTTAGGAAAGGCATCAGAGGTAAAATTTAATAATTGTAGATTAGTAAAGAGTTTGCAGAGAAAGGGTGGCTGGAGCATAGGAGAGCTAGAGGATATTTTATTTTATTTTATTTGTTTTTCTTTTTTTAATTAAAATGTAGTTAATATATAATATTAGTTTCAGTGTACAATGAAGTTACTGAACATTAATACATCTAATAAAGTAAATAAGCTGTTATTTTTAATGGACATTTTTTCAAAATGCATCATTTTTCAGGAACATGTGTCTTGTTTTACAGTAGAAATCCTGTACTCTGTACTTAGCAGATGCTTAATAAATGCTGGCAGATTATATATAACTAGAGGGTGTTTTATATGTGAGTATATGAGTATATGTGTAAAGTCACAGATCATGAAAGAACATAGCCGGTTACCAGATTTATTGCTTAAATGTGAGTGTATGGTAATAGGGAAGGTCGTGTGACAAGGAAGGTGGGGTGAGAGGTAGGCAGGGGACACAAGAGTCCATCTTAAGAAGTCTGAATATTACATAGTTCACCCTAAGTAAAAGTGAGTCCCTGAAAAGTATTCTGAGCAAAAATATGACATGAAATTTTTATGATTTTAAAATTCAGATTTCTTTAAAAAATTCAGATTTGCTTTTCACTTACAGTATATAATCAAATAAATTAAGCCACAGTATGAAAATATATCCTCAATTCTCTGAATTTGGAGCAAAATCCTTAAAGTTAGTAAGTCAGCGCATATATTTTAAGTAAAAGGGTCTTTACATTATAGAAAATTACGTTAATAGAAAAAGTTGAATTATCCAATTCCAAATGCATAATTTATTTACAAAGAAAAGTAACTTATTTGGAAATTAAACTTAATACACAAATTTGCATTTTGGAGGTTTGAAGTGACAAAAATGTATCTGCTACAAATAAAACACTTTAGGAGTCAAGGAACACTCTATGGGGCTTTTGAGTTCAGAATGCCAGGACTAAATGTTCATATGCTGACAAATCACAACTATTCAGAACTCTTAGAAAATAAATTGGCTTTGCTTATCCTAAATTTTTATACATCTACTGATAAGTTGTTTCAGTGGGGCAATCCTATTTTCTTTTTTTATATCCCTACCTGAGGATATTTTTTCCATTGATTTTTTTTTAGAGTGGAAGGGAAGGAGGATGGGGGTGGGGGGAAAGAAGAGGGGGGCAGAGAATGGGGGAGGGGGGAGACTGGTTGCTGCCCACACACATCCTGACTGGGACAGGGATCGAACCTGCAACCCTTTGGTCTGATGCTACAACCACTGAGCTAAACTGGCCAGGACAAATCCCATTTTCTTAAAAGAGTATATATAAGTCATCATTTACCCTTTTCTTGAGGAATCCTCATTATAAAACTAATTACTGTGCTATACTAAAACAATATAGCAAAGTTCTTCAGTATCATCTAAAGGTCTGAGGGTATTTTTGGCCCTAAAACCAACAAACCCAGGTTGGAGATGGTATTTTTTAAACTGTTTCTGTCCTTTATTTTATAGCAGCTAATAGTCGCCCATGGTCATCCTCAGCTGTGGCTAGCTGGCCTGGTGATGTAGCCTCCTTTTCTATTATTCATATCTAGACAGCATCAACTCTTGACCTCCATTTTGTAACAGTCTATAAACAAAAGGCCGCAGACCCACAGGTTGAGAACTGCTAGCAGGCTTCAGAAAACACAGATATTTACATTATGATTCATAACACCCCAAGGGAACCCCCACCCTGATCTGGGACACCTTCAGGCAAACCAGCAGGCCCTCACCCATGCACCAGGCCTCTATCCTATCTAATATGCAGATTGACCATCACTCCAACACACAAGATGACTGCCCCCATGTGGACACAAGATGGCCAGCAGGGGAGGGCAGTTGGCAGGGACCAGGCCTGCAAGGGAGGGCAGTTGGGGGTGATCAAGCCTGCAGAGGAGGGAAGTTGGGGGTGCCCAAGCCTGCCAGGAAGGGAAGTTGGAGGGGACCCAGACCTGCATGGGAGAGCAGTTAGGGGACCAGGTCCACAGTGGAGGGCAGGTAAGGGCAAACAGGCTGGCAGGGGAACAGGTAGGCATAAATCAGGCTGGCAGAGAAGTAGTTACGGGGTGGTCATGCTGGCAGGCAGAACTGGTTAGGGGAAATCAGGAAGGCAGGCAGGTGAGCAGTTGAGAGCCAGCAGTCCTGGATTATAAGAGGGATATCCAACTGCCCATTTCGGCCCGATCCTGGAATGGGCAGTTGGACATCTCTTGAGGGGTCCCAGATTGAAGAGGGTTCAGGCTGGGCTGAAGGACAACTCCTCCCCTGCCCCACCCTGCACAAATTTCATGCACCGGGCCTCTAGTATAGGATAAAAGGCTAAGTTGACTTGCGCATGTGTGATACACATAAAGCTCTCGCTGGTGCCAATAGTTCACGAGTGTTTCCATCTGTCATTCTTGATCATGAATTCAGTTGACACTTCTATTACAGAGAAAGGGCGAATAGCAATATTAAAATACTAGTAGCCCTTTATCAGTGATAACATTTGCAAATATATTCTCCCATACAGTGGGCTTTCTTGTTGTTTTGTTGATGGTTTCTTTTGCTGTACAAAAGCTTTTTATTTTGACGTAGTTCCATTTGTTTATTTTCTTTTTAGCTTCCATTGCTCTAGGAGCAGTATCAGTGAAGAAGTTCCTTAGGCATGTGTCAGATTTTGCTGCCTGTGAATTCCTCTAGTATTTTTATGGTTTCCTGTCTTATGTTTAAGTCCTCTATCCATTTTGAGTTTATTTTTGTGTATGGTACAAGTTGGTGATCTAGTTTCATTTTTTTTGCATATACAGTGGTACCTCGAGATATGAGTGCCCTAACATACGAGATTTTTGAGATACGAGCCGTCGAGCGAGCTATTTTTGCTTTGAAATACGAGCAACATTTGAGATAGGAGTAATCTTGCAGATCGGCTACCTGCACACGAGCCACCAGTTTACCGGGACTCGAGCGTCTCATAGTTTCCCACGCCTCAAGGTTACGGAACGAATTAAACTCGTATCTCGAGGAACCACTGTATCTGTACAATTTTCCCTACACCATTTATTGAAGAGACTGTCTTGACTCCATTGTATGTTCATGCCTCCTTTGTCAAATATTAATTGAGCATAGTGGTTTGGGTCGATATCTGGATTCTCTATTCTATTCCACTGGTCTAATCTCCAACATCTACGGGCAACTTATACAATTTAATAAAAGGAAGATAAATGAACCAATTAAAAAATGGGCAATGGACCTAAATAGAATCTTTTCAAAAGAAGACAGAAGGAAGGCCAAGAGACACATGAAAACATGGTCAAAAGTTACTAATTATCTGAGAGATGCAAATCAAAACAACAATGCGATACCATCTCACACCTGTCAGAATGGCAATCATCAACAAATCAACAAACGATAAGTGTTGGCGAGGATAAGAAGAAAAGGGAACCCTCGTGCACTGGTGGTGGGAATGCAGACTGGTGCGGCCACTGTGGAAAACAGTATGGAGTTTCCTCAAAAAACTAAAAGTGGAACTCCCATTTGACCCAGTAATCCCACTCCTAGGAATATATCCTAAGAAACTAGAAACACCAATCAGAAAGGATATATGCACCCCTATGTTCATAGCAGCAAAATTTACAATAGCTAAGATTTGGAAACAGCCTAGGCGCCCATCAGCAAATGACTGGATCAGAAAACTATGGTATATCTACACAATGAAATACTATGCTGCCATTAAAAAGGAATTTTTACCATTTGCAGCAACTTGGATGGAACTGGAGAGCATTATGCTAAGTGAAATAAGCCAGTCAATGAAAGAAAAATACCACATGATCTCACTCATTTATGGATAATAAAGAATTATAAACTAATGAATGAAAAGATAGATACAGAGGCAGTAAAGCATCAAACATACTGTCAAATTACAGTGGGAAGGTTAGGGAGAGGTAAGGTAGATAAGAGATCAACCAAAGGACTTGTATGCCTGCATATAAACATAACCAATGGATACAAGACATTGGGGGTTGAGGGCATGTATGGGAGTGAGGTGTGGGGAGGGGGCAACGGGAAGATACGTACACATTTAATACATTAATAAAAAATAGAAAAAAATAATATAATGTACCTCAAAAAAATAAAAATGCCCCCCCCCAAAATAAAATACTAGTAGCCCTTCGCACAAATCCGTGTGCAAGTAGCTTGTCAGTAGCATGCTGTTGCTCTCCTGTAGCTTTCCACCTGCTACCCTGCCCTCCTGTAGCTCCTTCTGCCTTCTGTCCCTCTTCATAGCTTGCTGCCGTGCCCCCTCCTGTAGCCCTCCACTGCCCACTAGTAGCTTGCTACCCCACCGTCCTGCTGATCTGTGATCCAATCATTATGCAGTCAAGTTGTTATGCTTCATGGTGTAACGACCATTTGCATATTACACCTTTATTACATAGGATTTCTTCTAATTAATTTCCTTTCAATGTGCATGAATCAGTGTACCAGGCCACTAGGGTTTCTATAAATGTAGCTTTGCACTGCTGAGACTTTTCCCAACTTTTTCAAAGAGAAAGGGAGAGGGAAAGAGAGACAGAAATATCAATGATGAGAAGAAATCATTGATCAGCTGTCTCTTGCATTCCCCTTTCTGGGGATTGAGCCTGCAACTTGGGCATGAACCCTGACCAGGAATCAAACTATGACCTTCTGGTTCATGAGCCAATGCTCAATCACTGAGCCACACTGGCCAGGTTAATGTGATTACTTTAAAATATACATAAAGTGATTGAAGAGGGTAAAAGTGTTCAAATATATGGTGACAGAAGGAGACTAGACTTGGGTGGTGAGCACACAATGTAATCTATATATATGAAAGCCTAAGCAACCGTCTGACCAGTAGCTATGATGTGCAATGACCACCAGGGAGCAGATACTCAACGCAGGAGTGGAAACCACAGGCATGGAAACATAGAACAGAGTGATGAATCTCAGAGGGAAGTGGAAGGGCAGAAAGAGAATAATCAAAAATCTTATATGCATATTAGACGGCCAGTGCACAGATTTGTGCACCAGTGGGGTTCCTTGGTATGGTCTGTGGGGATCAGGCCAAAACTGGTTATCTGACATCCTCTGAATGGTCCTGGATTGCGAGAGGGTGCAGGTAAGGATGAGGGAGCCCACCGGTGCACGGTCTCTAGTATATACATAATATATAGAATACTAGAGGCCCAGTGCACAAAATCTGTGCATGGGGTGGTGGGTGTCCTTCAGCCCAACCTGCTCCCTCTCCAATCTGGGACCCCTTGAGGGATGTCCGACAGTTGGACAGTTGGACATCCTTCTCACAATCCGAGACTACTGGCTCCCAACTGCTCACCTGCCTGCCTTCCTGACTGCCCCTAATGCTTCTGCCTTCCAGCCTGATCACCCCCTAACCACTCCTCTGCCAGCCTGATTCATGCCTAACTGCTCCCCTGCCAGCCTATTTGCCCCTAACTGCCCTCCCCTGCAGGCCTGGGTCCCCCCAATTGCCCTTCCCTGCAGGCCCGGTCACCCCCAACTTCCCTCCTCTGCAGGCCTGGTCATCCCTAACTCCCCTCCCCTGCAGGCTATCTTGTGTCCACATGGGGGCAGGATCATTTGACCACATGGGGGCAGTCATCTTGTGTGTTAGAGTGATGGTCAATCTGCATATTACTCTTTTATTAGATAGGACAGAGGACTGGTGCACGGGTAGGAGCCTGTTGGTTTGCCCTGAAGGGTGTCCTGGATCAGGGTGAGTGTTCCCTTGAGGCATGGGGTGGCCTGAGTGAGGGCCCTGTGGTGGTTTGCAATCTGGCCATGCCCCCCAGCGACCCAAGCAGAGGCCCTGGTGTCTGGGATTTATTTTATCTTTTACAATTGAAACTTTTGTAGCCTGGAGCGGAGCCAAACCTTCTGCTCTCACAGCGATTGAAACTTTGTTGCCTTAAGCGGAGGTCTGGGCTCACCAAGATTTGTGGAAAGCTTGGCTTCCTCCATCGCCAGGGGCAACCCAGGCTTCTCTCCTGCTCTTTCTGTGGCTGTAGCCATCTTGGTTGGGTTAATTTGCATACTCGCTCTGATTGGCTGGTGGCCGTGGCTGGTGGGTATAGCAGAGGTACGATCAATTTGCATATTACCCCTTTAGAGAGAATATAGGTACAATATATAGAATTGCACACTTGAAACTTAGATCATCTTATTAATGTTGCCGCCAAAAAATGTAATTAAAAATATATATAAAGTATATTTCAGATATTTTAAATTCTGGTTTTAATTTCAGAAGTGTAGTATGTTTCAAATAGTTATTTGTATTTAAATATCAATATTATATGTGCATCATAAAAATAACTAAATATAAGAAAGCTACATTGAAGTGTGCAAATTTAGGGGATATCTATATTGACTTCATTGGCAGCTTAATCATCTCAAACAGCCACAATTTGCTAAAATAAGCATCTTGTATTTTCTAGATATCTATGTTCTATAAATATAGAAGCTGCATAAATGTTTATTGAATGACCAAAGTTTTACAAATACTTACATCTGATTTAACAGATACATTTATAAATATGTATATTTAGATATATGTTGACAAGATATTTCCACCCTCATTCTCAGACAGGTCAACAGGAAAACATTAGCATGTGGTTTTGTGGCTAACTCAGTTGTATCTCTTTATTTGTTCATTAACTAGAAAATCAAACTTTAGTTTGATTTAAAATAAGAAAACAAAACTTGCCTCCACACTTGCAGAAATAACATGATTAAAATCTGGATTGATAATTCTATGGTTAGACTACTTTCCTTAAAATTACTTTAAATATTTCCAGAGTTAAGTACTCCCTTTAAAAAATGTTACCTAGTCTTTTACATGTATTTCTATGATAATACCTTAATACATTCTTATTAAAATCTACATCCATGATTGACTTTCTGCTAGACTGAACTTTTCCAAGATAGGTCAGAGACAGTCAACATAGTTCTGGAGTATAGAGGAATAAGTAGGAAAACTAAGTTGTTGAAATTATCTCAGGGAAAAGGTAACAAGGGTCTGAACAAAGTAGCAATAGTAATAACAAGAAAGAGTGGATGAAGATACCTTGTAAAAGATAATCAAAAGCATTGAGAGAATAATAAGCATGATTTTTTCATTACAGTAGATATGCATGGGAAGCAAGTGTCTTTCAGTATAATTTTCCTGAGCCCCAGTTAGAGCCTCTAAAAATTCTCTTCCCCTAAGGGTCACTAAGTTGTTGTTGGAGTGAGTTTAAAGGGACAGCTGTAAATATACATGAGCTCTGAAGGATGAGTATTAGCCGTTTCTTTCAAAGTGCTGCCCTTCACTGACCTTTACAAGCTAACCATGAGAAAACAGCTTTAACTCATTCTTTTTAGTAATTAAGAGAGACCTTAAAAACCTCAGGGTAGAAAAATCATTTTCATGACCAATATGTATAAAATTCAAATCCTTTATAGGAGATGCAATTCATTCTCACTATTAAATTCACAGTGCAATGAAAGATGTTATGAAAATACATTTCAGAGATTTAATGAATTGTTTAAGACAGGATCTCCTAATATCAGGTTTATGGATGGGTTTAGAAAGAGTCTGTGCTAATGGATTTTTAAAAATAATGACAGAGAATCCAAGATGGCGGCATAGGTAAACACCTATACTGCTGCCTCGCACAACAATTTCAAAGCTACAACTAAAAGACAGAACGGACATCATCCAGAACCACAGGAAAGCTGGCTGAGTGGAAGTTCTACAGCTAGAAGGAAAGAGAGGGGCTCACGGAGACCCAGAGGAGCTGCAAAAAGCTGAGGTACGGAGACGCGCGCTGAGAGAGCGGGTGCCGGAGTGCCTGGCTGGCTTTCTCTGGCGGGAGGGAGATGGAGACTCCCAGCGGCATTGAACCCCTTATCTTATGACACTAAACCCCAGATCCAGCCGAAACTCATACGGGGAGAGTTTGGACTGTGAAAAGGGAGAGGTGCACGGAAATTTAGGGGAGTTGCAAAGGATCGGAGGTCCGGTCACGCACGGCACCACGCGGAGGACGGATTGCTGATTGTGCCGCTGGCTTTCGCGAGTGGGCGGGAGACAGACCCTCCCAACTGCGCCACTTCTGAGTCCACTGGGCCCCTGTTTTGGGCGAAACCCTGGGGACCTAGACTCGTGTGGTCCTGGTTCGCAGGGGAGCCGGAAAGGCAGCGGTCAGAGGCGCTGCGGGTGCGCGCTCGCACAAGGACCGCTCCAGCGATTACCCAGTCACGTGAGACTCGGGGGCTGTGGAGGGCGGGGCCGACTGGAAGGCAAGGCGGTCCCTTAAGCCCTGAGACTCCACCCTCCCAAGCTCAGCAGAGGCTTCTGCGGCTGATTCCAGCACAGAGGTTTCCCCGGCACAGTGAAAATGCCGAGACAAGGGAAGGGATTACAAACAAAAGAAATGGAGGAAAAAAAACGACTGGATATAGAGTTCAAAACCACGCTTATAAGGTTTTGCAAGAATATGCTAGAAAAGATGGATAAATTTAGTGAGACCCAAGAGAAGATAATAAATACACTGACTGAAATGAAAACTATTATGCAGAGTACTAACAGCAGACTAGAGAAAGGCAAGGATCAAGTCAAAAATTTGAAATATAAAGAAGCAGAAAACATTCAACTGGAAAAGCAAGAAGAGAAAAGAATCCAAAAATGTGAAGATAACGTAAGGAGCCTCTGGGACAGCTTCAAGCGTACCAACATCAGAATTGTGGGGGTGCCAGAAGAAGAGAGAGAGCAAGATACTGAAAACCTGTTTAAAGAAATAATGACTGAAAACTTCCCACATCTGGTAAAAGAAATAGACTTACAAGTCGAGGAAGCACACAGAACCCCAAAGAAAAGGAACCCAAAGAGGACTACACCAAGACACATCATAATTAAAATGCCAAGAGCAAAAGAGAAAGAGAGAATATTAAAAGCAGCAAGAGAAAAACAGTTTATTACCTACAAGGGAGCACCCATACGACTGTCAGCTGATTTCTCAACAGAAACGATGCAGGCCAGACGGGAGTGGCAAGAAATATTCAACGTGATGAACAACAAGAACCTACAACCAAGAATAATCTATCCAGCAAAGCTATCATTTAGAATTGAAGGGCAGATAAAGACCTTCACAGAGAAGAAAAAGCTAAAGGAGTTCATCAACTCCAAACCAGTATTATATGAAATGCTGAAAGGTACCCTTTTAGAAGAGGAAGAAGAAAAAGGTAAAAGACAAAAAATTATGAACAACAAATACACATCTGTCAACAAGTGAATCTAAAAATTAAGTGAATTAAAAATCTGATCAACAGAATAAACTGGTGAATATAATAGAATCAGGAGCACAGAAAGGGAGTAGACTGATAATTCTCAGGAGGACAAAAATCATAAAGCATCAAACAGACTGTGAAATTACAGCAGAAAGATTAAAGTTAGGTGAGGTAAATAAGTGATCAATCAAAGGACTTGTATGCATGCTTATAAACATAACCAATGATCACAGACACTGGGGGGTCGGGGTACACCTGTGAGGGAGGGGGGGCAATGGGGAGATATGTATAAAAAATTAATAAAAATTATTTTAAAAAAATAATAAAAATAATGACAAACAAGGTCTAAGCTAGGAATGTCCATACCAATGCAGACTTTTAACAATCGATAAATGTGAACATGACTTTATTAAGGTAGGTTAACAGAATCCAGTATGAGTAGCAGAATCAAAAGTAGTAAACAAACATTAAAGCCGGTAATAAGGTGCAGATTAATAAGTAATATTAGCTATTAGATACCTTATGAATTTTAATGAGAAAAAAGATACTTTCCTTATAAAATAATTACAAAGTAGTATCTTCTATATAAACAGAGAAACAAGACAATGAAAACAGAATCCTATTTATGCACCTGATTGCCTCCATGAAAATTTAACCAATGAGATGAATGAAAATACCAGCCCAGCAAGCAAGACAGTCTACTATAAAGAAAATGGAAAATATGAAGAAGTTCTGGAAATACTATTCCGATTTCTTGCTAAGCAAAAATTTTAACTCCAAAAGAAGATAAAGAGAAATGAAATCTCAACCCTTTACAAGTAAAAGTTTAGAACCAAACTTATTACTGATGATAACCAAAAATTGTGGCACATAGGCCTATGTAATTCCCCTTTACAAATGAGATCCATGTCCCACATACTTCAGAAATAAAATCCATTTATTACTTGGAATTACACAAATGATGCCATCCACACTTTGTTCCTTTCTTGATTGATGGATTCACTTGAGAAAAAAATATAAAGGGGCTCTACTTTTCAGCTTAAAGTTAGTATTAAAACTAACTCTCCTCCCTTTTTCTTCCAAAAGTCTGGAGGTTTCGCCAAAATAACTTCACTCTTTCTTGCCCTAATGAAGCTAACACCATCCTGGACTTGGTTTATTTTAAAATAGTTATTTCCCAGATGCTGGTTATCTAAAGAGAAAGGAGAGACAAAAGAGTACATCATCTAGGGTCTGGCTAGATAAATTCATGAAGAGTTTAAGAATACAGAAATTCAACATTTCAATTAAATTAAGGACATCTACAAAAAGATAATATCAGCAACATATCTTCCAGCTTACTTGACTTGATTCTTTTAAAGAACTGTAATAAGCAAACTGAAGGCAAGATGTTTCCATAAGCTATCAGGAATGAGAACTTCTCTCCTGAAGTTTATTAAGTGGCCTTTCCTCTTTTGCTTCTTTCTGTTATAGAATAATGCCTTCATAAGCTTTCCCTGGTTTTAAATATTTCAATAACCTTCTTTCAAGTCTTCCTGCTACTACGGGTGAGGGTGCACGAACTTTGGAAAACAGCTGGTTCACATTGTTCCCTTTGCCTTTTTCTCTCTTCATCAAAAATGAATAGCTACCTTATTTCCTTATGTCATGAGATGAAAACAATTTAGTTATTATTGAGACTTCTAGTCCAATTCTAGTCCTTCTGGTGGTACCCCTCCAGGGTCCAGATACATTAAAACTTGTCTGCCCTCTCCTCCCCTGCCACAGATAAATGTTATAGTCTTTCTTGACAATGGCAAAAGGATAAGTCTTGCATACCAACCCTCTGCCACCATTAATAAGCAAAGTACAACTTGGGTCAGCTATCGGTTCCTCAGTAGAAACTGTCACTCTATTTCCTTGCACAGATCAGGCAATTTGTGTCCACAGAAACAAATAAAATCCAAAATGTCAAAACAGTTAAGTTTTCAGTCTTGTCCAATAAAGATGGAGCTAGCAATTTTGGGGCTACTAGTAGACAGAATACATTCACTTAATTGCATCCAGATATATTTCATAGGTCTCTTTGCTTTGGAGTATTATTTTCACTTTTGACCAACTCAACATCCCAGACTTAATATATCTGTGCTATCTGCCAGAAGGCCAAATTGATTTGGGAGAGAGAATCAAAGACCAATCATAAAGCTCCATCACAGTCTCTGGTCTTCAATAGATTTTCCTATTTCCTGTGACCACGTGTCATAAAACTGCAGCTATGGTTTCTGTGCCTATGACTACATACTACCATGTACAAATAATGAACAAAGAAGATATTCACATATCATTGCTGTAACTGGCTGTGGCAAGGGTAACATTTTCAAAATGAAATGACAAGATCTGGACTGTGCTGCAGTGATTACAGTGGGGATTCTGCCAATACTGGGAGGAAGAGGAGGAAATGTAAATGGACTCCATCAATTTGTTTTGAATCAGGAAAACAGTCTGCTACTAAGTGAATCAAATGAAAAACATTAGTTTAAAAATATGGAGTATTTCTTGAATGTGTGTATCAACCGTACACAGGGCCATGCTAAGTCTTCTGTTGTTATGCCAATTTTAATAGTATATTCTGTGGAAATAGGTACTATCCAATTAACTTAACCAAAAACACTAGAAGGACCTTGCTTTTAGTTTCATTCATACAAAGGCATAATCACAAATGGCTACATTACATAATTATGCATAAGTGGACTACAAGTGTCATGGACACATATTTTAGTTTATAAGGTATTTAGACTGCAAAAATCTATCTTGAGATTCACTGAGTATCCTTGGTTATCATACCAATACTTAGGTCCCTGATATTTTTATCTAAGTTATTTATCAACCCATGCTATTAACTCTTTTGACCCCAAATCACAATCTCAACCTTTGTGTTTGACCTCATTTCTTTTCTTAGAGGTCATTAGTTTAATCTCTTCAAGTAGCTTTTCTCTTATACCATACCTGTTGAAAAAGTATTGGAATTCTTACAAATAGACACAAAGAATGTATAGTGCATTAATATTTTATTTCATGAAATTTCACTCAAACTGGTCACAATGTTTATTCTTTTTAAAAATATATAAAAATATTTTTATTCACTTCAGAAAGGAAGGGAGAGGGAGATAGAAACATCAATGATGAGAATCACTGGTCTGCTGCCTCCTGCACACCCCACATTGGGAATCAAGCCTGCAACCCCAGTATGTGCTCTGACAAGAAACTGAACTGTGAATTAATTCCTGCTTCATAGGTTGACGTTCATCCACTGAGCCACACCAGCCAGGCTTACTGTCTATTCTTAATCTGCCCATTTCACATGCTAAATTTATTGTTTAAAGTAAGTATTCCCCAGTTTTACTTAAGCAGATAAACACGTAAAGAGCTACTTGTAAATGTTCCATTTCTTTAAATTATGGTATTTGTTCAGTGAACACTATTCAAGTATATCTATAGATAACAATACATTTCCAGAGGGATTCTACAACATTAGATGAAAGACATGAAATATAGTAGAAACTTGATTTTAAAACTTTGCTTTTTTAATGAAAAAGACCAAACAATAACATTATATTTTGATGCAATTGTTTGCCACTTGCTCCATTTCTGGAAATAACAGAATCTTACATAATAAAAGGCTGATATGCAAATGACTAAATGGTGGAATGAGTGGTCACTATGATGCATGCTGACCACCACGGGGCAGACACTCAATGCAGGAGCTTCCCTCTGGTGGTAAGTGCACTCCCACAGGGGGAGCACCGCTCAGCCTGAAGCCCAGCTCATGGTTGGCGAGCACAGCGACAGTGGTGGGAGCCTCTCCCACCTCCATGGCAAAGCTAAGGATGTCCGACTGATGGCTTAGCCCACTAAGCCATTAGCCAGACATCACCCCAGGGCTCCCAGACTGAGAGAGGGCAACAGGCCAGGGTGAGGGACTCCCGCCCCCCCAAGTGCATGAATTTCATGCACCGGGCCTCTAGTATTTTAATATTACACTAATGATAGTGAAAAAACCCTATTATGAGCAATTATTGACCAACCTCAATAGTGATTTATCATCCTTCAGTATTTGATCTCTGATAAAAGGGCTACTTCAATAAAGCAAAATTTGAAGTAATGCAGCAATCAGATAGAGGGTAGCTTAATTTCAGTACAACTGTCACCCACCCAAGATGTGAGAAGTAGTCCTATGAATGACTGACAACAATGTGGAGCCCAGATATATTTTTTATTGATTTTAGACAGAGATGAAGGGAAAGGGAAAGATAGAAACATTGATAAGTATTGATCAGCTGCCTTCTGCATGCCCTCTGCTAGGAATTGAGCTGGCAACCCAGCCACATGCCTTGACTGGGAATTGAACCTGCGACCTCTTGGTGCATGGGACAATGCTCAACCAACTGAGCTACACCGCCTAGGCAAGTTACAGATATTTTAAAAAATACAACTTTTTTTAGCTATTACAATATGGGCAAGGTATTTCAGAATGAACTTAACAATGTGAGAGAAGATTACGAGATGGTCTTTACTTTGCCCTTTCAAATATCTATTGTTCACTTATACTTGATGTAGTACAATGTACCAAGTAACTGGGAAATTATAGTTACTATAGCTTAAAATGAGAGCAATGAGAATAACAAACTAAAATGGGTGTAACTGTGTAAAAACAGCAACATAAGTGATCAGTAAATATAATATTAACATGTTCATTCGTTGATGCTCAGTATGTCATCAGTTGACCACCTAAGGCATACAGTTAAAGAATAAATTTCCTTACAATAATGCAGTAAGTTAAAGTGCTTCCTTAAAAATTTATCAATTGATAAATTTTTTTAAATTAGTTAACATGTCATCATCCCAACTATTATTCCAACAACTGCCTCACACATTATAATTCATGAGTAGTACCCCAGGAAGGGGCATGACTGCAAAGGTTGAAGTAAAGAGATAAGGGAAAGTCCCAAGGTTGGAGAGCTGAAGGGATCATCAACAGGCACTTTTGTGTGTGTCGCCCCATAATGGCTATTGCAGCGATGGACACATGATGGGGAATTTTGATGTGATGAAAACTCAGAGTGAGAACACCTACTATGGTACATAAAGAGCACACCCAAAGCTTAGTTCTTAAATTGAAAGATTAGGAACATAAGCTTTTAACTTCATCTAGCTAATACTAATAATCTCTATTTGATAATTATTTATGGTCTAATGTGATTATAATTTGATACTCTCATACCAATTGTAAGGGGCAAGAGGAAGAGACAGGAAAATTTATTTTTAATATTTTCACTGTCATTATTAGAAGTCAGAAATTTACCCTCTGTCAAAGGCCCTCAAAATGAGAAAGTTGTTTATTTTTTTAAGATGAAAGTATAGGTTCTATTTTTATAGCATAATTGACGAAAATCATTATGATTTGCTTATTGGTTTAAAAAACCTACTTTCACATTTGTAGAAATTGACTAATTGAAACCTGTAATTGGTTCTTTTGTTAAAATGAGTTTTACAATTCTAGTGTTCTTATCCATCAGTAGTCTATTCACAACAGTATCACTAGCACTAAGATACAAATAACAGTGCTGTATTTATGACTGCACTTTCGTTTCCACAAAAGCAAAATTCTGAGAAAAGCATGAGTCATTTTCTCCAGGGTTAAAAAAATAATGTTTCTTTGATCAGAATATGAAATGTTACTGAAACCAGTAATTTAGGCTAGAAATTCCTTTTCTGAATAAAAGGAACAGAATGTTTCTTTTCTCTATGCGAACACTCCAAAACCAGCATAACTGTCCATCTGTCTGCTTTTACTACTCTCTATATCTGGTGTGTGGTGACAGAAAAAACCTTGAGTCTAGCCATTTCCAGCCCTGGTCTTTAGTTTTTCTGTCCTGTCAGCTTGTCATTTTCCCAGGATAAAATATATTGCGCCCCCCCAACCCCCCCTCCGCCACACACACTAACTTCTTTATTCTTTGACTCAGCATCTATTACAAAGTCATTGCAATAAACAGAGAAAATATTCTAAAAGTGGATATTTATTTCCAAATTATTAAATGTTGAAAAGTTTTCTGGTTCATATTTTATACCTCACCTTAAAATATTTTCCTTAATGCCCGGCCAGTGTGGCACAGTGATTGAGTGCCAATGTATGGACCAGGAGGTCATGGTTTGATTTCCAGACAGGGCAGATGCTTGGGTTGCGGGCTTGATCCCCAGTAATGGGCTTGCAGGAAGGCAGCCAATCAATGATTCTCTCTCGTCATTATTGTTTCTATCACTCTCTCCTTCTCCCCTCCTCTCTAAAATCAACAAAAATATATTTTAAAAAAATAAAAGAACATTTTCCTTATTAACAGGTTAAAGTTACAAATATGCTATAAATTATATAATTAAAGCCCCCCCCCAAAAAAAATCCTCCAATAAAAGTCAAAATAATCTTTCTATGATAATTTTTCTGGCCTCCTTTATTCTTTTGTTGGTATCTCTTAATCTGTTAATTACTCAAATGTGGGCATTTTTCATGACATCACTGCTCTCTCAATCTCCAAGGTTAGAATCTTTGGAGTTATCATTCCTCATGCATGATGTCATTTCCACCCATTAAATCTCCTCAAATTCATCACTTTTTTTTTTTTAGCCATCTTCTCTATCATGTGTAAACCCTAAATAGTTCTCATGTGTAATACTGACCTGTCTCTAACTCTACAAGCATTCATTAAGCAATTGCTATCTATAAGACACTGACAATTAAAGTGAAGGTATGTGTAATGAAAAAGAGAGGGGAAAATACCATTCACACATGTACAGTACATAAATGAATATGAAAAGGACAGAGATCCAAACTTTATTACCCAATCTATAAGGCAGACTGTAGTAATTACAGGAGAAAGTGTGTGTGTGTGTGTGTGTGTGTGTGTGTGTGTGTGTGTGTGTGTGTAAGGGAGTCACACTTAATAAATGAAAAGGATTTCTGACAAGTACAGGATGAGAAGAAAGGCAGAATGATAAAGTGGGCAGTATGCACTAAGACAAAAAGACCTGGAAGCACACATTATTCATTTTCTCCCTTCTCCAATTCATTAACCAGTGTCATTAGAAGATTCCCACTCCCCAATTCAATTTCCACAGTGTCACTGCATACCTAATCACACTGCTACCCAATTAAAATGATGATATGGTGACTTTAGTGTTTACAGATTACATATGGCTGAAACTCAGAGTCTCACCACAACTATGCTCTCCTCTTCCTCTCTCCCCTCCCTCAACCCCCTCCAAGCTCTAACCTTATTGGATCAACCTTCTTCTTTGCATTTGTAAATAGGGTCTGTGATTTTCTTTTACATCTATTTCCATTTGTTGCTATTGCTACCATATCTATCCTTTAAATTTAGCCCAAATGCCTTCCTTTCTCATTAAAACTTGGTTTATAATACCAGATTAACTTCAGAATAATTTTGTTAAATTCAAAAAAAGATCAAAGCAAAACTTGATTGAGAACCTTTGATTAATATTAATTTAGGGAGAACTGACATTGTCACAAGATAGTCTTCCTATTCAAGTATGTATTTTCACTTATCTAAGTCTATTTCTCAATGTTCCTCAATGGAAGAATATTCTGTGTTCACGGATTGGTAGAATCAACATCATTAAAATGTCTATACTACCCAAGGCAATCTATGGATTCAATGCAATCCCTATTAAAATACCAACAGCATATTTCACAGACCTACAACAAATATTCCAAAAATTTATATGAAACCAAAAGAGACCCTAAAGCAATTCTGAAAAAGAAGAACAAAGTTGGAGGAATCACAATACCAGATATCAATGTATACTACAAAGCCACCATAATCTAACCAGCCTGGTACTGGCACAAGAGCAGGCATATAAGATCAATGGAACAGAACAGAGAACCTAGAAATCTACTCAAGCCATTATGCTCAATTAATATTTGACAAATGGAGTCAAGACAGTCTCTTCAACAAATGGTGTTTGACAGATACATACAAAAAAATTGAAACTAGACCACCAACTTACACCATACACAAGAATAAACTCAAAACGGATAAAAGACTTAAATGTAAGTTGGGAAACCATAAAAATCCTAGAAGAAACCATAGGCAGCAAAATCTCAGACATCTCTAAGAGAAATATGTTTATGGATACATTTCCTAGGACAAAGTAAACTAAGGAGAAAATAAACGAATGGGACTAAGTCACAATAGAAAGCTTCTGCACAGTGAAAGAGACTATCAACAAAATGAAAAAGGAGCCCACTGTATGGGAGTTGGCAAAGTTACATATGATAAAGGGTTAATATCCAAAATATATAAGGAACTCATACAACTTAACAAAAGGAAGACAATCCAATTAAAAATGGTCCAAGGTGGCCAACAGAGATTAAAAAACGATCATCAATGAGATGCGAATTAATATGACAATGACAATGATTCTTATATACCCATATATACATATATACACTTTTGTCTGACCTCACACCTGTCAGAATAGCTACTATCAACAAATGATAAGGGTTGGCGAGGATGTGAAAAAAAGTGAACTCTAGTATACTGCTGGTGGGAATGCAGACTGGTGCAGCCATTATGGAAAACAGTATGGAGTTTCCTCAAAAAATTAAATATGGAACTGCCATTTGACCCAGTGATCCCACTTCTAGAAATATATCCTAAGAAAACTGAAGCACCAATCAGAAAGAATGTATGCACTCCTATGTTCACAGCAGCACAATTTATAATAGCTAAGATCTGGAAACAGCCCAAGTGCCCATCAGTAGAAGAGTGGATAAAAAAGCTGTGGTACATTTATATCATGGAATACTAGGCAGCAGTAAAAAAGAAGAATCTTTTACCCTTTGAGCCAGCATGGTGGGCACTGGAAAGTATCATGAAAAATGAAATAAATCAATCAAGAGAAAGACAAGTATCACATATAGGGAATCTAACAAAATAAACTGATGAATGGAGTGGATCTAGAGACATGGAAGCAAGGAACAGAGTGAGGCATCTTGGAGGGAAAAAGAAAAAAGGTGGATGGGTGGAAGGTAATCAACTCAAGACCTTGTATGCATATATGCCTAACCCAGGGATGCAGACAGTGAGGTGGTGAGGCTTGGAGAATGAAGGGGGGGGGGAAATAGGGGGTCTGGAGGTGGTCAAAGGAGGGAAAAAGGGGACATATGTAACACTTTCAACAATAACGATTTTTAAAGAAAGGGAGGATAGAAGGATATAGTGAGTAGCTGATAAAACATGGTAGCAAAGTGAAACAGTAGCAGGAAATTTAAAAAATGAAATAAAAAGGCTCAAGTTTATTTTGATAATCTTCAAGTCCAGTGGCTTATCAGAGGGGCATGCTTCAATTCCTTAAATGCTCTTATTGCTTACTAATGTATAGATTTCAACTTAATATTTGAGAAGGTTATTTTAGCTATTTGCTTTTTATAATTTTTTGAGACACTGACTGAGGAATTCTATTTGGAAATCTTTATAAGATATAAATTTTTTCAAGTGTGTAGTGTATTTCAAAGTATGCTATCCTAATTTCCATTTTCTTGATTTCAGTTCTAGAAATATTGGCAGAAAAAGTAAAAAGCTGACAGCTGGGTATAAGGATATTACAAGATGATTCTAATTATCTAAAATGTTTCTTTTAAAAGAACAGTTGCTACTAAATATTTCATTGCTAACATTTGGCTTAAGCCATAGCTATATGTATTCTATGGCATAGTGAATCTGAACTTTGCAGCTGGTGGTTGATTTCCATCAACACCTAAAGACTGAAGTCAAAACTTTGGAAATCAAGCTTTAAAAAATATGATGGAAACCCACTGAATACATATATACATACACACACACACACACACACATATATATATATATATATACTTTTGTCTTAATTGTTACAGAATAAGATGTTATCTACATAAAAAGTATTTTGTGGCTATCCCATAAAGTCCCAAATTTCTGCAAGAGATACAAATAAGTATCACAAAGCAGAGTATAGGAGGTGGTTATGAAACTGAAAGATAATACCCAGTAATTAGTTCCTGCTTTGGGTGAATAGGCATTATTTTATAAAATAGGACTGATGAAAAAGTTTATTCAAATATAATTTCTCCCCCAAATGATAAAAGAGCAATTAATATATGAGTGGGGGGGGGATGAGGGGGAGAGTGAAGCTTAAAAAGGAATGTGTGTGTGTGTATAATTTTACTGTGATCTTGTACCTTTCCTGTAAAGTTCAAAATCAGAAGGGAAGCCAGATTTCTTGGGTATAAATCTCAAGTCTATACTTACAAGCTGAGTAATTATAGGCAAATGCTTAATAATAAGAAACCCTATTTTCTCCATGAAAAATGAGACTAATCACTCCTTCCTTGCATTCTTTATTGGATTGTTAAATCACATGACAAACATTATTATGCAATTATTCCGTGCCAGGATTATGATAGAGGGACAAGATAAATCCTTGACCTCAAGAGGCTCACAGTCTATTAAGGAAGAGACATATGTAAGTAAGCAACACTTAGTAAGTATGTGTTTGTTGTAATAAATAGAACCTAGGGACATAGAGAGGAGGGAGAGACCCACTCCACCTAGGAGTAAGAGTCCAGAAATACTGTATACAGATTATCAGAAGCTGAAGATAGTGTGCCAGATCCACAATTATTGGGTAGAAACAGTCATAATAAAAGGGGCTCTGAGCGCCAGGAACAACATGGGCACAACAAGCACAGGAGTCTAGAAAGGCCTAGGTAAGTCTGAGGCAATTCAAAATGGCTGGGTTGTAAGGTGTTCAGTGAGGAAAAAATATAAAAAACACATCGCTTATAGAAATATGGCCTGGTACCAAACTATGAGGAGAACTACAGTAAATTGATGAGCTTGCATTTTATTCCAAGGTCAGTGTTCCTCAAATCCTTGTCTTGGGTTCACATGCATGAGGACCAAGAATGGGAAGGCTTGTTAAAATGCATATTCCCAGGCCTGTGGATCAACTGAATCAGATTTTGTAGGGTCTGGGTAACTCCCCCCGCCTCCCATTTCATTGCTTTTTATTAAACATGTTCTTATTGACTTCAGAGAGAGTGAGAGAGGAATAGAAACATTAATGATGAGAGAGAATCATTGATCGGCTGCCTCCTGCATGTACCCTGCTGGCTATCGAGCCCACGACCCCAGCATGTGCTCTGACCCAGAATCCAACGGTGACCTCCTGGTACATGAGTCAACCACTCAACTACTGAGCCACACCAGCCAGCCTGGATAACTCACATTTTGACAGGTTCCCTCAAGTGATTCTTATATACCCAGGTCTTGAGAAGCAGCAACACAGGCGATAAGGAATTACTGAGCTTTAATTTTTTATTTTTTTGGACGATACTATGGCAACTGTGTAAAAGCAGTGTCAATCTCTCTCTTCTACAGAACTTATTTATTATAGCACATTCACAAAATCCTTCTAGTTACTTACATGCCTGCTAATTTTGGCAGCAGTGTGGAAAGTAAAAGAGAAAAGTGGATTAATTGGGATCTACAGCGAAATAAAAAGGAAGAAACTAAGGCAGTGACTATGAAAGGATGGAGGTGGCGTCAGGAGACATTTCTAAGAAGAAAAACTCAAAACTTGATGATCAGTTGAATCAACAGAAATTTCTAACTTAAGCAAATAATGTTATTAACAGAAAAGGATCATACAAAATAGAACTGTGAAAACATTTTGAATTCTGGAAATCTAAGTGTAAGATAATATTAATAAGGTTTCTTTCTAGAGTGCTTCCCACACTTCTTAATTTAGTTGAAAACTGTATTCAGATTTCTTTCAATGTAAAAGTAATTCATGTTTACAGAAATTCATTCACTTAACTACTGACTGAAGTGTCATTAATATCTAGGGCTGTGCTCTGTGCCTACTCAAAATACAGTGGTGCACAGAAGAATGAGGAAAACAAATTAGTGAAAAACACACCTCAAGCAACCATTATCATTTTTTAATGTACTCTTTTACAGCTTTTTTTCCTATACATATTGGCTTATAAGTTGTGCTCAAATAGTATAATAACTTTCTATTTTACTCTTTTCACTTCAAAAATATATCCTCTAATTACTGTAAACTCTTCATAAACAATAGCCTTCTATGACTACCTATTGCTATGGGAGATACCAGCAGCTTACTTGTTGAATATTTAAACTGTTTTAAAATTTCCACTATCCTATATAATAAAGGCTAATATGCAAATTGTCCCCTGAGGAGTTCGACCGACCATGAGATCAACAGCTTGCTATGACATGTGCTGACCACTAGCGGGCAGCGCAGAACGAAGGAAAGCCCAGCAGCCCACAGCCAGGAGAAGGAAGGCCCTAATTGGTCCTGATCACCAGCCAGGCCTAGGGATCCTACCCTGCACAAATTTCATGTACTGGGCCTCTAGTTATATATAATGCTGCAAATGGACACATGAGATTAAAATGTTAATTTTAAATGGACAAAAATTGCTGACTTGCTTTCTAAAAGAATTAAATCAATTTAGACTGCCAAAGAAATACCTGAGCAAGCACATTTCATGGCACCTTCACCAGCAGCAGGAAAAACCTATTGCTACCTGAAAAAGTAAAACTTTGTCATTGCGTTTAAAAGTTTCACTTCTGTGATTATCTATCTACTATTGGCCCAGTGCACAAAATTCATACACGGGGGGGGGGGTTGTCCCTCAACCCAGCCTGCACCCTCTCCAATCTGGGACTCCTTGAGGGATGTCCGACTGTCCTCTCACAATCCAACTGCTCACCTGCCTTCCTTCCTAACTGCCCCTAACCGATTCTTCCTGCCAGCCTGATCACCCCCTAACCACTCCCCTGCCAGCCTTATTGATGGCTAACTGCTTCCCTGCCAGCTTGTTTGCCCCTAACTGCTCTCCCCTGCGGGCCTGGTCATCCCTAACTGCCCTCCCCTGCAGACCTGGTCACCTCTAACTGCCCTCCCCTGCAGGTCTGCCCCCCCCCCCAACTGCTCTCCCCTGCAGGCCTGGGTCCCGCCAATTGCCCTTCCCTGCAGGCCCGGTCACTCTCAATTTCCTTCCTCTGCCAGCCTGGTCACCCCTAACTGCCCTCCCCTCAGGCTTGATCACCCACAACTTCCCTCCCTTGCAGGCCTGGTCCCTCCCAACTGTCCTCCCCTGCTGGTCATCTTGTGGTGGCCATCTTGTGTCTACATGGGGGCAGCCATCTTGTGTGTTGGAGTGATGATCAATTTGCATATCACTCTCTTATTAGATAGGATAGAGGCCTGGTGCATGGGGGGTGGTGGGTAGCTGGTTTGCTCTGAAGGGTGTCCTAGATTAAGGTAGGGGTTCCCTTGGGGTGTGGGGCAGCCTGGGCGAGGGGTCTGTGGTGATTTGCAGGCCGGCCACAACCCCTGGTGACCCAAGTGGAGGCCCTGGGATCTGGTGTTTATCTTCTACAATTGAAACTTTGTAGCCTGGAGCAGAGCCAAGCCTCCTGCTTATCCGTGGCTGGAGCCATTTTTGTTGGGATTTATTTATTTTCTATAATTGGAACTTTGTAGCCTTAAACAGAGTCCAAGAGAGGCCAAGACTGCAGAAGCTTGGCTTCCTCCATCACCAGGGGCAACCCTAACCTCCTGTTCTCTCCAGTTCCGTGGCTGCCGCTATTCTTGTTGGGATTTATTTATCTTCTATAATTGAAACTGTGTAGCCTTGAGAAGAGGCCTGGGCCTGCCAGGGTGTGTGGAAAGCTTGGCTTCCTCCATTGCCAGGGAAACCCAAGCCTCCCTCCTGCTCGTTTTGTGGCCGTAGCCATCTTGGTTGGGGTTAATTTGTGGCTAAGACAGAGTCTATTGGAGTCCCAGGCAGATCCTCTTAAAAGGTTTGTGTACGGACTTACTCAAACTCACTCCCCCTGAGCTCCAGTTGGGACAGAAGCTTAAAAGGCACCAGAGAGACATATGATGAGGAAATGAACTGTCTGGCAGGAAGGCAAGAGCTGTGTGTGCAGGGAGAGGGGGAGACGGTGGGGAGGCATGTACATAACTTTCTGCCATACAAAAGTGCTGTTAGAGGCCCTTTCTGAGACCCCTTCCTACACCTTCCTACAGAGCTGGCAGGTGGGAGCCATAACTGAGTCTTCATTTACATGGCTCACACTGTTTGCCCCTCCTGGTGATTTCCTGAGACCCCACCCAACTTGCTGACCCACCCAAGCCGATTCCAGTGGTTTTTCCATATGAATAGCCTGTCTCCACTCATGTTTCAGACTTTCCTAAAATCTCTCAAATAAACAGCATCTGTCCTCAGTGTACCTTGTTCCTCTCACTAAGTGGCCCACTGTGGCCTCCACCTGGCACTTCCGAGCACAGCACAAGCAGCAGCCATTTGTAGTCCATGCCAGATGGCCCTGAGCAGAGCACAGGCGGTGGCTGATGTTAGCCTACACTGCCCAGGAGGCCCCAGAGCCAGTGCACCTAGTGGACAGCTTCAGACCACCCAACTGACTCCACAAGTGACACACTCCAGGAGCAGACTCAGCAGGCACCAGAGCCCTGCTTAAGTAAGTCCTACTCTGTGGTGGGGCCCTTTCACAGCTGAACCTCCTCCACAGTGGTTAGTGGTTGCAGCTGACTGGCCTAGAGGTAAATCCCTCCCATTGATGTGCCAACAGCAATCAAGGCTCAACTACAATAGAAGGGTGTAATAGCTCACATGTTGGGTAAGGAGGAGGTACACTTGGAGTGCCCAGCTTGGAACCTATAGAACACCTACTACATTAGGCCACTGTACCCTGCCTGGGAGGCACAGTATCCCTACCTATGAAACAAACACAGGGAGGCTGCCAAAATGGGGAGACAAAGAAACATGTTTCAAATGAAAAAAAGAACAAAACTCCAGAGAAAAAACAAAAAATGGAGACAAGCAATCTACTAGACGCAGAGTTCAAATCAATGGCAATAAGGTTGCTCAAGGAACTTCAACAGCACAGAAAAGGACATGGAAACCATAAAAAAAAGCCAGTCAGAGATGAAGAATACAATAACTGAAATGAAGAATAATTTATAGGGAACCAACAGTAGAGTAGATGAAGCCAAGAATGATCAGCGATTTGAAATACTAGTATAAGGATGCAAAAAACATCCAATCAGAACACAAAAGGAAAAAAACAAAAATGAGGATAGTGTAAGGAGCCTCTGGGACAACTTCAAGCATACCAACATTCATATCATAGGGGTGGTGGAAGAAAAAGAGAGTGAGCAAGAAATTGAAAACTTATTTGCAAAAATGACAGAAAACTTTCCTGACCTGGTGAAGGAAATAGACATACAAGTCTAGGAAAATGAACAGAGAAGATGAACCTAAAGAGGTCCACACCAAATGCATTATAATTAAAATACAAAAAGGTTAAAGACAAAGAGAGAATCTTAAAAGCAGCAAGAAAAAAGCAATTAGTTACATACAAGAGAACTCCCAGCTGATTTCTCAACAGAAACTTTGCAAATCAGAAAGGAGTGGCAAGAAATATCCAAAGTAATGAAAAGCAAGGACCTACAACTAATATTACTCTTCTCAGCAAGCTATCACTTAGAAACAACAACAATAAAACATATAAAGAGCCTCCCAGAAAACAAAGCTAAAGGAGTTCCTCACCACCAAACCATATTACAAGAAATGTTAAAGATTCTTTTTTAAAATGAAGAAAAAAGATCGAAAGTATAAACATTAAAATAGAAATACATATCTATCAACAATCAAATCTAAAAAACAAAATAAACTAGCAGAATAAAAACAGACTCATAGCATAGATACAGAGAACATTTTGCTGGTTGCCAGATGGGAGGGCTGTTGGGGGATGGGTGGAAAAGGCGAAGGGATGAGGAAGTACAAATTGGTTATTACAGAAAATCACGGCGATGTAAAGTACTGCATAGGGAACAGAGTCAATAGTATTAGATGGGCACGAGATTTATTGAAGTTATCACTTAGTAAGTTAAATAATGTCTGATCCCTAGAGTATATACCTGAAACTAACATAATAATGTATATTAATTGTAATTGAAAATAAAAAATGATTTAAATAAAAAAGAGAAAATGATTTTTACT
Source organism: Lasiurus cinereus (assembly GCA_011751065.1). Taxonomy (NCBI): domain Eukaryota; kingdom Metazoa; phylum Chordata; class Mammalia; order Chiroptera; family Vespertilionidae; genus Lasiurus; species Lasiurus cinereus. Next base: position 29,979,786 of record JAAGEH010000045.1, on the reverse strand, counting down.
ACTAATATTTATAATTATAAAAATGACAGTTTGAAAACATAAATTTTTCTTCCTCTGATGTCATGTATGGTTTGATTTCAGATTGAGCTTGATAGCAGTACCTAATTTCAATAGTTTTCTCTACAATATTTCCCATTAATGCTACTTTACATTTGATAATGCACTCCATAGTCTACATTCACAGAATAGTTACTTATTTAGCAAAAAGAACTCCAATGTTTTTGCACTTGCAAGACATTAACTTCTTAAGAAAAAACAAACATAATTCACTTGTTTTAGGTAAAGGCAGTAAATTGCTTCAAGATGGAATACTACTTTCAGCTCTACCCCTGAAGCAAGTCCATCAGAAAATTACTTGGAAAAGTACAATCTCTGAAAGAAAAATAAGCTACAGAAATATGCTTAGCTTGTTGAAAGTAAGTATACCCCAACAGTTTGCTGGTTAAAAATTATTCAAAAGTTGAAGGTAAGTAATTTGAACATTTATAGAAACAACAAATCAATAGCAAACACCATTAGTTTCTGATCAAGGACAATGATTTTTGTAAAACATGAACATATTTGCACAACAGAGGATACATCTAGAAAAAAAGGCGCATTATGCCTTTGGAATTATGTTTCTAACATTACACTTTTTCTAATAACCATCTAGTAGTGGGATGAGTTACCTAGAGAAAATATGGAACGTATTTTCCTAGAAGTCTTTAACAAGGACAGTGGCCAATGGCTATTAAGAGTGCTGTGACAGGTTTTCTGGCCTTTACAACCCTGGCAACTGGTGTGCAATGAATGACCTACACTCCAGGCCTGTCAGTTATTAAATTGCTCTCAGTGCTAGTAAGTAAATGGTCATGCCTGCAGTAAGTCTGAGTCTCCAGTCACTGGTGGTTTCAGAAAAAAATAAAATTTCTAGTCCATTTTTTTCTGATGGCAGCTTGTCTTGACCATAGAATTTCACATAAGGACCTTTAAAACATGTGCAAATTTAGCCCACCTAGTGTGGCTCAGTGGTGGTGTGTCAACCCATGAACCAGGAGATCACGGTTCAATTCCCAGTCAGGGCACATGCCTGGGTTGTGTACCTGGGTTGTGGGCTGGATCCCCAGTGGAGGATGTGCAGGAGAAAGCCAATTGATGTTTTTCTCTTCACTAATCTTTCTTTCTTTATCTCCCTCTCCCTTCCCCTTTCTCTAAACTCAAGAAAAACATTTTTAAATGCATACAAATTTATAAATAGGCAGATAAAACTATTTTAGCTTCTGAAAATACCATAAACTAAGATAAACTATCCTCTAAGAAGTGGCTTGCTTTCATCTTCTATGAAATCAGAAATACTTTGTTTTTTTTTTAAAATATATTTTATTGATTTTTTACAGAGAGGAAGGGAGAGGGATAGAGAGTTAGAAACATCGATGAGAGAGAGAGAGAGACAATGATCAGCCGCCTCCTGAATGCCCCCTACTGAGGATGTGCCCGCAACCAGGATACATGCCCTTGACCGGAATCGAACCTGGGACCTTTCAGTCCGCAGGCCGACGCTCTATCTACTGAGCCAAACCGGTTTTGGCTACTTTATGTTTTTATTTTATTTTATTTTATTTTATTGATGAGAGGGAGAGAGGAGAGAATAGAGAGAATTGTTGTTCTATTTATTTATGCTTCTTGAATGTGTCCTAACTGGGGATTGAACCTGCAACCTTGGCATATCCGGACGATGCTCTACCCAGCCAGATATAGAGTTTATACTACTGGTAATCTCATAGAGTTTATACTACTAGTAATCTCATAGAGTTTATACTACTAGAAATCTTATAGAGTTTGGGAGTTGTAAAGAACCTTAGAAATTTTGCAGGTGAAGAAACAAGTGCTGAAAGGTTAAGATCTAAGACCAAACAGCTAGTTAACAGTTCAATACAGAACCCAGATTTTCAGATTTCTGATCCAGTGTTCTTTTTACCCTAGCATAAGCCTCCCCGCCTTAACCTATCAATCTTTGTAAAAAATGTCTCCAAATATCAATAAAATATATACAACTAGTTAACAACTTTCAGAAAAGTATTTCTTATATGCTTCAAATCTATACTTAATAAATGATTAACTAAGACTGGCACATAGCAATTTACCTGCTTTTCAGATAGTTTAAAGAATATAGCTTGCCCTAACCAGTCTGGCTTGGTGGATAGAATGTTGGCCTGTGGACTGATGGGTCCCAGGTTCGATTCCGTTCTAGGGCATGTACCTTGGTTGCGGTCACACCCCCAGTAGGAGGTGTGCAGAAGGCAGCCCATGTTTCTCTCTTACCGTTATTTCTAACTCTGTATCCCTCTCCCTTCCTCTCTATAAAAAAATCAATAAAAAAAATATATATATAAAAATATAGCTAGTAAATAATAGAAAAGTATTATGATTGTACTCCAAAAACATCAATGCTTACTGATTACCTACATTTGGGCATCATGCTAGGTGCTGAGGAAATTAAGAATGAATGCAGCTCTGTTTGTGTGGCTCCGTTGGTTGAGTGTTGTCCCATGCACCAAAGATTGCTAGTTTGATTCTTAAACAGGGCACATGCCTGGTTTTTGGGCTTGATCCCCAGCAGGGGCATGCAGAAGGCATCAGATTCATGTTTCTCTCCCTCTCTCCTTCCCTCCCTCTCCCTTCTATTCCCTCTAAAATCAATAAAAATACATTTCAAAATATTGAATACAGCCGAGACAGGTTTGGCTCAGTGGATACAGCATCGGTTTGCGGACTGAAAGGTCCCAGGTTCGATTCCGGCTGGGGGCATGTACCTTGCTTGCGGGCACATCTCCACAGTGGAGTGTGCAGGAGACGGCTGATTGATGTCTCTCTCATCGATGTTTCTGACTTTCTCTCTCTCTCTCTCCCTTCCTCTCTGTAAAAAATCAATAAAATATATTTAAAAATATATATACTGAATACAAACATGGCCTCCTCCTGTTAAAAAAATTTATGCTTAAAATTATCTTCATAATATTGCCTTAGATTTTTATAGTACCTTATAGTATAAGATATATCTCCCCACTGAGTCTCATTAACTCCTGGAGAGTTAGGCAAAGGAGAAGTGATCAGAGCAGAATGATTCTGTCCTAATGCAGCTTTTTTCACATTGCAACATTGACTTTTTTGGTTTCCACTACACAAATATTTAAACTCATAAGTGTAAGCCTGATTTGTAAGAATTCTTACTCTTTTTTAAATCCTATGTTTATTTCAAATGGCAATGCTGGCCCTGATACAAAGATTCCTTTGCTAACAATTACAATTATATGCTAAAAGTTACTAAAACTTAACCTCTTATAAAAGAGTGTAATTTAGATAAATTATCAAGCTAACTACTAAAATGATATGGAGAAATGAATATTTAATTTTCAGTCCAAATACAAAAAATGTTATTCTTGTATTAGATATAAATTTAAAATAATGATGATCATATATAATGATGATCATTATTTCTTAAAATAATTTTATGCACTTTGGGATCATTTAAATTGTCTCATTAATTAATTATATGAGTTACTTGACAAGCAACATATTACAATTCCTATTGTATCAATGCCAAAAAAGAGGCAAAGATGTGATACAGTCTTCCTCTCCCCCATACACAAATACAAAGTAGCAGTTTGATATTGGAATTTAGTTTCTCAGTCATTCAGATCAGAGTTCATACAGCTTCATTTTAAAAAATGTTAAAATTGAAAGAAGTTCTAAGCTACTACTTATTACAAACTTACAAACTCTTTATTGAAGCATATTAACTTTAATTTCTTAATGGACTGATTTTAGAGAGAAAAGGGGAGAGAAACATCGATTTGTTGTTTCACTTATTTACGCATTTATTGGTTTTTTCTTGTATGTGCCCTGGCTCCAGGATTGAACCTGCAACCTTTAGCTTATGGGGATGATTCGCAAAGCAACTGAGCTACCTGGCCATGGAAGCATTTTAAACTTAAACTCCCCAAGCTGTGTAGTTAGGGAGAGGAGAAAGAACATCTAAAACTTCCTCAATCAGGATCAGTTGATTCATATAATAAAGGATTAAATGTGAATAAGATACATATCAGTATATCTCAATTTGAGTCATCTATAGAATGATGGAACTCTCAAGCCTTCAAGTTGAATCCTTAGACTTCATTCACGTTTGCCTCATGTTTTTTATTTATACCCTAATACTTCAGTTTCTCTTACCCACAGTTTTTAATTTTTATTATAGTATTTTTCCCCAAAAGGACTGTTAAAAAGATGTCCTATAAATATAAACATAAGAACTGAGGCAAGTCAATTTAATTTATACAAAAATTATCAAGAAACTTCACCAAAGGTATTATTACATTGTGTGCAAGGTTATTTCTAGGCATAATTATTTTCCATGCAGGTTGACTAACACCTTGGTATTTGACAATGGAATGGGATTCTAGTAAAATGAAACTAAAAGCCAGAGAGGTTTTTGGTCTCTCCCTAGTCAAACCTGTAACACTAGCAGCCAGCAAAGTGGAAAATAGGATTTATTACACAAACCGGGTAAGTTATCTCAGCTAAGTTCATTCATTAGCTCTAATACCTCTGAAGAGGAACGGAAATGAACCTTTATTAAACACCTGATTCAGGATAAAAACTCTCTTGGGTCTATATATCTCATTTAATTAAAAAAACACACCAACAGCTCTATCGAGAAGCAATTACTCCCATTAAGCAGATAGGACATCTGTCTAAAGTAATCGTGCCACTAACTGTAAGAGCCAGACTTTCAATCAAGGAGCTTCAGATTCCAAAGCCAATATTTTTAGTACTCATAGGATTTTAAGGCTAAAACACTAGTACCACATAACGCCTCAGTACAATTCCTTTATGTTACAGATGAGAAAACTGAGGTCCAAAGAGAATGAGATTTGCTTAATTAAGTACACAACACTTCAGTGAAACTGGGATTTGCATTCAAGTCTCCTGATTTCCAGTGCAGTTAGTGGATAATAATGCTTTTTATTTCTGCGCTGCGTGCGAGAGAGAGAGAGAGAGAGAGAGAGAGAGAGAGAGAGATTGAGTGTAATTCTTTCCCCCACCTGCCAAAAAATATACACATATGTATATTTTTTTTATTGATTTTGGAGAGGACGGGAGAGGGAGAGAGAGATAAAAACATCAATGATGAGAGAAAATCATTGATCAGCTGCCTCCTGCACAAGACTGCTTACGGGGGAATCAAGCCCGAAACTGGGCATGTGCCCTTGACCAGAATTGAACCTGTCAGTCCGCAGGCTGATGCTCTATCATCCACTGTCAAAACAGCGAGAGAGTGTCATTCTTGATATAATTTGCATCTCCAAATGAAATTCATATGTGTGACAAGTTCAGGGATATACAATAGTGACCAAAATTATTAAATGTATTTGGCAAGGATAAAAACTTAGTGTTTATAAATTATTACATATTGTAAAGTGAGCTGTCAACATGCTTGTTTATTCAGTTAATAAAGTGCCTACTTTATACTGGCTACTGTGCATGGCAGTAAGTATACAACTGTATGTGAGATAAAAGGGGTCCCTATCCTCATGGAATCATCCTGGTGGAGGGTACAGACAAATAGGCAATTATAATGCTGTGAGTCATTATGATGGTGACAGTACAAGATGCTATGGGAATAGGAAGCAGGGACACCTAAACCAGACTAGGCTTGTCAAAGGAGGTGATAATGAAAGATGAGTAGGAGTCAGCTAGTTAAGGATGGGGTATGGAGTGTACATATACTTTAGGAGGAGTTGTAGAAGGGAGGAGAAATGTACCTTAAAGAGAAGGACCAAATCATACAGGTCTTTGAGCAAGGACTTTACAATCTTGTCTACTAGAATTATCTGGGGAACTTGAAAAGCAAACAAACAAAACAGATGTCTGGGCTCCATCTTAAACCAATTAAATCAGAATTCCTGGGAATGAGACTCTGACACTGGTATTTTTCAAAAGGTAACCAGATGATTCTAATAACCAGCTAGGATTAAAAACCACTGTTTAAACTATACAGGGAGTTAGAAATATATTGCAAATAATAGATTATCTTAACTAAATAAACTTCTGTGAGCCCCCTTTTTTTAATCTATTAAAAAGCAGGTTAGAAATGGTATGATATAGTAAAAAGAATCAGAAAATAATTGGTTTATATCAACGAATCTGTCATTTGACACCTGTCTAGCCTTAAATTAAAATATCATTTCCCAGAGACAGTAATACTGCCTTACTTATGGGACTGTTGTATAGCTCAGGATAAATAATACTTAAGAAAACAGCTTGATAACTGTGCTAATAAAATATAAACCACGATATTACAAGATTTAGGATGCTAAAGTTGCACAACATTTAAGGTAATAAATATTTTCACCAGAGATGAAATAATTTATGGTGCTTCATTTAAAGAAGCAACCCTACATTGGCATTCAATATGCTAAATAATAAAATAAAGAAATGATTCTTTAAGGCTACTCTAGTTGCTAAAGGGATCAAATGGGGATTAAGCTAGCTCTTCAAATAAACAGATCAACAAAGGAAATGTCTTTTTTAAATGGTTACTAGTGAATGTTTAAAAAATCTTTATTCAATAAAGAGTACTAACAAGGAAAGTCACACATAAAGTAAACTGTTTTAGGAAAAAAGTTATTATGGTCTACATTAATATATAAGTATTGTATTTATAAGTTTAGAGTGTTTTTTTTTTAAGGGAATATTTATTTGGGATGGAGAGGATCTTATCCTGACAGGAAGGAAGCACTGCCTCTAGAAGGACTGTGTAACACACAGAATCAGGCAAAGCCACTGCTCTTTTACAGTCTCCTTTTTATATATACCTAGCCCCACGAAAATACACTTTCATGTAACTTTTCAGTTTAAGTACAGTATTTATATTTAGCGACATCTCTTTAATACCATATCCAATTTACTTATAATTAAAAAATGATATAAAAACACTGTTCTGCATGTATATGTGATTCATTTTTAATTCTTCAACTAAAACTGATAGCAATGCCTTTCAAACTGTATACTCAGTCAATGATATACTTTGAAAAAACTTACTGATGAAATTTTATTTAATTTTATCTCAAAACACAAACTGAGAAAACTAAAAAGCAAGCAAGCAAACAAAAAACCCAGCACACATACACACACATCACTGGATCATCTTCAGATAAAAATGACACTGCAGAACAGTTAATCTGATATTTAAAATTTTCCAGAGCATGTGATGATTAGATAAGAGAGCGAGGCTGTCAACCAGAATTCAATAGTTTAGTTTAAAAAAAAAATCTTAAAACTTGAACACACAGACATGTTAACAAATTGTTATGCTGTCGTTAGTTGCCTGTGTTCTAATTCATCCAAATTAAATTGGCAACATGGTATATCCTAAGTATTTCCAGGTCTTTTCTTTAACAGGCGATCCAGCACGTAAATTTTGTTACAGTGCAAAAATGTAAGCAGATAACCAGAGAATCTTACTTTCTAAGCAGAGAAACAGGCGACCAACCCTGCCCACAGACACACAAACCCACCCCCAAAAAAAAAAAAAAAAAAAAAAACCACCGACTTGAGTTACCAGAAGTTTACCTACCCAAGTTTTCTAGGGGTTCTCCCAGGCTTCTCAAACTACGGCTCAAAACATTACACCAGCCCATGCTCTGCATGTGCACAAAGGCGCAGCACTAAAACGAGGAAGCTTCACTCCTCCTCCCTCCACTCCCTCGCCGGCCCCCCCCCCCCCCAAAAAAAAAACACCACCACCGAAATCACAGCTCTAATTCATTAAAGAACGTGCGGGCAGTTTTCTAAAAGCTTCCCCGTATCGCGCTTCCCTCTCCCTGCAGGGAGCTACGTAAACAGCTCTTCTCCGCTTATTGACATCTAAGAAAGCAGCTTTCGATTCCCGAGTCTCGGAACCCGCCGCCGCCGCGGGTCCTGGAGCACCCTAAAATAGACCACCGGGGCCGCGCCGGCTTCCCGAACCCCGCGCAGCTATGAAACCGGCATCGCACAAGAGGCTGAGGAGAGACACCCAGCACGAGACCAGGTCTCACTCAGATCTATGAATGAAAAGACCCACACGCTGGATGGTCACGGTCAAAAGGAAACACACACACACACACACACACACACACACACACCACACACAGACAATAACAACAACAACAACCACCACCAGCAGCAGCAGCAGCAGCAGCAGCAGCAGCTCGGGAGGAAGGGTGGGTGGGAGGGGATCTGCGGGGTGGGGGTGCGGTTTTCCCTCTGGCCCCAGCCGGGCGATTTAAATCCGGAGGAGGCAAACGCAGGGTCGGGGGCTGGCGGGGCCGGAGTCCGCAGGTTTGACAGCCCCTTCGGACCAGCTCGCGGCGCCGCGCCGGGGGAAGGGGGGGGGCTCCCTCCCGCCCAGGTACTCGCCGCAGCCCCGCCACCCGCGCGGGCCGGGTGGGCGTGCAAGGGCGAGGGGGACCGAGCTCCGGGGCTGGGGCGGCGGCGGCGGCCCGGGGCGCACTTCCTCAGTTCCTAGCCGCCTTCATCACCAAAAATGGGAGAGGAAGGAAACAAGGAGCGAGGCAGCGGCCGCGGGGAGAAAGGAGGGAGCCCCGGTGTCGGCATCGGGGTGAGGCCAGGGGCAGGCCGGCCAGGCAGGGGGAGCGGCGATCGCAGGCGAACTCGCTGCGGCCGACACACAGGGCTAGCCCCCGCCCAGCACGGCACGGCGGGCGCGCCCGAGCGCCCCCGGCTCCCACCCGGTCCCCATCCCCACCGCGCCCGCGCTCGGCGGGTCCGCGCTCTACTCACG
>JAAGEH010000045.1:29890351-29970862 GCA_011751065.1 Lasiurus cinereus | reverse complement strand
CTCCAGCCTCCGCGGCTCCAGCCGCATCGGGTCCCAGCCCCGCGGGCGGCGGCGGCGGCGGCGGCGGCGGCGGCGCCGAGGGAGAGGAGAGCCGGCGGCGCGGCCCCCGCCTCCGGGCCCCTCTCCCCCGCCGCTCCGGAGCTGCCCGGCCGGGCCCGAGCCCTGCCTCGCCGGCGGCCCCAGCCCCAGCGGCCGCGGCGGCGGCGGCGGCGGCAGCCCGAGACCTCAGCGGCCGCGGCGGCGGCACCGGAACTGCCGCTTTCTCCTTCTCGTTGCCTCTCCGGGCGAGCCCCCGCCGCACGCCCCCGCCCCCGTCTCCTTTCTCTGTCACCCCTGTTTTTTTTTCCCCTTTTGTTTCCAGAATAAACTTTATTGGTCTCCTTTTCCGCTCACATCGTGTAAACAAACAACGAGCTCATCCCCACCCCCTTGGCTCCCCCCTCCTCGGGCCCAGGAGGGTTGAAGCCGAGGAGGGGCGGGGCCGCCGTGCCCCGGAAGCAGATGCGCAGGGGGGAGGAAGTGAAAGTGCCGAGGCCGGGAGGGGGAAGTGGGCGCTTCGGGCTGTGCCGCGCTTTTCCGCCCGGAGTTGGGGCGGTGTTGGGCTGTTTCTGCTGGCGCGCGCGCGTGTGTTGGGTGCTGCGCCCTTTGCAGGGGTGAGGCGGTGTGTCATCCTCGGAAAGCAGGCGTGTCGCAGGTCGCTTTCCTCGAGCACCGGGCGGGCTGGGGTGGAGAGAGAGAAAGGCGGGTACCGGGAGCCAGTGCGTCCATTCACTTTATGCCCGTAGAGGAAATGAGGTTTCCTCTCCTTCGGGGGCGAGAGGAGGGGGCGCGGTGGCTCACCGCCGCTTGTCGGTGGCTCACCCGAAGTGGCTCTCGATCTTAGAAAGAAAGCCTCTCGTCCACCGTCGCTGCAGCTCCTGCCTCCTGCCAGCGAGAGGCTAAGGTTTAGACCATCCCGAAAGGAATGCACCGCCACAGCCCTCTGCAAGGCTTTGGCTCAGGGGAGACCTTTATTTGCAATCTCCGGGGGGGGACCCCCCCTTTTTTTTTTTTCAAATTTGAATCAGCTTGTAAGATGTAATAGTGACTGTTCAGAAGGAGTGCGGTTTTTGCGCGCAGTGCCCACGGAGACCTGAGAAAAGCCATCTTGGCTATAGATCAGAGATTCCAGGTGGTGCTGCGCACCACACCAGCCTCTCTTTGCTCGAGAGCCCTGTAATGGGATCTACAGTATTGCCTTTTGAGATCACTCCTGCTTAGGGCCCATTTTTTTTTTTTTCTCCGAGTTTCTCCCCCTACTGGTCTTCCATTGTATTGAAAAGGCATAGGAGCAGTGCTACAGGTCCTCAGACGTTGGCTCTCCCTTGAATTTTTAAGAAGGGGGGACTTGGGAGGGATCCAGCCCCAGAGATGTTACAGTCCAACTTGTCAAGCAGAGCTAAACCCCGACACCACACATTCAAACCCAGCTGTAAATGAGACCCATTCCTCTCTGTGGTCCTGGTCTCATTCGACTGTGTTGCTGTATTTCTTGTGTTTTCCTTAAGCCCTGGTTTTCATCTCACATTCCAGGGGTCTATATTTTCTAAATATTTTTTCTCGAACCAGTGTTTTCCTCAGTTTCAGAACACTATGTTACTCCAGAGCATTCATATATGTAACATGGAATTACTCGTCAAAGTAAACCTTAAGGCAGCTTTCCCAAATTGTGTTTCCAAGCAGTTTCATGAGAGATTACTAGGTACTCCTTGGTGGGGAAAAGTTCTAGGTATATTTTTCCTTCTAAAATATAATTTTTGAAGTTTTTTTTTGTTTGTTAATACATCTGAAAGAATGCATATACAAAGAATTGAGACATGAGAAAGCATTGGTTCAACACTAATGAAACTACAAGAATTAGGATTTGGGGAAGGTGGAGAATATTACCTAAACATTTTTTTAAATGTTGGAAACTGTAACCAAAATAAGCTGTTAAAATCCCTATTAACACTTAGGAAGAGTCTTCATAAGATTCTCCATGATTTTTATTAAATTAGCCTCAACTGGCTGCTCTAGGGTTCTTCATGCAAAACAGAAATAAGGGGATTCCCCTGACTGGTTCCCATGTTGTTAAATGTTCTCCCCACCTGCACCCCACCTCTAATTTCTTTTTTATTGCAATAAGGTTTCATTTTTTAATTTATTTTTATTTTTTGTTATTAAGGTATTACATGTGTCCCTATCCCCCATTGCCCTCACCCCAGTTTCTTAATGAAGCAGGTCTCCATCCTCATAACTTGAAGAGGATGTGAATCATTCCACAGACATCTGTGTTCCAGCACCCCTCATATATACCAGGTCTTCAACTGTGTTCTAGGAACACCATATCATACATTATTAAGCTGTACATCTATGCTAAGCATGTAAGACAATGACTAACAAAAATGTTTTTTTAATTATATACCTAATCCATTTGATATATTTGAAAAGGTGCAATATTTTTCTTCACTTATCAGTGAAAGAAGTTAGAGATTAACTTTAAAAAAAAAATCAGCAAACCGCTAACAAATTTTCTTCAAGTCAGTCACATATATAGTGCATCCTAGAAAAGAGGAGGGGCAAGACAGGTTTCACCAATTTCATCAAATACTGAACCTACTCAAGGGTGGAGAGAAAAGGCAACTTTCAAAAAGGAGTATGTTAGTAAATGAGGCATTTACTATACTCCTTCCTAAGAACACCAATGGGGAACATGTTTCCTAAACTAGATCTAGGAAGTGTAATGTGGAATCACTCCATCCTCCTCACCTAAAGAGCTATCCAATGGTTAACGAAATTTTTAAAAAATGACTAAATAAAAACAAACTCCACACACACACACCCCTTCCCACCCAACACACACACACACACACACACACACACACAAACTAAATGTCTCAGGTCACTCTCGAGAGTGGAACCTGGGAGCAGCTTCAAGAACCTGAATTAGTCTGTTACAGAGTCGTCACAAGCATGCCTTGCTTTTAAACAAAACGACAACAACAACAAAAAACTAGTACTGATTACTTTTCTGACAATACACAATTACTCAAAATTAACTAGTATTGAGAGGGAGAAAGAGACCATGTCTACGCGCCTTGTTTCACACGAGTGCATATGGGTAGGTGCAGGGCATTTGTCATAATAGCAAAACTGAATTTTAATTTTTAATCTTTACTTTGCCTTATACATTGCTTTTAGTATGATGCCAAAACCAGCTGTGCAAAAAGGGCTCTGGAGAGATGTTCATAGTAGCACACACCTGTGGCTCTTCTTTGGTTCTGGAAGTTCTAGGGCAGCCAATATTGCTTTGTCAAATACATTCTTTAGGCCTTTCTGTATGTGTGCAGAACACTCCACATACTTGATAGCCTTCAGGTCACCCGCCAGTTTTTCAGCAGTCTCTGGAGTGATAGATTTCTGTTTGTTCTTGGCAAGTTTCTCAATCAGAGAAGGGTCATCTCTGTGATCAATTTGGGTCCCAACAAGCAAGAAAGGAGTCTTTGGACAGTGGTGAATTATCTCAGGCACCCACTTTTCTTTACATTTTTCAAATGAGGATGGAGAGACCACTGAAAAACAGACTAGGAATACATCTGTTTGTGGAAAACTCAGCAGTCATAATTTGTCATAATCCTCTTGCACTGCAGTATCAAAAAGTCCAAGAGTATATGGCTCTCCACCAATCATAACTATGACTGCATAGTTGTCAAAAATAGTCGATACATACTCAGTTAGAAATTTGTTTGTTGTGTAGGATATCAGAAGACATGTTTTACCAGCCATCGTCCACAACGACACACTTACTTGTCTGCATTGTGGAAGCAGTTTTATATCCACTTTAAGTATTTCAAATCCAATGATGACCTCAGCCTCTCCCTAAAATACAATTTTTAATAAGAAGATGCTAATTACATTATGATTTTTATGTGATAACCTTGTTTTGTTAAATATTGTTTTTATTAAATTTATTGGGGTGACATTGGTTAACATGAACATACAGACTTCAGGTGTGGGTTTCTATGTTACAAGACCTGTATATTCCACTACGTGCCCACCACCCAGAGTCAAATCTTCTCCTGTCACCATATGTTAGGACATGATAGTCTGCCTTTAAGAAATCACTTGACAGCCCCACCGGTGTGGCTCAATGGTTGAACATCGGATCTTTGAACTGGGAGGTCCAATTCATTTCCCATCGAGCATATGCCTGGGTTGGGTCATGTGGGTTGGGTCCTGTCTCCATCCCCAGTAGGAGGCAGCTGATCAATGATTCTTCCTCATGACTGATGTTTCTATCTCTCCTCCCTTCCTCTCTGAAATCAATTATATATATTAAAAAATAAATCATTTGTCAGCAGAAAACACCATACTTGTTACTTGAATATATGGTTAGTCACTGGTGCAGGAGTAGCATTTACTGCCCAATTCGCAGTTGATGCATTTGGTTTGATGACCATTGCTTTATTATGTGATTTATCTTGCTTTCAAAGGTGTTTGCACTATTATGATAAAACTCATTGCTGAAGGTCCTAAGTCTACAAGAAGAATGTTTTACAGGAAAAGTTGAAATAGCAATTCTCAGATCTTACATCAAGCAAAAAAAAGAAAAAAAGAAAAAAAATTCTTCAGAATTAAAGAATTGCCACCTAAGTTTTCTAAATGTCCAAGATGAAACTATTGTTCCATTCTAACACATTTCAGATATGTAAACAGTTTCCTGCCTTTTGGATTTATTTCCATTGAAAATGATAACTGATACTCAAATGTGTATTGTGCACCAAAATATTCTCTAATAGTACTTAAGTCACTACTAATCTCTGAAGTAATTTGGAAACAAAGTCAGCTTGGTTATGTAGCAATATACTCTGGCTGAATGAAGTTGCCAAATTAAACAATGAAACTATACTAAACAGTAACAAAGTGAGTTCCTGTATAGCACATTTTAATTCAGTTATAGTCAGAAAAATGTACTTTTAACGTTTCAGTTCTTTTCAATTTGTTAAGGTTTGTTTTACCCCAGAATGTCCTATGTGCACTTATTTAAAAAACACACAAAACATTTAATGTGCATTGTTGGTCAATTATGTCAAGTTGGTTAATAACATCGTTAGGTCTTGTATATTCTTACTGGTTTTCTCTACTAATTCTAGTTTCTGGGACAGGAGCATTGAAGGCTCCAATTATAATTGTGGATTTGCCTCGTCTTTCACGTCTGTGTATTTTCACTTTATATATTTTGAAGCTCTATTGCTAACACATTTAGAATGATGTTTTTGATGAAATGATCTTTTATCATTATGTAGTATCTCTCCTTGTCCCTTGTGATGTCTTTGTTCTGAACTCTATTTTGTCTCACATTAATATAGACATTCCAGCTTTCTCTTGATTAGTTTTTCTGTGATGTATCTTTTCCTACTCTTTTATTCATCTTTTTATGTTGTATTTAAAATGGTTTACTTCTGCCCTAAAATGGCTCAGTGGATAAAGCGTCAGCCTGCGGACTCAAGTGTTCTGGGTTTGATTCCAGTCAAGGGCATGTACCTTGAATGCAGGCACATACCCCGTGAGGAGTGTGCAGGAGGCAGCTGATCGATGCTTCTTTCTCACCGATGTTTCTAGCTCTCTGTCCTCTCCCTTTCTCTCTGTAAAAAATCAATAAAGTATACTTAAAAAAATAAAATAAAATAGTTTACTTCTGGGCAACACATAGGTAGGGCTTTAAAAAAAAATCCAGTCTGATCATCTCTTTTAATTGAAGTGGTTAGATGATTTACATTTAATATAATTATTGATATGGTTGGATTTAGGCTTATTATTTTATTATTTGTTTTCTGATTTCCCCTACTTTTTTTCTATTCTTACTTTTCTTTCTTCATTTGAATTGTTTAAATATTTATTTTTCTTTTCTTATATTGATTTTTTTACAGAGAGGAAGGGAGAGGGATAGAGAGTCAGAAACATTGATGAGAGAGAGACATCGATCAGCTGCCTCCTGCACATTCCCTACTGGGGATGTGCTCGCAACCAAGGTACATGCCTCTGATCGAAATCGAACCTGGGATTCTTCAGTCCACAGACCCACGCTCTATCCACTGAGCCAAACCGGTTTTGGCTAAATATTTCTTAATATTACATTTTAAAGTATGTCCTTTGGATATAGCTAGCTCTTTTTTTATTATTATTATATTTGTTCTATGGCTTACAATATACACACCTAAACTTTTACAGTGTACTGAGTGTTAATATTACATCACTTCAAGTAAATGTAAAGAGACACCTTACTACCATATAGGTTCCTCAATTTCCCTCTCCCCCCTCCTCCACTAACTACCCGTTATGTAGTTGGTACTGTATATGTATTTTATTTATTTATTTTAAAAACTTTTATAAGAGTTTATTTGAGCCAAACTGATGACATGCCAGAGAGTAAGATCTCAAATGCCCCAGAGAATAACAGTTTTGCATCTTCTTTTATGCTTTTGAAAATAAGGAGGAAATGTACCGGGAGCTGCGGATTGGGTTACAGAATAATTAACAAGATTATGTGCTTTCTTGAGAGTTAATACCCCATTTGAGGGGTATTACTTCTGGTATTTCAAAGGTGTGTTAACCTGAATGCACAAGAACAAGAGAGAGAGCTGGCTTAAAACCTTTCACTAAGGAAGTTATGGGCCTGAGTTATGACTACCTACTATGACTTTCCCTATTAGGAATTTATGATCAGATCATTCTGTGAGGGTGCTTTCCATAGAACTCATGATTTTCATCCACATTTACCCATTTTGACCCCAAATCAATCTGAAGGATGCTTTGGTGAACCAACATTTTGGTCTGATAGTGTGTGCTCTCAAAGAGCTAGGAAGGCTCGTTCCTAGGATGGCTCAGTATGGATATTCTGTTGTTGACTACTGGGGATGGGAAAATACTATAACCATGGAATATGAGTTAAGGCTGACTTTTTTTCCCAAAAGGGAAAAGCAGGCAAATGAAAGGCAGTCTGGTTTTATGGCCTTCATTGCAAAAAAACATTGAATCATTTCTAGCCTGTGAAATATCATGATCCAAGTTTAGCCTTCTGTCTCATTTTTCTTTATTTCGCATCTAGTATAACATTTACATAAACCATGAAAAGAATATTAATAGTTATACATGGTCAGTAATAATAGAAAATCCAAAGAATAAGTATAGTTTTTATTACAACTAATATCTTTAAAGACAAAATGGATTCTGAGTTCAGTATCAATCCATCGGTACTCAGGCCTTATTGATGTCTTAGGATAGCTATCTACCTCTGGTATCTGAGGCTTCTTGTCCTCAAGAGTGTTTGATGTTTATAGACAGTGGTAGTTGTCCATTTGAGGTTATGAGCCTGACAAGGTCCCTCCAATGAGATTGGAGAGTGTCTTTTATTTGATATCTTTTCCAATAAATAAAATCTCCAGCTGGCAGTAAAATGATCTCTTTTTTTCCTCTTTCCTTTCCCTCCTGGGATCTTTGTGCTGGAGGTTTAAGATTTGAGTCTTCCATACTAATTACTTGAGAAGGTCTCACAGAGATAAGCAGGGAAGAGATGGTGTCACTGTCCCCTTTAGGGGCAGCATAAATGGCCTTTAAAGTCTTGTCCTGGGAGCTCTCTGAAAGGAAATGGTTATCAACTTGGCATTTTCTTGAAGTGACTCTATCAAACCTTAATAATAGGGTAAGATGCCTCTTTTCAATAATGTCAGCTAGTAAGCTCCTTCATATGAGTCCAGTTTAAATGCACTGCGATGATGCCAGGGAGAACCAAGAGGTCATCTTGGGTTTTCCATAACCCAGACTTACTCATTTAACTCAATTTTTTATCACTTATTTATTTTATCTTCACCTGAGGATAAGTGCATTGATTTTTAGGGAGAGAGAGACATCGATGAGAGAAATATCAATTGGTGTCTTCTGGTCTCACCCCAACTGGTCAAGGGAGTCAAAACCCAAGTATGTGCCCTGACTGGGGATTGAATCTGCAACCCTTTGATGCCTGGAATGACACTCCAACCAACTGAGCCACCTGGCCAAGCTTATCACTTATTTTACAATGTTTTCTGTGCAATTTCAAATCTTTTGAGGTGTTCCAGAGCCTCTACATATAGAGATGTTTTTAACCCTAAAATACCCTTCTGAAGTGCCTCAAAGTTGATCCTAGGTATATTGAGATGTTTAACTCTTAAAACCTCAATTTCTAATGAAAACTGAGAAGTAAGCAATTTGCATTCTTTAGTTTAGAAATTTTATGAAGACATTTTAGTTATTTTTTAAATATATTTTTATTGATTTTTAGAAAGATAGAGACATCGATGAGAAACATTGATAGACTGCCTCCTGCACTCTCCCTACTGGGGATCAAGCCAGCAACCCAGGCATATATGTCTTGTCCAAGAATCCAACCAGTGACCTCTTGGTTCCTGAGTCAACACTCAACCACTGAGCCACACCAGCTGAGCTATGAAGACATTTTACGACCTCTAGAAAGATATTTTATAGATGTAAAAGTTAATTATTAACATGGACTTATTTTTATAAAACCCAGGCAAAATAAAGACATGTCTTTTACTTAAACCAGCAAACTTAAGCTAGGTTTTATTTACTAAGGATTAACTTTAGAGCATATGAACTTGAAAAGCATGAGTTAGTTTATATTTTTCAATCCTTAAAAGCACTTGCCTTTAAATTGATTTTAATAATAGCATCCAGTGGCATAAAATTATTTAACATTTACATCATACATACATACATACATACATACATACACAGACACACACAAACAGAATAGTTGGATCCAAATTGTGTTTTGGAGGCATTTGCAATCTTTATATACCCTTGATAAATCAAGTAAAAATAAGGACAGCCATTATTAATAAGCTAAAGAATTGGGATGACACCTAAAGGACATCATAGGTTGATCTGTTTATCTAAATCCTCTTTTTAAAGCTTTGAGAGACCAATTTATGCTTTCCAGTCTTTCTGCCTAATTTATAGACAGCTTTTGTAACTATGCATGCAAAAATTAAATTTTTAAAATGTTATTGATTTTTAGAGAGAGTGGAAGGAAGAGGGACATGGGAGAGAGAGATAAAAATATAAATGAGAGAGAAACATTGACAAGCTACCTCCTGCATACCCCCTACTGGAGATTGAGCCCCCAATCTGGTCAAGTGCCCTGACCAGGAACTAAACCAGCAATCTCTTGGTATGTGGGTCGACGCTCAACCTCAGAGCCATACCGGCTGGACCATAAGACTAATTTAGAAGTATCAAAGGATCCTCATCTGGCCATCTTAGTACTAATGGAAGGCTGACTGTCATGAGGCTTATTGGCCTCAGAGGCACAATTTATATTACTTTTGAGATCTGTAGAGACTGAAAAAATTTCTAGGGAAAACCAGCCCTTATGTCCCTATCTCCGGATGAGCCAATTAGGTGAGTATCCTTCTTGGGCTGTTTTACACCCTAAAGGATATGTTTCTGAGGCAGCTCCACGAAGACTTTTAGTTGCCTAAGAATTTTTGAGCAAAAGACAGTGAGAGCTTACTGGATGCCACCAAACCGGGACGCTTTCCAGAAAATGGAACCTTTTCTCAGGTCCCTCTCTGAAGGTGAACCTGTTTTAGTGTGTTATGCCCTTCCCTCTGGGGCTCCCGCCACTGGTTTCTTGGGGATCAGCTGCTGCACTGCTGTACTGATTGCACTGATGACTCCTGGAGCCCATCTGAACGACTGCTGTCACCCCATTGCCTATTCAGGTTGGGGAGGCAAATGTCCTTTCTCTTTTCAGGGCTAAAAAAGCTCAGTCTCTCATTTAATCAGCAAAAGTATTGTTCAGACTCTCAGTAATCTACTCAAAAAGCCAAAATTAAGAGCAGCAACCCATTCCTCTGCATCCTTTCCTCCCCCTTCCCTCTCCCCCTCTGTCTTACCGGCCCGCCCCCCTCCTCCTCCTCCTTTTTTGCTTTCTCTGGGGTTATCTCAACCCTTATCCACCCCCAAAGATTTTCTAAAAACAGCTCAAACAAAATCATGGCCTGCTACTAAAAGTAAGCCCCCCCCCACCAAATTCCCAGAGAAACTCACCCCAGTTCACCTGATAGGAAGTAGGGAGCTGGTGGGGCATAATGGGTCCTTACTTGTATTTTAGTCCTGGTCCAGGTTCACAGGGTGATTCTGGATGCGTTTCTTTGACATAAACACCTAAACCTGTAGAAAATTGTTATACGAGTTTATTTGAGCCAAACTGACAATATATGCCACGGAGCAAGATCTCGGATGCTCTCCCATATTATATTTAACAGTTTATTATGCTTGAATGAAATCTATTGTTTTATATAATAAATAAAACATTGCAATAAAATGGACATATCATTTGACCCACTACCCAAGCCCCATTCCAATTCCCTCTTTCCCAGAACCAGCCACTATTTTTAATTTGGTGCTTTTATTCTTAATTTTATCTGCATTTTTCATACTTTTACCTACCTACTTCTAAAATTACTTTTAAAAATATATATTTTTATTGATTTCAGAGAGGAAGGGAGAGGGAGGAAGAACAAGGGAGAGAGAGAGAGAAAGAGAGAGAGATCAATGATGAGAGAATTATTGGTTGTCTGCCTTTTGCATACCCCCAACTGGAGACTGAACCTGCAATGAATCCAACCCACAATCCTGGGCATGTGCCCTTGGCCGGAATTGAACCTGGGACACCCCTCAGTCTGAGGCTGATGTTCTATCCACTGAGCCAAACAGGTTAGGACTAAAATTACTTTTTTAAAAAATTATATTTTATTAATTTTTAATAGAGAGGAAGGGAGAGGGAGAGAGAGCTAGAAACATCTATGAGAGAGAAACATAGATCAGCTGCCTCCTGCATACCCCCTACTGGGGATGTGCCCATAACCAAGATATATGCCCTTGACCGGAATCAAACCTGAAACCTTTCAATCCGCACGCTGACATGCTATCCACTGAGCCAAACCAGTTTTGGCTAAAATTGCTTTTTAAAATAGTGTCATGTGCTACATTTTCCTTTATAGCTATTTTTACTGAACATTATCTTTTCAAAAAATATATTTTTTATTGATTTCAGAGAGGAAGGAAGAAGAGAGAGATAGAAACATCAATGAGGAGAGTGTATGATTGATTAGCTGCTTCCTGCATGGCTCCTACTGGGGACTGAGCCTGCAACCCAAGCATATGCCCTGACTGGAATCCAAACATGACCTCCTGGTTCGTAGGTCGATGCTCAGTCACTGCTGACTGGGCTCAATGTTATCATTTTTGAAATCTATCTATGTTTATCCAGTTTATTTATTTTAAAGGTTTGGCACACTCTTCTCCCCACCTCCAACTTCTATTCTTACTTGGCTTGCCCACTTCTTTCAAGTCTTTTAAGTGTCAGTATGGATGTTTCTGACCATCCTTTTAAAAATTACATACACACTCTCTCATAGGGCTCCTGTTTCCTCTTTTCACCTTTGTTTTTCTCCATAGCTCTTATTACTATCTAACATAATGAGTACTTCTTTATGATATGTTTCCTTCTATAAGAATGTAAGCTACATGAAAACAAGGATTTTTGTCTATTAGTAACTGCTATTTCTCCAGTTTTCAGAACAGTGTTTGGCACATAGCAACCATTCAATAAATATCTATATATATAAAAGCCTAAGTGACCAGCTGATCGGCTGCTAGGTATGACTTGCACTGACAACCAGGGGGCAGACACTCAATGCAGGAGCTGCAGAGTGACAGCAACTTTGCAGAGTGTCCTCTTGCACTCCAGGATCCCTCAGGGGATGTCAGAGAGTTGGTTTCAGCCTGATCCCTGCAGGCCAGGCTGAGGGACCCCACCTGCTGGAGGGATCCCGCTCACTTTGTAGATGCTCTTTGAGCCCCGGGTTGGCAACAGGTTGGCTCCAGGGCATGTCTAGCCTTTCTCACCTAGTCCTGCCCCACTGGCCACCTTCTAACTAATTTAATTTCAATGTGCATGAATCTGTGCACTGGCCTCTAGTTTATTTAATAAACAAATGAATTTAGGATATGCCAGTCAATGGACAATTAGATTATTTAAAGTTTTTCCATATTATAAGCCATGCTACCTATCAATGGAAAAACATCTTTGGGTGAGGATTAACAAAAAATAAAATAAAAATATGGAATGTTTAATGAGATTGCATGTCATCTTGAGCAGAAGCCATGCTAATCTCTATATCATTCTAATTTTAGAATGCATACTGCCAAAGCAAGCACTCTCATTTTTAACTTTTAACACAGTAACATGGGTAGAGTTAGAATGTAATAAAAATATTGTATTAAAAAGAATAGTTTTTCACTCCTTGTATCTTACTTTCAGAGGCAAACACAAACTCTCCTGTTATTTCAAGACTTAGTATTATAGCACTATTTTGCAATTGCTTGATTTAATTATTTTATGTAGACACATTTCTCCTCATCCTATATTATCAGAATAATTATTATTTGCAATTAAAAACCAGTATTTACATTATTACTGTGTTAATATTGTTAACTGCATAGCCAAGTAGTGCAAGCTCTTCTGTCTTGAAAAGCTTTACTTTTCCTTGAAGAAAATAATTGCATCATTTTTCACATATGTAATTTTTATATGTAACTATTCTTACTTTTTTCCAATTACATATCAATTGTTATATGTGTAGTACTTGTTCTCTTCCCTCACATGTGTGATTAGATAATAATATAATCCATTAATTCTACTTTTTTTTAAAATTCTCTGAAACCTTATCTCAGAGCCCTTCATCCTTCTGCTCCAGTCTGATCTGGTTACATTCTGGGCTTCTTCTGCCCATCACCCTCTGCATTTGCTATTTTAGAGCCTTTGTTTCCTAGATCCTGTGCTTTCCTCTTCCGTGATCACTTCCTCATTTCAGAGGAGTACTTCTCTAGTAACTTCCTGAGAAGGGGTGCCAGGAAGTATCTTAAAATCCAAAAACGTTTTTGCTCTATTCCAGTGGTTTTCCCTGCTTGCACATTGCAATTACATGAGAGAGCCATAAAAGCAAAACCAGTAAAACAAAAACTATCTCTGATTGGGTGGCTCAATTGGTTTGAGCATCATCCCATACACCAAAAGGTTGCAGGTTTGATTCCCATTCAGGGCACATACCTATATTGTGGGTTTGATCCCTGGTAGGGAGAGAACAGGAGGCAACTGGTCGATATCTCTCTCTTACTCTTTATAATCAATAAACATATCATTGGGTGAGGATTAAATATAAAATATAAAAAAGCAAAATAAAAACACCTCAAGGCCTGCCTCCAAATAATAATTTGAATAATGAGATTTAATAGTCCCTCAGGAGATTCTAATATGATTCAAGGTTGAGAACTTGAAATGAAGGTTTGGCTGAATGTGGTAAGCTGAATTCTATGATGGCCCTCAAAATTCCTCTCCATGATGTACACAACTTGCATAGTCCTCTTCTATTGAGTATGAGTGGTACTAATATATATGATGGCGTATTATTCCCATGAATAAATTACTAATCAGTTGACTTGAGTTAGAGAGATTACACTGGTTAAGTCTTGCTTAACTAGGTGATTCCTTCAGGGAAAGGTAAAGCATCTGACAGATATTCTCCTGCTTGTCTTAAAGACGCAGCAAACTGCTGTGTTTTGGGAGGGGAAGCAAGGGTCCAAGGAAAGCCACTAGGAAATCAGAGCAGTTCCAGGCTGACAGGTAGCAAGAAAACAATGACTTCTGTCATACAATCTCAAGGAACTAACTTTTGCCAACAACTCATATGAGATTGGAAGAGGACTTTGGATCATCTGATAGATACCTTGTTTGCAGCCTTGTAAGACCCTGGGCAAGGAACCTAACTATGTGCCCAGGCTTCTAACCTAGAGAAACTATCTTATCTAATAAAAGAGTAATATGCAAACTAACCATCACACCGCTACACTCACAAGCCATGCCCACCAGCCAATGAGGAGCCAATATGCAAATTAACTCCAATCAAGATGGCTGCAGCCACAGAGAGAGCAGGACCAAGGCTTGGGCTTCCCTGTTGATGGAGGAAGCCAAACTTTCCACACATCCTGGTGGGTCCAGGCCTCCACTCAAGGCTACAAAGTTTTAATTTTAGAAGATAAATAAATCCCAACAGAAATGGCTGCCACCACAGAGTGAGCAGGAGGCTTGGCTCTGCTCCAGGCTACAAAGTTTCAATTGTAGAAGATAAATAAATCCTAGATACCAGGGCATCTGCTTGGGTCACCAGAGGATGTGACCAGCCTGCAAAACACCACAGACCCCTCTCCCAGACTGCCTCATGCCCCAAGGGAACCCCACCCTGATTTAGGACACCCTCTGGAAAACCAGCTAGCCCCCATCCATGCACCAGACCTCTATCCTATCTAATAAAAGAGTAATATGCAGATTGACCATCACTCCAACACACAAGATAGCTTTCCTCTTGTGGTCAAAGATTGCTGCCCCATGTGGACACAAGATGGCCAGCATAAGATGGCCAGCAGGGGAGGGCAGTTAGGGGTGACCAGGCTGGCAGAGGAGGAAAGTTGGGGGTGACCAGGCCTGCAGGGAAGGCAGTTGGGTGGGGATGCAGTCCTGCAGGGAAGAGCAGTTGGGGAGACCAGGCCTTCAGAGGAAGGCAGTTAGGGGTGACCAGGCCTGCAGGAGAGGGCAGTTAGGGGAAAACAGGTTGGCAGGGGAGCTGTTAGGCATCAATCAGGCTGGCAGGAGAGTGGTTAGGAGGTGATCAGGCTGGCAGGCATAAGCAGTTAGGGGCAATCAGGAAGGCAGGCAGGCGAGCAGTTGGAGCCAGCAGTCCTGGATTGTGAGAGGGATGTCCAAATGCCTGTTTAAGCCCAATCTTACTGGGATCAGGCCTAAACGGGCAGTCAGACATCCTTCGAGGGATTCCAGATTGGAGAGGGTGCAGATTGAGCTGAGGGACACCCACCCCACGTGCACAAATTTTGTGCACTGGGCCTCTAGTCCTATATAATAAAAGCCTAATATGCTAAGGGTTTGGTCATCCATTCAATCAATCAAAGAGTAATATGATAATGATATGCTATGGCATGCACTGACCACCAGGAGACAAGCGCTCCAACTTGTACGTTAGCTTGCTGCTGGGATCTGGCCTATCAGGACTGAGCAAAACAGGCCAGCCACACCCTGGAGCCCTCCAGCCAGCTGTGTTTCCCCAGCTGGCCAACCTCTCGTGTCCCTCCCTGGCTCCAGTCATGAACTGGTGGGGTCCCTAGGCCTGGCCTGTGCCCTCTTGCAATCCAGGACCCATCAGGGGATGTCAGAGAGCCAGTTTCAGCCCAATCCCGCAAACCAGGTGAGGAACCCCACTGGTGCATGAATTTGTGCACCAGGCCTCTAGTCCATAATAATAAAAGCATAATATGCTAATTAGACTGGACAATCAAATGACCTTATAGACATCCTTCCAGACATCCTTCTGGATGAAGCCATGGTGGCGGGGGCCAAGGCAGAGGCAGTTAGGGGTGATCAGGCAGGCAAGCAGAGAGATTAGGGGTGATCAGGCAGGCAGGTAGAGACAGTTAGGGGCGATTAGGCAGGCAGAGTGGTTAAGGGCATCAGGCAGGTAGTTAAGGGAGATCAGGCAGGCAGGCAGTGGTGATTAGGGGCAATTAAGCAGGCAGGCAGAGTGCTAAGGGGCAATCAGGCAGGCAGGAGAGTGGTTGGGGTGATCAGGTAGGCAGGCAGGCAGAGTGGTTAAGGGCAATCCAGGAAGGCAGGTGAGCAATTAGGGGCATGAGGCAGGCAAACAGAGTGGTTAGGGGTGATGAGGCAGGCAGGCAGGCAGAGTGCTTAGAGGCAATCAGACAGGCAGGTGAGTGGTTAGGGGTGATCAGGCAGGCAGGCATAGTGTTTAGGGGCATCAAGCAGGCAGGTAGAATGGATAGGGATAGTCAGGCAGGCTGGTGAGTTGGTAGGGGCGATTAGGCATGTAGGCAGAGTGGTTAGGAGTACTCAAGCAGGCAGGCAGGTGAGCAGTTAGGAGCCAGCAGTTCTGGATTGCGAGAGGAATCCTAGACTGCGAGAGTGTGAAGACTAGGCTGAGGGACCCTCCCCTCCTATGCACAAATTTTGCCTATGCACCAGGCCTCTAGTGAGATAATAAGTGGGTAACTCAGATTACAGTAATTTGCTCTGTAGCAGTAGAAAACTGTGCATAGAAATATGGGGATAGGGTTAAATCATTTTCCCTATAAATTTTGAAGGCATTGCTCCACTGGCTGCTAGCATCCTATGTTGCTATAATGGAATTAGATGACATTCTAATCCCCATTATTTTGGAGCCATTTATAAATTTCACAGAATACATACCTTTATCTTTAAATATTAAAGTGCATCTCTCTCTATAAAAGCCTATTATGCAAATTATCCCCTTGGGAGTTTGACCAGGAGACCAGGAGTTCGATCACTCACTATGACATGCGCTGACCAACAGGGCCCAGCTGGCAGTAAGCAGCTCGGGAAGGGAGGTCCTGGCTGGCAGCCAAAAGGCCCTGATCAGCCCTCATCACCAGGCAGGCCTAGGGACCCTACTAGTGCACGAATTTCATGCACCAAGCCTCTAGTATTTAATAAGAATAAAGAATTCACTTAAATTACAACAGTATAATTATGAAAATCTAAAAATTTAACTGTTATATTACTTTCATCTACAAACTTTATTAAATTTTCACCAATTACCCTAATAATGTCCTTTGTAACATTAAAAAATGCTCCAATTTAAGGTCATGTGATGCATTTAGTTTCTAGTTGTTATGTCTCTTCAATATCGAAGAGTTCCTCAGACTTTGTCTTTTGTGACATTTATGTTTTTAAATACAACAGGCCAGTTATTTTGTAGAAATTGCCTCAATTTTGGGTTGTCTGCCCATCTTTAGTTAGATTCAGGTTATATATTTTTGGCAAGATACTTTGTAAATGGATGTTCTTTTCATTTATTGATTTTTAGAGAGAGGGGAAGAAGGGAGAGAGAGAGAGAGAGAGAGAGAGAGAGAGAGAGAGAGAGAGAGAGACTTGTTATTCCATTTATTTATGCATTTATTGGTTGATTTTTACACTAGTATGTGCCCTGACCAGGGATTGAACCCACAACCTTGGTGTGTCAGGACAACACTCTAACCAGCTGAGCTACTGGCTAGGGTCTAGTGTGTTCTTTTCAATACATCCCATCAGGAACTACATGATGTCAGTTTGCTCCATTGTTTATGATATTAACCTTGATCACCTGGTTAAAATGATATCTGACAAATTTCTCTATTATAAGGCACTATTTTTCCTGGAAAATTTTTAACTATGTAATTGTTTTTAAATTACTTTTACCTACTAGTTTTTAGAACCTGTGATGATTCTTGCCTGACTCTATTGCCATTATTTTTTAATGACCTGAATTAATTGTTTAATTCACACTTAAGTGATCTGTTTTTCTCTCTGGAAGCTTCTAGACTATTTATTCCAAGTGCACCATAATTGCATGATTTTGATACTAGAATTTAACAATACTGGTGTAGTTTTTCTTTATTCATATTTCTGGGTACTCAGTAGATTCTTTTAATCTGGAAATTGTTTTACTTTGAAAAAAATTATTCTTATTATTTTATGTTATCTTTTTTGGGAATCTTGTTAGTGAGATATTATTCCTCCTGTATCATTATTATACCTTATTTTTGTTGTTATTGATGATATTACCTGCACTATTATCTGTCTCTTTAATCTTATCTTTGCTATAACATCTGGAACTTATCAATCTGATCTATTGAATTTTTAATTTTTATGTTTGAATTTTAACTTCTTTAGAGCTATTTCCTGTCATGATTGTTACTTTAAAAAACAAGATTCTGTTCTTTATCATATATCATATATGTTATGTGTTCTTTTTGTCCACCAAGGGGCATAACAAATGTTTGGATGCTTTTGTTTGGGTTCATTTTCTTGCGTCTGGGTTGGGGTTCCTTCCCCTTTCATGCACCCCGACTCCTCTTTGTTTGTTTGTTTCAGTATTATGTGTTAGATTCTTTCCTCAAATGTTTGATGACTCAAACTACCCATTTATATTTTGGGATGAGGTGCTAAAAAAAACTGAGTGGTTGGCATCACTGCAGGGTGATTCATTTGTTAGTATTAGATATTAGTAATTGCTCCAGGACCATTCAAGTTGTTTTCTTGCTTGCTTGTTTGTTGTTGTTATTTTTCAGGACCCTCTAGCCTTCTGCTTGTGAGACATGTATTTGATCCACAAAATTCCTAGACTAAAGGGAAGATCCTGACTTCTTACTACTCAGGATGTAGGCTTTTGCAATGTACATCTCTCCTACTCCATGCTGTACCTGTTGCTAAACATAGAGCCTTTCTAATTTCATTTTCTTCAGAGAGGATAGTGGTTTGGCTGTGCTGAATTGAGAAGAGACCCTGTTGTTTCAGTAATTTTGTATGCAGACTTTGACCAATTTTGCTGTTTTTATCTCTGCCTCTTGTCCTCTCAACTAGGGAACCTAGTTGTCTATATTTTGAGCCTCTCAGGGGTTCACTGAGGTGAACCAACATGTTTATTTTCAGGAGGCATCCTGTAGCGTCCTTTTCTGTGATTCTATCTCTGTTTTCCATTTTCCAGGAATTTGTTGGTATCATTTGCCAGCTGGTGTTCTTTGAGGTCCTCTGTTTTCTTGTGAATTTGTCTTTTTCAATAGTTCATTCAATGCTGTTTTTGGGTGTGATGTTGGATGGAGAGGAACTGAATTCCTATGGTAAATGTGACATGCTCCTGTTAATTTTAATGTATTTATTCTTCTTGATGAATATATAATCGGTTTTTCAGGTTATCCTAACTCACCTACCAACATAATTTATTTAAAATTGCATTAAATCTGTAGGTTAATTTTTGAGGAACTGATATCTTTATAATACTGAGTCTTCCATCCCTGAAATTCTTTATTTATTCAAATGTTCTTTGATATAGACCAGGAAATTACTATCAGGTTCTTCATATAGAGCTTATATGTTTTCTGCAATCTTATTGATAGACTAGAGGCCTGGTGCACTAAATTCGTGCACAGGGGGAGGGGTGTCTTTTAGCCCAGCCTACTCCTTCTCCAATCTGAGATCCCTTGAGAAATGTCTGACTGCACGCCAGCCTGTTTGCCCCTAACTGCCCTCCCCTGCAAGCCTGGTCACCCCTAACTGCCCTCCCCTGCAAGCCTGGGTCCCTCCCAATGGCCCTTCCCTGCAGGCCCAGTTGCCCCCAACTTCTCTCCTCTGCTGGCTTGGTCACCTCTAACTGCCCTTCCTTGCAGGCCTGGTCCTCAGAGAACACCAGCTGCCCTCCCTTGTAGGCCTGGTCTCTCCCAACTGCCCTCCCCTGCTGGCCATCTTGTGTCCACATGGGGGAAACCATCTTTGACCACATGGGGGAAGCCATCTTGTATATTGGAGTGATTGTCAATTGCATATTATTCGTTTATTAGACAGGATAGAGGTCTGGTGCAATAGTGGGGGCCAGCTGGTTTGCCCTGAAGGATGTCTTAGATCTGGATGGAGTTCTCTTGGTGTGTGGGACAGCCTGGGCAAGGGACTGTGGTGGTTTGCAGGCAGCCACCCTCCTCTCCCCCCAGTAACCCAACAGAGGCCCTGGGATTTGGGATTTACTTATCTTCTATAATTGAAACTTTGTAGCCTGGAGTGGAGCCAAGCCTCCTGCTTGCTCTGTGGCTGGAGCCATTTTTCTTGGGATTTATTTATCTTCTATAATGAAACTTTGTAGCTTTGAGTGGAGCCCTAGGCCAGCCAGGGTGTGCGGAAAGCTTGGCTTACTCCATCGCTGGAGGCAATTCAAGCCTCCTGCTCTCTCCTCTGTGGGCACAGCCATCTTGGTAGGGTTAATTTGTATAGTCGCTTCTGATTGGCTGGTGGGTGTTGTTTGTGGGTGTAGTTGAGTGATGGTTAATTTGCACATTACTTTTTTATTAAATAGGATATTTCATCTTTTTTTATTGGCCTAGGGCCATAGTCATCAAACTGTGGCTCACAAGTCACATGCAGCTCTTTGGCCCCTTAAGTGTGGCTCTTCCACAAAATATCATGGCCTGGGAGAGTCTATTTTTAAGAAGTGGCATTAGAAGAAGTTTAAGTCTAAAAAAATTGTCTCTCAAAAGAAATTTCAATTGTGCTGTTGATATTTGGCTCTGTTGACTAATGAGTTTGCCAATCACTGGTCTAGGGAATAGATTCTTCATTACATTTTCTAATTGATTATAGAAAATCTATAATAATAAAAGCATAATATGCTAATTAGACGAGACAGCCAAATGACCTTCTGGATATCTTTCCGGATGAAGCCAGGGCTTCGAGGGCTACAGCTGCAAGGGACGAGCCCTTTGCATGAATTTTGTGCATCGGACCTCTAGTATTTTTATATTTATCTAATATCACATAATTTTTATGAACTCTTGCATTTTCTGAAAAATAAGAATTGATTCTTTTATAAAAATGTGTATAAACAATATTTTTAAAAAATATATTTTATTGATTTTTTTTACAGAGAGGAATGGAGAGGAACAGAGAGCTAGAAACATCAATGAGAGAGAAACATAGATCAGCTGCTTCCTGCACGCCCCCTACTGGGGATATGCCTGCAACCAAGGTACATGCTCTTGACCAGAATCAAACCTGGGACCCTTGAGTCTGTAGACCGATGCTCTATCCACTGAGCCAAACCGGTTTTGGAGACAATTTTAAACATGTATTATTTATAATAATAAAAGCATACTATGCTAATTAAACCGGATAGCCAAACAACCTTCTGGACATCCTTTCAGACAACTTTCTGGATGAAGTCAGGGCTGAGAAGGCCTAGGCAAGTTGCCACAGCTGCAAAGGCCAAGCCCCTGGCACAAATTTCGTGCATCGGGCCTCTAGTATTTTATAACAAATGAGATGAGAGCTGTTTTACTAAATTTAACACATTTTGTTAATAAATATTATTTGTTATTATCTTGCAGCAATTAACATGTGGCTTTTTTCTATTTTGTTTTTATGCAAATAAACATTATATGTTAGTAATTCCTCTTTTTTATGTTGTTTTTGTTCCTATATATATTTTTAAATTTAAGTTCTTTATTGTTTAATGTAAGTCTCCTTTCCCCTCCATTGACCTCTCCCTGACCACCCCCAAACCACAGCACATGTCCACAACCCCCTCCCTCGTCTGTGACCATTGGTTATGCTCAAATGGATGCATACAAGTCCTTTGGTTGATCTCTTACCCCACACCTCCAGCTTTCCCTCATAAGTTGGACAATCTGTTTGATGCTTCTGTAACTCTGGTTCTGGTTTTGTTCATTAGTATATACTGTTTATTATAGTCCACAAATGAGTGAGATCATGTGATATTTATCTTTCTCTGACTGGCTTATTTTGCTTAGCATAATGCTCTCCAGTTCCATTCATTCTATTTTAGCAGTTCTTCTTGATGAAGATCTATTCACACACTTTCATTTGCAAAGTATTCCATGATCAAATGATCTTAAAAATGCTATGTTAAAATACCCAGCACCTACCACAGTGACCCGCACCTAGCACTAGCTCAACGAGAACTTACTAAATGAAAACATCTTCAGTCTTCCCAACCCCATTTTCTTTCCTTCAGCTTGTCCTTCAAACTCAGAGATGAAACATTTTCTAAAAACTTCCCAAAATGACTATTTCCTAGCATCCCTAGAAATCCATGTTAGTGCTGAACAAATCTCAATGTCAGGAAACTTCCTTACCCTAAGGCTATTTTGCTGTAGTTTAAGTCATTTCCTTTTATTCTTTGGTGCTGCTAGAGAACAGGTTACCATTCCTTGTGTATAAATCTGAGAGAAATTTTACAAGTGCTTTAGAAATTCTTTTCGCCTCTCTCCACAATTATTCTATAAGATAAGGATAACTCTGCTATCCACGAAAAATAAAAGTGGATTTATTTATAGCAGAATATTTAAAATATATGTCCAATGAGACATCAAAGAAAGGTGATACTTAAAGATATTTATCTCACTTTCCTCTCAGATCACTTTATACCAAAGGTTTCTAAACTTGACTAATCTTTAAAAACACTTGAGGAACTTAATAGATATAAAAAAATTTAGTCTCCCCTCTCTCCGCCCAAATGTATTAAATTTGAATACCAGATGGATGGCTCTTGGAAGTTTATAATTAAAGAAATAATTTTCCATTCTGAAAGCTTCTAGAATATCTTCTTTATTTCTAATGTTATTATGTTTTGGTTTGGGTCATTTTTTCATATGTTTCACTAGGCAATACAGAGGCTCTTTTACAAAGTTGGAGATTTATGTCCTTTGATTCTGGGAAATTTTTTTCTTTAATTATTTCCCCCCTTCTATTTTCTTTTCTTGGAATTCCAAATAGCTGGAAATTTAAGCTTTTGGATTACAATTTTATTTTTCTTACTACTCTTCTCATAGTAATCATCACTTCTTGTTAACTTTTTTCAATTTTACCTTTTAATGCTTCTATTGAATTTTTATTTTGATGGTCATGCTTTGATCATATGTATATATATAATTTCCTACAGTATGTCTATAAATTCTTTGATGCTCTCACCAAAACTTGTAGCCTAAATAACCCTTTCTTTGAATATGGGCTGCAAGTGATACTGTGTAAATTTTGGATACCAGGTCATAAAGGACACTGTGCGTGTCTCACTTCTCTTCTTCTGGATTATTTGCGCTGGGGAAAGCCAGTTGCCATGTTGTAAGAACATACAATGTTGTTATGAAGAGTTTCATGTGGCGAGAAAGAGAGGTCTCCTATCAACAGCCATGTGGGGAGCCACCTTAAAAAGGATCCTTCAGTCCTGGTTGAGTCTTCAGAAAACTGCATCCCAGTTGACAACTTGACAGAAATCTCATGAGAGACCTTGAGCCAGAACTATCTGGCTAAGTTACGCCCAGATTTTTGACCCACAAAGGCTGTGATATAGGAGATGTGTGTTGTAAATTGCTAAGTTTGGGGGTAGTTTGTCATGCAGCAATAGATAACTAACATCTTGAGCTGAATGTTCCTTTTTATAACATCCTGTTCTTGCTTCATAGATGCCCTACCTCCTGTAATTTCATAGGACATTAATAATCTTTATTTGTTCATTTTCCTCACTGCATTATCTCTAATTCCTCTAGTTTCTTTTTCTTTTCCTTTTCTTTTGGATTCAGGGTAGTTGACAAAAAGTCAAAAAGATGGAACGTGATGCAGATTCTCAAACAGAGGCGGTGGGAGAGGAGGCAAACAAATGGCTAATGTCTGCTATAGGAATCAAGGAACATGAAGTAGGAGAACAAGATTAAATATCTCATAAGAGAAGGAGACCTATGAATGTATTCTAGAGGTTTTCTTTGCTCACTATTCCATCAACTATCATCAGCACTCAAATTCCTGAATCCACAACGTCTTTGGCAAAGATTTCTAATCCTACATTAATAAAAGGGTAACATGCAAGTTGACCCTAACGGTGGAACAACTGGTCACTATGATGAGCACTAACCACCATGGGGCAGACTTTCAATGCTCCACAGGGGGAGCGCCACTCAGCCACATGCCGGGCTGACAGCTGCGGGGGCTCCAGAGCTGCCAGAGGGATGTCTGACTGCCAGCTTAAGCCTGATCCTCTGGGGAACAGGCCTAACCTGGCAGGTGGACATCCCCCAAGGGGTCCAGGAGTGTGAGAGGGCATAGGCTGGGCTGAGGGAACTTACCCCCCACCAAGTGCATGAACTTTCATGCACTGGGCCTCTAGTCTATATATATAAAAGCCTAAGTGACTGTTGACCATTGGACTTTCCAACTGTAGCTATGATGCACAATGATCACCAGGGTCAGACACTCAACGCAGGAGCTGCTGAGCTGCGGTGACTTGGCAGCTATGGTTCTTGTGTGACACACCCAGAACCAAAGAGAAGGGAGCTATATTCTGGGGTGCATTACCCAAGAACCATTCTTTTGCAATCTGGGACCCCTTGTGAGATATTGGAGAGCTGGTTTTGGCCTGATCCCCACAGGCCAGGCCAAGGTATCCCACATGCACTGGTCCTCTAGTATAGTATAAGTTAGATATAATCAGTGGTGAGTCTACAGTGTTTTACTTAAATTTTACTTTCCCTAAAGTTATGTGATAGGTAAACTAGAAATTATAAGGCTGCATTAAGAAAACTTACATATTGTTTGTATAATAAGTAGATTGAGTGTTGATTAGTCTGACAGTAGTTTTCTGACAAAGCTAAAAGGCAATGGAATCATTGAAGGCCTCATCACCTACTGTCTGTGACTTTGAGTAAATTTCTCAAATTTTAAAAACACATTTTGTAAAATGCAAATTTTAATAGCATCTACCCTAGAATTGATTTAATGAGATAAGTGCTTAGAATGGTGCCTGGCACAGTGTTCTCTGTCCTTTTCCTCCTCTTCTCTTTTTACTTTCTCTTCTCCTTATTCTTCTCTTTTCCTGTTTCTCATCCTTCACCTCATATTTCTCCTTATTAGCATTATATAAAAATGTATTCTCATGAACCTTGAATCTCTTGGAGGAACTTCTGGCTTATTGGCCACTTTGACAAGTCTTATCCATATGCTACCAAAACAAATTATGATATTGACACCTATATTTGTTATGATCAGACCTCTGACAGAGAAGCTTGATGTTCTGTAATACACCTAAATCATTCAACACATTTTTCAGAAGGCCTGTTCTGTGAGAGAAACTATGCTAAGTAGTGGCTATATAAAAATATGATACACTGTTTATAGTCTAAATAAGGAGACAAATATAACACAGAACCCCCCACTATCATAGTCATTCTCAGAATGCTGGGGCATAGAAGAAGGAGTCTGATATGCTTATGACAGTCACTGAAGGCTTGGCAAAGACAAAGCACTTAAAAGGGGCTGCGTGTGTGTGTGCGTGCGTGTGTGTGTGTGTGTGTGTGTGTGTGTGCATGCACAAACCCATGTGCATGTGTTAGGGCATTGGGCATAATTCCAGATATAGTGAACAACACATGCAAAACTATAGAGGTATAAGAGTGCATATTATGATTGGAAACTAGCAAGTAACTGAATGCAAAATCTGAGGACCTCCTGTGTATCAAAGTTATGTAATAAACATGGAGTCCTCAAAGACCGAAATATAGTTCTTTCCTATATAAGAGCAGCAAATTAAGTTCTCGTATGGTACCTGAGATTTATGTCTGTATAGAGGAAGTACTCCCATAGAACTCTGTTCTGCTATAAGAATTTGTTAATATTTGCTGGATGAAGAAGTAAATAAAAGATACATCTTAAAGAATGTTCAGTAGTCAGCCAGGTGGAAGTTTTATTTCTTAAGTATTAGCATTCTTTCCCCACTCACTCTAGTGCTGCAATATTTATTTATGCAAATATTTTATTTAGCCCTTCTAATTATTTGCTGCCACCTAGTGTAATAAAGTTGATGTTGTAATGTTGGTTTTTTTCCCAGTTTTACTGAAAAATAATTGACATACATCATTATATAAACTAAAGGCATACAGCATGATCATTTGATTTATATTGGTGTGAAATGATTACCACAATAGGTTCAACTAATGTCCATTTTCTCATACAGATACAATTTTATATAATAAAAGTCTAATATGCTAAGTGTCTGACCATTCCACCATTTGACTAGTTGCTATGATGCTCATTGACCAGCACGGGGCAGGTGCTCAGATTCATAGGTTAGCTTGCTGCTGGGATCCTGCCGTTTGGGACTGAAAAAGATGGACTTGATATACCCTGGAACCCTCCGGTGGTCCCTCCCCAGTCCCAATCATGCACCAGAGGGGTCCCTTGGCCTGGCCTGCACCTTCTCACAATCTGGGATCCCTTGGGGGATGTCAGAGAGCTGGTTTCAGCCTGATTCCCACAGGCCAGGCCAAGGAACCCCATCAGTACATGAATCTGTGCATGAGGCCTCCAGTGAAAGAAAAAAAAGAAGAAAAAGGAAATTTTTTTTTTTGTGATGGGAATTCTTAAGATTTATTCTTTTAACAACTTTCCTCTATATTAGCGGTTCTCAACCTGTGGGTCGCGACCCCTTTGGGGGTTGAACAACTCTTTCACCGGGGTCACCTAAAACATCCTGCATATCAGATATTTATATTACGATTCATTAACAGTAGCATAATGACAGTTATGAAGTAGCAAAGAAAATAATTTTATGGTTGGGGGTCACCACAACATGAGGAACTGTGTTAAAAGGTCGCGGCATTAGAAAGGTTGAGAACCACTGCTCTATATTGTCCAGCAGTGTTAGCTATAGCCATCATGTTGTGCATTATACTTCCAGTGCTTATTTATATTTTAACTGGAAGTTTTAATCTTTTGACCAATTTTCTCTATTTCCCCCACTCCCTTACCCTCTGCCTCAAGTCTGATCTCTTTCTAATTTGTTTGCTTTGCTTTATTTTTAATTCCACATATAAGTGAGATCATACAGTATTTGTCTTTTCCTACATAACATTTTATTTAATGTAATGTCTTCAAGGTCTATCTAGGTTGTCACAAATGATAGAATTTCCTCTTCTTTATAGCTGAATAATATTCATATACTTACCTTTAACTTTTAAATTTCTTCATCCATCAGTGGACACTTAGGTTGTCTTAAGTC
The DNA here is from genome assembly GCA_011751065.1 of Lasiurus cinereus. Classification (NCBI taxonomy): domain Eukaryota; kingdom Metazoa; phylum Chordata; class Mammalia; order Chiroptera; family Vespertilionidae; genus Lasiurus; species Lasiurus cinereus. Next base: position 29,944,088 of record JAAGEH010000045.1, on the reverse strand, counting down.
TTAGCTATTGGTGATAATGCTGCCGGGAACATAAAAATGCAGATATCTTCCTAGAAGTGGAAGGATCATATTATTGCATCATAGGTTTTATTTTCACCTCTTTTAGGGTTCTCCATACTATTTTCTATAGTGGCTGTACCAATTTACAACCCTACCAATAGTGCACAAAGGTTCCCTTTTCTCCACATCTACATTAGCTTTTATCTCTTCTCTTTTGATAATAACCATTCTACCAGGGGGGAGGTGACATGTCATTATGGTTTTAATTTGTATTTCCCTAATCACTAGTGATGCTGAGCATCTTTTCATGCACCAGTTGGCCTTTGAAATATCTTCTTTGTAATGTTGTTTTTAATTAACATTATACTCTGTTGATTTTTAATTCATTTGAAAATGTAAGCCATAACCAAAATTTGAATAAAAAGTGAGAAAGTATCATAATAATGGTGCTATTTAGTACTAAGTAATGATTGTAGTCTACATGTTAAAGTTAAGTCAGTAAAATCAACTGATATAAAACTTAAGGATGGTACATACAGAAAAGATAACTAATATAAGTTAAAACATTAAAAACACTCTAAGATGGTGCAATGAAATAATATAATTTGGAACAACCTCAGTCCTGTGGTGCTAGCTCCTGGGTTCCTGTACTTCCTCTGCTTAAAGTTCATTACTGTGTACTTGGTGATTATTTTTAATGTTCAAAAATGACATAGCTCATTTCTCAGACAATTAAAAATCATTATTGTGTACTTGGTGATGATTTTTAATGTTTAAAAATGACATAGTTCATTTCTCAGACAATTAAAAATGCCTAATATGAATTGAATCATAAAATACCATTTAATCTATTCACTGGCTGTAATTGTCATATACCTACCCTAGTATCATTCCCTCTTTCTCCCTTCACCCCTCCCCTTTCCTTTTTGCATTCTGTGTAAGGTAAATACTGTTTTAGTTTTTATTTCACTTTTAGAAAACTTGTGGCCCTGAAGTAAATGTTGGCTGGGAAGGTCTGCCATGACATCATTGCTAGACTTTCAAGACAAATGTAACAGTAGGTTGTTTTTGAAGCCAGCACTTGCTGTGATGGAAGAGACTCCAGAAAGAGGACTTCCTGCCCTTCCAAGCTTAGGGCCCCTCAGAGTTTCCTCAGAGAGGTACCACATTAGGATGGAATGCTTTATTAGAATATGCCATCTTCATTCTTTTCCCCATTCCTCCCTCCAGGTGTACCATTAACACCGTGAATTCTGCATGGAAGAAACTCTAAGCCGGTGCCAGAAGACCAGAATTCTAAGTCTGGTTCCTGTCCAGGAAGTGGTGATATGACGTTAATGAAGACACATAGGCTACTCTGGGCTCACTTTCCTTTTTCACACAGTCAAGCATTGCATTTAGATTTTTGTTGCTGTTCTTTCTATCGGTAAGATGCAGTGATTTTTCTTGCTGTTCACTTTGCTGAGCTTTATTTATTTTCTGTGTTCCCTTCACTAGAAAACAACTCCTGAAGAGGTAGGGAAATAAATACTATTGGAAGCGTTGTTGAAGAAATAAGGAAGGTTAAGTGGTTGCCATTCTTCTTTTAGGTCCATCCATCTGCTCAAAGGTAGCCGAATAGTTTCAGATTTTCCCTTCATCCTTTCACAATTAAAAAAACAAAACTGGCTCTATAAAGTCTGAAATGTGTTTCCCAATATCCAGTATTGGAAAAAATGCAAGTTCACCACATGCAGTTTATCAGAAGGGAACCTAAAGCTCGGTGAGATAAAATGAGGGGAAGGTACAGACAAGTACTGGAGGCAAAGTTAAATATTCAAACCCCACAGGAGATGTGGGAGATCCCCATCTCTCAATGACGAATTGCCAGCTGTCACCTCTACATACATGACATGTGGAAACTGGAGCTCTTTTTATGAAGCAAATACTGATTTTCTAGTGTGATTTATGAAAATTGGCCTTACTGGAAAATAAATGGGTAATTAGACTTAGTGAACACAGTCTCTGAGTAGTCTGAAAAACAGAAGACTTTCGCTGTTAAAAGTGAGTCAATTTTGCTTTATTTGGAGAAGCAGCAAGGGACCGCTTAACCTTATAAAGGAAATAAAAAGAATTATGTGTCAGATTGGGAGCCTAGCCCTGTTAAGATGTTCCCCGGGAGCTGGTATTATGTGAAAGAAGATTCAAGCACATCATTCATTCTTTTCTATTTTCTTCTTTCTGTCCACTCTGATCTATTCTAAAACATTTATTTATTCCCTACTATTTCAAGGGCCCCTTTAAAAAACATAAACAATACATCAGTAGGGGGGAAACAAGTGTGGGAAGACAATTAATAAAATAGCAATTGAAATGGCTGGCCCTGCTTTGGTGGCCTCTCTGATTCTCCCCCTCTCCCCAACACCATTCCCCCGCACCCCCCAATACCACTATAGAGAAAGAAAGCAATTCTCCAGGTCTGAAAGTCAGTAAGTTGCATAAAATATCCACATTCCAAGATGATGCTGACTGATCCAAGTAACTTCCTAACTTGGAATTCTCACAACTAAAAAGGTTCAAGTGATTAACCATGATTCCTTAACATAAGCTTATAAACTGGACGTGAAATCACATTTTCTAGTTTCCCTTCTAATACTGAAGTTCTTGAGGCAGAATAGTAAGCTGCTTGCGAAATTCCCTGACAAGTACAATAAGACAACCTGGAAAATATTTATGAATTTTATGTTTCTTAATAGGAAGGTGTGAAAATAGCTAAACTCCTGATTGTATGATAGCAATTATGATCAGTCTGGAGAAGATAAGAAAAACACAGTCCTGACTAGAGTCTCTATGTCTGCACAGAAAACACACCAACACATAAAAAATATGTATGGTGCCCATCTCATAGCAATTATGTTTTTGTACCTAGTGATTAGGAGATGATATAATATATAAAAACCAGACATTAATTTAGACCACTCTTAATGGAATTTGATTAACTGTGCCTGGTAGTCCTATACCTTTAAAATGCGGCAACACCAGTTTGACTCAATGGATAGAGCATAGGCCTATGGACTGAAAGGTCCCAGGTTCAATTCCAGTCAAAGGCATGTATTTTGGTTTCGGGCACATCCCCAGTAGGGGGCATGCAGGAGGCAGCTGATAAATGTCTCTCTCTCATCGATGTTTCTAACTCTCTATCCCTCTCCCTTCTTCTCTGTAAAAAATCAATAAAATATATTTTAAAAAATGCACTGCGTATATTATCTGGAGACCTTCTTCAAACTATAGATGTTAAGTGAGCATAAGGATTGGATGATCTCTTGCATTAAACCTCCAGGGCCTAAAGGCCAAAGGAAGGAATCTGTCTACTTCTCTGGAACAATGAACTCAAACAGTTTGAGGAGCAAAGGCCCTGAGATTTGTGTATTGCTCTGCCACCTCCTTTACCATCTATAGTAATAAAAGCATCATATGCTAACTAGACTGGACAGCTGAACAACCTTCCAGACATTCTGGACGTCTCTCCTGACGAAGTCCCAGCAGTAGGGGTTGAGGCAGAAGCAGTTAGGGGGTGATCAGGCAGGCAGTTGAGTAGTTAGGGGTGATCAGGCAGGCAGGCAAAGTGGTTAGGGGCAATAAGGTAGGCAGGCGAGCAGTTACGAGCCAGTGATCCCAGATTGCAAGAGAGCACAGGTCGGGCTGAGGGACCCCTCCTCCCCCATGCATGAATTTTACGCACTAGGCCTCTAGTCTCTCAATAATTCTCTAGAAACAGTGGTTCCTGCACTTAGTGGTTTCATGCACCAGGAACATTTAATAAGACAAAACTAAATAAAAACATGTAAATGCTAGTGTAAATAGGGATATTGTGCAATGATAAACATTAAGAAACAATATCATTTTCATATTCTAAAAGAAGATGCACTGAGATTAGAAAGAATATAATCTCAACATAAAGAGTAAAATTTAAGGCAAATTAGTTTAATGGAAAATTGATTACATTGCCCTTATTTTTTTATTTCCTAGAAGGCTAATGAAAATATCCATATGAATTGGTCAATTTGAATCACTACTTAAGATAGCAGTGTAATCTTTGTTTCAAATAACATAATTTGGTGGAACATTTTTATTTTTTCCTGCCTAGAACTTATGTTCCATCAGGAAAGCCTCAGAAAAATTCTGTTTTTTCCATGCTGAACACAGTTTCAAATTTAGGTCTAACATGCCATGTTTATTTATTTGCTTATATTCTGCTAGCTCCCTTGGATTATATTTCTTAATTTGGTCATAAAAAATAATTAGCCTCATTCCCAAAAAGACTATTTGAGATAGTTCATAGCATATATTGTAATAAAATTTAATAAACAGAGGGAGAATTGAAATAAGATAAAAATTAAAATAAGGAAATAACATTAGAACACAAAAATACATGCTGAGAATCTTGTATAAAAGCTGAGTCTCATATTTGAATTTGAATCTAGGATTTCTAGCGAGGGAAGCAGCTTGATAAATTATCTAATGTGGCATAACAATACACCAAAACATAGCTGCTTAAAATAATAGACGTTTATTATTTCTCTGAAGGTCAGGAATCCAGGCATGTTATAGCTGGATGGTTTTGGCTCAGAGTCTTTCACAAAACAGAAGTTAAGATGTTAGCTGGTGCTGCAGTCTTCTGAAGGCTTGACTGGGGCTGCAGGATTCACTTCCAAGATAGTTCATCACATGGCTGTTGGCTGGCGCTGATAGCCCTGATTTCTCCCTGGCTCTTGGCAGAAGGCATTAATTCTTCACCATGCCTCTCCACAGAGCTGCCTGAGTGTCCTTATAGCAGCTGGATTTCCTAGGCTGAGTGATTTAAGAAAGAAGGCAAGAGAGGAAGCCGTATTGCCTTTTATGATGTAGTCTTGAAAAGGACATACCTTACTTGTATAGTATTCTGTTGGTCACAGAGACCAACCTTATTGCACTTGGGATGCAACTACACAAGAATGACTATCAGGAGATGGGGATCATTGGGACCATCTTGTGGGATGGATGGCTTTGCAATAATCAAAGTAAAATATTCAATATTATTAACTTTAAAAACAAAGCTGTTTCATGGGGGAAAAGAAAGGTTTAGTTTCTGTAGGCTGAGATATGAGAGAAATTCATTTCATGGAACTACATAAAGGTGGTACTATCTAATAAAAGGGCAATATGCAAATTAACTGTCACTCTGTCACAAAGATGGTGGCATTCATAGCCACAAGATGGTGGCGCCCAGTCCTCTCAGCCCCACCGGAGTCCCTCAGTCCTTGGGTGGCGGCCGCTGAGAGCAGGCAGCATGAGCAGCCTGGTGGAATGTTTGTTTTATCTCCATGGTGATGAGGGAAGTGTTCCACCCTGGCTGCAGAGGGCCTCTGAGCAGTGGGCATGGAGCAGCCAGGGCAGGGTTTGCAGGGGGAGACACTTGCATTGTCTCCTCAGCGATGAGGCAAGCATTCCGCACCCAGCTTCAGATGGGACTCTGGGCCCCAAAGAGCCCCTGGGCAGTGGACACAGAGTGCCCAGGCCCTACAGAGAGCTACTGGCACATGGATTTGTGCACAGGGCTACTAGTCTACACTAATAAAAGAGAAAAATGCTAATTGACCATACCTCCGCTATGCCCACAGCCAGTCAGGAGTGATATGCAATTTAGCTCAGCAAATTTGCATATGTAGGTGGTGCAGGACTGAGCAGATGGTGGGGGCAGTGCCTTATGCTGCCTGCCAGGGTCCAAGCTGCCCTGAAATCATAGGGCAAAGAGGCCAGGTTGGGCCACCTCACAATCATGGGGAGAACAGGCCAGACCAAGCTGCCCTGTGATCGTGGGGTGAAGAGGCCAGGCAGAGCCTGGCCAAGCTGTCCTGCAATCCCAGGCAAAGAAGCCACTCCACTGACCAGTCTGCGTTAGGGACCTGTTGCGGGTGTGATGCGGAGTCTAGGGCCTCTAGCCTGCAGCCATGGGAAGTCTCCCTCTCCCCAGAGTTAGGAGCACCAGCCCAGGTCTACCCAGCGGCCTGGTCCTGACTACGGGGGTGAGTTCCTGCAGGATGGGGTTTGATCCCCAGCATTAGCAGTAGGAGACCAGTGTCTTTGTTATTGCTGCGTGTCCGGGTTTTAATTGGACAAATGTCCAGTGTTCCCAGTCGCCAGCTTAGCAAAATCTTTTAGGAGGAGAATTCTGTCTGGGTTTCCTCAAATTTCCTCAGCCCCTACTCACCCCTCTGTAAAGGCGCAGAACAAGTGAGGCCCCTTAAATAAAAATCAGAGGTCTCCAGCAACAGTGGGCCTCTCTTATCACAGTCATTTGGACAGGATGGCATTTGAGTATTTATCTAGGCACCATGACAGAGAAACACAAGCTCAAGTCATGATCTTTGCCCTTAAAATATTCACAATCTTATTAGAGCAAGTGGATGATAAAAGCACAGTAATAACGTCAGAATATAAGGCAACAATACAGAGAGGAACAAAGGCAATTGCTGGGATGATTTTCCAATAATTAGTACAAAGAATATGTGCTGTGAATTAAATAAAAAATATATGCTAAAGTAGCAGCTTCATGAGTATGGCATCCCTTCCTATTTTAAAGGAAGCTGAGTTCCACATGAACTGTGTACTATGCTATGATATCTGAGGCACAGGAGAAGGGAGGCCCTAAGTGTACTATGCTTTGATATTTGAGTCATTCTTTATTGTTAAATGTGATTTATTTATGTACGAATTAGTTTTGTAATAGTTAAATTACTAGAATAATACATCTTGCTATAAAATATTACTAGAAGATCAAATGACATTTATTGTTATTTTCTATAAATGGACACAATCTCTGGTATGCTAAAGTGATAGGTATCATAGAAATATTCAGATAGAGAGACCTACAGGCTTGATTACAAGTGAGGCTTACTATCACAACCCAAATTTATTGCTTAAAAAAAAACAACAGGGAGCCAACTAGAGACTGAACCAAATATAAGCCCTTGAAGGACAAATGTAAATTGGATAAGCTTTGCTATTACAAGAATAAGAAGAAAAAATTCAAATGCAAGAATAAAAACCACATTGCATCCACTCTAAGTAGCTGTTAAAAAAAAGAATGGTATACTATGAAAATACTTAATACAGATTGTAAAGACATTTGTTCAAAGAGGATTTCCTGAAGTAGGTGATATTTCAGTTAATTTTTTAAAATGTGAAGAGGTTAGCTAGATAAGAAAATGGTGTGGGGGTCCCAAATTGCAGAGGGTGCAGGCAGGGCTGAGGGAACACCTTCTCTGTGCACCAATTTCATGCACCTGGCCTCTAGTATTATATAAAATTATAGAAAATGCTCTCAACAATGTGCTTAAAAGAGCTCTAGTATAAGTTATATATTAATATTTTTTATGTTAACCTTCATTCTGAAAGTAATGGCTGTGTTCTCCCAGAATTCATATGTTGAAGTCCTACGCCCCAATGTGATGATATTAGGAGGTGGGGCTTTCGGGGAAAGAATTAGATGAGGTTATGAGGATGAGGTCCTCATAATGTGAGTTGTGCCCTTATAAGAAGAGCCTCTCTCTCTCTCTCTCTCTCTCTCTCTCTCTCTCTCTCTCTCTCTCTCTCTCTGGCTGTCTCACTCTCACTCTTGCTCTTTCCCTTTGTCTCTCCCATATGAAGACACATAAAGAAGATGACCATGTGCCAACCAGGAAGAGAGCCCTCCCCAGCAGATACTGACTCTGCTGGGACCTCAATTTTGGATTTCCCAGCCTGCAGAACTGTGAGAAGTAAGTTTCTGTTGTTTATACTACCCAGCCTAAGATATTCTGTTATAGCATCCCAAACTAAGATACCCCTTAATGTAAATTAATGGCATAATAACAAAATATCACCAAGTGAAAGCACTGACATTGGAAATCTATACAATCAGTCAAAATGTACTAGCATCATACAGGGTAATCTCTAGGGAAAGTGGCATGATGTCCTCAAATAGTTTTATTCCTGGGATATATATGCAGTGTGCTGGGTAAACTTAAAGCCAAAAGATTAATATGTATTTATACATATTTTCTGAAGCATTACATTTACATGAAGATTTGGAAGGGAAGTTGTACTTTTATTAAAACATTTTGTCACATAAACCAACAAGAAAAATTAGCAATTCATCTTGTTTTACTTTTTTAAAACTAATTTTATGCTTTAAATTTCATTTTTGCATATTTTAATACTTTTTAATGCCAGGAATTATGGGAAATTTGGACTTTTGTGTCATTGAGGAAACTTAGTTTATTTTCTCCTTTCCCCTCCCAACTGGGTGCATTATTGCTGTGAGCCCACTTCCTTCCTCCCTGTTATTCACCCTTTCCCCTGCCCTCAAAGTAGTGCTTAGAGGTGGACCATGTGATTTCTTAGCCTGTGGATGCTCACACTATTTAGTACTTTGAAGAATGAGGTAGCTTCTTGTCAAACCCCTGAATGTATGTATGTTTGTTTGTTTGTTTATGACTTTGATTATAAAGAACTAGAGACCTGATGCACGAAATTCATGCAAGGGGCTCGGCCCTCACAGCCCTGGCTTTGCCCTGAAGGTCATCTGGATGGTCATACGGACGGATGTTCTGCTGTTCAGTCTAATTAACATATTAGCTCTTTATTATATAGGATAATTTTCTCACAAATCAGCTCAACTTCTTAACATAATTGCCCATAATCAAATATTTTTACTTAAAAATATGAAATTTTTGTCCTGGCTGGTTTTGCTCAGTGGAGAGAACATCGGCCTGTGGACCCAAGGGGTCCTAGGTTCAATTCTGGTCAAGGGCATATGCCTGGGTTGCGGACTTGGTCCAACGTGCAGGAGGCAGCCAATCAATGATTCCCTCCCATCATTGATGTTTCTATCTCTCTCTTCCTCGCCCTTCCTCTTTGAAGTATATAAAAATATATTTAAAAAATATGAAATTTTGCTTAGTTTTATGTCCCATGGCAGTGAGTGCCCCTGCAATAGATACAAATATACCTGAAATCTTGCTTTAAAAATTACTGTAAGGCTTCCTAAATAATGTAATATTATACATTTAGAATTGTATTTTTTTAATTTATTGATTTCAGAGAGGAAGAGAGTGATAGAAACATCAATGAGAGAGAATTATTGATGAACTGCCTCCTGCATACTCGCCACTGGGGATTGAGCCCACAATCTGGGCATGTGCCCTTAACTAGAATCAAATCTGGGACCCTTCCATCTGCTGGTCAACACTCAATCCACTGAACCAGACTGGCTAGGGCTAGAATTGTATTTTTAATTAGGGTCACTCGCTGGTGGTAGCAAATGAGAATTTTGATTGGTAAGCTTAAAACTATTCATCCTTAAGTAAAGAAAATAACTGAAATGGTCAAAGGTTATGAGCAAATGACATTGTCTCTGAAGACTCCCTCTTTGGCAAAAAAAAAAAAAAGAGTTAGCATTAATTCAATCCTAGTGTGAAAATCAACAGTAAGAAATAGCAGATGGTTAAAAAATGTACTTTAACGTTAGATTATATGTGATAGCAAATTAACCTCAAAATACATACAGTATATGAGGGCTACTGTTAGTTAACAAAGTGTACAATGTATAACAACCTGTACAATGGCAACTGTTAGTTAACAAAGAAACATGCAAACAGTATACAACTGGTCTCACTTGACCAGTTGATTGTGGGACCAGTAGTTCTTCAGTGAAGGCAGCTCTGTTCCAAACAGGGGCTCAGGGATCCAGATTACTTTCTTTTCATATTGTGACTGCCATCTCACAACATGGCTTCCAGATTGCAAGACCATCTACTGGCTCTTAAAAGCTTGGAGTTTGAAATAACACACATTATTTTCTTTCCCAGCCAAAGCAAGTCATGTGGGCCATTGTATAAGAAAATGTGGAGGAACATACATGTACTTGGTGAGCAGTAAATGTCTCCGCCATGAATGCTTTTCTAAGCATTATTATGGAAGTGCAAAACAGCTTAAACTTTAGATTTGTGAAGGTGAACTCGGAGTAACTACATTAAAAAATACCCATGTTTCAGTGGCTTTAAAAAAAACCAATCACTCAAATTATAAAGAAAAATCACTAAAAAATTTGCACAAAGATGAATAATTAAGGCTGCCTTTAAAATCAGCTTTAAAATTCTGTGGATAATGAAGATACTAAATATAATACTAAATTGGTGAAAATTTGGTATTGTAAATTTGGCCAAAATATATTTTGCTTCAAAAATTGGTATCTAAGATGAAACAATTGATCTTTTTTGAATTACACCATCAAAGGATACATTTTCATATCCTCAAAACATGTATCCAAACAAATATAACAAATATTGATCTAGCTTTTCACTTATTTTTGTTTACTATTATTTATGTTGAGAATATTTGTGAAGTCATATTTATTTGCAAAGTACAAACAAAAGTATTTTCAATAAGTTGTGTAAATTTTACTGAATGGAATAGCAACTGAAAAAAAAAATCAATGGGGTGAAGTCTATCACATGTAGAGCCAGGTGTGGGGAGGGGAGTTTTTTGTGCTTATCTCCTGAATTTGTAGCCAGTACTGTATTTTTTATTGAGAGCAGTTCATCTGGAAAAAAAATATGGTCTCTTTAATGTGTATGTTTTTTAAAATATATTTTATTGATATTTTACAGAGAGGAAGGAAGAGGGACAGAGAGTTAGAAACATCGATGAGAGAGAAACATCCATCAGCTGCCTCCTGCACACCCCCTCCTGGTGATATGCCCACACCAAGGTACATGCCCTTGACCAGAATCTGGGACCCTTGAGTCTGCAGGCTCTATCCGTTGAGCCAAACCGATTAGGGCTAATGTGTATGTTTAATGCAATGATGAAAATGATAATTTGTGAATGTTTTTACTGAAAACAATAGCATTGTTTCAATGAAAAATAAATTTTGAAGGTATGTGAAGAAAGAGCTTGAGGATCATGAATCATTGGATTTTTAAATTTACATGTGATAAAAAGTTATAGCTTTATTGGTAAAATCTTACTTTCTTCATTGAAAATGTCTTTTGACAAGTAACCCCAAAATTGTAAAATATACTGACTCTGTATGAAGGAGCTTATTAGTCTTTCTTATTGCTCTAGTGAGTTGTTCTCACACAATGTCTGATATTAGCCTTGAATAGCTGGTTGCACCCTATTAACTTTATAGCCACATTCTGACTGCCTCCTCTTGATGATTTCTAGTCAGAGCTTTAATGTAGTAAAAACGAATCAACAAACCTCCCTTCCCCAAAAAACACCCCACAAAACTCACCCCTATTGTCATCTCTGTCCACCTATGTATGGAATTCTGGGCTCTCCAAAATATAGTTACCTCAAGGGAGAAGAGAAAATTGGCAAGAAATTGAAAACATGTTTGATAGGAACTTGTCTCAATCCAGTTTTGCAAAATTGATGTGTTCTCCGTTATAGCATCTCACCAATATACCACAAGACATGTTTTTACTCATTTTCCCTGCTGATAAGTAATTTAAAACTTTGTTTCTATATTCAAACAAACACCAAGTAGGATGGGAGAGTCCTAATAAGCAGTTCTTATTCTGGAGCTTTCCATTGGGTCAGAACTGCATTGTTGCTTAAAGGCTTCTTCTGGCCTATTTTGCTTTATGTATTTTCCTCTGATTTTCATAGACATCACCCTCCAAAGAACCACTTGCTCTCCTAATACCACCTTAGTGTCAGCTGACTCAAGGACCCGAAGTGATGCAGTAAGGCACCAGCACTGAAGATTGGGGACTGGATCATTCACCATTTGTCTGGCAATTGCAGTGAGGCAAAGGCAGTTTCTAACACAAGATAGCAGCCAAGTCACTAACACTGTCCCCAGTGGGATAAGTGTTCTGGTAGAGGAGAATACCTTGGCTGGTACAATAATTCAAAGCTTTTGAAAATTCCCAAGGTGATGGTGGGCAGACAATGCATTCAAGGACATGATGTTGACTAGCTGGAATTAAGTTGCATTGATACTCTACAGAGGGATAATTAAATGCTGAGGGTATTTCACAAACACTTGAAAACCAAGTGTGAAGGTCACAGAGCCTCTTTGGGAACTACAAATGGTCTTTATTTCCTGCAATGAGAGAGCAGAAATTGCTGAAAACCATACTCAGGACTTAATAGTTTGAGTCATTGAGCTTCACAGAAAATTGACTTCAACTAAGGCAGGTCTGCTATGCCAAGGTCAGGGCTGTGGGAAACTCGGGTCTCTCACACATGGGATGGAGTCAGTTGTATGGATAACCCCAAAGATTTTGAATCCCCAGACTCCTCTGAATCCTCAGCCTGCAGAGGTGGCCCACAGCTAGCATTCCCAGCTCCTATTTCCCAGAGGGAGAACACTGCAGAGGGCTCTTCCCTTCAAGGCATCAGAGGCTCCCTCAGGTTCTGCCCTTGCTTTCTCTCCTGGATCCTGGGCCAGTAACTAAGATAAAGTCATGGTATACCCCATCAAGTACGTGCTGGACTTGGCATAAGAAGGAAGAGACCATACCCCAAAGGAACTGCATGTACTAGCAGGAGACAGGGAAGGCAGGTTCTTTTTCCCCCTTTAAATTATCTTTATTATTGAAAGCATTTCAGATATTCCCTCTTTCTCCCATTGACTGCCTCTCCCCGCTTCCCCATTCGCCTGCTACTCCCCACCCCCAGGCCTTCACAGCACTGTTGTCTGTGTTCATGGCAGGAAAGGTTCTTGATCAATGTGGCTAAAATTTAAGACTTGAAAAGAAAGAAATTATTGACTTTGGTTTATTCTCAGAGATTTAACATTCTGACGAGGACCCCAACTCATTGATAGTGTGACTTTTAGAAGCTTGAAGAAGGCAATGGCCCATGACCAATGACGTTGAAATGCCTAAATTACCATGGCTAACCGTAGAGGAAGGGAGAGATTGGGCATGCCAGAATTTTTATATTGTATCTATGTCTTTATTAGACATTTATTATTATTCCGTTTCACTTAGCACATAAGCACCCAGAACTCAGGGATATAGTTTGTCTTTTTTCTACTGTATCCCCAAAACTTTGACCAATACCAGACTTCAGTTGATATTAGTCAAATGAATGAACCCATGAATGAGACAATAGTTTCCCCTAAAGTAACAGCAATCTCTTGGAAGCTGATCAGCAGGACTTTTCCTATTTGTATCTTTCCAACTGAAAATTGACAACCAAAGTATATTTTTATTATATGTGGTTGTTGTTTTCCAAGCCCATGTTTTGTTAAACAGAGGGAGGGTCGAATTGTTTAAAAAGAAAAAAAAAACTGACAGTAAAGTCCAGGGAGAGATTATAACAAATCACAAATAGTTTCATCAACTTCAAAGGCACTCCCCTTTCAAAGGGAAAGCCACACTGACTGATGTTAAAGAACACTAATCCTGGAATTGTCCAATCTTCAATAGCTTGGAAAGTACTAATAGAAGATGATTCCAGTTGATAACTTTTAAAAAGAAATCTAACATTTAAATTTGAAGATATTCTGCACTTTAATCATCTATTTATATGTTCATAATATGTTATATTTGGATATGATCTCAGGTATCGTCTAATCTTATTATGTAAATAAAGGTGATGGCCAAAGATATTAAGTTACTTATCCACAGTCACTTAGGAAATGAGTGCCACAATCAGGACAGCTATCGAGGTTTCTTGACTCCCGGCCCACTTCTTCCCTTTCATTGTAGTAGTCACCAATTGACCCATTGAAGTATCTAGTACTTCATAGCAATACCCCCTTCTCTGAATCCCTTCCTCTCTGACCAAAAGTAATAGATCCAGGGGAGGACATCTGGCTGCTATTGTCCAAGTAAATTGTGTCTCAAGGATTTTAAAAATTAGTACAGAAAGATAGAGCCCAAGATTCAGTCTTTTGTGATGGTGGAAATCTTAAATTGCAAAGCTTAGAGACTATTGGCACCCAAGTCTCACTACCTGTGAGAGATAAGACTGCAGTGAAACAGAATGAAGTCCATTTTCCCTAGAACCATGGTCCGCAAACTGTGGCTCACGAGCCACATGAGGCTCTTTGGCCCCTTGAGTGTGGCTCTTCCACAAAATACTATGGCCTGGGAGAGTCTATTTTGAAGAAGTGGCATTAGAAGAAGTTTAAGTTTAAAAAATTGGGCTCTCAAAAGAAATTTCAATCGTTGTACTGTTGACATTTGGCTCTGTTGACTAATGAGTTTGCCAATCTACTGACCTAGGAGATAAAGAAATGAGAGAGAGAGAGAGAGAGAGAGAAAGAGAGAGAGAGAGAAAGAGAGAGAGAGAGAGAGAAAGATTGTGGATAGCATCTAAGGTCTTGGTTCCAGGATCCCAGCTGCCTTTCCCAAAGTTGGACTAGGCAATCACTAACATGCTTCCATGCCTTCTGTTCTAATCACTTTTAGTTGTCTTTTTGTTATTGCCATCAAATAAATATATATATATTGAATGACTATAAGGGTTAGAGCAATATTCTAAGATCCCAAGGAGAGGCTGATCAATACTGAACCTCAAACATGTGTCAGGTACTAGACATGTATTCTTTTTTATCCTAACAATTCTATTAAGCTGGTCTTATTTTCTCCATTTTTCAGACTATGGATCTCAGGTTCAGAAAGAATCCATGCTGGGTTAGAAAGCTAGTAAGTATCTCCATTCAAATTTGAATTCAGATGAACAAATTCCAAAGGCTGTACTCCTTTTGACAAGTCATGTCTGCTTTGTTACTTAAAGTGGCATAGAGACTAGCAGTGCTGGTGTCATCTGAGAACTTGTTAGAAGTGCAGCATCTCTGCCCTGATTTCAGACAGTACCTGCATTTTAGGAAGATCTGTGCACATTGAGTCTGACTGAGTAGAAACCAAAGCTGTGGGATAAGAGAAACCTAAACTGAAAAACTTTAAACTATACTATCTAATGAAAGAGTAATATGCAAATTGACCCACAAGCTACAATCACAAGCCACGTCCACAAGCCAATCAGAAGAGAGTATGCAAATTAACCCAACCAAGATGGCTACGGCCACAGGAAGAGTAGGAAGGAGGTGTGGGTTGCCCCTGGCCATGGAGGAAGCCAAGCTTTCCACACACCCTGGCCCACCCAGGCTTTCTCTGAAGGCAACAAAGTTTCAATGGCTGCCGCCACTGAGCAAGCAGAGGGCTTGGCTCTGCTCCAGGCTACAAAGTTTCAATTGTAGAAGATAAATAAATCCCAGATGCCAAGGCCTCTGCTTGGGTTGCTGGGGGGCGTGACCAGCCTGCAAACCACCACAGGCCCCTCACCCAGGCCACCCCACACTCCAAGGGAATGCCCACCCTGATCCGGGATACCCTTTCGGGTAAAACTAGCTGGCCTCCACCTGTGCACCAGGCCTCTATCCTATCAAATAAAAGAGTAATATGCAGATTGACCATCACTCCAACACACAAGATGATTGCCCCATGTGGTCAAAAGATCCTGCTCCCATGTGGACACAAGATGGCCACCACAAGATGGCCAGCAGAGGAGGACAGTTAGGAGTGACCAGGCCAGCAGAGGAGGGCAGTTGGGGGTGATCGGGCCTGCAGGGAATGACATTTGGGGCGACCAGGCCCACATGGGAGGGCAATTAGGGGCAAACAGGGTGGCAAGGGAGCAGTTAGGCATCAATCAGGCTGGCAGGGGAGGGGTTAGGGAGTGATCAGACTGGCAGGCAGAAGCGGTTAGGGACAATCAGGAATGCAGACAGGTGAGCAGTTGGGAGCCAGCAGTCCTGGATTGTGAGAGGAATGTCTGTTACCCATTTAGGCATGATCCTACCTGGATCTTTCCTAAATGGGCAGTCCAACATCCCTCAAAGGGTCCCAGATTGGAGAGGGAGCAGACTGGGCTGAAGGACACCCCCTTCACCCTGTGCACGAATTTTGTGTATGAACCTCTAGTAATCTAATATTTCGTAATTATTTCCTTCATCTGTAAAATAGATAAATTAATATACCTCATTGGAGCTGTTGTGAGGATTATATAATACTAGAGGCCCAGTGCATGAAATTGTGCATGGGTAGGGTCCCTAGGCCTAGCCTGCGATCAGGACCATCTTCTGCCTACTCATCAGTCCCCAGTCCTGCTCTACTGCCACCCAGGTTCCCTGTGCTTTCCTGTTTGCCATCCAGTGATCGGAGCCTGAGGGGCGGGTTGAGGGTGGGGTGGGAGGAGATAGTGAGGAGAGGGACCAAGAGGTCTGCCTTCCACCTGCTTGCCAATCCTTAGTCCCACCCTGCCGCTGCCATCCATCTTGATTCCTCATTTGCCATCTGGTGATCTATGAGAGCCTATGGGCTGCGGGGAGGGACCGAGAGGTGGCCAATGCATCTCAGAGCGACTGGTCAATTGGTCATTCTGGTTGTTATGGTCACTGGTGTTTTATAAAATAGGACAGGGTATGAAAGCCACTGGTGAAATGTCTGATATAGTAGGCTCTTATTACAAGTGAGTGTACTTACTTTCCAACATTAAATAAATGTATCATTCTTCTCATTATTGGATAACACTGATAAGCACATACTCAAAATGGTGCAGATAAGAATATATAGAAGCATAATGAATAGGTATTTCTCCCAAATAGAATAGAGACCATAAAGGGGAAGGGTCAGGAAGAAGTATGGTTTGGCTTTCTTTGTTATAGTGCCTGTGAAAATGGAATTCATGTTAGTGATGCCAATGGTAAAGAAACCCATCTGCATGAGGAAGACATATTATTAAAACAACAACAACAACAACAAAACTTCAGTGTTTTTTAGAATTGGGAGAAATTCTAAAAAAGAATTTTAGGTCAGGAAAGGAATATAGAGTTTTCAGGAAAATAGCTAATTATTTCCATGGTTTGCAGGTATTAAGAAGTAAATTGGATAATCTGACAATTGCAGGTTACAGAAAAGAAATATATGATTGCCATCATCTTAAACATATTCATTTCCCTCTTGTATGTTGATAAATCAGCCCACCAGGAAGAGTGTATCATTTTACTAATAGTAAAAGCAGATAGTAAAGTTATTTTAAATGCTTGGATATAATATAAGACTAGGATAATTTTTCTATATAGCAGCAATAATTATTTAAAATAAAATAGTTTTCGTTCACTGAAGCATAATGTACCTATTTTAATAGTATATCAAATATTGTACCTATGATGAATATAATCATGAAATCTCAGTGGAGAACATAAAAGTCTTGAATTATTGTAGAATGGCTGGAAAGAGAACATTGTACAACTTTAACTTCTCTCTAAATTAGTTTATAGGTTTGATGTAATTCAGATTAAAATCCCATGGGAGTTTTTCTTGGGGAATTTGACAGTGTGATTCTAAAGTTAATCAGGAAGTATAAACAGCAAAGAGGCAAAAAAGAGTAAGGAGATATATATATTTTTATTTTTATCCAAGTAATCTATCTACCTATTATCTACCTATCTATCTATCTAGTTTAAAGAATTTTTAAAAGGGGAGACTTATCTCTGCATGCAGCTTAAAACAGCATTCATTATTTTGCATGGTAAGATTGTTCTTTTTATGTATCAACTTGGCTGGACCACAAGATGCTCACATATCTGGTGAAACATTTTTTCAGGTGTCTGGGAAGGTGTTTCTAGAAGAGAATTGCATTTGATTATTGGCAGAGTAAAGCAGATTGCCTTCCCCATTGTGGGTAAACCTCATCCAACCCATTGAGAACTGAAGAGGACAAAATTGTGGAGAAAGGGAGGATTCCCTCTCTGTCTACCTGACTGGTTGAGCTGGAGTATCCAGCCCTGGCTACTCCTGGTTCTACAGAGATTTCTTCTTCCTGGAAAGAAATGTCAATCTGCATATTAAAGTCTTAAAAAAAACTCCCCCTTCACCCTTGCCCACTTTTGCTGTGTAACTTAATTGGAGAAATGAAGTTATTGGTCCTCGAGCCTGAATTTTGTTGAGTGCAAGTATAGTTTAACATGTTTCTCTGCCTCCATATTTCTTTCAATCTATAGGTTTGATTAGAAGCTGGAGGATGGGTGTTCTGGACACCTTTCAAACTTCAGACTCTAGAGTTCGCTCTTGTCTTGTTCTCACTAGGTGCTGGCTTCTTTCTGAGGTCTCCTGGCTCCTTGCTCTCTTCTATTCTCAATCTTCTCTTTCTTACTTCTCTATCTCATAGCATGTGGACTCTGTTTTTGGGGATGGAGTTAGGATTAGTTAGTTCTGAGAGTTTATGGGCTCTTAACTGTTCAGTCCCTTCAGAACTCACCATATCCCCAATGCATGCTTCTGTTCTTGGAATGTTCAAAGCTCCTCTCAGTTTCTGCTTCTGTTCTCAAATTGGTCCCTTGAGCCTTCCAGCAAGTCCCTGCCAGCTAGTCGGGTATTTCTTAGTGGGTATGAAGCCCGGTTGTGTTTTCCCTCTGCTTTTTCTTGCTGATGCTATACAACTCTTGTAGCTCTTGGTGGATTATCTCTATCATCAGCTATATTTTGAGATATGGGGGGGGGTACTTCATTGGAATAGCCATCTAAAGGCTTTTTGTTTTGCTAGTAACTTTGTCTACTTTTTTAAAATGAGTGGATTCAGGAAAGTTAAAAAACCATGCCACTCTTTCTACTATTCCTCTGTTTTATTTTTAAGTTAAGAAGGGTCAAAATGTTACTAAAATGCCTGAGAGGTTATTTTGCTTATTTTGAGATTTTTGTTGTATTGTATTGCTTTGATTGTAATAGAAGGATTGTGTTAAGAGGAGAGAGAGAGAGAGGGAATTTACAGTATTACAGTTTTATAGTATTTTCTTTCCAACCACTCCACAATGATTATTTAAAGAAAGAAGTAGATCTGGAAGATGTAATGTGACATGGTCTGTGTATAAGAGTAAAGAATATAGTGTCTCAAAGGTTGATCAAAATTTACATTCCAGAGGGGATCTGACCTGAAAAATTGTATCAGTCCATGGAGATGAATGATTACTTCCTTTTTTATACAATTTTGAGGACAGCATAAAGATGTCTGGTACAGATTACCCAAAGGCTCAAGCATGCCACCAAAAATGTGTTAGAACTATCATCTTAGTAAATAAATGAGCTAATTAAAAACGTTGATTTTCTCGGTATGGGATCTAGCAGTTGAAAAAATAATTATGTTTGTTTTAACATAAGAGTTTCCTCCTGATAAATTCACAGTTTCCCACATAATAGTTAAACCAAAGAGACAACATATTCATGAAGTAAAAACATCAGGCACTATAATCTCTACTATAAAGGCGGAGGAAACAGAAATAGCTCATTCATTCATTTATTAATTAATTCATTTATTTGATCAAACATGATGGTACAAATATGCTAGTTATGTATGCCATATTAAGTCATAAAATATTTTTAAAAATAACTGAAATAAGTCTGAATGTGGAGATCCTGTTTTTCCCAAGGACAGAAAACTCAATTTAGCCAATTACACATGTACTTCTGTTACCCACAAATCTCTCCTGTCCCCAAATCAACTCTGGTTTAAATATAATCACTTTATCATGACTCCCATTGTTCTTCAGAGGGTAGCCTCTAAATCCTTTAGGGTGGGATCAGGGTAGAGTGAGGTGGGGAGGCAGATGCAGGGGTGATATCCAATTCTCCGATGCAAACACCCTTAGCTTTGGCCTTGGAGGTTAAAGTTCATGTTTCCCTTGTGTTTGGAACACAGATCTATGAACTCAGCTCTGTCCTTCCTTATTCTGATGTCTAGGCTTTCAACTCTCTACAGTCCTCTCTCAGCCACTTTGAATGGTCTTTGATGCCATAAATATTAAATCTTGGATGGGTTTTGGCATATTCATGCCGAAATACTTTATGTAAACATTCTTCTCTCTGTTAGCTTATTAGGGAGAAACTTTAGGACCTTGGTTGCTTTTCTGATTCTCTGGTCAACCTAGGGATAGAGCTTAGATCTCTGTCTTCAGATCTTTTATTTTATTTTTTTGATTTGTAGGGAATAGGGGAGAGGGAGAAAGAAATAGAAACATTGATGAGAGAGAAACATCTATCAGTTGCCTCCTGCACATCTCCTACTGGGGATGGAGCCCGAGATCTGGGCATGTGCCCTGACTAGGAATCAAACCTTGACCTCTTGGTGCATGGGTCAATGCTCAACCACTGAGCCTCATTAGATGGACTCCGTCTTCAAATCTTAAAACACATCTGGGGTTCTAAAATTTCTATCTCCATAGCTTCTTTCAAAAGAAGCTAATCCCAGGGACTGGAGGTTGGGGGAGGTACAAGGCTCTTCTTGGAAATACACACCAATATCTCTAGAGTAAGAAAATTGGTTCCCCTCTGTTTGTGGCAGATTACATTATTGTTTTACAATTAGCTCCACCACTTCCATCAGCACCCTGTAAAAAAAACATTATAATCCATGCTCACTACCATGTGATTTGATGTCAGAGGCAGTAGCATTCTCTACTGACTTGGGGTTTGATCATGTGAAAGGCTTTGGTGAATGGGATTTGAGTGGGCATACCTTGACCCACTGGAGAAGCAGCTTGGAGTCCTCACATTTCCCACAGTTCTCTGGCTCTTCCCATCTGCCAGGAGAATTGTTAAGTCACATATAGCATTTGCTTCTTCAGTCTGGGACCTGGAATAAGAAGCCCATGAGCTGCCCCATAGCATGGAATCCAAGCAAGAAATAAACCTTCAAGGCCATAAGACTTCAGAGTTGTTTGCTTAAATGGACTAATACATTGTTCATGGTCTAATTTCTTTTTTCTTTCAACTCTTTAGGAACTAAACTCATGAAGTCAGCTATTCCAAACCAAAATGTCTGACTTATGAGACCGCTGTCACTGCCATGAGCTCCAGATGTCCACTAAACAAACCTCTGAGAACTGCATTCTTCTTTCTCCCTGAGGCAGGAAAGGACATGCCCTAGCTCTCTGGGAGGAGGAAAAGACTAGGGGTAGAGGACATGGAAATGTGTGTGTGTGTGTGTAGAGCTATCAGCTGGGGTGCCTCTGTGAATATTTCAGATCTTTATACTAACACACAAAATGGCATAAAACAATGGAACATAAAATTTGAAAACTCCAAGACATGTATCCTTCCTACAGTCCAGGAGTTTATAGGGTAGATGAGTCATCATCTGGGAGGATGGGTGGGATTTGGAAATGCTGGGATGGGGGCAAAGCCTTTTGCTGCAGATGGCTCTAACTCACAGAGGCAGGTGAGTAATTGGCATGGATGGAGCCTCGCCAGTAAATGTGACTGTTTTGTTCAATGTCTAAGAGACTGGTGGGAGGTCAGGGTGGAAAGGCACTCCCATTCCTGGTTGTGGTTAAAGGGTGTGGATTGTGAAGTGGCTAAAGACCATGCAGAAAAAGGTTGGGAGAGTAGATTTCAACAGCATTTATTTAAAAAAATCTATATATTTTTATTGATTTTAGAGAGGAACAGAGAGGGAGAGATAGAAACATCAATGATGAGAGAGAATAATTGATTGCTTGCTTCCATATGCACCACTGGGGATTGAGCCAGCAACCGGGCATATCTCCACTGGAAATCACACCGTGACCTCTGTGACCTCGTGGTTCATAGATTGGCGTTCAACCATTGAGTCTTCCTAGCTGGGCAGCATTTATTTTTTTTTTAAGAAACAATGTGGCCATTTTTAATTTTGATACTGAAGTCTGCATATATAAACAGTTGGAGAATCAATTGAGAAAAATTTTCTTTTTTTACCTAGGTACGATGGGTCACTCTCCCCAAATGTCCTGTGGACACTAGATGGGTGTGTATGGTTGCTAAACAATCACTGTGTTTATGAAGTCATTTCTGGAAAAGTCAGTCTGGTTTGTGGTTAGTTGTACAGGATGTTTCCTTCAAAGAAACAGCCTTTATTTCCTGCAGTCGTTTGCCTATTACTAGGGTCTCTCTTGCTATACTTAGATCTCCTTGACATTTTTACTAATGATTTAAAAAAAATAAGCACACAACGAAGTAAACATACTGACCCTGAACTATACACGTAAAATGATAATGGTGAATTACATTTTACCACAATAATCCTCCCCCCCTCCCAAGCAAATCTTCCAATGGGATAATTTACAAATTATTAGAATTTTAGAGCTAGAATTTCCTCCGCTTATCTCTCAGCATCAATCCTCTGAAGGCGTCAGAGTTGACTATGAGAACATGTGACATGCTAGCGTTAGCCAGTCTCTTACTGTTTTTTCCTGTCTTGGAGACCAGGCTTCAGGGGACGGGAGAAAGTCTTCCTTTTTCTTGCCCGTGCTAGTGTAGGGGGTCAGGCAAGTGTGTGTGTGTGTGTGTGTGTGTGTGTGTGTGTGCGCTCTTGTGCGATGGAGACCACTGAGTCTGCAGCCACGCTCTCCTTCCAGCATCCCGGGGAGAGGTGCAGTTCCGAGGTTCTGTTGCTGTAGTTTAAAGGGTCCTGGGCCGCGGGCAGCTCCATTCAGCCTCTTGAGCCCGCAGCCCAGAGACCGAGGGCGCAGCTGGAATGCAAGCGCGGAGCGTCTCAATGACAGGAGATGAATGGTGCAAAAGCTGTGCCCGGGCTTCCGATCGCAATCAACTTTCCAGGGTCCATGACCAACACCTCCCGGGACCGGTTCGCTGGGACCCACGGCGGAGCATGCCTTCTGCTGACTCCCGCCTTTGTTGCCCCTTCCCGCCTCGTGCTCCGGGGTGCATCACGGTCCACTTCTCTCACCCCCGGCACCTCGGTGTCTGGAGCCGCCGCCGCCGCCGCCGCCGCCGCCGCCGCCGCCGCGCTCCGCCGGGCACATGCGCAGTGGCGACGCCGGGCCGGCGCCTTCAGTCTCCTCCTCCGCCGCCTCCCGGTTCCGCAGTCACTTCCTGCAGCTGTTTCCCTGTGGGTCCGGCTGGACTGACTTTTGAGTCCGCCCTCAGCTGCGGAGCGGGCTCGGCGGGGCCGGCTGGGAAAGTTGTGCGGCGGGAGGCGGGGTGGAGCCGGGCCGGCCGGGCGCGCGGCGGCGGCGGCGGCGGCGGCGGGCGGCCCGGGCGGACGCGGCGCCCAGACCCTCGGCGCGTCCCCGGAGTTCCGGTGAGTGCGGGCGAGCCGGGCCACCCCGGGAGCCGGGCACTCGCGGTCCTGGGCGCTGCGGGCTCTGCCCCTGCCCTGCACGTGAGAGGCGTGCGCTGCGTGGGTCGAGGGGGCTGTGGTTGCAGCCTCTCACGTGCGCGGCTTGGAGGCGCGGGGCGTGCAGCCGCCCGGCTCCCGCGCCGGCCCCCGCCTCGTGGGGGACCGGGATTCCATCTTTCGTGATGGCATCCTTCGGGGACGGAGGTGCGTGTGTGCGCGCGCTCGGGTGCCTGCGTGCCCGGCGAGGGTGGAAGGTATGGGGTGGGGGGCGATGCCGCCGAAGCCTCTGTAGCTTTGACTCGGACGTGCAGACGGGGCCCTGGGCTCGGTTAGGCGCCGTCACCGCCGAGGCTGGCGGAGGCTCGCCCCTCCACCGAGGCCTCTTCTCCCCCAGGTTCTTGCGTTCTGTTGAGTCTCCCGAATAGGAGGGACCTTCCCTCAGCTGATTATTATTTTTTTTCTGTTTTTTTTTTTTTTCTCCCAGCCCCGGCTGCGTTCTGCTGACCTCCCAGTAATGCTCACCGTCTTTTTCCTCAGGTCCCCAAATTCCCAATTAAGATACTTTGCTAGTTTGCTGAGGTTTCAGGGACCTGTTCCTGTAGGTACCGTGTGGTCTTTCCTCCGTAGCTTTCTCCAAACAAGAAAGTGGATTAGCTCTGAAACAGCCCCTGCGGGGGTAGGCCCCAGTCCGGTCATGAAAAACGACTTATATGATCATTCATTCCCTTTCTTTAAACTGGGTCCACCCCGGAAGCTTTGATTTTTTTCTTTATCGTCTCCATACCCCCGCTTCCAAACCGGGACATTCGCTGCCATATGACGCCCTTCATTTATGCCACCTGAAGCATCACATGGAGTGGCTTTTTATGACCTGAGGAATATCTCAGTATTTTCATCAGCCACCAAGTTGGTTTCTTTTCATCGAATGCAGTTGGTTAGTGGATCTGAGTCACATTGCTTTGGTCTCTGTAAACCACCATTCATGCTTTCACCGAAGGCATGATTTTATTTCTTTTAAGTTTATACTTCATGCTAATTTTCGTTTGCCATGTAGTAACACTTGATGTAACTGTCATGCGTTCTGTTTGGAAGTGGACATTATCAGTTTCATTGTTTACTATTACAAAGAAATAATTTTGGTTAAATAGTAGCTATTCTTTGAACATTCTAAAGATAAAATGCGATAACGGGCTAACTCTGTATTTGGTGAGCATTTAATTCGGGAGATTTTTATCAGTGCTGGAAATGGGTGCTTTGAGAAGGGCCTTTGATGGAAATCTGTTAGGCAAGGAGACATGTGCCCAAATTCCCTCAAGTGGGAGTGAGCTTCCATAAAACAAGTCCAGACATGTCTAAACAATTTATAGCTTTTGCTTTTCTGTTTATATTGCTGATTTTCTTTATCCAGATATTTTGACACCCTCCTTCACCATTTCTCTTCTGAACTGGCAACTTGTTTATGGCAATTTGGTGTTACTGTGTCTCTGTACTGGTAATCCTTACCTGAGGATATTTTTCCCCTGATTATTTTTAGAGAGAATGGAAGGGAAGGGGAGAGACTGAGAGAAACACCGATGTGGGAAAGATATCGATAGGTTGCCTCCTGCAGTAGGGGCTGGGGATTGAGCTGGCAACTAAGTTACATGCCCTTGACCAGAATCCAACCTGGGACCCTTCAGTCTATGGGTTGACCGTCTATTCACTGAACCAAACCAGCCAGGGTTGTATTGCTTTTCTTTATGTTCCCAGAGATATGGACAGCATATTTCTGCTTAAGAATAAAATAACACCATTGCTTTTCTAAATGTTATGATTAATGAGAAATATTGTTAAATACTGTACTATCTAATAAAAGAGAAACATTCAAATTGACAGTACCTCCACTATGCCTACCAACCATGCCCATCAGACAATCAGGAGCAATTAACCAAAATGGTGGTTAATTTTCATATCCTGGTGCAGAACAAAGACTGAAGACAGCATAGAAGGAAGCCAAGTGCTGCAGAAGGGAGCAAGACTGCAGAGAAGCAAGCAAATGGGGTGGTGGAGAAGGGAGGGAAGCAGGGCAGGGGGTGGAGGAGACCACTCCAGGAAGCCCTATTCTTGAAGGAATCTTCCTGCAATGGGCCTCTAGTCCTTTCTAATAAAAGAGTAATATGCAAATTAACCATCACTCCGCTCTATGCCCAGCAGCCAATCAGGAGAGAGTATGTACATTAATCCAACCAAGATGGCTGTGGCTACAGAGTGACCAGGAGGCTTGGATTTCCCTGGAAATGGAGGAAGCCAAATTTTCTGCACACCCTGGCAGGCCCAGGCCTCCACTCAAGACTACAAAGTTTCAATTATAGAAGATAAGTAAATCCCAACAAAAATGGTCACAGCCATAGAGCTGGAGAGAGCAGGAGGCTTGATGATGGAGGAAGCCAAGCTTTCTGCATACCCTGGCTGGCCTAGGCCTCCACTCAAGGCTACAAAGTTTCAATTATAGAAAATAAATAAATCCCAGATACCAGGGCCTCCGCTTGGGTTGCCGGGGGGTGTGGCCGGCCTACAAACCTCGCCCAGGCTGCCCCACATCCCAAGGGAAACCCTACCCTGATCCGGGACACCCTTCAGGGCAAACCAGCTGGCCCCCACCTGTGTATCAGGCCTCTATCCTATCTAATAATCCTATCTAATAAAAGTAATATGCAAATTGACCATCACTACAACACACAAGATGGCTCCCCCCATGTGGACACAAGATGGCTGCCACAAGGTGGCCAGCAGGGAGGGCACTTGGGCGGGACCAGGCCTGCAAGGGAGGGCAGTTGGGGCGATCAAGCCTGCAGGGGAGGGCAGTTAGGGGTAATCAGGCTGGCAGAGGAGGGAAGTTGGGCCTGCAGGGAAGGACAGTTGAGGGGGATCCAGGCCTGTAGGGGAGAACAGTTGGGGGGACCATGCCTTTTGGGGGGACCAGGCCTGAAGGGGAGGGCACTTAAGGGTGATCAGACCTGCAGGGGAGGGCAGTTAATGGTGAGCAGGCCTGCAGGGGAGGGCAGTTAGGGGAAATCGGGCTGGCAGGGGAGCAGTTAGGCATCAGTCAGGCCGACGAGAGTGGTTAGGGGGTGATCGGGCTGGCAGGCAGAAGTGGTTAGGGGCAATCAGGAAGGCAGGCAGGTGAGCAGTTGGGAGCCAGTAGTACTGGATTGTGAGATCGGGCTTAAACAGGCGGTTGGACATCCCTTGAGGGGTCCCAGATTGGAGAGGGTGCAGGTTGGGCTGAGGGACCCTCTCCCACTCCCCGGTGTACTAATTTCGTGCACCGGGCCCCTAGTGACTAATAACTTATGTACTTCGCTCTAAGTGCATTCTTTCCCCATTGCATTGATATTCTTTGTTGCCTCAAGACCCTAACTTTAGTCAAAGGTTGTTACTTGATTGCCATTTCCTCATGTGTATACTTATTAAATATGCTCGTAGAGACTTTTAACTTTTCAAAAACTTAATTTTCGTAGATCTATCATTGTCATAAAATGTACACATTTCTTTGGTAGCTGGCAAATTTCAGCAGTTTAAAACTAGCCATATTCTATTGACCAAGAAAGGAGATTTTTAATAATAGTGAGAGAGTGGAAGGAATAGTGAATTTTGAAATAAAGATTTTTACTTTGGATTAGAATCATGGAAACTCAAAGTGTGTACTGTAGTTATTTTGAGATACTCAGGATTAGAAGATGCCATCTGGGTAGGAGGCAAGAGAAATCATGGATAAATTTGAAGAGGGATTAGAACATACTGAGCCTTTGCTGAGGGAAACAGAATAGAAACTATCAGTTATTTAATAAGAAGGGGAAGAACAATAACTGAAAGACTGGGGAACTGGAATTATATTGGGGCTGTGGTCTTGTGATCCATTACTTTATTGCACCTTTACTTGATACATTATTTTGTGCAGGTAATTTACCGAGGGAGAGAAAATATTCTCAGAGGGGACTCGTGAATGTAGTGTAAGGCTATATGAAGTGAGGTCCTAAATTCAAGGGCCTACGAGGCAGGCAAGTAACATGAGTACAGGCAGCAGGCTGAATGGGGGCTGAGGTGGCCTGGAGAAGGCAGGTGTGGCTGTCAGGAACACTGTACTTTCAGCACTAGTAGCTGTTGTTGCCCAGATAGGACCATGTGCCAAGTATTGCAAATTGTCCTTTTATCAAGAGAAGCCACTGCCCTAGCCAGTATGGCTCACAGTTGGTTGGAGTGACATCATGTATACTGAAGGGTGGCAGGTTGGATTCCCAGTCAGGGCACACAGGCAGGTTGTGGGTTCAATCCTTGTTGGGGTGCGTTGGGAGGCAACCCATTGATGTTCCTTTCTCACAACAATGTTTCTTTCTCCCTCTCCCTTCCTCTCCAAAAAAAAAAAAAAAAAAAAAAAGAGAGAGAGAGAAAGAAAAAAAAGAGAAGCCATGAGTATCTTGATTTTTTTTTAATGTTGATGACTAATTCAATTTAAAAAACGAAAGCAAAACAAAACTGTATATTCCAAGCAGAGCATATCTGTGGCTGCATGCCTTACAGGCTGTCTGCAACCTCTGCTGTGAGGAATCATTGGCTCAACTCTTTAAGGATTAGTAGTTGATCAGAAGGTACATTTTATTTTTGTCACATGGTAACTCTGAGTTATTCCTAGAGTTCCTTGATATTTTAGCTAGTTCTAGAGGTGCTCTCAGGACTCTTTGTTTCATTATTTTTATAATATGTAATTTGGATGAAAGACTAGTTTGAATGGAAAGTAGACATTTGCTCAGGCTCTTCGCTGGAATTTTGTCTATGTGTGATTATCAAGAGTGTTTAAGTGTAAGTGTGCCTGAGGGAAGGGGTCTGGACTAGGTGACCTTTGATGTCCATATCAGCCATCTGATTTTTAGATTTAATTAGTTATGGATGCAGTACTATTAATGTTCAAGGGCCAGAGGGGCCGCCGTTGGACCTGTGCCAAGCAAAACAAAGCCAAATCTATAAAAGTGTTTTCAGTGGAGGAGCATCGTGTCCATGGGGATTAACAGTAGGGAAGTCTGCTAGATGAGGCAAAGCCCCGAGAAGGGTTAGAGAAGTAGAGGAAGGGGTCAGGTGGTGTGGTCATTTACACGTCATTGTGCTGAGGTCACATTTTTAAGTGCGTATGCTTTTGCTTTTGATTCAGATGTGAAGACGTAACTTCTCTGCGCACGTTGGATTATGCCCAAGGCTCTTCTACCCAATGATCCTCTTGCAACACGCCGGGCTTCCTCTGCCTAACCGGCCCTCATCCTCTCCTCCTATGTCAGTGGTTGCCAGGTCTACAGGAACCTTGCAGCACCCACCGCAGAGGCCTTTTGTGCAGGAGGCTTCCTTACCTCTGGCAGGGGAAGAAGAGTTACCAAAGGCAGGGGAGCAAGACTCTACCCTGGAGGATCTGTGTAAGCCCCTTTACTGCAAACTCTGCAATGTCACCTTGAACTCAGTGCAGCAAGCCCAGGCTCATTATCAGGTAAGGGAAGAAAAGAAAATCAGGCATTTAGTGGGCGAGCATTTTAGGGCTGTGCCCGTTTCAGAGTTAATCAAGATGGCTTAGTGAACAACTAAGTATTGGCTCGTTTGACTAAAAAGTATAACGTTCCTACTTTGAAAGAAAGCATTGTTCTTTTCAGAAAATGGCTGTGTGGTGTTGGATAGCTTACCTGTCGTAAGCAAATGTGCACGGTGCCGTCTATGTGGGTAAACAAACCTGTGATCCCAGGAAGAACAGATACTTGTTACATGATGTACCAAACTCAATTTGGTGTGGAAATTGCTTGGAAGAATTCGTCTTATAAATATTCTCTCCCAGCCAGTACAATTTGCATCGGTTCAAGCTTATCTCTTCAAATCTTATGCTTTTCCTTTTTAACCTCTGACCCTTCTTATAAATCCTACCGCTGTTGAGGACAACGTAGGTATCTTCTGTAGTGAGAATAAAATGACGTTTGAGTCTTGAGCCTTAGCCTTCATTTATAAGGAGCATACTCTGATTTCCTTTAGCCTGTTTGTGTGAACTGATAATCATTTCTAAGATTTAAGGCTTTCACCTCCATGTAGCATAGCTAGTGAAAAATATGGTTTTAAAGGACAAATAGAAAATTAAATTTAGGCTAGAAAGGGAGGGTACAGTACCTTTCTATTCTAGATTGTTACCTGTTTAAAATAATATAATTTCCTTTTTTGGAGAAAAGAGGCCTGAGGCAATTGAGGCCAAATGCCACTGAATGGAAAGATGTCTTCTGGGTCATCACTGATTTTGACTATTTGTTCTCTCCATGGATATTTGCAGTAATAAGTCCATATGGTAGAAAGATGACTTAACACGGGCATTTTTTTCTATCGTGCCACTATAACTTTTTCCCACTTCAGGTTTTTTTTACTCTGCGTGTAAGCCTTTGTTTTGCTTTGATCTTAAAGACTGATGATCGTATCACCTTGTGACTGCATCACAATTTTTATGTTGTGTTGTTTTCTCTGGGATAATATGGTGCTTCCCGGAGTTGTCTGTGTTTGGGTTTGTTTTTCCCTCAGGTGCAGAGAATTGAGTTAGATTTCTCAGATCTTGGCACATGTCATCATTGGTTCATAAAGGCATCTTCTGGTTTTATTATTATACTACAGGCCCAGTGCATGACATTCATGCACTGAGGGCAGGTCCCTCAGCCTGGCCTGCACCCTCTCACAGTCTGGGACCCCTCAGGGGATGTCCTCTGAGGGGTCCTTACTGCTGCCACAGAAGTGGGAGAGGCTCCTGCACTGCCGCTCCACTCACCAGCCATGAGCCCAGCTTCTGGCTGAGCAGCACTCACCCTGTTGGAGTGCACTGACCACTAGGGGCAGCTCCTGCGTTGAGCATCTGTTCCCTGGTGGTCAGTGTACATCATAGCAACTAGTTCCATCTTTCAGTTGATTTGCATATTATGGTTTTATTATATAGGATTTTTTCCCTTTGCCCTAATCCCTGCTCTTATTTCCTCTGTGTACCACTTCCCACCACCTTGATTTGATACAGGATCTTCCTTTGCCTGTTTTATCTTTCAAGTGGAGAATGTTAGGATGATCCATCTAAAACCTAAAACTCAGTGTTAGTTTTCCTCTTCATTCATTCATTCTGGGGGAATGTTCAGTTTTATAGCCTAAGATTTACTTTGAAAAATCAAACCTGGGTTTTAAACTTTTGATTTTTAGCTATAAAAGTCCTGACTAAATATTGACTTGGTAGCAAAATCCAAGTCTTTAAAGAAGACTTATTCACTTTTATGAGGGAAAACTCTTGGCTCTTGGGCATTGTGTAATTTAATGTGTGCATGGATTATACCTATACCTCCTGCCATTTCCCCCTCCTAATACCATTTTGTATCTCTCTGGACAGTGATGGATGCTTCTGGTTATGCATAGAGAGAGTTCAGTTTGAGCAGGGTCATTGAATTATAAGTTTTAAAGTTGATAAACAGAATTAGAATTTATTTAGTTTTTTTAAATTTAGTCTATATTTGTGTACTGTGCTCTGAACTTTTTAGTTGACAACATTAGTGATTATATGTAATTGCAGCTCTGTCAGTCATACAGAAAATTTTCTAATTTAATAAAATTTAGAAATTTAATAAAAATTTAATAAAAATTAGAAAATATAAGAAAAAGGAAGTAAAATTTTGGTAAATTTCTCAATAATCAGAGTGATTAAGTGGGAAAGTTAGAAGAGAAAGGACAGACTATCATAGGGAACAATTTAAGCAGCCAAGAACTAGAGTAAACATAGAATAAAGAAGTAGCAAGTGGGTCTTAAGAAAATAGAATTTAATAGAAAATGAAAAGTTTGGGTGTAATACTAGCATGTTTCTAAGAGTATAGAAGCAAAGATTTGAAAGATACCAATGTTACTGGTATTTCTTAAAGAGGGAAATATTTTTTTTTTACAGAAACAAGGCAAGCCGTTAATATATAAAAGTATAGAGCAATTTCATTAGGAGAGCAGAGAAGAAAGCTAATCTTAGAAGTGAGATCTGGATTTCAACAAGACAGAAATGCTCAAGATGAAGAGAAAGTGGATCAAAGAGAATTAGAATAATAAACAGAGCACGGGTGAATGAACATAGAAGGAAAGCATAGAAATGTTAGCTGGAAAAATGCGTCAAAGGCTACACAAAGGGTACAACAAACTGGCAGTGATTCTTAAAGGTCCTGTTTAACATTTCTTGTAATACTGGTTTGGTGGTGATGAACTCCTTCAGCTTTTTCTTGTCTGGGAAGCTCTTTATCATTTGATTCTAAATGATAGCTTTGGTGGGAAGAGCAATTTTGGTTGTAGGTCCTTGCTTTTCATCACTTTGAATATTTTGTGCCAATCCCTTCTGTCCTGTAAAGTTGCTGCAGAGAAATCAGTTGACAGTCTCATGAGAGCTCCTGTGTAGATAATTGCTTTTCTTTTGCTGCTTTTAGGATTCTTTTTTTGTCTTTA
The DNA here is from genome assembly GCA_011751065.1 of Lasiurus cinereus. NCBI lineage: Eukaryota > Metazoa > Chordata > Mammalia > Chiroptera > Vespertilionidae > Lasiurus > Lasiurus cinereus. Next base: position 29,912,449 of record JAAGEH010000045.1, on the reverse strand, counting down.
AACTTTTACATTTTATTTATAGTGTGTCTTGCTGTGGACCTTCTTGAGTTCTTGTTCGGGACACTCTGTGTTTCCTGGACTTCTATGTCTGTTTCCTTTACCAAGTCAGGGAAGTTTTCTGTCATTATTTTTAAAAATAGGATTTCAATTCCTTGTTGTCTCTCTTCTCCTGGTACCTCTTTGATTTGAATGTTGTTACATTTGATGGTGTCCCAGAAGTCACTTAAAGTATCTTCATTTTTTGGATTCTTCTTTCTTTTTGCTCTTCTTGTAAGATGTTTTCTGTTATCTTACCTTCCAAATTACTGATTTGATCCTCTGTACCTTCTAATCGGCTGTTGATTCCATCTAATGTATATTTCATTTCAGTTGTTGTAGTCTTTATTTCTGATTAGTTCTTTTAAGAAGCAGAACAAAAATATGAAAAAGAAACTATCACAAAGAAAAAAGAATTCTCACTAACAAAGGCACACACATAAGAAAAGCACTTGATCAACCAACACTAAAGCTAGTGCAAAGGTTAAAAGTTAAAAAATGTAGGAAGATACAGTGGTACCTCGAGATACGAGTTTAATTCATTCTGTAACCTTGAGGCGTGGGAAACTATGAGACGCTCGAGTCGAGGTAAACTGGTGGGTCGTGTGCAGCTGGCTGATCCGAGTGATTACTCCTATCTCAAAAGTTGCTCATATTTCAAAGCAAAAATCGCTCGCTCGATGGCTCGTATCTCAAAAATCTCGTATGTTAGGGCACTTGTATCTCGAGGTACCACTGTAATGTGTAATTACAATAGTAAATTAAAGGATACTCAAAATATATATACAAAAAAAGTAAAAAATAATGACAAAACATAAGTATGGAGTAAGTAAAAATGGTAGTGATTATACAATGTATTTGAATTTAACAACCATCATCTTAAAATAGACTGCTATAAGAATAGCATGGTACATATGAATCACATGGTAACCACAAAGCAAACTTCTACAAGAGATATACAAGGAATAAAGAGGAAGGAATCCAAATACAATACTACTGAAAGTCATCAACATACAAAAGAAGAGTGTAAGATAATAAGAGAGGAGTAGCAAAGAACCACAAGAACAATTAAAACAGCCTAGCTAGTGTGGCTCTGCGTTGAGCATTGACCTATGAACCAAGAGGTTCCTGATTTGATTTCTGGTCAAGACACATGTCTGGGTTGCAGGCTTGATCCTCAGTAGGGGTCAGCTATGAAGACAGCCGATCAATATTTCTCTCTCATCAATATTTCTATCTCTCTTCCTCTCCCTTCCTCTCTCTGTAAAATCAAAAAAAAAAATCACAAAGCAATAAAATGACAGTAACTACATACCTATTTGTAATTTCTTTATATATAAATGGATTAAATGTTCCAGTCAAAACACAAATGGATAAAGAAGATGTGGTATATGACGTAGCCACAAAAAAGAATAAAGTTTAACTATTTGTGACAACATGGATGGACCTAGAAGATAAAGGTTAAGGGAAATAAGTCAGACAGAAAAAGACAAGTGCTGTATGATTTCATTTATATGTGGAATCTAAAAAAATAAACAAGACAAAAACTCATAGATACAGAGAACAAGCTTATGGTGCCAGATGGGTAGGCAGGGTTGGGGAGCTGGATGATAAAGGTGAAGGGATTAAGAAGTACAAATTGGAAGTTACAAAATAGTCATGGGGGTGTTAAGAACAGCATAGAGAACATAATATTGTAATAACTATACATGGTGTCAGGTGAGTATAAGATTTATCTGGGGGAATCACTTTGTAAGGTATATAAATGTCTAACCACTATGTTGTACACTTGAAATTAATATATATTTTATATTAAATTAATATAAAATGTCAACTGTAATTTAAAAATAAGAAAATCAACTGAAAAAAAACACACACACAGAGAGGAGAAACCAAGAGGGCGGCATAAGTGAACATCTAAACTGCTGCCTCACACAACAATTTCAAAATTACAACTAAAAGACAGAGTGGACATCATCCAGAACCACAGGAAAGCTGGCTGAGTAGAAATTCTACAACTAGAAGGAAAGAGAGGGGCTCACAGAGACCCAGAGGAGCTGCAAAAAGCTGAGGTATGGAGACAAGCACGTGGAGAGAATGGGCGGCAGAGTGCCTGGCTGGCTTCCTCTTGCGGGAAGGAGACAGAAACTCACAACTGCACTGAGCCCCAGTTCCAACTGCACTGAACCCCCGATCTGACTGCACTGAACCCTAGTTCTGGGCGAAACTCATACGGGGGGAGCCTGGATTGTTGTGAAAAGAGAGGAGTGCAAGGAAACTTAGGGGAGCCCAGAAAAGGCAGAGATCTGGAGGCGCGCACAAAGGGCTGACTGCTGATAGTGCTGCTGGCTTTCTCTAGCAGGAGGGAGACAGAACCTCCCAACTGTGCTGAAATCTACTTTCGACTGAACTGAACCCCAGTTTCGGGTGAGACTCTGGGGACGCAGACTCATATGGGGCCCTGGAGCGCACAGAAACTTGGGAACTGGAAAGGTAGAGTTTTGGAGGCGCGTGTGCGCACATGCACACAGGGCTGCAGCGATTACCAAGGGACACTGAGACCCAGGGGCCTCATAGGGCAGGGCTGACAGAAAGCCAAGGCTGTCTCTGCTCAGCCCTGAGATTCTGCCCCATCCAAGCTCAACAGAGAGGCTTTTGCCATTTTGCAAGTATCATATCATAAGGCTGACTCCAGCACAGAAGTTCTCCTGGCATAGACATAGCTGGTCCCCACAACCAATTGGCTTGGAGGTGATACCAACAACAATCAAGCTTTAACTACAACAAGGCCTTACACACAGTCCACAAAGGGGTGCAACAAGAGTGTCCACTTCAGATAACTGGGGAGACTGAGCTACTGGGCCATTTAGGACAACTAGCACACAAAGCTACTTTACCAACTTAGGGAAGCGGTGAAAATGCAGAGACAAAGGAACAGATCACAGATGAAAGAAATGGAGGAAAACAAACGACTGGACATAGAGCTCAAAACCACGGTTATAAGGTTTTTCAAGAATTTCCCAGAAAAGATAGAAAAATTTAGCGAGACCCAAGAGGAGATGAAAAAGGACCAACTAGAAATTAATCATACACTGACTGAAATAAAAAAATATTATACAGAGACCTAAAAGGAGACTAGAGGAAGGTAAGAATCAAGTCAAAAATTTGAAATACAAAGAAACAGAAAACACTCAACTGGAAAAGCAAAAAGAAAAAAGAATCCAAAAATATGAAGATAGTGTAAGGAGCCTCTGGGAGAACTTCAGGCGTACCAACATCAGAATTGTGGGGGTGCCAGAAGAAGAGAGAGAGCAAGATACTGAAAACCTACTTGAAGAAATAATGACTGCAAACTTCCCCCACCTGGTGAAAGAAATAGACTTACATGTCTAATTAGCACACAGAACCCCAAACAAAAGGAATCCAACGAGGACAACACCAAGACACATCATAATTAAAATACCAAGAGCAAAAGACAAAGAGAGAATCTTAAAAGCAGCAAGAGAAAGACAGTTAATTACCTATAAGGGAGCACCCATACTATTGTCAGCTATGATTTCTCAATTATGCAGGCCAGACGGAGTGGCAAGAAATATTCAAAGTGATGAATAGCAAGAACCTACAACCAAGAATACTCTACCCAGCAAAGCTAACATTCAGAATTGAAGGTCAGATAAAGAACTTCACAGATAAGAAAAAACTAAAGAAGTTCATCAACACCAAACCAGTATTATATGAAATGCTGAAAGGTACTCTTTAAGAAGAGGAAGAAGAAGAAAAAGGTAAAGATAAAAATTTTGAACAACAATACATATCTATCAACAAGTGAATCTAAACATCAAGTGAATTAAAAATCTGGTGAACAGGCCGAGACCAGTTTGGCTCAGTGGATAGAGCGTCAGCTTGTGGACTGAAAGGTCCCAGGTTCGATTCCGGTTGTGGGCATGTGCCTTGCTTGCGGACACATCTCCACTGTGGGGTGTGCAGGAGGCGGCTGATCATGTCTCTTTCTCATCGATGTTTCTTTCTTTCTTTTTTTTTTTTTAAATGTGTTTTATTGATTTTCCACAGAGAGGAAGGGAGCGGGAGAGAGAGTCAGAAACATCGATTGATCAGCTGCCTCCTGCACGCCCCCCTACTGGGGATGTGGCCGCAACCAAGGTACATGCCCTTGACCGGCATCGAACCTGGGACCTTTCAGTCCACAGGCCGACGCTCTATCCACTGAGCCAAACCAGTTTTGGCTGTTTCTGACTTTCTATCTCTCTCCCTTCCTCTCTGTAAAAAATCAATAAAATATATTTTAAAAAAATCTGATGAACAGAATAAACTGGTGAATATAATAGAATCAGAGATATAGAAAGGGAGTGTACTACAATTCTCAGGGGGAAAGGGGGAAAGAGGGTAAGGGGGTGCCGGGAGAGACTGGACAAAAAACATACACTTATGGATGAGGACAGTGGAGGGGGAGGTAAGGGTAGAAGGAGGGGTGGGAACCGCGTGGAGGGAAGCTATGGGGGGTAAAAAGAGGAACAAATGTAATCTGAACAATAAAGATTTATTAAAACACACACACATACACACACACACAAAACAAAAAAAACAGGCAGTGATTTAAAGACTTCTAAAGGCAAGAGTAAGACCAATGAGGAAGGCTTACTAGAACCTTAGGAATAGGCAGAATGGCAATGGTTGTAAGCTAATAGACTAAGGTGGGTTGATGAGATGATGAAAGTAAAGTTTTATTTCCACTTTAAAAACCTTCTTTGTCGCCGAGACTGGTTTGGCTCGGTGGATAAGAGCGTCGGCTTGCGGACTGAAGGGTCCCGGGTTTGATTCCGGTTAGGGCCATGTATCCTGGTTGTGGGCACATCTCCCCTGTGGGGCGTGCAGGAGGCGGCTGATCGATGTCTCTCTCATCGATGTTTCTGACTTTCTGTCTCTCTCCCTTCCTCTCTGTAAAAATTCAATAAAATATATTTTAAAAAAACCAACAAAAAAAAAAACCCACCTTCTTTGTAATTTTTAATATAGAGTTGTTCCAAGATTGAAAATCATTATTTCAGTTACGTGTGAGATAGAAGGGGTCAGTGGTGGTAGCCTGTTTATATTCTAGGACATCGGTTCTCAACCTGTGGGTCGCAACCCCTTTGGGGGTCGAACAACACTTTCACAGGGGTCGCCTAAGACCATTGGAAAACACAGATACGATTCATAACAGTTGCAAAATTACAGTTATGAAGTAGCAACAAAAATAATTTTATGGTTGGGGGTCACCACAACCTGAGGAACTGTATTAAAGGGTCGCGGCATTAGAAAGGTTGAGAACCACTGCTCTAGGAATACATCACTGTGATTTGGGATGTGCTAAATCACTGATCATATTACCCAAAACATTTTAGTTAATTGATGCCACTGTTGAAATCACAAAGTTTCACATTGCCCAGGGTATTGTAAACAATCCTCAGTCTGATTTGAAAAGTGTTACACTGAAGTCCGGATTGTATCATGTTCCAGTTAACAATGGAAACTTTCCCTGGCATGCTGGTACTCTCCAGCTGGGGCTGCCTTAGCAGTACTCATGTGTATCTGTCATTACCACAGATTTATTTTTATTTCCAGAACTTTTTAAACCGGTCAGTCTGCTTCAAAATACCTTTAGCTGTCCTTTTCTTTTTAATAAGGTTACCTATTTTTGCAGTCCCCAAATCATGGCTTTAGTTATATCTTAATTTAAAATAAAATCTTTGGAGGAAAAACATGTCTTTATTATATCAAAATATATAGGCTCCAGATTACTTAAAGCAGGTCTGGAATGGAATAACATAATGCTTTCAGCAGCATAAATACATAGACAAAGAACCACTTTAGACTGGAAGGTCATTAAAAAAATTTTTAAGAAAGCAAAAAGCATGAGTAAATTTTGCTAAGGCATCCACAGTTTAAAAGAAGTCAGCCAAGTTAGCTACTAATTTGCATATTCATTTCAAAAAGTACTAGTTACTCAAAGTACATTTCTAAAATTCATATCGACTTGCATTTGTAATATTTGGTAGCCAAATGACCTATCATATTAGGTTAATTAGAAAGAAAGAACACAGTTAAAAAAGTAGTTCTAGCATTGTGATGCTGAGTGTAGTGATCATAATTCACAATTTTTTAAAAATATTTTATTGATTTTTTACAGAGAGGAAGGGAGAGGGATAGGAAGTCAGAAACATCGATGAGAGAGAGACATCGATCAGCCTCCTCTGCATGCTCCCCACTGGAGTTGTGCTTGCAAGCAAGGTACATGCCCCCGACCGGAATCGAACCTGGGACCCTTCATTCTGCAGGCCGACGCTCTATCCACTGAGCCAAACCGGTCTCGGCATAATTCACAATTTAGCGAGTGTAATTAGATGTTACCCCCAAATTTAAAATACTGATTTTGGCACATGCATTTTAACATGGATCACGCAGGTTTGGATGGCATGCTCTGCAACTTTAATCTCAGCTAATTTTTATGTTTTAAAATTCTCCTATCTGATTGTTTTCCAAATGAACTTGCAGATGGTCAAATTATACCTCATTCAGGGATAGAAGCTCTCCCTGATCCTGCTGTTAGCTGGTCTCACCAGCTTCCTGCCTGCCACCCCAGTCCACCCCTACCTCATTTCTTATTTCTAAATAGTAGTTATTTTTTCTTCCAGACAAGGGTGAGTATGTGCCCTGTACTCTGTATTTCATCACCTGTCATCACTTTTTTAAAATATATTTTTGAATCTTATGCCTTTTTAAAAAACCATTTACTAGTTTTATAATCTTTCTTTTTATTGCTTACAATCCTTCTCATTTGTAGTCATGAAACCCACTGATGTTCTGTTCTTATTTGTACTAATTGTTTCACATTTGGAATATGACTTAATTGTGTAGCCTTCTGTGTTTCCTAGAGTTTGTCATTGCCTTTCTTTTTCCCCCTTTTTGTTCTTACATAATGTATCATTACCATATCTTTATTTTCCCCTTCAAACTTTCAATCACACTGTCTATTGTGTGGAATGCCCTTTTATTAACAGTCTTTCCGCTTTGCTCTATTTTCAGTTGGTGCCCTCTGGGTTTGCTGCACGGCTCTCAATTTTGGACTTGTCTTCTTTGCTCTCTCACTTGGGCTACTATTTTCTAAATATATGTGTGTGTTTTTTTTAAAAATATTATTTTGTTTGAGTATATCTTCACATTACAGAGGAAGAAAGAATAAATGTAAACGTATTGCAGCACATTTCTTTAAAAAACAAAGTGACGGAGTACCTGGGAAATAAATTTTTCTGAACCCTTGTATATCTGAAAATGTTTGCATTATGCCATTATATTTGATAGATTTGTAGGTGACCTACTTTAATTTTGGTCTCTCTCTCTCTCTCTCTCTCTCTCTCTCTCTCTGGAAGCTTTTAGTCTCTCCTTTTATCCTTGTTACCTGGAATTTCACAGTGGTGGATGTGATTAGGTCTGGATCTTTTTTCATTTGTCCTGGTTAGAACTAGTAGATCCTATCAGTATGCGTACTCCTCTTCTCTTGAGCTCTGGGGAATTTCTTTTCATATTGTTTATCCAATAATATTCTTCTCTATATTTTATCTGTTTCCAGGTAATTCTGTTAGACTATCTCATAATAGCAAGGTGGATTCTTTATATTGATTATCTCTCCTCTATTTTATTCTTCATTGATTTCTTTTTTTTTATATTTTCTGAGAGGTATTCTAGAATTCTAACCCTGTATTGATTTTTAAAAATTTTGGACAATCTTATCCTTAATATGAAAGAATCTCTTGATTTCTTATTGCTACATTTTCTAGCTTCTGTTTTATAGGATATTAGTTAAGAACATGAAATCATGGGCTTGGAGGTCAGATTGTAGTCTTACTACTAACTAGATGTTATAATATTGGAAATATCTCTTAACTTCTCTATGCCTCATGAAGAGATGACGACGATAATGAGTTAGTATGTGAAAGACATTGAGAATGGTTCTGGTACCTGACATAATCCTTAATACAGGTAAGTTGTTCTGGGATCAGGTGGAGCATGATGGCATGGGCTCTGGAACCAGATTGTCCCCAGCTCTGCCATCTACTTATGGCTTGGGGCAAGTTTTGTTTTATTGACTTTTTAGTTTTAATAAATTTTAATTTATAAACTAGTTCCAAAAATAGTACAAAAAATTTGAAAAAAAATTTTTTTATTGATTTCAGAGAGGAAGGGAGAGGGAGATAGAGACAGAAACATCAATGATGAAAATCATTGATTGGCTGCCTCCTGCATGCCCCCCACTGGGGATGAAGCCTGAAATCTGGGCATATGCCCTTGAATGGAATTGAACCCGGGACCCTCCAGAACACAGGCTGATGCTCTATCCACTGAGCCAAACCAGTCAGGGCACTACAAAAAATTCTTGCAGGCACCTCATTCCAATTCTCCAAATGTTAGTATGCAGTTATCAAAGTCAGGAAATTAACACTGATAACAATATATAATCTAAAGACTATTTACATTTCACCAGTTACTACTGATGTCCTTTTTCTGGTTCCAGGGATCCAAACTAGGCTGAAATTTTGCATGTAGTTGTTATAGCTCCTTTAATCAGGATAAGTTTGGGTTTTCTTTCTTTTTTTATGTTCTGAGGTTTCTTATGGTTAAATTTAGGTTATGTGTGTGTTTTCCCCCCCAAAATATCACAGAAGTTATATTTATTGTGTCCTTACCAATGCATCATATCAGGAGGGACGTATGTGAGTATTTTGTATCACTGGTACTGTTGACTTTGGTCACTGGGGTGACAAAGTGCCTGCCAGGGTTCTCCTTTGTAAGCTTACCATTTATTTGTCTTGTGCTTAATAAGTATCATAAGGGGAGATACTTCGAGACTATGTGGATGTCTTATTTCTCATCATATTTTTACTCAGTGATTTTAGCATTTATTGACTGATGCTATTCTAACTTTTCATCTTAACATTTATATTCTTTGATAGTGAGAAATCTGGCTTTATCCACAAAACATTCTCATGCACCCTCCCTTTCTCTCTCCTGCTCTCCCTCCTTTTTTCCCTCCTTCAGTATATATCAGTATCCCTGTGAAAAACAGATACCTGGCAAGCTTTTGGGACAATTTTAGACAAATTGGACAGTTATGTTTTAAAATATTAGTTCTGCTTGATTGTTTTGTTTTACTTCTTCAGAGACTCCAGTTTTACATAAGTTATTCCTTTATTTGTCTTATATTTCCATTGTGTCCTCTCTGACCCTTTACATTTTTTCTTTATATTATTTTTTAAATTTAATAAATGTTTATTTTTCAGATTATTACACTTGTTTATCTTTCCCCCCATCTCATAGCTCCCCTCCACCCATTCCCATCCCTCCGCATTGTTCTTACCCATAGATGTATGATTTTTGTCGTCTTTCCTTGCACCCCCCTCACCCCTTTCTGCCTGAGAATTGTCATTCCACTCCCTTTCTGTGCTCCTGATTCTATTGTATTCACCAGTTTATTCTGTTCATCAGATTTTTAATTCACTTGATTTTTAGATATGTATTTGTTGTTCATAATTTTTATTTTTACCTTTTTCTTCTTTCTCTTCTAAAGAGTACCTTTCAACATTTCATATGATACTGTTTGGTGTGGATGAACTCCTTTAGCCTTTTCTTATCTGTGAAGCTCTTTATCTGCCCTTCAATTCTGAATGATAGCTTTGCTGGGTAGAGTAATCTTGGTTGTAGGTTCTTGCTATTTATCACTTTGAATATTTCTTGCCACTCCTGTCAGGCCTGCATTGTTACTGTTGAGTAATCAGCTGACAATCGTATGGGTGCTCCCTTGTAGGTAATTAACTGTTTTTCTCTTGCTGCTTTTAATATTCTCTCTTTGTCTTTTGCTCTTGGTATTTTAATTATGATGTGTCTTGGTGTGGTCCTCTTTGGATTCCTTTTGTTTGGGGTTCTGTGTGCTTCCTGGACTTGTAAATTTATTTCTTTCACCAGGTGGGGGAAGTTTTCAGTCATTATTTCTTCAAATAGGTTTTCAGTATCTTGCTCTCTCTCTTTTTCTGGTACATCCGCAATTCTGATATTGGTACGCTTGAAGTCCCAGAGGCTCCTTACACCATCTTCATATTCTTGGATTCTTTTTTCTTTTCTTTTTTTTCCAGTTGAGTGTTTTCTGATTCTTTATATTTCAAAATTTTTGGCTTGATTCTTGCGTTCCTCTAGTCTGCTGTTAGGTTTCTGTATAATATTTTTTATTTCAGTCAGTGTATGCTTAATTTCTAATTTGTCTTTTTTCATCTCCTCTTGGGTCTTGCTAAATTTATCTATATTTTCTAGGAAATTCTTGAAAAACCTTATAACTGTAGTTTTGAACTCTATATCCAGTTGTTTGTTTTTCTCCATTTCTTTCATCTGTGATCTGTTCCTTTGTCTCCGCATTTTCACTATGCCAGGAGAACTTCTGTGCTGGAATCAGCCTTATAATGCAAGACTTGCATATCTGCAAAAGCCTTTATTTTCAGCTTGGATGGGGAGGAGTCTCAGGGATTAGCAGACCGCCTTGACTTCCAGTCAGCCCCGCCCTACACGGCCCCTGGGTCTCAAGTGTCTCTTGGTAATCGTTGCAGCCCTTTCTGTGCACACATGTGCACGTGCCTCTCGACCTCTGCCTTTCTGGTTCCCTGGCGCTCCAGGGACCCGTATGAGTCTGGGTCTCCAGGGTCTCACCCGAAACTGGGGCTCAGTGCAGTTAGAAGTGGTGCAGTTGGGATGCTCTGTCTCTTGCCCACTAGAGAAAGCCCTTGGCACAATCAGCAGTCTGTCCTCTCTGCGTACATTGGTGTGAGTGCCCTAGACTTCTGCCCTTTCACAGATCCTCTAAATTTTCGTGCTGTTGGGGTTCTCGGTCTCCCTTCCGCCAGAGGAAGCCAGCTAGGCACACCGCCGCTTGCTCTCTCCATGTGTGTGTCTCTGTACCTCAGCTTTTTGCAGCTCTTCTGAGACTCTGTGAGCCCCTCTCTTTCCTTCTAGTTGTAGAATTTTCATTCAGCCAACTTTCCTGTGGTTCTGGATGATGTCCGTTCTGTCTTTCAGTTTTAGTTTTGAAATTGTTGTGCGAGGCAGCAGTTTAGATGTTCACCTATGCCACTATCTTAGTTTCTCCCTTTATATCATTTTTATTTTTCTGATTCTTTTTTGTTTTTCTTCTATGACTGTTATTACATTTTCATCTAGGTTTACTCTCCTCTGGTGCTTGTGTTTATTCCTTATGATTATTTTATCCCTCTTCCTGAGTTTAATTACCCTTCTTTTAATTTTCACTATGTATTGCCCATTTTTCTTTGTACATTTAAAAAAATATATATTTTATTGATTTTTTTACAGAGAGGAAAGGAGAGGGATAGAGAGTTAGAAACATCGATGAGAGAGAGAGACATCGATCAGCTGCCTCCTGCACGCCCCCTACTGGGGATGTGCTTGCAACCAGGATACATGCCCTTGACCGGAATCGAACCTGGGACCTTTCAGTCTGTAGGCCGATGCTCTGTCCACTGAGCCAAACCGGTTTTGGCTCTTTGTACATTTTGACTATCTAATTCAAAGTGATTTTTAATATCCCCAAATTTTTGTTTGAATATATTTAATTCAATTTAGAGTGTTTTCATCTATATCATGTTTTTTTTTGGGGGGGTGGTTTTCATTCTCTCAGATGTATTATTTATTGATTATTTTTTTGGTAGTAATTTTATATAGAGTTGATTAATTTCATGTGTTCATTTTGTGGATTTTGGGTGGCTTATAAGATCCTTAAACCATTGGAAAACTCATTCTATCACTGCAGCAAATCCAGTTCTTTAATAACTAATTTGTGTGTGTGTGTGTGTGTGTGTGTGTGTGTGTTCAGAGATGGGTTTGTATGTCCTCTGATTTTTGTTTTGTTCTCTTTGTTTTTCAGGATGCTAGATTTTCCTGTTTTGTTTTTTTCCCCCCTAACCTCCCAGTAGCCAAAGGGTATCTGCCACTCCCTTCCTTTTGTCCCTTTCTCCTCCAGATCCACCTGATCGCTTCACATCATATGTACATCAAAACTCCTTTCCTGCAATCAGTGCCTGGATCATGCTTTTGTATCTACAAACACTAGGGCCTTACTTCTTCTGTTGATAGTTATAAACCCATTTTGTTCTGCTAGCGCCCTCTTCTCTTTTTCCTGAAGTTTTTGTCAGGCTGTTCTTGCTTACTGTGGAGACTTATGGAAGGAGCACAAGCGATTGCTCACTGGATTTTATGTTTTTTCTTTTTTACCTACAGCTATTTTGAAGTCTGAACATTCTGTGGTGTCTACTTATGTTGAGGACATGATTTGTGTGTAGTTTTTTTTTTTTTTTTGGGTCATTCTTTATTGAGGATATGTTTAGAGATGCAAATCTAGGCAGCCCAGCTATCTGGAAGCCCTTGGGCAAGTTTTTAACTCTCTGAGCTTAGTTTCCTCATATGTAAAATGGGAATAATAATAGCAAATTAATTGAGATTTCATGAAGGTTAGAAGAATATTTATGAATTGTTTAGAACACTATAATTCACATCAGTGCTCAACAATTTGTAGTTACTCTTATTATCATAAGGTTATGGATGCAATATCGGCTAGACTGGAACTGTGGATACCACTTTGAAAATAAAATAACTGATACTATCTAAAGTTTACTGCTCCCTTAGTACTGTGTATCTCATCTTCTGCCTTTTCATGGATTATGCTTCTGTAGCCATGCTTTAGCTTCTGCATCTTCTGTGGGGGTTTTTTCTGACTTCCTCTTGTTATGCAAAATAGGCTAAAGACAACCCATTTTTTTTCCTCTCTCTTTATTGATTAAAATATTACATATGTGTCCTTATACTCCCATTGTCCTCCCACTCATGCCCTCACCTTCCTGGCGTCTTTGTCCACTGGTTAGGCTTATATGCATGCATACAAGCCCTTTGGTTGATCTCTACTCCTTACGCCCATCCTCCCTACCTTTCCTCTGAGGCTTGATGGTCTGATTAATGCTTCTCTTTCTCTGAATCTGTAAAATCAGGAAAGAAACAGCAATCCTAAATGACTCACTAGATCAGATGAACTTAATTGACATCTTCAGAACATTTCACCCCAAAGCCACGGACTATTCATTCTTCTCAAGTGCACCTGTGACATTTTCAAAGATAGATGACATATAGGGTCACAAGCAAAGTCTCTCCAAATTCAAGAAGATTGAAATCATATCAAGTGTCTTCTCAGACCACAAAGGCATAATATTAGAAATAAACTATAACAAAAACAAAAAAATTGAAACACTTGGAAGCTGAATACTATTAAACAATGATTGGATTACCAAAGAGATCAAAAAGGAATTAAAAACATCCTGGAAATGAATAACAATGAAATCACAACAATCCAAAATCTATGGGACACAGTGAAAGCAGTCCTGAAAGGGAAGTTCATAGTTCTACAAGCCTACTGCAAAAAAACAAGAAAAAAATGGTAATAAATTATCCAACTCTACAACTTAAAGAATTAGAAAGAGAACAGCAAGAAAAGCCCAGAGTGAGCAGAAGGAAGGAGATAATACAGATCAGAACAGAAATGACAGACACCAAAACAACAACACCACCACCACCACCACCATCACCACCACCACCACCACCACCACTCAATACAAAAGATCAATGGAACCAAGATCTGGTTCTTTGAAAGATAAACAAGATTGATGAGCTTCTAACCAGGCTCATCAAGAAGCAAAGAAAGCCGAGACCGGTTTGGCTCAGTGGATAGAGCGTCGGCCTGCGGACTGAAAGGTCCCAGGTTCGATTCTGGTCGGGGGCATGTACCTTGGTTGCGGGCACATCTCCAGTGTGGGGCGTGCAGGAGGCGGCTGATCGATGTCTCTCTCTCATCGATGTTTCTGACTTTCTATCCCTCTCCCTTCCTCTCTGTAAAAAATCATTAAGATATATTAAAAAAAAAAAGAAGCAAAGAGAGGACTCAAGTAAACAAAATCAGAAATGAAAGAGGTGAAATAATAACAGACCCCACAGAAATACAAAGGATTGTTAAAAAATACTATGAACAACTCTATTCCAAAAAACTATACAACCTAGAGGAAATGGACATATTCCTAGAAAAATAAAACCTTCCAAAACTCAATCAGGAAGAATCTAAAAATCTCAATAGGCTGATAACTGTGGTGGAAATTGAAGCAGTCATCAAAAAGCTTCCAGCAAACAAAAGCCTGGGTCCAGACACTTCACAGAAGAACTAAAACCTATCCTCCTCAGACTATTCCAAAACATTTAAGAGGAAGGAACACTTCCAAGCTCCTTCTATGAAGCCAGCATTTCCCTAATACCAAAACCAGATAAAGACAACACAATGAAAGAGAACTATAGGCCAATATCCCTCAAGAACATAGATGCCAAAAGCCTCAACAAAATTCTGGCAAATTGGATCCATCAGTATACCAAGTAGGATTTATCCCAGAGATGCAAGGATGGTACAATATCCACAAATCAAGAGATATGATACATCACATAAACAAATTGAGAGATAAAAGTCACAGTCATATCAAATGATACAGAAAAAGTATTTGACAAAAATCCAACACCCTTTCTTGATAAAAATTCTCAGCAAAATGGGAATGGAGGGATCATGCCTCAACATAATAAAAGCCTTATATGATAAACCTACAACCAACATCATATTCAATGGGCAAAAAACTAAAACAATTTCTAAAAATAAAACTAAAATCTAAGAACAGAAACAATACAGAGATGCCCACTATCACCATTCCTGTTTGACATAGTACTGGAAGGACTAGCCATTGCAATCAGACAAGAAGAAATAAAAGGCATCTAAATTGGAAAAGAAGACATAAAACTTGCCCTTATTTGCAGATGAAATGATACTATGCATAGAAAACCCTAAAGACTTCATAAAAAAACTATTAGACTTAATAAATGAATTCAGCAATGTAGCAGGATACAAAATGGATGCTAACAAATCTATGGCATTTTTATACACCAATAGTGAGTTACAGAAAGAGTTTAAAAAAACGATTCCATTTACCATTGCACCAAAAAAAAGAAAGATATTAGGAATAAACTTAACTAAGGAGGTAAAAGACCTGTACTCAGAAAACTACAGGACACTGAAAAAAAAAGATAGAGGAAGACATAAATATATGGAAGAACCATGTTCATAGATTGGTAGAATCAACATCATTAAAATATCCATACTATTCAAAGCAATCTATAGGTTCAGTGCACTCCCCATTAAAATACCAATGGCATATTTCACAGACCTAGAATGAACTCTCCAAAAATCCATCTGGGATAAAAAAAAAAAATACTGAATAGCTGCAGCAATCCTGAGAAAGAAGAACAAAGTAGGAGGGATCTCAATACCAGATATCAAGCAGTATTATAAAGCTACTCTTCTCAAAACTGCCTGGTACTGGCACAAGAACAGACATATAGACCTATGGAAAAGAATAGAGAACCCAGAAATCGACCCAAACCACTCTGCTCAATTAATATTTACCAAAGGAGGCAAGAGCATACAATGGAGTCAAGATAGTCTCTTCAATAAATGATGTTGGGAAAATTGGAAAGATTCATGCAAGAAAATGAAAAGACAGCCCATCTTAAAAAAAATCTTTCACTGATCCATTTCTCCCTCTAACTCTATACTCTCTTTCTCTGTTCCATGTTGTGGTAGAATTTTTCTAAAAAGTTGCCTATACTGGTTGTCTTCAGTTTCACACCTCTCATTGTCTTCTTAAGCCACCCATATGCCCTTCATGCCCCACTGCGCTACTGAAATGGTTCTTACCAAGTTTATTCTTGATCTCTGTTTTTTTTTCAAATCCAAGCATTATTAACTGATTAACTTTGTGTTTTGATCCCACAGTAGCATTCGACCTGGTGAACCACTCTTGTTTTTATTATTGTTTTAAATTATTATGAAGTCCTTCAGGCATCAAAGAGTACTAAATTTATATAATGTATATGTGTATTTGCCGTCTAGTTAAAAGAATGAAAATCATCAAATCATTTGAAGATCACCTCCTTCTCACCCCCCAATTCCTTCCTATGCTCCCAGATGTAGCCACTATACTGAATTGGTATTTTTTGTTCCCACACTTGTTTTGTAGTTTTGCTACATGTGTTTTCCTATGTAATATGTAGCGTTTTATTTATTTTTTCAAAAATTTTATTTATCTTTTTCATATAGTGTTTTTTAAAAATGTTTTTAACCTCCATTTTAAAAAGATTATTCTTGCCCTAGCTGGCTTGTCTCAGTGAATAGAGTGTCAGCTTGTGGACTGAAGGGTCCCCGGTTCAATTCCAGCCAAGGGCACATGGCTGGGTTATGAGCTCAATCCCCAGTGAGTGGCATGCAGGAGGCAGCTGATCAGTGATTCTGTCTCATCATTAATGTTTCTATCTCTCTCTCTTTCTCCCCTCCTCTCTGAAATCAATAAAGAAATATAAACAAAATAAAAAAAATGATTATTCTTAAGTATCTTTTTCTGCAACTTACTCTTTTTATTCAACATTTTGTTATGAGAATCATTCATGTTGCCATGCATGAATGACCCCAGAGTGTTTATTTTCACTGTGTACATAATATTCCATTGTCTGAATAGACTATAATTTATCCATTGTGTTATAGACAGACACTTAATTTGTTTTCACTGTTCAGTTGTTACAAACAGTCCTTCTAGGAACATTGTTATAAAAATCTCCTTAGATGTGGTTTCCGTTTGATAATGCCTGGAAGTAAAGTTCTTGGGTTATAATGTATTTAACTACACTCTTCTTTTGAATCAGCTTATTCTAGGTGTCCATGATACCACACTTGTTTGATTTTCATCTTCATAGGCCAGGGGGTCTCCTCTCATGTTCTGGATCCTCATTCTATATTTTAGTGTCCTGGGGATTTGTCTTTGGCTCTCTTCTCTATATTCCCAGCTTCTGGCTCCAATTCACTCTAATTTATCCCTATGCTGATCCCAGGATAATCTTTATCAAATGCAATCCAGTCATGCCACTACTTTGCTTAAAGTTCTTCAGTGGTCCCCTGCTGCCTCTAAAGTCCAAGTTCTGTGTCATGGCCAGAACCACTAAGGATTAGCGCCTCCCCCCCCTCCTCCCCCCCCCCCCACCTCCCTCACTCCCCACTCCTTGTATCTCAGCTCCTACTTCTTCTCTAAAGGATCTTGAAGACCATCTCTTCAGCAGGCTGGACCTTTATTCAGACCATTTCCTTTGTTCACAGTTTTCTTCCTCCTCACTCCTTAGCTGCCTGGTAAACTTTAGTTCCTTTTAAAAAATGACTTACATGTTGCTTTTTCAAGGAGGTCATACCTGACCTTCTCAAGAGGGAGTAAGAAATTCCTTCTCTGTGTTCTTTCTTCTTTGTTATCTCTGATCCAGCAAATATTTACTTATCGCCTACTATATACTAGAAACTGTTCTAGACATTGGGCTAGAACAGGAAATGAGACAGACAGGGTTCTTATTTTCCAAGGAATCCACATTCCAAAGAGTAGAAAAGAGAGAAAACAAGTAAACCATATTATTTTAGACACATAATGTGGTAATGTGATGGAGAGAGAGTGTGCATGTAGGCGAGGGTGTGGGGGGGCAGGCGGGGAGAGTAGAAGGGGATGGGCATTAACTTCAGATTGAATGAGATGCTGCTTGGCTTGAGACCTGAGAGATGAGAAGGAGCTAGCCCTGCAGTGATCTGAAAGAAGACTATCCTAGGCAGAAGGAGCAGCAAGTACAAAGGCTCTGGAGCGAGAATGAATTTGGTATGTTTAAGGAAGAGAAGGAAGGCGGGTGAGGCAGGAGTATAATGAGCTGGGGGAAGAAGTGCTGTATGAAATAAAATCTGAGAAGTGGGCAGGGTCCGATCATGTGGGCCTTATGGGTAAGATGTGTCGATTTTAAGTGTAGTGGGAAACCATCAGAAGATTCTATGTGAGAGAATGGCATGATCTCATTTATATCTGGAATTACCACTCTAGCTGGTATGAGGAGAATTAGGAGGACAGAGTGAGAGCAGAAACCAGGAAGGAGTTCTTGCTGCAGGTAGAAAATGTTGGTAGCTTGGATTACTGTGGTGTTTGTAGTGTCCATGGGAAGAAGTGGGATGACTTAGGATATAATTTGAAGGGAGGCAGAGAGGACTGGCTGGTGAATTAGATGTGTTGATTTTAAGGAGGGAGGGAATCAAAAAGAGGATCCCTGGCCTTTCTTGGGTGCCATTTACTGACATGTGCATGACTAGTGGTGGTGCCAGTGATGAAAGAGTTCTGTGAGGGAGGAATCAGAAGTTATTTTTAGATATTTTAAGTTGGACATGCCTCTTAAGACTGCAAAGCATAAATGGCAGGAAGTCATTTGGATGGTGGCTCTGAAGGTCAAGGATTACCTTTGTTTGTTGGAGCTGCTGTAACAAATTACTAGGGACAGGTGGTTTAAACAGTGAATGTTTATTTCTCAACGTTGTAGAGCTGGAAGTCTGAGATTAGGGTGCAGCACAGTTGCGTTTTGGTGAGGACCCTCTTCCAGATTGCAGATCGCTGGCTTATATTCTCACATGCAAGGTGGAGGGTGAGGGGTAGTTCATAAAGGGGCACTAATTAGGCTCCACCCTGAAGACACAGTCACTTCCTAATACAATCACATTGGGATTAGATTTTAATATATGATATTTGGCGGAACACAGACATTGAGTTTATAACAGGGATGGGGTAGATAATTTTGGGAGTCAGTAACTTATTCATTATGTTTTAAAGCTATAAAACTGGGTAAAATAACTGAGAAGAGAACTGAGGGTAGGGCTTTGGACATGCTAGCAGTTAGAGAATATGAGGTAGAGGTGTGAGAGGGAATCATAGAAGACAATAGAAGGAGAGAGTGTCAATTGTGTCAAGCTGCTTAGAGTTAGAATATGATGAAGGCACAGGTATGACCATTGGGTTTGACTACATGGAGGTTACTGTGATCATCATAAGTGGTCAGAAGGTAGAACTTAGCACATCACTTTAATGAACTGTATATGTATGTGTCACCTCCTCTAGAATGTGTGCTAACCCTAATTCCTTCTAAGGCTTAGCACATAGTAGATGGTAAATAAATGCCTACAAGTTTAATTTTTACAAAGTAGTTTAAAGAATAATACACTTCCCCCCTCCTCATTTAGAATGCTTTTAGATCACTGACCCATCCCACCCATTTGCAGCAGTTCCAGGAGTAGAGTCATGTGAATAATAACTTAGAGGAAACACAATGAGAGAAACAAATCCATTTTAATAGAGGTTCATGGTGCATCCTGCAGCCATCATGCTGTGGTGAACCAGGGCTTTGCTTTGGACTCAGAAGGCCTGCCGCAAGCTCTGCTGCACTGCATGGCCTTGCTGAATGTTGGGTGCTGGTGGCAGGTCCCCCACACTCTCTGGATCATGGCTCTTCAGCCATCCTATGTGGATAATATTAACAAGCTCCTCTCACAGGATTTTTGTGAGCAGCAAATGATCTAATGCACAAAGTAAAAAGCTACTCTGTAAAAGCTATGTTGGTAAAAATAATTGGATTGCCCATTTGGCCACAGACTTATAAAGTAGATTAGATCAGAATATTATACTATCTAATCTAATAAAGAGGGAATATGCAAATTGACCACCACACTATAACAAGATGGCTGCGCCCACAGCAGAGGCAAGGATCCCATAACACAAGATGGCTGCGCCCACAGCAGAAGGCGAGTTTCTGTAATGAGTCTTAACGAACCATCAGCAGGGACTTGAGGCTGCCTGGTGATGGGTCAGGGTAGGGGACCTGAGGCTGTGGCCCCCACTTGGTAGGGCTTGACAGGGGACCTGAGGCCATGTCCCCCATCCTGGCGCCAGGCCAGGGGACCTGAGGCTATGTCCCCTGTCCACAAGGCTTGACGGGGGACCTCAAGATGTGCTCTCCACCCTGGCCCAGGCCAGGGGACCTCAGGCCACACACCCCGCACCAGTGCCAGGCCCGGGACCTGAGGCTGTGCCCCCCACCTGGTGGGGCTTGACGGGGGTGGGGCCGGCTGGGTCTAGATCTAGCCCAATGGGGGTAGGGCTGGCCAGGTCTGGGTCTTGCGTGATTTTGAGGCACACTGTGGATGGATGGGGACTTGACTCTGGTTTCCATGGTGTGCCCCAGACCCTGACAGGAGGAAGATTTTCATATACATTTTACTAATTTTCTTTCATCTCTGACACTTCCATTATAAAGAAAGGGCAAATAGCAATATTAAAATATTTCCTCTAGCCGAGACCGGTTTGGTTCAGTGGATAGAGCATTGGCTTGCGGACTGAGAGGTCCTGGATTCGATTCCGGTCGGGGGCATGTGCCTTTAGTTGCAGGCACATCTCCACTGTGGGGTGTGCAGGAGGCGGCTGATCGATGTCTCTCTCTCATCGATGTTTCTGACTTTCTATCTCTCTTCCTCTCTGTAAAAAATCAATAAAATATATTTAAAAAAATATTTCCTCTAATTAATTCCCTTTTAATGTGCACGAATTTTGTGCACCAGGTCACTAGTGAAATTTATATTCAGGCAGTGGTGTAGGAAAGGCAACAAGTTTGGGAAGGACACAAATCACTGTAAAATGTAATACTTTTCTAGAAATATGTAAGAAATTAATTTCTTTTGACTTTGTCTCCCTTTATCATTCCCAGATAAATGTAATCATCCAGTTAGAACCAAAGAATAGATATTTACTTTAAAATGAAGTAATCAAATCTAGTAGTGGTCTGTTTACCCTAGTGTGGCATATCTGAAAGAATAAAATGTAGTTATTGCTGTTTTTGTTTTTTTTCCTTTTTCTGTTTTTTTAAGTGATTATATTAATTCCGTTTGACAAATTTTCACCATGGTGATTACCCATTTCACTTTACTTCTAGGGTAAAAATCATGGTAAGAAACTCAGAAATTACTATGCAGCAAACAGCTGTCCTCCTCCTGCCAGAATGAGCAATGTGGTAGAACCTGTGGCTACTCCAGCTGTTCCAGTCCCTGCGCAGGTAAGACATGTGGCAGGGTGGAAGCTGCCCTATGCACAAATACCCATGAATGAAATTTGTCATCTAAGTGCCCATCACAATACAATTGGGCAAATAACCCTGAAAGGTCCCACTGGGCGCTTTTGACTCCTTGAACTCCAGGGCTGGATTTAATGCATGCCAAATCCATGCTTTGGTTGTGAAGCATGGAATGATGAAACAAATATTGTTTCATGAGTCTTTCCCTATGCATTTCTCAAAGTCCAAGTTTAAATGACTCTGTGTCTAGGCTAAGCTAGAATGAAAACCAACAAACCCTGAATAGAACAAGAGATTGTTTAAATGTTTATATCTCTTTTGCAGTTAATCCCACTTACTTTATATTTTGCCTTCTATTGAGATTCGTTTCTTGAGATTGCATACCCTCCTCTCCCACTTCTTCTTCTTCTTGTTTTTTTTTAAACTTCTGGGCAGAGAACCTGTATAAACACTTTCAGGTTTCAGGTTTCTGTTTACTCTTTGAAAGATAAAGGAGATGTTTCAAGCAAGGTATTCCTGTACTTTAACACCCTCTGACATATGGATTCTACTCCTTAATCTGTCTTGAAGTATTTAGAACAATACAGTGGTCATAAATAATAAGACTAATTGAGAACTTACTATGTCAGGCACTCTGCTAAGCACTTTTCATGCATTGTTTCATTCAGGGCTGTCTGGGACTAGGATGGGGAGAGGGATGCATTACATTTGAGCATAAAGTTTAAGAGGGAGGCTAAAACCTCAGTAGTCAAGATAACTACTTATTTTTTTGCTATTGTTAATCCTCACCCAAGGATATTTTTCCCATTGATTTTTAGAAAGAGTGGAAGGGAGGAAAGGAAAGGAGGATGGTGGGAGGTCGGGGGGAGGGGGGGGGAAGGAGGAGAGAGAGAGAGAGAGAGAGAGAGAGAGAGA
>JAAGEH010000045.1:29861233-29890251 GCA_011751065.1 Lasiurus cinereus | reverse complement strand
AGAGAGAGAGAGAGAGAGAGAGAGAGAGAGAGAGAAACATTTATGTGAGAGAGACACATCTATTATTGCCTCCTATACACGCCTCAACCAAGGCTGGGGATCGAACCTGCAGCCCAGATAGATGCCTTTGACGAGCAATCAAGCCTGTGACCCTTTATTGCATGAACCAATGCTCTAACCACTTAACAACACCGACCAGAGCCTAGATAACTATTTTCAAAATTCAAAATTAATGTAAAAAATTCAATGGTGAAGGAAAAGTTAAAAACTTAGTATTACTGATTTTCCTTTTGTCTCAGGCTGCACTATGGCTTGACATGGCAATTACTGATCCTGTCATTTTTTAACATTTTGATATTTTGTTCCTCATTGATTTTTTTTTGCATTTGTAAAAATATTCCATTAAAATATTATTTATTTTGCTCGCTGTTTTTTTGTTGGTGGGTTTTTTTTTTTTTTTTGATGCTCTCTTAAATTTTGTGCCCATGGCAAATTCTTGCTTGCTTCATTCTTGTCTTGGGCCCTGATTTCATGGAATGCTTGCAGTAACTTAGCAGTATTGGCCATATTACTCTGAGAGCAATCCATGGGCCAGCAACCTCGGTCTTACCTGGAAGTTTATTAGAAGCATAGGTAAGCTAAGTAACTTGTCCAAGTGTAACATGTGGTGGGGCAAGAATGTGTTTGATCTTAAACCTCTACTCATCACGTTATAATTTTGCTTTTCTGAATGTCAGCTGTCCAGTACTTAATGTATAGATTGCAATACTAGCTATTCCTCCATCCTCAAGAATTTGGTGTGGGGGCGGGAGGGCGGTAATTGAGATGTGTTAAACATAGAATCAGAGGACAGGAAAGTTCCCAGAATGATCTTCTGGCAGTGTCATCACAGTATTGAGTCCTGAAAACTGCTCTAGAGCTGGATGGCTGCTCCCAGCTGGGACTGTTTTTAGCCAGCTCTACCTTTTGGGCAAACAGCCTGCTATAGCTTTCTTTCAGAGCACAGCTCTCTGTGGTGTTTGAAGATAGCTCTCCTGTGTCCAGAAAGTCTTCCCTTCCAGGTGAAACAGTGCTGTTTCTTTCAGCTGGTCCTGATGTGATATGCTTTCCAGACTCATATATTTTATTCTCCTCCAGACAGAATCTAGTTTGTTGTTTATTAGCCCAATAACATTTATTAAGTGCATGATATCTTTCAGGTGCTGTATTAGACTTCCCTTAACTCAGTGGTCGGCAAACTCATTAGTCAACAGAGCGGCAAACCGCAGTGTGCCCGCCACTGGATTAGGGGATAATCCTTGCTCATGGTATAAGACAGTGGTCGGGAAATTCATTGGTCAACAGAGCAGCAAACCGCAGCAGCTCGCGAGCCTGCAGTTTGTTGACCACTGTCTTAACTCATTGTTTTTCAACCTGAATACAGTTGGCTGGGTCTGCTGATTATAGCTAATTTGTAGACTCTTTGAGCAGGGGCTCATTAAAAAAAAAATGTATATACCCGTGGCTTTCCATTATGTAGCAAGCCCTGTAAACTGTAGGTGATCAGTAAATGCTTATGGATGGATTCTGGGCTGACTTGACTTTTTCTGATACTATGATTTTAGCTTTACCTATACTTACCTTCAATCTTCCATGCTGGGTTTTAAGTTTTTTTTTTTTTTTTTTAATTCCTCATTGGAGAGAGCAATTAGCCATTCAAGATTTTGGTACATTGGTGATTGTCCTGCAAAACCATGATTAAGTGTCTCCTAGCCTTAGAAGGAACTTGGAGGAGGAGAAGGAAATAGGCTCCAGATTTTTCTTTTTAACCTTGTTTCTTATGTCTTTGATGTCAGATGGGCTCCTTTAAGCCGGGAGGCCGAGTGATCCTGGCCACAGAGAATGATTACTGTAAGCTCTGTGATGCCTCCTTTAGTTCTCCAGCTGTGGCTCAGGCTCACTATCAAGGGAAGAATCATGCCAAGAGACTGCGGCTGGCGGAAGCTCAGAGTAACTCATTCTCGTAGGTATTGCCGTTTTCTCTGAGGCCAAAGTGTTGTGTGAGACAGAGTGTCTGTAGAGAGAAAGAGTTGAAATGGATCCCTGTTTAGAAGTCTCACTCTTTTAAAATTTCTTTTCTCCAGGGAATCCTCAGAGGCTGGTCAACGGCGGGCCCGGAAAGAAGGGAATGAATATAAAATGATGCCTAATAGGAGAAATATGTATACAGTACAGAATAATTCAGGTATCCAGTGAATTTCCACATACCTTGGCTACTGCTGCAAAAGGTCTCCTTTATTTTTATTCTTTTAATGGTAATTGATAGCCCTGAGAATTTGGGGTAAGCTGCTTTGCTTGAATTGGCCTAGTGGCTTTGCAAGCTGGTATTTATTTCAGGCCTCATTTATTTATTTTCTATTTAGTATTCTATTATTTTTATTTTAAACTATAGTTTATGTTTTAAGATCTTTTATTATGGCCCCTTTATATTTCTTCTGTTATTTTCCAGCTGAGGAATGTAAAATCCTTTATAAAAATGAGCTATTTGGTTTAAGGTTGCACTTTGCGAAATCCATATAGATTGGGGAAAATTAAAAGCATCATAGCAGCGGTGCTTAACCAGAGTAGTGAATTAGAATTGCCTGGGAAGTTGTTATAAAATGCACATGCCTTCACCAGGACTCAGAGATTTTCAGTCAGTACATTGAGAGTAGGACCCAGACATACTTGTACTTTGAAAATGCTTCCTTGGTATATACCTTCAGTTCAGAACAACTAGTTTATAGGGATATTCTCTGCATTTTCTGATTATCTTCAGGAGGGAGGATAGGACTGAGTAGTCCCT
Source organism: Lasiurus cinereus (assembly GCA_011751065.1). NCBI lineage: Eukaryota > Metazoa > Chordata > Mammalia > Chiroptera > Vespertilionidae > Lasiurus > Lasiurus cinereus. Next base: position 29,887,427 of record JAAGEH010000045.1, on the reverse strand, counting down.
CATCCTCCCTCTGTCCTGGCCTCCAATGTATACACATACCAGCATAGGTTATTCATGCAAATAGTAAAACAAACAACAAACAAAAACAGTTAACTGGAAAGGTAAGAAGCATAGAAAATAGGACATATAGAAACAACAATGTAATGTAGTTGTAAAAAGCCTAAGGATATATTAGTAATTGTGATAAATGCAAATTTACTAAATTCTCAGTTAAAAGACAGAGGTTATAAAATTAGGTGAAGAAATTAGCTAAAATGAATGAAGCTGAAACAGCTATATTAATATTAGATGAAATAAACTTTAGATCAGAGGTAGTTTAGACTATGTTCTCTGATCAGAGAACAATTAAGTGAGATGTCAGTAACAAAACTATTTCTAAAAATCACGCAGAATTTTCAGTTGTTTGGTAATTTAAAAACACTTGTAAATAATTCATAGGCCAGAGAAGAAATTATATAGAGTATTACAAATTGTTAGAACAAATATCAATAAAAATATATTAACTTTGTAGAATGAAGTGAAAGCAATATGTTGAGAAAAGCTCCAACTAGTTATTATAGTAGAAAAGGAAAGCATAAAATCAACAAGCTGTTGATCCAATCTAAGAAGTCAGTTATGTAAAAAGAATAAAAGAAAATGATTAATAATTCCACCAACATTTTTACATATGTCATTTCACTCTTTCTACATAATACTTCTTCTTTTTTTAAAAATATATTTCTTTTATTGATTTCAGAGAGGAAGGGAGAAGGAGAGAGAGATAGAAACATCAGTGAAGAGAGGGAATCATTGATTGGCTGCCTCCTGCACTCCTGCCACTGGGGATTGAGCTAGCAACCCAGGCATGGGCCCTTGGCTGGAATTGAACCTGGGACCCTTCAGTCCGCAGGTTGATGCTCTATCCACTGAGCCAAGCCGACTAGGGCTACATAATACTTCTTTAAAATAGAAATGCAATTCTTATTTCACTTAATAGCATATTATAATCACATTTTCATGTAATTAAAATATTTTTGTTACTTTTAGTGACAGCATGGTTAACCATAGCAGTCTTTTTTTTATTATTAAATATATTTTATTGATTTTCCACAGAGAGGAAGGGAGAGGGGAGAGGGATAGAGAGCTAGAAACATCAATCAGCTACCTCCTGCACGCCCCCCACTGGGGATGTGCCCGCAACCAAGATATATGTCCTTGACCAGAGTCGAACCTGCGACCTTTCATTCCGCAGACTGAAGTTCTATCCACCAAGCCAAACCAGTTTCGGCCATAGCAGTCCTTATTATAATTTTTTAAATTGTATTTTTGGAACTCTTCTTTTTCCACATCCTCCAAAAGAAACTTTTTTTTTTTAAAATATATTTTATTGATTTTTTTACAGAGAGGAAGGGAGAGGGATAGAGAGTTAGAAACATCCATGAGAGAGAAACATCGGTCAGTTCCTCCTGCACACCTTCTGCTAGGGATGTGCCCGCAACCCAGGTACATGCCCTTGATTGGAATCAAACCTGGGACACTTCAGTCTGCAGACTGACACTCTATCCACTGAACCAAACTGGTGAGGGCCCAAAGAAGCTTTTTATAAATACTGATGAAATAAATATCCTCACTGATAAATCTTCATGCAAAAATTCTTAATATCTTAGGATAATTCTTAGAAATAGAATTTTTGCGTGAAAGAGTTGGCATAATTATTAAACCATATAATGCTGGGAAATTAAATCACTTTTAAAACTATCTACTTTTTGGAGACATCATCATTTAGAGTTGGGTTTGGCTCTAAACCCTTTTTGGCAAGAGTTGAAAGAATCATTTTAGATGAACCTGTATAAAATTATAATTTAAAAAAAATCCATTAAGTTCACATTCATTTAAAGCTAGGAATTTGTGAATCTTACAATTTTAACTAAAAATACAAAGTATAGTGATGGTTGATCAGACTGTTGTCGTTTGCTTAGTGACTATTTTGAAGTGAACTAATTTTGTCCCTTGCTTTAGCAGGCCCGTACTTCAATCGCCGCTCTCGGCAGAGAATTCCGCGTGATCTGGCCATGTGCGTCACTCCAAGTGGCCAGTTTTATTGCTCGATGTGCAATGTTGGGGCTGGCGAAGAGGTGGAATTCCGGCATCATTTAGAGAGCAAGCAGCATAAAAGCAAGGTGTCTGAACAGCGGTACAGGAATGAGATGGAGAATCTGGGCTATGTATAGGGATCACTGTGCTCAGATAGAGCAGCTTGTCCTGCTTGTTATTGCCTTCTGTCAACATGCCCTGCTTTGTGGTCCTTTTGATATAAGTACATTCCTCTGCTTAATGTTAATACACGTAACTGCAGTGGTACCGTGAGATGTAACACTGGGGAAGGACAAGAACGTACTTCTTAGGTCATGATGCCTTTTCAGGTCAGCTGTGTTGCGTTACTTAGAGCATGTGACCTCCCTACCCCATGAAAAATAAATTTTTATCTTGACCAAGTTCTGGTCAGTAAGAAGTCTGACCACTTAGAGCTTTAACTATTTAAAAATCTCATTTTCTTTTGCAATTTTGGGTACTGTTAAGTAAAGGATTTTATTGAGTTCTTCAGATCACCGTGAAGCAGAGATTTCACTTTCCCATGGCTCCTTTGGAACTTCACCTCAACTCAATATCTTGTTGGTAGGACATGCTATTATAAACTGCACTAGAGGCCGGGTGCACGACATTCGTGCATGGGGGTAGGGGCCCTTAGCTGAGCCTGCACCTTCTCACTCCCCTAAGCTGGCAGGCAGACATTCCCTGAGGGGTCCTTAGCACTGCCGCAGAGGTACGAGAGGCTCCTGCCAACTGTGAGCTGGGTTTCTGGCTGAGCAGTCTGTCCCCAGGTGACCATTGTGCATCAATCATAGTGACCAGTCGTTCTGCCATTTGGTCTATTTACATATTAGCCTTTTATTATATAAGATTAGGGTCTTTCCCAGGACATTTTTCCTTTTATCATGTCTTCCCATGATTGTGATGAAGGTTCTTGGATTCAGACATCTCCGACATCCTTGTGGACTTCCAAACAGTGTAACTTCATTTCCAGTTATGGATTTCACATGTTTGAATGCTACCTTTCCCCATCCCTTACCACCCCGGTTGAATTAGCTTGTCTCATAAGGTCGTTTTTCATGCCCTATCTATGTTGTGGGGTGTCTAAGCCCCACATTTGGATATCCAATGAATTTAAGATAGATACGATATTTTTTTCAAAAAATATTTTTTAGCTGGTTTTAGGAAATGTAAAGATGTGTTTGATTTTTCAATTTAGAGTTATTTCACTGATAATAACTTGTTACTTATATGATGGCCTCAGTCATAAATTTAGATCTTTGGATATTTGGTTTGGCAGACTTGGTAGATAAACTGATCCTTATATTTTACTTACATTCATCTGTGTTAGTTGGCTGTCCTGAAAAATACTGTTTCAGAGATAGAGGAATTTTTAAAAAGTTGATTAAATTTCATTATCATTTCAAGTAGAAAAATACATGAACTTTGATTTCATTCTTTCTAATTCAGCTTTCTTGAAGATAATAGAAATACATTATAGATTACTTTTTATGTGATAATTATATCAGTATTATTAGTTTTGTATTTTTTTAAAGCTCTAGTGTATATCTAGATTAAGTAATGGAGTACTCTATGAACTTTCATTAACTGTATTTTATCTACTTACTATATTTACATGGATAAGGCTGGTGCTCATCCATACTTCTTTTGAAAGGCTACAAAGAAGTTTATGTTGAGCAGTATTTTTGCACTATGGTCAGTCCATACTTGATTGCTTATTAAAAAATACCAAACTCCCGTTTTCCCTTGAGAATTCTATATGCAGAGAGAGGGGGAGAAGGAAAATTTTAATCATTCCTTTCTTTAACACTTCTAAACAATGTTGAATGCTCTAGACCCATATTTAATATTCAGTTTTGTGATTAACCTCTGGTACAGTATCAAGTCACTCTTCTGTTGAAGTGATGGTTTTTGAAAAGTAAAATTATTTAATAGTATTTTTCTCTCCCCAAAACAGAAGAATAATGCTCAGTTCAGATTCTCTTTAGAACTGTGACTCAGTAAAATAATCCTTTGTGCAAGAAATTTATAAAATACAGTTGATTAGGGCAGTTCAGAACTTATCTTATTGGTCAGTACATTATTCATTTTGCTGCTAAGTATAATTTTTTGGTAGATTTTAATATTACAGTGCTGGCCACTTGGTTCTATGATTATTTAAAAAATCCCATTTTCCCTTCTTTCTGTATGTGTATTTATATACATATAGACACGTGTGTAAAGTTATACGTATATGCTTTTATGTGATACCATAGAGAAGATTTCATTGAATTCTTATTCTATCTAATAAAAGAGTAATATGCAGATTGACCATCACTCCAACACACAGATGGCTGCCCCCATGTGGACAAAAGATGGCCAGCAGTGGAGGGCAGTTGGGAGGGACCAGGCCTGCAAGGGAGGGCAGTTGTGGGTGATCATGCCAGCAAGGGAGGGCAGATGGGAGGGACCAGGCCTGCAAGGGTAGGCAGTTGGGGGAGATCAAGCCTGCAGGGGAGGGCAGTTATGGATGACTAGGCCAGCAGAGGAGGGAAGTTGGGGGCAACCAGGTTTGCAGGGAAAGGCAGTTGGGGGGGACCCAGGCCTGCAGGGGAGAACACTTGGGGGGGTACCAGGCCTGCAGGGGAGGGCAGTTAGGAACAAACAGGCTGACAGGGAGCAGTTACGTATCAATCAGGCTGGCAGGGGAGTGGTTAGGGGGTGATCAGGCTGGCAGGCAGAAGCGGTTAGAGGTAATCAGGAAGGCAGGGAGGCGAGAAGTTGGGAGCCAGCAGTCCTGGATTGTGAGAGGGATATCCAACTGCCCATTTAGGGGTCCCAGATTGGCGAGGGTGCAGGCTGGGCTGAGGGACAACACCCTCGTGCACAAATTTTGTGTACCGGGCCTCTAGTGTCAGATAATAGTAAAAGATTATGGATAAGAATTTGCATTTTGTAAAAGTGACATTCATCCACTTTTAGTTTTCCTTTGCAAATAAAATTAAAGGAAGGCTTTTCCTCAATCTCCCCACCTAATAATTTCATTATATATACAAAAAGCAGTGGATTTAAGGCCTTGATGTTTTTTCCTGGTCTTTCGTGTTCAGGTTGCCATTCTCCCAGTGCCCTTAATGGATGTTAGGAATGCATAAACGCATTTTCTTTGAAAGAAAAAAAGATTTATAGTGTTATTTCTTACTTGCTATATTTCTTTGCACTAAAAAAGAGCTATGTGTTTGTTTTATATGACACTTTAGATACCATATTGCCTACAATAACTTGGTTTGCTCCTTAATTTCTAAACTCTAGGAAGTTGATAAATAACTTCTGTGATCATTTATAGAGGTTACATACACATCTCCCTAAAAAGCCCCTATACATCTCTATGACAGTGGCTTGTGTTCTGGGATTGATACTTTGCAATGATCCGTGTTCCATAGGTGAGACAAAGGGTGAGGCTGTCAGAAACGAAATGCCCAAATAATGACATTTCTGCATGGTGCAGTTTCCCATACTCACGCATTCCTCATAGACTGTTTTTCCCTGTCAAGAGCTTGTTGTTACTACTGCAGTCTGTGACTTGTGATCTCTGTTGACTTCATTTGCTCTGTAATGTGCTTTTGACTTTGCACCCTGTGTTCCCCAGGAATCATGTTAGTGTCTTTTATATGCTATCTACAAAGACAGACTGAGGCCCAAATGACCGAACATCTGGAGTCAATTAAATTAAATAGATTTCAGTAATCACCTGCAAGAATGCATGGCATCCAAGTCTTATCTTCTCTGTGAATATCTGTGTGTAAGTTGTCATTCAAAATCAATGTGAGACGATGACAGAAACTCTGCTAACATATTGAGGGTAAGAATTTGTAAAGGGAAAATTCCATGTCCTAATTAAAAGATTGGATCGCATATGCCTTCAAAGTGTTTTATTTTTTTTTAAATAAATCTTTATTGTTCAGATTATTACAATTGTTCCTCTTTTTTCCCTCCATAACTCCACCCAGTTCCCACCCCACTCTGCCCTTATACCCATCCCCCACTGTCCTCATCCATAGTTGTATGATTTTTATCCAGTCTCTTTCCACACTCCCCACACTCCTTTCCCCCTGAGAGTTGTCAGTCCACCCCCTTTTTATGCCCCTGATTCTATTATATTCACCACTTTTTTCTGTTCATCAGATTTTTTATTCACTTGATTTTTAAATTTACTTGTTGATAGATATGTATTTGTTGTTCATAATTTTTATCTTTACCTTTTTCTTCCTCTTCTTAAAGAATATCTTTCAGCATTTCATGTAATACTGATTTGGCAGTGATGAACTCCTTTAGCTTTTTCTTATCTGTGAAGCTCTTTATCTGACCTTAAATTCTGAATGATAGCTTTACTGGGTAGAGTAATCTTGGTTGTAGGTTCTTGCTATTCATCACTTTGAATATTTCTTGCCACTCCATCTGGCCTGCATAGTTTCTGTTGAGAAATCAGCTGACAGTCTTATGGGTGTTCCCTTGTAGGTAACTATTTTTCTCTTGCCGCTTTTAATATTCTCTCTTTGTCTTTTGCTCTTGGTATTTTAATTATGATGTGTCTTGGTGTGGTCCTCTTTGGATTCCTTTTGTTTGGGGTTCTGTGTACTTCCTGGACTTGTAAGTCTATTTCTTTCACCAGGTTGGGGGAATTTTCAGTCATTACTTCTTCAAATAGATTTTCAGTGTCTTGCTCTCTCTCTTCTTCTGGCACCCCCATAGTACTGATTTTGGTACCCTTGAAGTTGTCCCAGAGGCTCCTTACACTATCTTCATATTTTTGGATTCTTTTTTCTTTTTGCTTTTCCAGTTGGGTGTTTTTTACTTCTTTGTATTTCAAATTTTTGACTTGATTCTTGTGATCCTTTAGTCTGCTGTTGAATCTCTATATATTATTATTTTTTATTTCAGTCAGTGTATTCTTAATTTCTAGTTCTTTTTCATATCCTCGAGGGTCTCACTAAATTTATCGGCCTTTTCTAGAAAATTCTTGAAAAACCTTATAAACGTGGTTTTGAACTCTATACCTAGTCATTTGCTTTTCTCCATTTCTTTCATTTGTGATCTGTTCCTTTGTCTCCGCATTTTGGCTGCTTCCCTGTGTTGATAGAGTGGCTTTTTGTGTTAGGTGTGCTCTAGGGCCCAGTGGCTTAGCCTCCCCAGTTACCTGAGATGGATACTCTTGGTGTATCCCTTTGTAGTCTGTGTGCACAGTCTTGTTGTAGTTAAGCCTTGATTGTTGTTGGTATCACTGGGAGGAATTGACCTCCAGGCCAATTGGTTGTGAGGATCAGTTGTGTCTCAGCTGGGAGAACTTCTGTTCTGAGACAGGACTTAGGAAACAAAAGACAAGACTTGCAAAAGCTTCTGTGCTCACCTTGGATGGGGAGGAGTTTCAGGGCGGATCAGACAGGAATGGCTTCCTCTCAGCCCTGCCCTTAGAGGCCTCTGGATCTCAGTGTCCTGCGTTAATTGCTGCAAATACCTCTAAGAGAAAGCCTCCCTTGAGTTTCACCTGTTGCCAGGCAGTCCAGTTTCTCCCCGAATGAGTCTAGATCCCCAGAGTCTCACCTGGAACTGGAGTTCAGAGCTGTCGGAAGCTTTTGTCTCCCTCCCGATTGAAAAAGCCAGCTGCACACTCAGTTGCCAGCCCTCTCCACACACCTTGGTACCTCTGCCTTTCGCAGCTTCTCTGCATCTCAGTGTGCTTTTCTCTTTCCTGACAGTCCAGTTTCTCCCTGTATGAGTCTACATCTCCAGAGTCTCATCTGGAACTGGAGTTCATTGCAGTCTGGAGCTTTTGTCTCCCTCCCGCTTGAGAAAGCCAGCTGCGTACTCAGTTGCCTGCCCTCTCTGCACGTGCGCCTCACTACCTCTGCCTTCTGCAGCTCCTCTGAGTCTCAATGTGATTTTTTTCTTTCCTTCTAATTGTAGAATTTCCACTCAGCCAGCCTTCCTGTGATTCTGGATGATGTTCATATTGTCTATTAGTTGTAGTTTTGAAATTTTTGTGCGAGCCAGCAATTTGGGTGTTTATCTATGTCGCCATCTTGATTTCTCCCTTCCCCTCACAGCTCCCCCCAGAAAGTGAAGCTATAAAAGTAAGTGTGCCATGTAATCCTTTTGACTCCACATTGAACAGAAAATATGTTGATGGTCTTGTCTTTGTATATCACATACTGCAACTTGTAAATATGTGCATGTTGTTTATTACATTTGTCTGCCTGCCTCCTCTTGCACTGAATTCTCTTTTTTGTATACCACCCATTTTGAAAAAGTTCCTCCTCCAACTCCTCACTATCTCCCCTTCTAATGAGTTGGTACACTTAGAAAACCAACTCGGTTTTTGAAACCCTGAGAGTGAGTGAAGAATCATGGCTGAGATCATCCTTATGTCTCTCTGACTTGAACAGCTAATGGAAGGACAGGATCTTCCACCTTAATTTTGCAGAGCTGTTCTATGGCACTGGCATACTTGCTGTAGCTACCCAGCTACACTTTGAATAAGGATCAAATATGTGTGTGTGTGTGTGTGTGTGTGTGTGTGTGTGTGTGTATATATATATGTATGTATATATATGTATATATATAAATCTTCCTCTTTAGATAGAATTTAAGGGTTAGCTGTGGGATTTATAATCCCTTCACTCCTGAACTGGCTGGAACAATGAGCATTGGGCATTTTGAGGACTGTCCAATGACCTATGTAAAGGGAGTTTGCTCATGTCATGGGAGACCTGTAATCGTCCTGCACAATATTTCCCACAGAGCAGCCTAGGAAAGATGGGTTTGGAACCTGATCTATTTTGTTTCTTCAGTGTCAGAACTTCAGCTGGAAGCACTCGGTAAAGAACTTGGTGAGGCATATAAGGACATTGGAGCTGCTTTAGAAATTAGAGAAATGTTTTGTTAGTGTAGGCAAAGTTTAATGTTGAAGAGATGTTTAAAAATATTCTACCTTAGTCAATTTTTTTTTTTTTTTAGCACCAGCCAAATCACTGTCAAGGAGTTTCATACATAATAGTGTTTTTTTGTTGCTTTTACATTTATTTTTGGCAGTGAATCTCTACTATTGTGAGTTATCAGTCTAACAAAATGGACAAATATCTGTGTAAATAGCTTCCCATATATTTGTTCTGATAGCTCTTTTGACTTTTTCTTCCCATTACGAATGGGAGGATCATTTGCAAACCCCCTTTCTGGGTAGCTACCAAAAATAACAAAAAATTACTGGCTTATAGTCCTATGTGACCCTGTCTTTGTTAAGCCCAGAATATGAGTGCCTTTAGCATTTCACAGAAGAGATGATATAATTATTGCCATTAATCACAGTTCATTACACACAGAAGCTTGGAATGGCAAAGGTCTGTGTGAATTCGTAAGTTCTACATATTCTTTTTCTCTTAATGCCATCTCAATTTGATATTGAATAAAACTATTATTAGTGTTGATCAGGAACCATACACACTGAAAATGAATTCAGCTGTCCTAGACTGGCAACAGTCACAGATTATTTTTCATCTCCATCTGTATTACATTTATATTTAGTGAATGGTGGTTGGTGGGTTGGGAAGAGCTTGACATTGACTTTGAAAAGAACTTCATTCCACTGTTCTTTTTCAAACTTGTGTCTTCTGTAGAGAGAAGAGAATTATGTATTACAAATAAGTTGTGGGGAGAGATTGACATGCATAATAGGTATTAATTATGTTCCTTTGTCTCTACGTTAAAAAAAGCATCTCCCCAAATCAGGTCTGAGGACTCTTAAAGCAAAAATTTTCCTACTTCAGATAACTTTTAAAACTCCAAATTGCTGAGTACTTTGAGTCTTTAAAACACACTACTAAATTTATTGTAGAAATTTAACATTTTATTATGAAAGTTTTCCAGCACATACCAAAAAATGTTTACAATATACCCACCACTAGATTCTGCAATCAACATTTTACTATATTTGTAGTACCACATACCTGTCCAGCCCTCTATTCATCCACCATTCCATAGTTTATTTTAAATATACATTTCAATGTGAATTTCAGACAATGCATTTTCTTTAAACACTTCAGCATAGGTTTCATTAACTAAAATTTAGTATTTGTTTAAATAGCAATAGCGTCTCAATCATAAGTTTAGATCCTATGTTTCTTAAACTCATGGAATTGGTAGCCTGAACCAGTTTACATACAGTTTTTCTTGTGTGGACTTCAGCTTTCCAGGTTCTGTTTTGAATGTGTTTAGAGTGAGGGAAGACAACTTTCAAACTGAAGTTTTCTCAAGTTGGTCATTTTAAATGCTTAGTTGTTTCATGACAAGAATTCCTCCCTTATCCCTGTTGTTATGGTGTATGTTGCTGAACTATGCAGCTTCTTTAAAAAATTGTAAGTTGCTGATTGGGGTTTATTAAATCAGCATATACCTCATTTCAACGTGCTGCTGCTTTTCTCATCTTAGCACATTTCCTTCACTACTTCCACCTGTTCTACCAGGAAGTATAGAGCCAAACCCATAGATGATTAGTTGTTTTAAATAACTCTAGATGAGCAGATTAAGTAGTTTAGAAAGTTAAAACCATTCACTTGACTAAAGCCTTTGCATTCCCTGAGAATGTACTTGCCCATGCTTCCTCCAGCCATAATTAGCAGGATTGAAAATGACTGTACTGTACAATGGGTTGTTGAAATTGTGAGCCTTAGTACCCATCTTTAGCTTTACTCTAGTATTCTGGAAAACCCGTTGTTTTTTGTTTGTTTGCTTGTTGTTTTTTACATATGCCTTTATTATTCCACATTTTTTTGGCAGGCAAAGAATTTAAATGACTTGCTCCAAGGCATGAAGATGCAATGGATATGTCAGAATTGAAACTTCAATATTCTTGAATCTTGCACTTATGCTATTTTGATAAGATTCATGGTTTCTAAAAATAACATTTTCTTTGGGGCCCTTCAAATGTAATTATGAATCTTTATTAATGAGACTTTTCCTTTTTTAGGCATTTCTTATCTTTTTGAATTTAAAGATCTTTTCATATCATAGTTCCCTGTTAAGCCAATGAAGTTGCTGAAAATAGAACTTTACTGTTGAATACTAAATAATGCAAGTTTTATCAGATTTATTTTTGCATTTCAATGACTTTCATGATTCATTCATAACTCTTTATATGTAAGTGCTTAAGTGACCCCCTCACTAGTGAAAAAAGTGTTCTATATCACTGGTTATATGTATATTCTCTACATGATCTATTTTTTTAAGGAAAAGTAACCCCACATGTCAGAAGGAATGACAATATCCTAGGGCAAAGAACATAGAAAGTTTATTTCTACTCTGCAAATCTGGCATTTACCGGAACAAAACTCTTTTAGAGGGGCTGATCATTGTTTGCCTTCTTTTGGTACTTGAGCTCCTTCCTGTGGTTTTGTAAATTTGTGTGTCATTTTATAAGAATTTCATGTTGATGCTCTATAAATTGGTGTTTACCTTGTGGTATCCTCGGCTGCCCACAATAATTTAATTTGGGTATGGTGTGTCTGCTTTGAAATGCCTTACTAGAGTATGTCAGACTGCTCTAACGCATTCCATGTATCTGCTAGGACAATACACATTGCCTCTCTTGGCTGTATACTCTAGATTCAGAAGCAAAACTGACTTTGCTTCCACTGTTAAGGTTGCATTTTAGTGCAGCTATTGTTCTAAATTAGAGAATAAAATCATGGAAAAGCAAGGGTGACATTAAAGCCCTTCATTTAATAGCATGGCAAGCTTTTAAAACAGTTTTTGCTACTTCACTAGAATAAGTTCTCTAGTAAAGGCCATAGCTAAAAAAAATAAAATAAAATAAGTAAAAATAAAAGCCAGCCAAAACTGTGTGAAATTGGGGTTGCTCCCTAAAATTATTTCTTAATGCCCTACAGGGGATTAACATGGTGTGTGCTCTTGGTGCCAAGTTGTCAGTCCATGTGTTGGAAATCTGCTTCTGTTCTGGGGCTACAGAAATGACAAAAGTGTCATGGGATTAAAACCAATTGGCTGTGAATTGTGAAACTGAAATTGCTCTTTTGGTTTTATGTTCTTCTGCACATTGAATATTGAAATCAAAAAAAGTTACTTAAAATTTACACTGCTGATGTCGATGGCTCGTTCTGGCTGTGTATCCTCACCATGTACTGATTTCTGATAAAAGGCTTGACGTTATTATAACAGGCATTTTGTGTTCAATTGAATAAAACACTTTTTGAGTCTTGTCTGCAGATTGTTTGGTTATGAGTTGGAGATCACAGGAAAAGGTGCATTGCCAGCTGACGTGCGATGGCTGTGGATTCACCGTTAGTCTGCACTTACCCTGCCATGGACTTGAACTCCTGTGGAGTCTTGTCAGCTTTGGGACTTGCAGTGGAATTGATTTGACTGCCCATACTACCCTTTCCATCTCCCCTCACTAGAGTCAGCCTGAGGTTGGAGTGAACTTTTAATTTTACTGATACATTTTAAAATTTATCTTCCCTTCAAATTAAAAGTTAAGCTTAGTAGGATCATAACAGCTGCTTCTAGATAATAAGTACATTAACAGGCATATACCCATTAATAGTTTGGGTAGTTCATATATAAATTACTCTTGTAATTAGCTTGAAAGTACAATATATTATTGGGGTATGGTCATTAAGCACTCTGTTTTATTGTATGCAATGTACTTTTGACCTTAAATGCTCAATTTAAAGAGTAGATTATAGGCCCAGGAAGTGCTGTTATGGCTTGTTTAATCGGGATGCGAGACACATACACTTACTGTCGTGGGAAACATTCTTGTCTGCACACCCAAAAAAATGTTTCTGAATGAAATGAATAGATCACTTTGAGTCTGTTTTAAAATACTCAAGGCATCAGCACATTTTATTAAATCATCTCCAAGAGATTTTTAGCTTAAAAGAAAGTCATAATAATGGGCATTAAAGAAAAAAAAATAGTCTTAAACCAGTAGAGCTTTTCAGCTTTTTATTTTCCTCAGGCATTTCTGAGGCATATCTGTTCCCTGAAAATCTATTCAAGACCAAGCATTGGGTATTATCCTTTAAAATTGCCTGTCTGTAAAAGACTAGCAGTGAACTCTCCTAGTCCATTGTAAATTGATACATGATTGTAGAGAGATTAAAAAAATAGATATTTTTGTGATAACTTGAAATTTTTATTATCTTGAGACGTAGCCCACCCTGTTTTATGCTTATTTGTGGGATACGCATAAACGGGAATTTACAAAAAGATGAAGATAGGCAACTATTGTGAAATGTAAATATTATTGAATAGAGATGTGATTATGAGTCCTTAACAAACAACAAAAAAATCACCTGAAAGTGCACTCCATTGTGTATTGGTGCATGTGCATGTGTGAGAGAGAAAAGGATGAGATAGAGAGGTTGAGGGGTGCGTATGAGGAGGCAGTATATACAAACATATTTTAAGATGTCAAATACTTGTGACGAAGCATGTCCAAAGGAGCAGAATAAATTGGCCATTGGAAGCAGTCACCACAGGCAGTCTATGTAACGGATGCATTAAATATGGATGTCTTTAAATATAACAAGAGCTTTAAATGTGTTTTGACTGGCAGCCATCTCCAGAAAGGAGCGAGATGTCTTTAATGTTAGCTTCAATTTTAATCTTTGCTGATGCCAGAGGCTCTTCCAGTCCCTGTTTTCTAGAAACAGCTTACTAGGTTATGGACTTCGAGCAAAGGTATCTAGTGCCACCCTGTGGACGCTCTGAATCTTACAGCTAGCAGTTTGAATGTGTTTGGTACACTACCTTTGAAGTAGGATCTTTGGCTAAAAAACATACATTGGAGATGAGTTTTCGTCTTTAAATAAAGCAAGAGCAGACATCATGTGTTTAGGAAGTATCACAGAGTTTATTTTTTTACAGTTTCAACTGCTGAAGTGTGCAGAGAGAGAAGTGGATTGGGAATCAGGATACAATATATGTATACGTATGTATACTTTATGCATATGTGTGTAAGATTTTTTTTATCTGTATTTTTTAAAAAATTATTTATTGTCCAGAGTTTTACATATGTCTCCTTTGTACCCGCTTGACCCCCTCCCCCAGTCACTCCCACCCCAGGCAAGTCCCCACCAGCCCAGTGTCTGTGTGTAAGATTTTTTGTGATGTTTTAAAAGTATCTATTTTTGCTTTAAAAAAGAAATCAATTATCCATACATGTTTAGATATGTGAACAACAACAAACATAGAAACTAAAATAAAACAACGGTCAACGAAAGCCCCAAACTGAATCATCATAGAAGATTGTTGAACATTTTGAAAATTATATACTGGGGCAAATTTTACCAGACGTGCAAATCCTGCTGCCAATATGAAAACTAAACTATAAACTACTGAAGTTCTCCCAAACATAATTTCTTTTGGGGAAGAACATAATGGTTTCTGCTTTACCAAGCTGGCAGCATAAAAAAGAGATTTTAAGTCTTTTATTAAATATTTTAAACACATAGAAAAAGCATAGACTAGCATAACTGGCCCTAGTTCTGTCACCTTGTCTGTTCGTAAGCATGTCACATAACCTCTCTGAAACCCAGTTACTTAGAATTGGATGTGAAATCCAGTTATTTCTTTTTTATCCCTCTTAGTAGTATGGATAATTTAGAGAATTGACCTTTTAAAAAATATATACTTGATTTTTTAAAATAAATAATTTCTAAATCCACTCGAACTCATCTCCCATTTTCTTCTCTCAAGATATACACAGTTACCAGTTGCTTAGGGGTTTTTATCAGAGATATTCTATACAATATGAATGTGGCCTTCCATATAAACCTTTTCTCCAGTGACCTGTGTGCCTTGGCAAACATTCTATACAAGCACATGCAGATCTGTTTCATTCTTTTTGACTGAGGTATTCCCTTGTCTGATTTTCAAAACATCTTTTATTGGACCTCTATTGATATATATATCTCCCAGAAATGGTCGCTGTGAGTGCTGGGTAATGACATCACGTAGCAATGCCCAGCTTCCTCTCCCTAGTCACTAGCCTCCTTGGAGTTTCTTCAGCCCGGGCACATGACTTGCTTTATAGCCAGGTGCAAACATCTTACACTTGAACCAAATGTTTGTGAAGCATTTTCTGTGCCTGATCTCATTGGATCCTCACAGAAGTCCTGGAGTAGGTAGATAGGAGACTTAGTAGAATTCTATCTTCATTAGCCAGAAAATGGAGATTTAGAAAGTTTAGAAACTTGACCCGACTGAAAAGAAGAAATGGTGAACCTTGAAAACCTTCAGGTTTTCTCACTGCAGAATATAGTCAAACACTGCTGCAGTTAAATATTTTACCCTTTGTTCTCCCTGTGTGATCTATAATAATAATCTGCTTTGTGTTGATATTTACTGCTGTGTTGCTGACAATTAGCTAAGAGAAGTTGGGGTGCTTCCTAGGGCTGGAAAAAGTTTACATCAGAAAGCAGGTCTAATTAAGCAAGTTTATTCTATATCTATATATGTAAAAGGCTAATATGCAAAGTGTCTTCCTGGGAGTTTGGGAGATTGGGAGTTTGATTGCTCATTATGATGTGTGCTGACCAACGGATGGCATGGAACATGGTGAGCAGCGGTGGTAGCAGGGCACTGAGGGAGCAAGGGAAGGAGGAGGCGGGGGGGGGGGGGGGAAACTGCGTGGTGTTGGTATGTGGGTGGTGAGGGAAGGAGGAGGTGGGGAATTGCATGGTGGTGGCGCGGGCAGCAAGGGAAGGAGAAGGCAGGGAGATGGGGAGGTGGGGAACCTGATTGGCCCTGATCACCAGCAAGGCCTAGGCACCTTACCTGTGTATGAATTTTGTGCACTGGGCCTCTAGTCCTGTATAATAAAGAGTTATTATGCTAATTAGACTGAACAGAAGAAAGACCGTCCAAACGACCTTCCGGGCAAAGCCGAGGCTGCGAGGGCTAAGGTAGCCAGTGCTGCAAGGGCCGAGGCAGCTGGAGCTATGAGGGCTGAGCCCCTTGCATGCATTTCATGCAGCGGGCCTCTAGTCCTATATAACAAAACCATAATATACAAATTGACCAAATGGCAGAACGATTGTTCGCTGTGACATGCACTGACCACCAGGGGACAGACGCTTAATGCAGGAGCTGCCCCCTGGTGGTCAGTGTGCTTCCACAGGGGGAGTGCTGTTCACTGAGAAGCCAGGCTCGCGGCTGGTAGGTGCAGTGACGGTGGCCAGATCCTCTCACGCCTCCGCTGCAGGTAGGCAGTAAAGAACGAGGGGTCCTGGCCTGCGAGAGCCCCAGCCTGTGAGAGGGGTGTCTGACTGCTGGCTTAGGCCTGCTCCTTGTGGGAAGTGGGCCTAAGCTGGCAGGCAGAGGAGCAGGCCTAAGCCAGCAGGCAGGCATCCCTTGGGGGGGTCCCAGACTGCAAGAGGGTGCAGGCAAGGCTGAAGGGACCCCACCCCCAGTGCATGAATATTGTGTACTGGGCCTCTAGTCCTATATAATAAAAGGCTAATATGCAAATAGACTGAATGATAGAACAAACAGACCAAACAACCAGTTGCTATGATGTATGCTGACCACCAGGGGGCATGGGCCACAGCAGGATGGTGGAGTAGGTGAGCACAGGTGCCAGACCAAGGCGGGGCACTGGTTGCTGTCATTGGGGCGAGCCTCTGGTGGTTACTGAAAATTCTGTGCTCTTGCGTGCCGCAGTCCCACCCAGCACTTGCACCTGCTACTGGCATCAGCCCCTCTCGCACCCACTGCCAATACCGGCTGGCTCCAGAGCCACTGCTTACACCTGCTGCTGGTACCCGGCGCCAGTCCTGATCACTTGGCACCATCAGTGGGTGTAAGTGGTGGCTGCAGGCTCTAACCACCCCCAAGGGCTTCTCCATCTCCCCCTGCTCCTGAGGGTTGATTGGGGCAACAGCCACTGCTTTCAGCTGCTGGCAGCACCACCCCACTTGCACCCATTGCTGGTGCCAGCTTCAATAGCTCTGTGCTGTCAGCAGGTGTGAGTAGTGGGCCCGACGCTGTTGGCGCATGGAAGTGGCAGTGGGAGCGAAGCTGCTGGCAGACGGGACTGAGGGCCATGGTGGAAGGGGCTGGCTGGGGCACAGATGATGGACCAAGACCTGCCCATGTGCCCACTGTACCCTCAGCCCGCAGTTCCTTTCAAGATACATAAATTCGTGCACTGGGCTCCTAGTCCTACATAATAAAGAGATAATATGTAAATTGACCACCACTCCAACACAAGATGGCTGCCCCCATGTGAACACAAGATGGCTGCCACAAGATGGCCAGCAGGGGTGGGCAGTTGGGAGGGACCAGGCCTGCAGGGGAGGGTAGTTAGGGGGGACTAGGCCTGTAGGGGAGGACAGTTGGGAGGACCTAGGCTAGCAAAGGAAGACAGTTTGGAGGGACCCAGGCCTGCATAGGGGGGCAGGTGGAAGGGACTAGCCCAGCAGGGGAGAGCAGTTAGGAGTGATCAGGCCTGCAGTGGAGGGTAGTTGGTAGGGACCAGGCCTGCAGGGGAGAGCAGTTGAGAGGGTCCAGGCCTGCAGAGGAGGGCAGTTGGAGAAGACCAGGCTTGCAAGGGAGGGCAGTTGGGGGGGACCAGGCCTGCAGGGGAGGGTATTTGGGGGCAACCAGGCCCGCAAGGGAGGGCAGTGTGGAGTGACCAGGCCAGCAGGGGAGGGCAGTTGGAGGTGACTAGTCCTGCAGGGGAGGGCAGTTGGAGGTGACTAGTCCTGCAGGGGAGGGGAGTTGGGGGTGAGCAGGCTTGCAGAGGAGGACAGTTAGGGGCGACCAGGCCTGTATAGGAGGGAGGGCAGTTAGGGGTGACCAGGCCAGCAGGGAGCAGTTAGGCATCCATCAGGCTGGCAGGGGAGTGGTTAGGGGGTGATCAGGCTGGCAGACAGAAGTGGTAATCAGGCAGGAAGGCAGGCAAGTGATTTGGAGCCAGAAGTCCTGGATTGTGAGAGGGATGTCCAACTGGGCTTAAATGAGCAGTTGGACATCCTTCAAGAGGTCCCAGATTGGAGAGGTTGCAGGGTGGGCTGAGGGACACCCTCCTACCCTGTGCACGAATTTCATGCACCAGGCCTCTGATATATATATAAAAGGCTAAGTTGACTTGTGCATATGTGATACATATAAAACTCTTGCTGGCGCCATTTGCACTCATGTTTCTGTCTGTCATTGTTGATCGTGAAATTAGTTGACACTTCTATTATAGAGAAAGGGCAAATAATGATACTAAAATATTTCTTATACTTAATTTCCTTTCTATATGCCTGAACCCATACATGGGGCCTCTAGTATTATGGTAAAATACACATAACAACATTTATCATTTTTACCTCTACACTTTAGTGGCATTAAGTATATTCAAATTGGTGTGCAACCATCATCACCCTCCACCTCCAGAACTTGTTTCATCTTCCCAAAAAGAAACTCTGTAACTTATTAAATAATAACGCCCCATTCCTCCCTACATCTTCTGTCTGCCAGCCTATCCCCTAGCAACCACCATTATACTTTTCACCTCTGTGAATGTGACTACACTAGATACCTCATATAAATAGAATCTTACAGTGTTTATCTTTTGTGACTGCCTTATTTAATTTAGAATAATTACCTCAAAGTTTATTCATATTGCAGCATATGTCAGAATTTCCTTTCTTTTTAGATTGTATTCCATTGTATGTATTTGCTACATTTTGTTTATCCATTCTTGTCAATGGACATTTGGGTTGCTTCCACCCTGGACTATAGTGAATAAGTCTACTATGAACATAGGTGTACAGAAATTAAAAACTTTAAAAATTATGAAGTATTTCATATTTACAAAGTATAGAGGATAATTAAGCAGAAATGCATATAATCACCAAGCTCCCAGCACTATCAAATCCTAACATTTTGCTCTATATTATTCTGATACTAATAAATAAAACATTTCCAATTCAACAAAAGCCCACTGTGCACCCCTCCCTAGTTCCAATTTCATACCTTGACAGATAAGCCCACAATTTAAAATTTGATACTTATTAGTTCCACGTATATTATTATTAATGCTATCTATATTTGTAAACAGTAGATAGTAATGTTGTTTATGTTTCCAAAATTAAAGTAAATGTCATGATAATATGTAAATATTTTTATTTTTTCTCAACATTGTTCTTGAGATTTACCTATGATCATACATGTAGCCCTAATTTGTTCATTTTAAATGCTGTATAGTGTTCCACTGTCTGAATATAGCACATTCATTCATTCCTTTGTTGATGGACATTTAGGTGGTTTTCAATATGTTCTTGTTAAAAACAATACTACAGTGAGTTTTAAAAACATATCTCCATAGTCTTTACAGACTAGATTCCCTCCTACCTGTGAGCTCTTTAGAAATGCAGCATCACAGGCCCCACTGCAGACCTACAGAGTTAGAACCTTTCTTTATGCAAGATTCCCAGGTGATTCATAAGCATCTTAAGGATTGAGCAGTTGTTCTCAAACTTAGTAGTGGTGCCTGGGAAGTTACAAACAACAAATTTATGCCTGAGTTCTTCCTATAAGAGGCTAGAGTAGGCAGATAGATACTATGGTGGCAACTTCTAACTTAGTAAATTATCAAAACACTTGAGCAAATATTTTGTCCTAGTTTGAGTTCTTAGTCCATTTAGGTTAATTTACTTAACAAACACTTGTAAGGCTTAAACTATGTTAAGTAATCTTTTTTTTTTAAAAGTATATTTTATTGATTTTTTACAGAGAGGAAGGGAGAGGGATAGAAAGTTAGAAACATCTATGAGAAAGAGACATCAATCAGTTGCCTCCTGCACGCCCCCTACTGGGGATGTGCCCACAACCAAGGTACATGCCCTTGACTGGAATCAAACCCGGGACCTTTCAGTCCACAGGCTGACGCTCTATCCACTGAGCCAAACCGGTTTTGACTGTTAGGTAATCTTAAAAGCATTTTATTAATTTCCCAGGCACCTCCCAGGAGGCCCCAGAGCCACTGCATCAGTGGACAGCTTCAGACCACGGGGAAGCATCACCACAAAATCACCTCTATATGTGACACACTCAAGGGGCACACTCAGTGGGCACCAGAGTCCTGCTGAGGTAAGTCCTGCTCTGAGGGGATGGTCTATGCACAGCTGATCCTCCATGGTGGTTGGTGTTTGGTGGTCAATAGTTGCAGCCAGTCATTGCAACTGATCAGCCTGTGGATAATCCCTTCCATTGACATGCCAACAACAATAAAGGCTCAACTACCACAGGAGGGTATACACAGCCTACACAGGGTGGGAGGCACCTGGAGTACCCAGACTGGGTGATCAGGGAGGCTCTGCCACTGGAACCTGTAGCATATTTACTACATTAGACCACTCTCTCAAGCCTGGGAGATGTAGCAGCTCTACCCAATACATAGAAACAAACACAGGGAGGCTGCCAAAATGAGACAAAGAAATATGTCTTGAAAGAATAGAACAAAATTCCAAAATAAAGAACTAAACAAAATGGAGGCAAGCAATCTATTAGATGCAGAATTCAAAACATTGGTTGTAGGAATGCTCAGTGAACTTAGAACTTCAACAGCATAAAATAGAACCTGGAAACCAAAAAAAGAACCAGTCAGAAACCAAGGATACAGTAACTGAAATGAAAAAATAATTTACAGGGAATCAATAGTAGAGTAGATGAAGCTGAGAATCCAATCAGCAATTTGGAATATAAGGAAGCAAAAAACACCCAATCAGAACAGCAAAAAGAATCTAAAAATATGAGGGTAGTGTAAGGAGCCCTGGGACAACTTCAGGCATACCAACATTCACATTTAACGCCCCTCCCCACCTCCTACCCCCGAGGATTGTCAGTCTGTTCTATTTCCATGTCTCTGATGCTATTCTACCCACCAGTTTATTCTGTTCATTCGATTTCTTATTTGTTTATTTTGATTTTTAGATCCAATTGTTGATAGATATGTATTTGTTGCCATTTGTTGTTCATATTCTCCTCCTCCTCACCTTTTAACATTTCATAATACTGGTTTGGTGGTGATGAACTCCCTTAGCTTTTCCTGGTCTGTGAAGGTCTTTATCTGCCCTTCAATTCTGAATGACAGCTTTGCTAGAGTAATCTTGGCTGTAGGTCCTTTCTATTCATTGCTTTGAATATTTCTTGCCACTCCCTTCTGGCCTGTAAAGTCTCTGTTGAGAAATCAGCTGATAGTCTTATGGGAGCTCCCTCGTAGATACTAACTGCTTTTCTCTTGCAGCTTTTAAGATTATCTGTTTGTCTTTAACTTTGTGCATTTTAATTATGATGTGTCTTGGTGTGGGTCTCTTCGGGTTCATCTTGTTTGAAACTCTCTGTGCTTCCTGGACTTGTATGTCTGTTTCTTTCACCGGGTTAGGGAACTTTTTTGTCATTACTTTCATATGAATTTTTAAATAATTGCTCTCTTCTTCTGGCACCCCCACAATGTAAATGTTGGTGTGCTTGAAGTTGTTCCAGAGGCGCCTTACACTATCTTCATATTTTTGGATTCTTTTTTCTTTTTGCTCTTCTGGTTGGGTGTTTGTTGCTTCCTCATATTTTAAATCATTGATTTGATTCTCAGAATTTTCAACTCCTTTGTTGAATCCCTATATATTATTCTTTATTTCAGTCAGTATATGCTTAATTTCTGATGGGTACTTTTCACATTTTTTTGAAGGTTTTTGGAGGGTTCTATATCTCCTAGGGTTGGTAGGATGGTCTTCTGTAGTAGATGTTCTATAGGGCCCAGTGGCTCAACCTCCCCAGTCACTTGAGCTTGTTTTAGTTGAAACTTGATTGCTATTGGTGTTCCTGGGAGGAATTGACCTCCAGGACAATTGGCTGTGAGGACCAGCTGCAACTACAGTGGGAGAGCTGCTGTGTAAGAGACACCCCTATGGAGTAAGACTTGCTTCAGTGGGGCTTTGGTGCTCACTAAATCTGCCCCTTGAGTGTATTACTTATGAATGTGTAGAGTTGTAATCTGGTATGGTCTGACACTGACCACTTTTAAGAGGAACAGCCAGGTCTCCAGCAGCCTCTGTGTCACGGACCCCCAATCTGCACTGGCTTTTACAACCTGTAGTTCTTCTTGTTCATATAGGGACCTCTTTTCCCAGCTCTGGGACCCTGGACTGGGGGTCTGGTGTGGGGCTGGGACCCCTTGCTCCTCCCGACGGTTTTCACAGAAGCGATCTCCCTCCCAATTAAAAAAACAGTCCACATGGGTGCCAGACCAGCCCTTTGTGTGCCTCTGCACCTTCTACCAGTCTCAGTGTGCTGTCTTTTTTTTCAAAATTTTTTTTATTGATTAAGGTGTTACATATGTGTCCTTGTTCCTCCATTAACCCCTCTATCCCCCCCACTCATGCCCTCACTCCCTGCCCCCTGTTGTCTGTGTCCGAGTGTGCTTTCTTCTTTACTTCTCTAGTTGTAGAACTTGCATTCAGCAAACTTTCCGGTGGTTCTGGATGATGGTTGTTCTGTAATTTAGTTGTAATTTTGATGCGGTTATAAGAGGCAGTGAGAAAAGGCATTTACCTATGCCGCAATCTTTACATCTTTGATTGATTCCTATATTTGCCCTGAACAAGGATTGAACCTACAACCTTGGTGAATCAGGATGACGTTTTAACCAACTGAACAATCCAGCCACATTACTTTGAATATCTATTATAGTGCTTTTTATTTAATTGTATTTCCTCATCTCTCTGCCAGATTTGCTAAATTCTTTCTTATGCTACATTATCTATGAATCAGTTCACCCAGGATACAGCTTAAAAATACACTTGAGAATTAAAACATATGACCAAAGTCATAGAGTTCACTGCTCTGACAGAATTATACTTAAAAGGCAGGTAGTGACACACTAGTTATGTATGTCCAGTTTTGGACAGATAAAACTGGAAGGACAACATTTCTCCTGGGGAGGAGAAATGTGCCTTGATTTTTCATGAGGGCTCCCTTTTCTTCTAATGCCAGCAGCTGGCACAGTCTGCAGCCAGCAGCATTTTCATTCGCTGAATGTGATACTGTTCTTCCTCTGTTCCCTTTCCCCACTTACGCAGGAGGATCAATTTTGTTCCCTAGGAATTCTCTCTGGTTGTTGGCAGGACAGTACTCAGCCAGTGGGTTCGTGTTATCAGCAAGGGCCTTAGGAAATACACACTGTGCTCTGCAGATGGGCACCCACAGGATGACTGCTGCCTAATGCCATTATCCATTTCATCAACATGCCCTCCTGCCAGGTTTGCTAGTGGACCGAGGAGAGAGAATGAACAGCTTCATGTTTCCTTGCATGTGATCACCACTTTGTCACTTGGTAGCTGGCGAGGCAAATAGGAATTCATTTCTGGGCTCAAGGACTTTGCAAAGTCACTACCAGTTAGAAAAACTGTGGCCTGTGCTGGATTTGAAGAGAGATTTGAATGCTGCCCCATAACTACCTTATTGCATGCAGGTGGAATTCATGGGCTTATGGGCGAGTGGAAGAGGAAAAGCCAAGCATTTGCAAAAGGGGCATACTTCCAGGTAAAATGTGCCCATAACATTCTTTGGCTTAAAACCTTTACCAGTTTCCTATGGCCAAACATTTAAATCTTTTTGTCATCGAACTAAATCAAAGACTCCTGCAAGCAGAGGCCACAAACTAGCAGCCTACATCTGAATTTGTCTGGCAGGGTTTGGGCCCCACAGTGTGTTTGAAAAGGTAGCATCAGTTACTAAGAGAACAGGGTTGAGAGACTGACATACAATTTTGGATTTCTGGCCACTTGGGCCAGCATTTCTGCATAAATCAGATGACATGAGTCTGACTACACTCCTTGGATGGGGAATGAGCTCCACCTTGGAACAATTTCCCTGTATTGGACCCCTGGGGGCTACTGTTAACTCTAAGTCTTGCTTTCTGCCCCACAGTCTCTCTGTAGGGTGGGATGTGTGAAGGAATCACTAACCTTTCTGATACAAGTGCAAATCTAAGTGTGAAGGTGTTCCTTCCCTGTGGGGCAATCTCTGAGAAATGAGGATCAATAATTAGTTGACAAATATGCCTCGCTTTTGGAGAAGAGCAGGCATGGAGAAGAACTGATGACTGTCTTCATTTTCCAAGACCTGTCACCGGGACTCATTCTCACCACTCCAGAAGTTCTATGGCCAGTAAATGTGAGTGATATAGCAGCAGATTTCAGCTCAATGTGAAAATTAAAAAAAAAAATTTCCTTTAAAATTAGCATTTAAAAACATAAGCCTGCCCTGACTGTAACTTTCTGGACACTGAACATTTTCAGTGAAAGGGTGCAAGAGCTTGGTGAATGGAACAAAGGTCCATATCTCTAAAATTCTAAGAATCACTCATGCTACATCACTTAGTTCTCTGCTTTTAGAAGAAGACATGTTTCAAAAATCTTCAGAATTCACACCTTTCCTTGTTAAGCCTTGGTAACCAGTGTGTTAACTGCTTTCTGTTAGGAAGTGCTTTTCCAGATGAGGCCTAAATCCCTCTGCATCTGGACTCCAGTGGTTTACCCAAAGCCGAACGTGAGAAGTTTCCAGGTGCCACAGCGTGATCAATGCCTTCCATTACCCAGGACAGCCCTGCTGGGCAGGAAAGCGGCCCTGACAAGGAAGCCTCATCTTTCTTCTCCCTTTTATATTTACATGTACCATACTTCCCCCCTTCCCCCTTTACCTCTGAAACATGTCTGTAGGTACTACTGCCTACTCTTTCACTTTGCTGAGATGATTTTGAATTTGTTGTTTGGAGAAAATGTCTGAACTCCTGTCCCTGGGATTACCCTTGGACTGCTTGGCTGACTACTATGAACTTAAGAAATTCGTATCCATCTGTGTCCATGAAACTTACCAGCAAGCCATCAAGAGTCAGCTCATTGCTTGGCTGATGTGGCTCAGTTGTTGAGCGTTGACCCATGATTCGGGAGATCACAGTTTGATTCCAAATCAGGGCACATTCCTGAGTTGCTGGCTCAATCCCCAGTGTGGGGTGTGCAGGAGGCAGCCGATCAATGATTCTCTCTTACCATTGATGTTTCTATTTCTCCCTCTCCCTTCTTCTCTAAAGTAAATAAAAATACATTAAAAAAAAAGTCAGCTCACTTACACAAACTCAGATATGATTATAAGAGGCTTATTACAAACTAGAGGTCTGCTGCATGAACTAGAGGGTGGTGGTTGTGGTATGGGTGTCCCTCAGCCTAGCCTGCACTCTCTCTAATCTGGGACCCCTCAAGGGATGTCCGACTGCCCATTTATCGGGTCTCTAGTTATCCCTAAGTGCCCTCCCCTGCTGGCCTCGTTGCCCCCAAATGCCCTCTACTGTAGGTTTGAATCCTTCCAACTGCCCTTCCCTGCAGGGCTGTTTGCCCCTGCTGGCCTGGCTCTCCCTAACTGCCCTCCTCTAAAGGCCTGGTCACCCCTAACTGCCCTCCCCTACTGGCCTGGTTGTCCCCACTATCCTCCCCTGTAGACCTGGTTCCCCGAAACTATCCTCCCCTGCAGGCCTGGGTCCCCCATAATTGTCTTCCCTGAAGGCCTTGGTCTCCACAACTGTACTCCTCTGCAGGCCTGTTAATCCCTAACTGCCCTCTCCTATAAGTCTGGTTACTCCCAACTGCCCTCCCCTGCTTGCCTGATCATCCCTAACTGTTCTACCCTACAGGCCTGGTCCCCCCCAACTTTCCTCCCCTGCAGGCCTGGTTCCTCCCAATTGCCCTCTCCTGCAGGCCTGGTCCCCCATAATTGCTCTCCCCTGCAGGCCTGGGTCCCTACAAACTGTCTTCCCCTGCAGGCCTAGGTCATCCCGTCCTAACTGTCCTTCTCTACAAGCCTGGTCCCCCAAACTGTCCTCTCCTACAGGCCTGTTTGCCCCTAACTGCCCTCTCCTGCCGGCCTGGTCAGCCTACTGCCCTCCCCTGCTGGCCTCATCAGCCCCAATTGCCCTCCCCTGCAGTCCTGGTCACCCCCCCACTGTTCTCCCCTGCAGGTCTGGGTCCTCCCAACTGTTCTCCCCTGCAGGCCTGATCACTCCTAACTA